>JAVTVJ010000220.1:2400000-3090000 GCA_034509425.1 Eopsaltria australis | reverse complement strand
CTTCTTCTTCTTTTTTTTTTTTTTTTCTTTCCTCCTTTTTCTTCCCATCATGTTCCCTACCTAAGCTTCCCTCTCCTGTACTCCTCACAGGGGCTTGCGGAGCCTCCTATTTATTTCTCTTGTTTGGGGAGTACGGAACTCACTTTTAAGTCAGACTTTATTTTGTATTTTATTTGAGGGCCCGATTCGTTTAGGCATCAGTTTCTGTAGGATAAAGGGGGAAAAAAAAGTAAATTGCTGTATGTGGGTGTAGCTGTAATGAAAAATCAGAGCAGTTAAATCGTAAAATTTGGATTAAGAAGCTTGAATTTAATACACACACAACACATTTATTAAAGCATTAGAATAATTGAAATTTGCTGCTGGAATAGTCCAATCTGTTTAAATAATTCTATGGGTGTCTTGTTGTGATAAAAGATTATCTGGAATTCTATTAAAGGCGCAGGAGCCCGATTTCTAAATCCTATTTGGATACTTTCAATAACTATCAATAATCTCATCTACTCAACAGCCTCCTGCCTCTCAGCTTTATCTGAAAGTTTACAGCATTTCAGGAGAATTTTATAATAAAACACCCGGCGTCGTAGGAAAGCAGTACCTGTCATTCATGTTCGGATTAAAAAAAATATATTAATATGAGAAAAAAGCCCATTGAAAGGTTTGCTGTTTAAGTGCCAGACTAGATGCAAGGGATAGATTGGTTTTGTATTTAAAATCTCACCTGAAGGTTATTTTTATCTATCTAAACAAATTATCCCTGTCTGTTTGTGGAGTAACTACATCAATGAATATTATGAATAAGGTATGTTCCAGCCAAATATTAATTAAAGGTTCAGCACACCTCTCTCCCTCTTCTGCTGGGCTCTCTTCAGACCCACGAATTAATGCCAGGTCCTTTTTAATCCCTCACTTATTACAACTTTCGGTTAATTTTATACTGTTTAATATCCTTCCAGGGGCTAATTTCTTTTGTTTATGCGCGGGGTATCTTTGTAATTGTTACCAGACACTTTCCTGGCCGGAGCAGCAGCTCTGCCGGACCCTGGCGCTTTCACTAATCGCTGCTAATTTTGTTCATTAACTTCATTTACTCTTTCCACGCGTTTTTTGCGGGGTGAGGCGGGGAAAGGCCCGGGTGGGGACCGTGTCCTCTGCGCTGATTTCTGCCTTGGGGCTCAGTGCGTGGGGTGAGGATGAGAGGGGTCCGTGTGGGGGAATCTTCGCTTCCAGCACCCCAAAGTGGGTCCGGGTCGTGGGGGCTGCGCGCCCACTCCGCGCCCCGCGGGGCACGGGAGGCGAAATTACACCAGCGCGGGTGTTAAAAGCGATCAGCAGTGGGCTGAAAAACACAACCCTCTCCCGGGACTTCGCACAAGGCGGCTCCTCCATCCCTTTTCCTCCTCTTCTCCCTTTTTATTTTCATAATTTTTTTTTTTTTTTTTTTTTTTTTTTGAGCTCTGCTTAACTCCCTGGACCCAGCCCTGATTTCATTCTGGTTATTAGACAGCTACCAGTGACTGTCTGCACTCCGCGTCTTTCCTGCTAATTATCACCTTATGAAAAGTGTTTCATTAAGAAACTCTGCTTTTGATTAATTATCGACAGAATGCTGACCAGAAAGAAATGAAATTAGTCGCTGACCCCGTCTGAGTAACACTGAAAATTCATCACCTATCCTTTTAATATTGAAACGCACCGTAGAATTTTAATAGAAAATATTGTTTTTTCCAAACCTTTCAGTCTTTATTAATGCCCCTGGGCAAGAAATGATATTGCTGGCAATATAGCAGCCTTTGTTCATTTTATATTTATTAAACATAATGCACTTCATTTTCAAATATTTTACTGTTTCTTTTTAATTTCGCTCACTGTAAGTACAGAACAAACCCGTTTTAAACATTTAAGATGCTGGGGAGGTCCTCGCCCTCCCCAGAAGCTGCATCCCACAGCGGCCGGGTCGCCGAGCCCCCGGGAAGAGAAGGGGCTGTGATTTCAGCTGCGGCCCCCGGGCCCCTCGGGGCGGCCCTGCGGGGTGCGGAGGAGGGAAGGGGAGCCCAGGTCCTTTCGCACTGGGGGCTGGGCCCCGTCGGGGCGGTGCGGGGGGGTGCCTGCAGCTACTCCAGGGGTCCCCCCTGCCGTGTCCGGCTCCCTCCCTGCCCCAAATCCCTTCCGGGGTCACCTCGACGGCCGGGGCAGGGTGGCCACGCAGGGGCTCTGAGCGATGGAGCTCGGTCCTGGGGGGGAGCGGGGGTTCGGGGTTCCCGGTCGGGTCCCCCCCTCCTTGGGCCGGCGGCCGCCGCCGCCGCCCTCCCGCCTGTCCCCCTTTCCCAAGGAATCCGAGACCTGCGGTTAATGAGACGTGAAGTGTGAAAAACTTCCTGAGCGGAGCGGCCCTAACGACGTTCCCAGATGTCCGGCGGGAAAGGGGCGGCCTCGGCCAGCAGCTCCCTCGGAACGGCCCCGCCAGCCTGGCCTGCCCGAGGGCGGGATGGGACGGAGCGCCCTGGGGGGACGGGGCTCGGCCTCCTGAGGGACCTCGGGTCGGCTCCGCCTGCAGTCCCGCACGGGGAGAGGCTCCCGCTCCCTGTGCGCATCCCCGGGACCCCTGAGTGCCCCCCGGAACCCCTGAGTGCCCCCCACCCTGCGAGCCCCCGGAGCGTCCGCCGCTCAGCCCCCCGGCCCCTCCGCTCCGCTCCGGCGGGGTCGCTCAAACCGTGAGGGAAACCCCGATCTCACTTGTCCTGACCTGGGCCGCAGAAGTTGCTCCAAGAGGGGTTGGCTCCGAGGGATACCCACCAGAGCGGGGAGCCCGGGCGGGGGTCCCTGGACAGGAAGCCCTGACCCTCGATCTGGCTGCTCTCCCTTTCTCTATTCCCCTCCCAAAGCAGCGGCCGCCCCACCACCCCTCCATCAGCCCCCAATTCTTTCCCCCTACACTTCTCCCCCCCTCAAAACGCAGCTCCACATGCGCAGCCCTATAGATATTCGGGCAAATAAATAAATAAATAAACCCCAGCCTCCTATTTTTATGAGCCATTTAACTCCAAAATAGACCTCCAGTATCTAGTCCCCGCGCTGGATTTCCATATCCAGTCACTCAGCCCTGCTTATCTTCATGTATGGCTGCCTCATGTTTAACACACAATTACATTTTCTCCCTCCAATTCCATTACAAATGGAATCGGGGAGGCATTGTTTGAAGAAATGTACTGCTTCAGTTCTAGTTATGTCGTACAATGCACGGAACAGTGGAAAAAATCTAGACACCAAAGAGTCAACACACACACACACAGACACACGGAGCCCGGCTCCAAGCCGAGCCTGCATCCTTATTTATCCCAAACTGCTGCCCAGCAGTGGGGCCGGCCAGAGAAAAGGGGCCCGAACAGAGATAACCAAGCGATGGGAAGTTAATTAATTGCATTAAACTATTGACTAACTACCTAGCTCGATCTTAATTCATTTAGAGAATATTAAAATCTGAGGAACAATAATAAAATTGATGCCGATTCCCAGCGGAAGGAGATGACCAGCAAATTGGATACTTTTCTTAATCTGGCGTAAATAATAACATGTCTGTTCCCACTCCCTCTCAGGCCAATTCCCCTATCATTTATTCCAGGCTCAAAAGCCTGCTTCCATAATTGATATCAGTTACTCAATGAGTGCTTCTTGCCTTTGTTCTCGTTATCCATTATAATTACAAAGTTCAGCCGGGCCGGGCGGTGCGGCCGGAGCCCTGGAGGGGCTGCCGAGCCCCGGCCCCTCCCGGGCCAGATCCGGAGTGGGAGCACGGGGAAGGACGGGACGCTAGCACTGCGCTGCCAGGGGGGACACCCCGGGAAAGCCGGCTCAGATCCCCCCGGGAAGCGGCTCGGGGCAGCGCTTTGGAGCTCTGGATGCCGGGGGTCTCTCCTGGCCCAGCTCCCCGGTTCCCCTGGCCGAGCCGCCGCACCTGGCTCCGCTCGGCTCAGATATTACTATTTCGTTATTTATTCACTTATTTATTCATTTATAAAGTGTTTACTTTGCTCGGTGCAGATGTAACATCTCATTTACAGGTTGGCCCCGGGGCAGAGAAACAACTGGCAACAGAGGAGGGAGGGGGGAAAAGAAAAAGAAAAAAAAGAGAGAAAAAAAGGAGAAAAAAAAATTTAAAAAAAGAACTCGGGAGAATAAGGAGCGAGAGCAGAGGGAAGGAGGGCTGCCTCCTCCGGCAGGGGAGCACTGGTTCCCTCCGTTGTCTCCCACGGGGCAGGGACCGTCTGCGAAAGGACCGTAGGGGCATCGCTGTCCCGGAGAAACTGAGGTACGGGGGGGTCGCTGAGGGGCGAGGGGTGCCCCCCGGGAAGGCACCGGGTGCGGGTGAGTGAAGCCGTGTCAGCGCTGCCGGCGCCCGTCGGGGATGAGCACGGTCCCACCCGGAGGAGCGGCACCACGTCCCCTGCCTTCCTCCCTGCTACCCGGCAGCATCTTCGTCCGTCCTTGAGGCCTGGGCCCCGGCAGAGCGCACAGACCTTGCTTTTCAGGCATTTTTTAGGGGAATTCCTGCTTTCCTCGCCGGTTCCCGAGGCAGCGGCTGGGGTGGGGGTCGCGTCAGAGGCGGGGCTCGAACCTGCGGCCCAAAAGGGGCGCGCCCCCGAGCCCCGGCCCCGCGCATCCCTTCACACGGGCTGACGGGCGGCAGCTGCTGATTGTTTAAACGAGGAGGCGGTTGCCTAGCAACCCATAGGAGGCTCATTACCGAAGCCACAGTGATTAACAAAAAAGGGTATGAAAGTAAAATGGATTAATTATTTAATTAACTAATTGATGATCAACTTCTTTTTAATTATTCACTTAATTAAAGAAGTGTAACTACAACACTGCCCTTATCAAGTGTGTTGATATACTGACAAGATTTCAAAGACAAAAAGAAAAAGAAGAAGAAAGGGGGGGGGGGGGAAATGATCTTCCTCGCTACGGGCCCTTGCAGATCTGAACCAGGAGCCACGTGCAACACCTTGGGACACCCTGCCTGAAGTTCAGATGTGGCCCCAAAACTTTCCTGCAAAGGGCTGGGGTTCGAGCCTCCCTCTCAGAAGGAGCAGCACCATCACTGCGAGTTATATCTGTTTCCTGCTGCCACGCTGCAGAGCATAAATTCAGCCAGGCTGTGCTCCAAGGAAGAGTTATGGAGGCCTCGCTGCCTCTTAAATCCGGGTTGATCTTTTCCTCTTAACTAGACAATGGTTCAGCTGCATCTGGTCAGGCCCATCCAGAGAGTTATGGATGGCTGCAAAAGTCTCTGGGTCTTTTTCCCAGGCTGAAAGGTTTGGCTAGGACTGGAGTGAAGGGCCCTTCCTAGGGGTGACTGAAGTGTGCAAAGGAGCTGGGAACATCCCAGCCTGACATCTGTCAGTGGAGAGAGGTGAGCATCAGGGTGTCAAAGCTGCCCTGGTACTTGTGTACAGTCCTGGTTTTCCTAGGTGGGGGTTTTGGCAGCAGGGACCAGGGGAAGGAGTGCAGGGAGTCCTTCCCTGGCACCCCACGGAGCTCTCTGCCTGCTCAGGGATCCCTGTCCCCAAGCTGTGCTGGGAGTCAGCAATAACAAGTCAGTGGTTTTGCTCTCTGATGGATTGGGCTCCTTTGCTCTGCCCAGCAAGTGTCTGGCTCTCCCTGTATCGCACTAATTTTGTTTCTGCTTTTTTGAAGTAAACAGTGCAGCTTGTCGAAAACATTCACCTCTCTTGATTAATTTACCCCTAATGACAAAGATGGCTCTGTAATCAGCAGGTAAATGTGGGGAGTGAAATCTGCCTGGTTTTCCCTGTTAGCATGGCTGATGAGGGAGAGGGGGGCTGGTGCCCAGCCGAGGGGAGGACGGTGCTGCAGGGACTCAATTGATTCTATTTACCCATCCAAGGTGTGATTGGATTTATTGTCAGCACGAAGAAGACAAACAGATCACCTCTGCTTGGCAGAGTATTGGCAACTCCGAGATCTGCTGAAGGAAGAGAAACCTGGGAGAGGTGGGCTTGTTTTTTTAAACCTCTTCTGAAGTGTTCTCCTCTGTGCACAGCGCTTTGGAGCTCACCCAAAGAAAGCCCATCTGCCAAGGTCACCCAGAGGTGATGGAGCTGTTGTCACTCTGTGCTAGAGAGAGGGGCTGGAGGTAGCAGGACACAGTGGGTTGGCACGGCCAGGTAGAGCTCTGAGTATCTCAGCAATGCAAACCACAAGCACTCTGTGGTCACAGGGATGTGAACTGCGATGGAATCAGGCTGCATGCTGAGGTGTTTTCCCTAGGAGATGCTGAGGAGCCACTGGAGATGTTGGAAGGTTAAAAAATGGAGGAGAAGAGTTCTCCTATTCTCATCAAAGGAGAAAAACTCCCAGTGCCAGGCAGGCAGGCAGAAAGGCAGGTCTGCCTGAGACAAGACAGTAGAAGGATGGACAAGGCAGTTCAACTTCTCCCTCACCAGTTCCCTGTGACTCCACTGGGTTTTAAAAACATAAACCAAACCTTCCCCTCCATTTAATTCATGTACCTAATCCCCTAACTCTCTTAATTAAGCAGAGGGAAGTTTAAATTGTTCTGACCATCTTTGGGGGGATTATATATTTCAATCATCATTATGGTATGGCTATTTGTGATACCACGAGATAGATAGGTATATCCGTTGTATAATCAGGCATACAAATTATAATCCCCCCAAAGACATTTAATAACAATTTAAAATACTGACTACTGGACGTAGGGCATCGGCAGATTAGAAACGAATGTGAACGGGGGGGTTCGTTCAAGGACTCTGGATGCTGTGTGCTCCCAGCCTCTGTCCTACAGCTCTCCCTCCTGGCATTAGCACCAGAGCTGGTGAGGAGGAAGGGGCTTCCATCCCTGGGGTCCCTCCCATGCAGCAGCATCTTGCACGGGTGCATCGCCCTGTCCGCAGATGGAGCTCAGGGTGAGATGGACGTGCCGGGTACCAGGAGCATCCTCGTCCTCCCGACCAGCTCCCATCCCTTGGGATGCCGTGATGGTCTCATTACCTCCACTGGAAGCTGTGGATGTGCCTGTGAGGGCAGGATGTGGTCTGATGCTGTCTAATTTTCTTGGAGCTGTACACGGGGGTCCCCACTGACATTAGAGGGAGCTGCTGAAGCATAGCGAGAGGAGAGGAGATGCTACGAGTGCTCGCTCTCACAGCAAAACTGCTCAGGGGTGTCTCTGTAACTGTGAAATCAGGCCTTTTGAAGGCATGGATTATTGAGTGAGTAGATCTAGCCAGCTCCTTTAGGGCCATTAGTCCTCATATGCACTTGGATATTTTACACTAAAAGCATACAGGGGAGATTATGTCATTTTTAGGGTGGGGGGGAGAAGAAACAGCAATTTTTCTGTGTCTTAGGAGTAGGTGCAAAGAGCTGCTTGAAACCTACTAAAACAGAAAAAGACACATGTCTAAGAAATAAAGCCACATTGTGACTTGATGGCAATTGCATTGCAGGCTAAAATCTAGCTTAGTGAATTTTTGTAGCCTGAGTTTGGATGGCAAAGAACTTGAAAGCTTATGGCTTAAGTGGAACAACAGGACACAAGACACTTCAAATTTCTGCTGGGGAAAAGCTGAGTCCAAACAAATGGGCTTGGCAGGCAGCATCCTTTGCAAAAAGGCCAGTCCAACTGAAAAACTGATTTCTTGCTCTGTTTTTAACGAGCAACGTGAAGATCGTGTTTTCTGTTTCATCACATTAGCAGAAACATTATTGTTACTTTGTGCCTTTGGTACAGACAGCGAACGCTGTGTAACAGCTGAGGAGAGCCCCACGCCCTCCTTGGATGAGGGTGCAGGGCTCCTGCCACCCACCTGCAACAAAATAAAACCAGGAGGGTTTTGGGGCTGAGTCAGAGCACCTGGAGGTGACAAAGGAGCTGGGTGTGGGAAGGGCTGATGGCTCTGCTGTTAGCAGCAGCACAGCAAACTCACATCCTTGTTTGATAACACCACAGTCGTGCAGGAAACAGCTGAACAGTTGTCTAACACAGCAAGGGATCTTGCTGACGACGAACCTTGCTGGAGAAATCGTTCCCTCAATGTGTCCCCAGTTCCTTATCTAGCATCCACAGTTGCAGTTTTTGAAAGGTTTTGGTATGGTTTTTCTAACACCTTATTGTGGTGTGACCCCCTCGCCAGCTCCAGGCAGCCCTTGCTGTCAGCTCCTCAATGCCCTGAAAAGGGCAGGTGTGGATCTCCTGCCACTACTGGGGTGGGTGGCTGCTCTGTGAGGTCCCCAGCCCTGGTACATTCACTGTCACCTGGGGGTGAAGATGATTCAGTCCTGGAAAATGCTAAAAACTCCCAAATAAAAGAGATAATGGCTAAACCCACCCCTGGGGTGAGTTTGACACCCACAGGTGGGGACTGATGCTCTTTATCCAGCCCAGCAGTGCCAAGTGTTTTATAGGGGAGTCACCCAGGCTTGGCTTTAATAGGAGGGAAAGGCTTCAGGCTCTTTGTTAGGAAGGGAGGCCAAATCCAGTCCCTACAGCTCTCCCAAGGATCCCAGATTTGTTGTCTCCTTCACCACAACGACTGCAAGTCTGGTGTTTATTTTCCTGGGGGAGGACCTCACAAGTCTTCCTCTCCGTGAGCAGGACGTGGTGTTTGCCCTGCTGTTAGAGAAACTGCTTTCACAGAGCTCTGTTCCCTCAGACAGAAAGTGCCAGGAGGGGGGAACCCAGGCCAGTGCTTCCAAGGGATCAAACCCCCTGGCTCACTTGGGAACAATTCAGGACCTGCTGGTGTCAGCTAAGCTGGCTCAGACACTGGGGCTCTGCTGCAGCCCTGCCCTCTCACTCGCTGGCTCTAAATCACCTCCAGCTTTCCTGTTTCTGTGGGCTCATCTTCCCTCCTTAGGAACCTCTACATCAAAGCTGTGCAGGAAAAAATACGCTGCTAACTTCTTTAAACAATCCTGGGCGTTTTGATTACAGGATCTGGCAACTACTTTTCCAGAGCTCGTGAACTTCTTGGAGAATCTCCAGGGAGTTTCTCTCTGGGGGAACTTTATATTTTCTTGCTGATTTTTAAAAGTCTACTGATAACACCACATGAGGGGTTTTTTTTAAGCACCAAACTCTTGATGGATGCTGGGTTTGTAGGAGCTGTAAATGTAAATTGTTTTTCTTCTGGCCACTTATGTTTTATTTGAAACGTACAAAATCTGAGTGTGTAGTTCCTGAGAGCTGGCCTAGAGAACAGCAGCACTCCCAAGTAGTTTGTCTCCTATCAAATGGCATTAATAATTTAGTCTCTAATTAAAAGTGAGGTCAAACAATGAAAAATGACTGAGCTAAATGGTTACGCTGTGATGTATTAAAGTGCCTGGTGGGTTTTAATGGATGGAAGGGGCGTTGTTGTTTGTTTATGTACAAAACACTTTCAGTCAAAGACTGTAGGAGTCCCGAGGAAATGTATTTAACTAACATCTTTTACAGGTTACTGAGTCAATGTCTTAAAGAGACAATTTTTGCACACCTTTCATATCCTTCAAATTGCTCAGCTACTTGTAAAACAGCTTCTCTTAATGACGAAGGGAGGAAAAAAACCTGCTTTGATGCCTCTCAGGCTGGTTCATCAGTTAATGTTAGCACTCAGAAATATCTAAGGGGATCTAAGACATCGAGGGAGAGGTATTTTGAAGGGAGCTTGTTTTTTATGTTCTGGAAGATGCTCTGGGTAGCTGTTCCCAGCGTGCTGGTGGCTGCTACTGCCCTGAGTGATTTTGGGAAAGTGCCTGCCATTAGTTTGATTACTTTATTTGTCAGCAGCCTTGCCCAGAAGCTAACCCTGTGCTGAACAGCACTGTGCTGCCCCAGCAGCTGCTTTTCCAAAGAAAAATGGGGAAGAGGACAAGATTTCAGCTCTCTGTGTGTAGGGAGGGAACCTGAGAGAAGGAGGACTCTGACCCTTGTGGGAGCAGGTCCCAGGAATAAAGCACGGGCAAGGAAGCAGAGATATTGAACCCTCTGCCATGGCTCTGGCCAAAACCAGGGATGCCCAGAGTGTCCAGCAAGGGCCTCACCCACCTGACCAGCCTTCCCACCACACCATGGTGGGGTGCACTTGCCCTGTTCAAGGCAAATTGTGCAACATTCTTTCACTGGGAGAGACCTGGCTTCATGAAAGTGAGGGCAGGTTTCCCACCTTGGGCATGAATGTATAATTCCGTACCATCTCTGTGTCATTTAGGTGGAAATTTTATATTTCTGGCCCAAAGACAGGGTACAAAGGTCCTTGAATGGCAGGAACAGAGAAATACATGTGACTGCACGTTTGGGATGCTCCACTGGGAACTTTGGCTTCTGTTTACAGGGTTTTGGGGTTAAGGCATTGCCTCCTCCTTGGTTTTA
Source organism: Eopsaltria australis (assembly GCA_034509425.1). NCBI lineage: Eukaryota > Metazoa > Chordata > Aves > Passeriformes > Petroicidae > Eopsaltria > Eopsaltria australis. The sequence continues at coordinate 3,079,604 of JAVTVJ010000220.1, read as the reverse complement.
CAGATGCCTTTACACAAAAGCTGAACTAGAGGGTGACAATTTGTCTTGCTCATGGTAGGCAAAGCCAGGATGCTCCACCAGAGATCCAGAGCCAGAGGTGCTTTGTGCTGTCCAAACACAACAGGAGAAACACTTCAGCCCATCGAGGCTAGAAATGAAGGCAGGGTTCAGTACAGACCCAAGAAGCTCACAGTTTTTTACAGTACTCCATGCAACCAAAAAACCAAGAAACTCCAAGGTTCTACTCCTAAATATTTAGCCTTTATTTACTTACATTCTTAGCTGACAATCTTTATATAAAAAGACAGGAAGTTGGAGTTTTGCACCTATTTCATTTAACACCACTTAACTCCTGGCACTGGCCCAATATGTCTCCATTAAGAGGAGACTTTGCAAAAATTGTCCCAATTAAGCAGCAGCGTTGCGATTTGCTGTTGTTAGGCTAAACTGGTTCCCTGGGAGATGTCCTAATGAGGTATCCATCTTGATTAAGTGCAGACCCGTGAAGTGCTTCCCAATTAAAGGACAGAGCATGCATGTATATTCTCCAAAATTTTTTTTAGAAATAGTTATTTGTGGAATCTCCTCTGGGGCTCACTTCCCTGTGGACAAGGGCAGTGTTTGCTTTGATGTGGGACGATGCTGAGCAGGCCCACCACAAGTGGTCATGCACTGGTAGCACCCATGTTCATGTCTAGGTCTCCAAATTCAGGAGAAGGTCCAGGGGATGAGAGCCCAGGCAGATGCAGGTGTCATTCCTCCATATCTGTTCAGCTTTTGTGCCATGGGTTGATTGTGGGCTTCCATTGGCAAAATCCCTTGTTCTCTGTGTTTGAGGAACAGGGAGAAAGCACTGGAGCCAAGGAGAGCAAATGTATTATTGGTAGGAAGGACACAGGTATCAACTGGTTTTATGGACAAACTGGGTGTGTGGCCATGGTGGAATGGAAGGAGAAGATGCCTCTTCCCTCCCTCCCTCCATCTCTCTGCTGTAGCTACTGGAGTGCTCAGTAGGAGGGCAGGGGGTGCCTTGTGATGGGAAATTCCATCTGGTTTTAAGGAGAAAGCCCCCAAACTCCAACATTTCCCCACGAGAATGGTGCAGCCCTGACACAGCATCCCAGAGAGGTTGTGGACTCTCCACCCTTGGGATTTGGAGAAACCTGGTCTAGGTTTGAAGCTGACCTTGCTTGGGGCAGGAGATTGGGTCAAGCACCTCCAGAAGCCCCTGCCAGTGCAGGTCTCCTGCTGAAGTGACACCTGCAGGGCTGGGGTTCAAGTGGGGCTCCACCAGCAGCCCCAGCCCTCCAGGGCTGCCCCTCAAATCATTGGGGTGGGGTGGGATGGGCTTGGTGGGGTGTAAATCAGGAGGGAAGGGGGAGAAGGGAAGTGTTGTAAAACCCTGTGTGGGTTTTGCAGAGAGCAAAACCACCTGAAAGCGAGCTCCTTCTCCAAGAAGTAAGAGCCTCACTTCTTCCCTTTCAATAACTTTCACTTTAGTTTAAACCAACAAATGTCCATTTGTCAAGTGTTAATATTCACCCAATGTCCAGAGGACATACCTTGAAAGTTATTTATAACAAGACATTTTTTTTTCCTTCCAAGGAAACAGTGTTCTCATTCCATATTTCTCCTGTGCTACAGAATTACCAATCAACTGTTTTGGAGTAATTTTAAATACAATTATAAGGAATGTGATTAGGACAAATGCAAAAGAAGTTAAACATAATCAATTCCTCAGTGCTGCCTTGTGGTTTACATTTTAGTATCGTTTAAGGGGATTTGTGCCAACCTTTTGTAGTAGATTAAAGGCAGATATTTTGTTTGTTACAATCAAACCTATGATTTCGGTTTTATAAATTTTTAAAATATTAATTATAGTTTGAAAAGTACACGGAGGTGAATACATTAACTAGTTTCCTGCTTAGATAGCAACTATTTGGTGTTTGGCATTAGATTAGCAAGGAGCAGGTTGGGAATTTTAATCCACCTTGTTAAGTTATTAAATTTTCTTTATTTACATACAGATCTCACTTTCATTAACATTGTAACAGGTGCTCATTAACAATTTATCATTTGCTAGGCAGAAACAAAAAGAGATTTTGCTACCAAGTTTTCTCTACTGAGTGTCTCAATTATACTATGTAGTAAGGCTAAAACAATTACAAATACTGCTTTATAACAACATTCAAAACTTGAGCCCATGTGGAAAAATCAGTAATCTTTGAAAATTCCAGTTTGTAGTTTCCCTCTGTGTAATTACATAAATAAAGCTTTTTTTAATTTCAAAAAAGGGGGTATTTTCTCTCTAAAGTATCTGCTACATTAAAAGTATTTGGGTTCAAGAACGTATGGACCCCTTATTCCATCTTACTTGTTTGCAACTTAGGTGAAGACTAATAGAATTTTAATATGATCTGTAATCACACTAAAAACTGTAGTTCAAAATTCCTGAGCATCACTTCAGAGCTATTGAATAGCCCTGGATCTAATTAGCATAATCATTTGCAGGGCCCTTGGAGTCCTATTTTCACAACCTTTTTATATTCTGAAAACAGGGGGTTTATAGTTTTCTTTTCATTTTTTTGGCAGAAGAGGACATGGCACAATTTCCTTCTCCTTCCCACCTCCCCTGCTCCCTCCTCCTTCCCCTCTGCTCCCCGCAGGCTGCTCGTGCCACCCCCAGCAGCCACCTGCAGACCCACAGAGCAAACCCTGGCCTTGCTGCATCACCCCAAAGCCTTGGAGACAGCTGGAGGCACTGGAAGCGTTTCTCTTTCTCCTAAAAATAATGTGCTTGATAAGCCCATCTCTCTTTTTAGCATGGCCTGTTCGTTTTGGAAGGAGCTGACGGCTCCAGCAGCGCTCTCGGCGCAGCCGCCTCTCCCCCATCCCTGCATCTCCAGGAGCTGCTCTCCTCTTGGCAGCCAAGGGCTTGCTCTCACAAGGTGGTTTGTTCTGGCAAGGCAGCTAAATAGCTGTGGTCCTGGCACCACTCTCTGTTTTGCAGGATAGAGTCCTCATTTGAGCCTCTTGTCATTCGCAAGGCTTCCAGCAATGCTGGTGCATTTGTGATGATCCATAGCACACGGGTGATTCAGGAGCATTCCTCAGGCTTCCAGCTCCTGCTACACCCAGGAATTCAAACGCCAACTAGGGATGACTTTTCCCAGTGATGTTTGAATTGTCATCTGGGTTTGGTGCAAAACTCAGGCTGCAAGAGGCTCCTGCAGGATCATGTTTTATTCCACATAAAATGGCTTTGATGCTCTCAGAGCACATGGAGTGCTCCAGAATGGCTCTTGAATTGACTGATGCTGCCTCTGTGTGTGGTGAAAATAACCTTCATGTTACACTTGATCTGTTTTTGATCTGTTTAGGTAAGAAAGGATTATGGAGATGTTACAATTCTTAAGCAGATCCAGCTTCTGGATCTTCATTGGCCGTTTCATCTCTTTTGCTCTCCTAAATTTGGGTTAGGTGAGATGCTTAAAAACAACCATCACAGTCCACCTCAGGTTGATAAATCAGCACCTTAATGCCCTTCACTGGCATTTCTGTTTCATTTCAAACAGTTTACACCAGAACTGGGGAGTCTCAGTAGCCTCAGTTGTCCCACCAAGACTCCCTCTATCAGCCTTATCTGCAAGATCAGGAGGCTCAAAAGAAAAATCACCCCTGGAAAATCCAGTGCCACCAGGATGGCTGGTGAGCTCTGGTGTCCAGTCACAAACACGATCAAACTCTTTGGCTTCTCCTTCAAAACACATTTTATGCATGTCTGGTGATCTTGGTTTTAATGTTCATTTTGCCCCTGGCAGTTTGTCTTTGCGGCTCACTGGAGCTCAGTGACTGGTTTTCAGTGTATTTCTGGACTGTCAGTCTGTTCCAAGCTGCAAAGTGATTCTCCTTCTGTAATTTGAGGACTTTTATGAATTGAACATCAAAGAAGTCTGTGAGTCCCGCTCTGTCTCTCAAGACTGATTCCTGCAATTAGAGTTTTCCTAAATCCTTTTAAATTTATCATTGCTTTCACAAATCCAAGCCACAAAGTGCTGAATTCCTGAGCTGTTTTATTTCCTCTCTCTGCACATCATGGCTGGGTGTCAAGGGTTGGGGCAGTCATTTCTGGCTTTAGTGGGAGCTGGCTGTTTGCTTCCACCTCTGGACTAACACGTGAGTGGTGAGAGGAGCCAGGTGTGAGAGTTCAGTCTGGGGTAGGTGTATCTCAAAGGACATTTACTTGGAAAGATCCAAACCTGCATCCTCATTCTATTTGTCCTCAGGATGCTTAAGGACTTGGTCCAGCAAATCCTCCTGTTTGACAAAGGCCACACAAATGTGGAGAAAGGCCAGGTTCTGGTGGGTTTTCCCTGACCCTGAGTGAGTTTACGTGTGGGTGGGTCCCCAGCCCTGATCTGTGTGGGTGTCCCAGAGGATCCTCAGCTGGCATTGATGTGGGGAAGTCCCTTGTGCTCTGGCTTGAAGGAATTATCCTGCTGGGTTGGTCAAGTGTGGTTAATGCCCTGCTGCAGGCTGAGCCCTGCCTGTGCTTCCTCCACCCCTTCCTCACCCTCACCTGCAACACCAGCATCCCTTACTCGTGTTTGGTTCCTGTGCCATGGGAAAGTAAATCTGCAAATGCATTTTATTTTAATAGACATGGAAAATTAATGCCTAGAGATTACCGTAAGAAAGGACACAGGCAGAATCTCTCCCTGCTTCTGCCACTGTTCTCTACATCCATTTTGTAGAAGCTTTTGAATTGCTTCCTTCTGACTAAAATCTTTCCACAGCAAAGATGTCCTTGATTGTGCTATTTTAAAAAGTAATTTTCCCCACCCTTGAAAGTTTTTATCTGCAGTGTTTTATATTTTCTCACTGACTTAAATAGCCTGGTCTCTCTCTTTCTCAAAGTAGAATAGACAGTGCCTTTATTTATCCTGTTGGTACTTTAAACTGCAATAAGATAAATGGGCACAATTATAGACGTGTACCAGAAAAGGAACATGTGTTCTAGCATATGTGATACTAACCTAAGCAGACATCTAAATGTACTTCTCAGATAACAAACATTACACACACACATATTTATTAAACTCAGCAACAGCCTTTGCCATCCTTTTCAGCTACTTTTAAACAGCTGGTGAACTGTCAAAACCACGTTAAATATTTTAACAAACAAGTTAAATATTTTTAGTTGTTTCTCTGATGGTAGTAAAAATTCAGGATGGAGCAATCTAACTGCTTTTGTGAAATGCTCGAGGAAAAGCAGGGGATGATTTTATTTGGCTGTAAGTTGTGAGCCAACTTTCCTTCTGAAGGATTAAGCTGAGCTCTGCACCTGAGACCCAGCGAGCCACGCCAGGCACGGCAGAGCCTTTGCTGCCTCTGAACTCCTGAGATTTGGGGTGGGGAAAACCCCTCAGACTCCCTCCGCTGGGATTTACCACAGGTTAACACAGAGGATTAGATCATGGAAAGCTGCTAAATGTTTATTTACGGTGCCTGGGTGTTTATGGTGCTCCTCTCCTCCTGAGCTCCCTCTCCACAGACCTGGTCCCAAACGCCTGGAGAGCATCACAGGTGTGGCTTGGGCTCTACAGACACGTGTGGCACTGGGGTTTTCAGTGCTCCAGGGCAGGCTGGAAGCTCTGAGCAGCGACGATTTGTATCACTAAAAGTCAGAAAGGATTTGCAAAGCATCCGTTCTATTGCTATTTAAGTGCAACAGAGAAAATCCACAGTGAAAAGGCACAGGCCAAGAGCCTTTTTATGTTTAATATACATAAAAAAGTTGAGTGTTATAACGTGTGAGCAGGAGATAATGACAGGTGAATAAAAAGAAAGACAGCCACGTATCTAGCAAAGTGTCAGATTGATAAATAAATGAACAAAGACAGGAGAATAAAAGGCTGTTATGAAATATATCAAATCTGATGTGATATGGATCGTGTTGAGGGAAGTTCAGTCTTCCTTTGCTGAGACAGGAGTCAAGGACAAACAGTTTGTCTGCGATTACGAGCTGTCCAGGCTGGGGAAATAAATACACCTGGAGGATGGCTCTGTCCTTCCCCCTGCCTGGCTGCCAGCACAGGAGCACCCAGGGAAGTTAACACAACACAATTTATTATGGGTGGCCTCTCCCATGCAGAATTATTACAAACTACTTCTGGGTGGATTATGGGCTCTCATGCAAAACTAAGAAATAAAGAAAGCACAGCTCAGGCTGCACCCCCACATCTGCAGAGGGGAAGCAGAGCTGGAAGCCAAGCAAGAGGATCATATTTTGCTATAATGGAAGAATGATTGATTAGGCAGAAAGTGGGGGATTTGGGGAGGAGCCTGTGGAGTCTTGCTGGAGACAGCAGGAGAAACCAGCCATGGAGATGTGATGGATCTTGAAAATGAGTCTCAGCATCACAGAGAAGTTCATTAGAGAGTGGAGGATGGCCAGGCAGCAGCACCCACTGAGCAAAGGCAGCACAGGGACAGCAGGGATGGGAGAGGGGCCCTGCTGTGTCCCCTGGGCAGCAGTGACCCTCAGGGGAAAGCTGCTGGTTGGGAGGGTGGTGATGGAGGTCAGATTCTCCTGCTGGAAACTGAGGAACCAGAGAGGAACCAGAGAGGAACCAGAGAGGAACCAGGTGTCTCTTTGGAGCAAGCTCCAGGTCTGACCCTCCTCCACAGGGAAAGGATGATCTCAGGAGGGGAGCAGGGGCCAGCCTGGGGCATCTCCTTCCCTTCAGCTGCAGTGTGAAACTGGCACAAGAGGCCAGAGGGGCAGCAGCAGGAAAGAATCCAGCTGGCCATGTGCAATGCTGTGATTTTGGGGTAACTGAGGGCTACAGAGTGGCCTGGAGAGGCAGAAATGAAGGAAACCCAGAGGGACAGTGAAACAGGCATGGAGGGTGTCAACCAGCTGTGGTGGGGCTGTGTTTGCAGATGAATTGAGGCAGCTGTCCCAGTGGGAATGTCAGTGAGCAAAGCTTCTCCCCAAGGGAGAGTGGCTGAACAAACAGGGAAAAATATTCGTGCTGCAGTGCTTTCTGATACCAAGATGAATTTTCCCCCAAAAGTGAGAATAATGAATTTACAGGAAATTATCTGGATATAACTTGGTGGGAGACTTTTGAAGAACCCTTCACAGGACAGCAGAAGCTCTCTCTGCGGTGATGGAAATATATCCCAGAAAAACTCAGAAAGGCTGTGAGGTTAAAAGGCTTGGCAGGAGCTGTGGGCAAAGAAGTTTTAAATTTTCCAAACGTGGTTTCTGAGGAGGATTTTCCTGTGTTGAACCAGACCTGAGGTATCACAAACTGTTATAAGTGAGCTAATTGTATTAGTGTTCCATCTCTCAGCACTACTGAAAATCTTGTCCTGTATTTTTTGTGCTTCTTATTTTCCCTCTTTTTAATTTTTTTTTTTTAATTAAAAGCAAGAGTTATAACAAATGCTGTCAGAATTACAAACACGGGTGTGATCTGCCTTCTCACCACAGGATCCCTGCTCATCACTCACAGTCCCAGGTCTGAGAAGGAGGTTTTGTTAGGAGACTCAGTAGAAAAATGTTTCTTTGTCTCTGTCAGCTGTACTTGGCAGCAATCACAGGGCAGGCAGCCTCCTCTATTAGGATTGCTTTCTGTGTCAAACACCTCATCATTAGAAAGTGAGGCTTGAATGTTATTCTTTAAGCCTTACATCAACTGTGGAGGCTGAGATGTAATGGAAAAACCTGATGCTGGAAATTCTCAAGTCATTATCACAATTTATACTTAAAAGAGCTCCAGTTTTATAGCAAAAAGAAAAAAAAATCCATTCATTTTAATCATTGCAAAGCTTATTAAAAGGTTTCGAATATTATTTATTGCAATTCTCTACCAGTTCTAATTCACTCATTAATTCTATTCATCTTGAAACTAATTTTAAACTTTCAAAATTTACCGTAGCATTTTGAAAAGTTAAAGTAACTTTCAAGATGAATAGAATTAATGTTTTCCTTCCCTCCTTACAAACTGTTTTTCACCTTCAAATACAAACCATGACCATACCCTGCTAATAGCTGCAAATGTATTCTCTGTTTAAGGTTTCAAAACCATTACTTGACAGCTGACGTGGAACATAATTCCAGTCTCATTTTCAATGAGAGACAGTGCAGCCTCCTCCAGGAGCTGCAGCCACCAACGCTCACTCCAAACACATTTCCACAGCTGAGGATGTGGAATGAAGCTTTTTCCCCCTCTGCTTCCTCCTGTGTATTTTCTGTTTGCTCTGTGTTCCCTCTGCCCAAAGACCATTACAGGTCTGTGGAGTCTGACACAGCTGCCATAAATTTGGAGCATTTGCTGTGTGGGGAACATCTGGTTCCTAAGAAAACAAAGTGTTATTTTCCTGAGAATGTCTGGGTTTGATCCACCTGTGAGGACTGATTATTTTTTAAACTTCATACCAACACACAGAAGGTGTGGATGCTTCCTGGATCCTGTGGCACAGCTCTGCCAGCACTGGCCTTCATTTCCTAAAGTCTTCAGGTTACAAAAAGTTTCTCTCTTGTTTCCTCAACTTCTACAGGACCTGAAGGAGCAGGCATGGTTCTTTCTTCCACTGAACGATCCCAAATTCCTTTCTGAAACAAGGAAAACCTCAGCAGAAGCAGCTGGAAACTCTGTGAACAGGGTGTTTTCAGTTTTGCATCACTGGGCAGGCTGCAGGGGTGGTGCTGTGGTGAGGGTGAATTCCTTCTCACACCAAAGGCTTGCTGTTCTTTGTGGAGTGATTGCCTTCATCTGAAGATGATAAAGGTCCTACACATGAACCCTGTTTTCTGATAAACCCCACGCTGCCTTTCTTCTGGCAGTGACATTATTTGCAATAAGAGTTTCTGGAGCTTTGGGTGCTTTATTTGTACGTTCTGAAATGATGGTGTGTCTGTAGCAAAAAGGCAGCAAGAGCTTATTTCTGAGCAGCTTCAGGTGTGTACACGAGTGGTCTGAGATCTATCAGTTATTTGGAGAGGTCTGTTGGTGACACAGAACTGTGAAACTGTTCTCATCTTGGATTTTGTAAGGTCATCGCAGTGTTCAAGCCTGCCTCTCATCCTTTGCTGCAGCTACAGAGTGAAGAGAGACATGTATCGTGAACACAGAACTGCAGAAAGGTCCTTGGTGGGTACATTTGTCATTTGAGACCAACAGAGGTGGCTTTGTGGGGGTTTTTTTTGGGGTGTGCTCTTTTTCTTTTTTGAAGCTGAGTTCGCATCTGTACAGAACCCTTCTAGTTTTTCCAGATGTTGCTGGGGAAGTTTCCCTAGGGTGGTTTAGGCCAGTTGGAAATGCCAAAGAGATCCTCTTGCCATCCATAAATCCCAAAAGTGAAGCGGATTTGGCCCAGCTTTCTCTCACACCCCAGGGAACGCCCCTACCCTTGATGAGAAACCAGGAAGAAATCCTGAGAGCAGCAGTGGATAAGAGTGCAATTACAGAGTCCAGAGCAAACACGGATGGGGTTCCCCAATGCCCAAACCCTCCAAAAACTGGAAACACAGTACCCACAACTGGAGAGCAAGGTGAGCCAGACATCCCAGGCCCGGCTCTGCCGATGGTGAACGAAGAGCCCTCCTGAAGAATTCCCTCTGTGACAGGTCCCCTGGGCCCCTTTCACTGTGTAGTGGCCACTTCTGCCATGGCTGTAATGTGGGATTTTTGCTGGTTGAAACCTCTTCCTGAAGGAAGTGGGGACCAACCCTGTTTCTCCTTGTGGTGCTGGGCTGTTGGAGTGCTTGAAATGCACTGTGGCAGAACATAACTCTTTTTTATGCTTGTGGTCACTTGCCTTGATTTTATATGTGACAAGTCTGGCAGTGTGGGATACAGAGCAGGGGGCCCCCAGTGTTGTCAGGGAACGTGTCTGAGTGAAGCATTTTATGGCTTGGCTCCATCTATTTCCTAGCTGGAATATTTCCACCAGCTTCCTTTGGCCATGCCCGAGGCTCCAGCTTGTGGTTTCCGTATTTTCCTTCCCCTGAAGACCTCCGTGTTCTCTTGGAGGAGGGAGGGAGCACAGGGAAGGATGCTGCTTTTGTGCTTTCTGCACGTTGGAGATGGAAGTTCCTGCTGTTCCTCTCTGCTCCCAAGCACAGATCTTTTCCAGGAGAGAAGAGGATGGTGCAGATTGCCTTTAGCACCAAGCTTAAGTGGATCCTGCTCGGCAGCTGCCACAAAATTTATTCCCAGGAAAGGAAATAGAGGTCTAATGCAAGCGAGCACACCTGAGCTAGCTGAATCTCCCTGACTCAGGCTGGGAAGATGTGGCAGGAGGGCTCCAGCAGGATGGAGGCACCAGGTCAGTATCTCAGCTCCTCTCGGGTGGGTTTCCCCCCCAGGTGCAGCCCAGGATCATGATCAGGAGTTCAGGTGGAGAATGAACCCTCTATCTCAGATAAGGCTCAGCCTCACATCTGAAAAAGCTGCAACCCATCTAAGGGGATAAAGACTTCTTCCCTGTGCCAAACAAAGTTGTTGTAGCTGGTGGCTACGCTGACCTGTCTGGTTTTTCCCTGCACAGCACTGCAGCAGACAAGGGCCAGCACCCTTGAGGAGGATGGATGTCACCTCTCCTGAATTTTGTAAGTCTGAATCTTGGTGTTATGCTCAAAGATCTGCTTCCACCTGAAAAGTTTCTGTTGCAAAGCAGATCTTCAGCAGTGTTTGCAATGATGGTGCAGGAGCTGGCAGCCTGAGAAGAAGAGATGCTGCAGGATGGAGAAATGGGTCTCCAGCTTTATGCTTGATTGGGAAGTTTGGAAAAAAAAAATAAAAAGGATTATTATGCTGTTTTTCAAGCCAAAAATGCGAACTGTAATTCAGGCATGAGGAAAGCTGTCATTGCCCATGGCAGCTTAAGGAAACTGGCCAGAGAAAGGCAGTGCTGTGTGCTAAGGTAACACAGGCAAGAGCCTCAGAGTGACTCTCGGGCACCTGCCAGGTCAAAAAAAGCCACCAGCTGACTTCCAGAGGCCTTGGATGGGGTCCAGAGTTAGAGCAGTGCCTGATCCTTAAGCTGCTGGGTAGTTGAGGAAGGCTTTGTGATTTAGGATGGCCATTGCAGTTTAAAGTGTTAGCATTGAGTTGTAAATACAGTTTAGCCAGATGATGCATTTCCTATTTCAGTTTCTCATTTCAATTACAAACACTGGCTGGATATCGTCACTGCTAAACTGAAGCCTTTAAAATTCAAGGCAAAAAAGTTCCAAAAAGTGAATGAATTGATCTGTCACTCACACAGACTGAGTGGCCAACTCTGCAGTGCAAAGGCAAAAGGCAGAATAACCTGAACCTCTGGATCTGTATCTCCAAATACACAATAAGAGCAACTCCCTAATTCCCTTTAAAGAACAGCCATAGAAAATAAGACTTTTCTTTTGGTGAGAAGTCATTGGGAGTTACTTGGATTGCTCTGCAGGAAAATGAGATTGAGAAGACAAAAAGGCAAGGTTTTGGAGGCAGAGCTGGTAGATAAACTCATATTGGATTTGTGCTTCTTTGTGCTTAAGAAATGTGGCCCTTACCATGCCACTGGTTTTTAAGCAAAGCTCTCCATTGATTTCAGAGGGGTATCCTGCCCAAAAATCAATGGCAGGAGATGCCCCCATGTATTTACCTACTCTGATTTGGTTATTGACTTTTAATAACTCTACAGATACTAACAAGGCAAAATGCCAGGACAGTGTTGCTGCAAATTCAAGTCAGGAATTCCCTTGGAAATACCATGTGGCACTGCCTAAATACCTCAATTTGCAGTAACCACCCCCCAAAAAATGCAAATTGCTCTGCTCTCCAGGTGAACATGTACATTTTTTTTTCCCCTGAGTGATCACCTATCCATCAGAAAATTGGGAGTGGGAGGGGTGCAGGGCAGGCTGGTTCTGCAAAGCTGCTTGCTAAAGCCCTGATTACTGTTATCAAGCAAAGAAGCAGTCCAGTTTAAGCTGCTGAGGTTTCTGACGAGCAACAGGTTATAATGAAGGGAGGCAGAGGAACGCGTGGATGAGCGACTGCAGCCCCTGGTAAAGAGCGGATTACGCTGGAGGAACGTTCCAGGGAAGAGACTGCACATCTCAGGGCAAGGCAGCAGCAAATGGGCTTTAAAATAATCTGAATTTTTTTTTCTTTCTTTCCCTCCCAATCCAACAAAGATAGAGAGTGTAAGATGCTTGTGGAGGGCAGGTCAGCACATCAAACAGGCTCTGCTGGGAGCGGTGAGGGAAAGATCCTGCCTGCCTGGGGTGAGTCAATGAGGTTAAAATGTGTGCTCTTACCGAGCTGGTCCTGGTGGTGTGGGGGTGTTTGGCTGTGAGATCTGCACAGCATCTCCCCCAGGCACATGGCAGTTGTCTCCTCCTTGGCCTCGCTGCATTTTCTGGTTGCACTGGATGTTGTATCAGCAGTCCTCTGGTCATTTCGAGTCCCTAAATAAGCCAAAGGAAGATGTTTCGGATACCATTCTCCTTTTTAGGATTTGCTGGAAATTTACTGTGAGGAAAAGCTAAAGCTGAGATTTGTAACACGATGGCTGCTTGCTAGCAACTGCCTGTGCAGGGTTCTTTCCTTGAGATAAATGCACGGCCCCTTCCCCTGTGGCAGTTGAATAACCTGCCTTGTATCTACTGTAAGGCAAAATTGGGTGCATGAGTATGGAGTGGGATTGCCACAGCTGCAGTCCAAATCCCATTTTAGCTGGAGGTGTCTGTTCTAACAGCTACAATCCAGGAATCAGTTTGGTTTGCGGCAAAGAGAAAAGCTTCAAAATGGCTCAAAATCCAGGAGAAAGGCTGATTTTTGCTCTCCTTACACCATGAGGGTGATTGTAGCAATGTCAAGATACACCCTTTACTAGCCAGAGATAAGGCAGTGCCCTTTGCTGTCTGAAGATTGTGCAGGGCTTGTGTTCTTGTCAAACGGAGGAGGGATGCAGCATTCCTCTTTCCACCGAGCCTTTGAGCAGGCACTGATACATTTATAAATGGCATGTGATAAGCTCTAAAAATGCCACTTTGAAATTGAACCCAGAGAAGTGTGAACCATCTCAAACAAAAGTGACTCGCCTTGGTCACTTGACAAGTGCAGAAGGGATTTCTGGCGGTGGGAAGAAAACCGAGGCAGCACCAACCTGGCCAGGCTCCCTAAAAGCTGTGGTGGAGAAAGGGCACTCCTGGCCCCTACTGTCCCTGCACAGCCCTTGCTCCTGCCTTGGCTGTTTCCCTCGCTGATGGGAAGGGTGTCCCTGAGCAGGAAGAGCTCAGGATGCCCCAGGGCAAGGCACAGATCTGTGCTAGGCTGTGCCGGGAATCAATCCCCACCCCGGGCATCCCTGCCCTGCACAGCCCTCACTCATCACAGGGCAACAGGTGAGCAGTGCCCTGCACACAAACTGCCAGAGGCATCTGGAACACAGCTTCCTCGTGAACTGGGCAAAGTTTCAGCTCTGCTGCAGCTGTGGGTATTGCTGGTGTTGAGCACAGACTGTGGCAGCCTGGAGAAGCAGGGTTATAATGCACTCTGTGCACGGTGTCACCCTACTGGAAAGAGGCTCATCAGAACATGGCATGTCAGTTGTCACTTCACTGGGAACAGGTGAAACCCTATTATCAGTACACTGTCTACAGACTTCTGCTGCATCAGAAAACAGCTCGTCAGTGCTGTGTGTACAAAGATGTCACTGGTTTCTGCTGAACTGCACACAGGCTGCTCCTGCAGCTGCCTGATGAGTACAAAACGTGGGAGCAGCAGGTGAGGGAGCAGCCTGGGGCCAAGCTGGGGCTTTGCTAGGAGCACCTGATGTATGTGGGGGGACAGGCAGCAAAGGGTGGAAGGGAATGAGACAATTTCGTAAAGATCAGGATTTGGTTCCCTCTTTTGTGCCAGATGAGGTGGTTAAACCTGCACAAACTACACTGTGGAGGCTGAAGGTGGCCAGAGACACCCCAACCTGCTGCTTTGTGGGGTAGTGGTGATGCTACTGAGAGCAGGGTTTGACCCAAGAAAGGAGGAACACAGCCTGAGGTCAGAGACTGGCTGGACCATTGCTCCTGCTGGCTGCACCAGCAGCTGCTCAGTCTGGTGCTGCTACCAAATTCCTCCCTTCAGGAGTAGCAGCCTGGAGTCTGAGGATGGCATCACTTCTTGCAGCTCAGTCCTCCTGAATTCTGCATCCCACCCTCTGCAGACATTCTCCTTCCCGTCTCCTCTGCTTCTCCCCCAGCACCACTCGGCTAATTTCTCGAGTGGGATACACTAATCCCATATTTCTCTGATAGTTACTTTCTCCAAAGCTGTCTTGGAAACCCAGGTGCCAGTCCCCCCCCTGCTTCTTCCCCCGACCAGGGAAAAGAGATGGCGAACGGCTTTCTCTTGATTGTGTCGATGGGAGATGATTTTCAAGGTGAAATTTCTAGTTCAGTTGAGTCACTTTCATTCAAGGCGATGAGCAAAATGTCACCCCCACACTGAACCACACTCAATGCGCTGTTCTCCTATTGCATTTAAATTTACTCCACTTTTCCTTTCTGACACCTGTTTAAATCAATATCTTCCTCTCCAGGTCGTGGGCAGAATGTGCCTGGTCTCTCCGCACAGCGCTTCTCAAATCCACTAAAATCAACACAATAATTGAAATATTTTCAAGCTGATTACACCGCTGCCTGAGGCTAGGCTGGTTGCTAAGGGTAAGCTCCCTGGTTGCTAGGGGGAGTAAATCATCTTGCATTATTTGATTTTTGTTATAGATATGAAACCGCTACTCCCTCGATTAAATGTCTCTCAGTCTAACACCTATGGGACCTGGGGAAAGAGAAAAGAAAAGCAGCAACCTTGACCCTGTCAAATAAATATCTCTAACTTTTCCTGTCCTCCGGCTTCCAAACCAAACCTGTCTGCTGATTTTTTTTTATTTTTTTTATTTTTATTTTTTATTTTTTTTTAACCTGACTTTAAATAACAAAGCTGTGGGGACAAGCAGATGAAGAGAGGAAGAACTGTCTGTTCCATTAGAGGATCTCTCAGCTTGGCTAAACACTCTCTATTTACTCCAAACACAGCATGATGGGGAGCTACAAGCATCTAATAGCCTTGAAGATGTAGAATTGCACCAATTACAGTTCCTATTCAGCCCACGGCTCATGAGACATCAGCTGAAACCACAGGGCCAAATCCTGCTCCTAGGTCTGCAGAGTGCAGATCTGGAGCATCTCCTTGGCAGAGAAGGATTTCTCCAATTTTTTTTGTGGTGGAACAGTAGAGGAATCCTGTTGGACACCGCTGAGGTGAGGTGTCCAGGAGCCTGAATGCGTGCTGGGCACTTTGCTGGTGCATTATTAATAGGAAAGCAGCATGTGGGGCATATCCCTGTGCCATGGACATTTTAAAGAGCCTCAGCTCCTCCTGTGGTTTTGTTATTCTCTCAGCACAACCAGTTCCTAGGTGAGGGTATTGTCACTGTAGGGTCCCCTCCAAAACTGCTCAGAAATTAATGAGACCCAGTAAATCTGTTACAAGCCGTGGCAGGGCCAGAGGTACAAGAGCCTCTTCTGCCATTCGTGCTGGAAACAACCAGCAGCAAAGGGTGCTTCTGAGGCACGAGGTTACACAGGGGAGCTGACTTGGCATAAAGTCTTTCTCCATCCCTCAAACCTCCTGTTAATCCTCATTACTGCACTTGACCTTCCCTGCACTGCCCAAAACCCTCCTTCTTAGGTGAGAAAACTGAGGTACCAAAATTGTAGTGCAGCAGTTTGGCCCAGGTTGTGCAATCAGTCCCACCCTGACACCTTTTCCCCCCTGAGCTGCTGCAGCATTACCTGGGACAACAAGGAGCAGGGCCCCATGTCCTTCCCTCCCTGAACCTGTTTCTCAAAGGGCAGCTGTAATCCACAATGGACAGGAAAAGCAGCAATGTAAATATTGAAAACCCTTTGGTTACAACTATATGCAACAGCAATATCTCCTCTGCCATGTGTCCTGATCCCTCAGCTGGAAACAAGGACGCAAATGCCATGAAGTAAGTGATGTCAAGAGCTTCAAAAGCTGTTGATGAAATAAGGTGCAAAGAGAGGTACTCGCTGCAAACCCTGGCAGAGGAGAGGAGAGGCTGGAGGTGAACAGCTTCATTAGCACAAATATCCAGGCCAGGCCAGGCTCAGCCCAGCCCAGCCCAGCCTGGGCTCAGCAGCACGTTTGACTCTGCTGCTCCCTCTGAGCTATGCCAGGCACAGTGGTGCTTTTTGGGGTCAACACATGTGAAAACATGCAGGGCACGGAGAAGAGGGGTCATCAGGAAAGCCTTGTGAGCCTGCAGGACACACCTCTTCCAGCCTGGCTCTGTTCTGTCCTTGTTTCCCAAAGTTTGCAGGCAGGATCCCTCTGCGGGGCACCTGCACCTGTGCCACACGTTTAGTGGGAAATGCCTGCAGCATTAAGAGCATCACGATCTAAATGATTAATTGTTTAATATATTGCAAGCTGGTTACCTCCCCTGGATGTGCCATGTAACAAATGGAGGCGGTGGAGATCTCACAGTTGCGAGCTCCTCGTTTGATTTTTAGCCAGGCAGTGCTGGTGGTTTGAGCTCACAGCCACAGCCAGTGCTGCCACCACCTCCTCCAGCAGCTGCCTCACCAGCCCTGGGCTTGGTGTGAGGCTGGGAAGTGCTGCTGAAGGAGGGGAGCCAGGCAGGCCTTCAAACACAGGTGTGTGACAGGGGTCAGGGCAGATGCTTAATTCAAGCTGTTACTTATTTTTATCAGTGTGAAAACTCGAAGGAAAGCCCAAAGTGTTCAACTGAGTGGAATGCTCCACACCTGACATGCAGCCAACACAGGGGATGTGATGTGGGGTTCCACTTATGTATCCAACTTACTTAAAATCCATATTAAGTACAATTTCCATTTCAATATTGTACAGGTCACATTTTATGTTAAGGTTCCACTTATAAATAGTTTATAAAGATTAATAGATGTTTTAATCAATAACCAATCAATAGTTTAGTGACAGGAAAGCCCAGCAGTGGGGATTGCCCCAAGCGTTGTGGGCATTTTGCTCCGGTTTGGTGACGTTTGACCCTTGTTCTGGACTGGGACCAGCGCTGCAAGCAGTGGTGGGATCAGCAATTCTCCATCACTGCTGGTAGGTACCCTGTGCTCATGGAGGGGCTGGGCTGGGCTCTGAGTAACCCACATTGCAACCAGGGGGGCTCACTGGGGAACACAGCCCCAATTCTGACCCCCTAAACTCCCAAGAGGGCTGTGGTACAGGGTCCAGCAACCCTGTGCCTCTGTGGGGCCAAGTGGTCCTTTCTGAGCATCTCATCACCTGCTGGAATTTCTGGGAGAGATCTGTATTTGTGCATGAGGAATATATTTTGTTGAAACATAGTTATGATTTTTCAAAAGATTCTTCTGAGGAGTAGTTCTGTATTTTTTAATACATCTTTTTGGATTCGTGTCCACATGGGCATTAGAAAGAAAATGTAATTATCTCTTAAAGGAATACAGTCAATTTAAGGAAGACAAATATTAATGTTACATAAATTGATTGGTCAGAGGTTCCCAAAGCAGAGAGGTAGATGCCTGTTCCCCCTGATTATCTGGAGGAGCTGGGTGTCTAATTCCCTATGAGTCAAACTCCTTATATAAAGCTTCCAGAACAGACCTGTAATTGAATATTAAGTGACTTTTTCATGAGTTCTTCTTTATGTACCATGATCATGGTAATTCAACTGGTAATGCTCAAATGACAGAACAAGCACTCGGCAACTTGACCATTTTGGGAACCAAGTGAAACCATTTAGCAAAGCCCAGAGCCAATGTCTTTGCCTCCAAAACCTCCTCTGCACGTGAATCTTTGAAGAACTTTTCCATTTTTAATGGCCAGAAATATCTGCCTGCTAAACTTTAACTACAACTGTACCCAAAGCCCGTCTGTCTAGCAGCAGGTGGGCTAGTGAGAGTCACAGTCCTGCTGGGATACAGCCAGCTGTTCCCAGGAATGAATCTCAAGTAAATTAACAAACACCACACAAACCTGTCAATTGAATCATTCTTGATTACTGTAAATGTGGGGCTACCCGTTAAGGAGCTTCTCCCTCTGTGCAGAGGAGTTTCTTCATGCACCAAGTGTGTAACTGGGGCAGTGACACCCCATCCTCTGGACTGAGGGTCCCTCAGGATCCATGGGGGAAGTTCACTCAGACCAATGAGTTTGATGTGGTGGAGGTGTCCAAGCTGGTTTCCTCACATCTCTGAATGTTCTGTGGGCTTCCTAAGGGCTCATGACTTACTTGGGTGTAGTCAAAGCTTCCCTTTTCCAGGCACAACTCCCTCTTCTTCCTTTTGGAGGCTTCTCCTGGACAAAACACAGCCACTAAGTGGACCAAAATCCAGGACATCCCCACATGCACCAGCCATTTCCCACCTGGCAGGAGTAGAGTGTGGGGAGAACATCATCTCTGTGGAGATGAGAGAGCTGCAAACACATTGCATTGAAGCCAGGAGAGCTCCTGGTACCAGAAAGCAGCAGTTTGCAGAGGCCTGGAGACATCACACAATAATCAGGGCACTGGGTGAGAAGCAGAATGTCTTGGCTCAACATCTGTTTGTCCAATGTTTGGTCTTGCACTTGAGCTTTGATGGTGTGTTCAGGCCTACTGTGTGAAATTATGGAGCTCCTCTCGTGGGTGGATGGCAGCCAAATCCCTGACTGCTGGCAAAGCCATGGCAAAATTCAGCTGAGGTTGTCTGCCTGCACTGCCTGTGGGTGAGGGGTGTTCTGGAGTGGGGGTGTGGGAGAGCTGCAGATTGCCTGAGCAGCAAAGAAACTGGGGTTTGAGGCTGCTGATCTGTGCCAATAACAGTGACTTTGAAACAACAGAAGGGAAGACAAAATGCATTAAAGGAAGGGGGAAATGGACTGTCAAGAGATAACAGGCAGAGAGAAGAGAGGATGTGACCTAGGAAAAGCTAGAGGGGACACAGCAGGGAGAGAAGGGAACTGCTGTGAGGTGCTTGAGGATAGAAAATGCAGGGGGCACCAAAAAGACTGTCCTAGACCCAGACAAAGAGCAAGGTCTTATTGTCACCTTCCCCTGGTCAAGCAGTGGTCTGGCCAGTAGCCAATGCTCCTTTTTTGAGCTGTATGAAATGTGACCCCTTGCCTGCAGCCCCTGGCTTGGACCTGTGGAGAGAGGTTAAGACATCACTCACATCTATCTGACTGCTGGCAGCCTTTGGATTAGAAATGGCCTTAAACAGGTTAATGCCTCAGTTTAATGGTGTTTGCTGCATACCCCTGTTTGTTCTTGTAGTTGGTGATGGAAGAGAGCAAGGAGCAGCACAATATTGCCTTGATCCCATGCAGCACAGCACATCTGGATAAACCAAGGTCCTTCCCATGGAGGAAACATCCCGTGCAGAGTGGGGAGCCCATGCAGGGCTGGGGATCACCCCTTGCCTACCCTCCAGTTTTGCAGGATGGCTGTTGTCCCACTGGTGGCAAAGTGTGAAGGTGGAACACGCTTGTGATCTGTGCAAAGCTCTTGGTGCCTGTCCCCAGGCAGTCTCCAGGCCTGGTGCTTTGCTGGGTCGCTGTAGGGAGTTTTGGTGCTGGTGCTGGTTCACTCAGCTTTGTGCAGCCTGGGAATATGAGCTCGTCACATCCCTAATTGACAATTGAACCTCAGTTTGATTCCATGCAAGTCAGCACAGAGAGAACAGGGTCTGAACCACACCGGCGTCAAGGACTCACAACCAGAGCAGCCTCACTGAGTCCAGGGAGAACAGAATCCACCCCAGGCTGGAGGATTTTGCTGGGGAGGATGTGTGGGAGAGGGAGCGTGGCCGCAGTCTCATCAGTGGTAAATCTCTGTCGGTGTGGATATTAGCAGTGTGTTTCCCCAGCTGCGTCAGTGTATGTGTTTGTGTATACAGACTCAATTTATGTCATTTTGTAAGCAGGTAAGTGTTCGTGCCAGCCTCCGTGTGGTTTTGTGAGAAGAGTGCTTACATGTTTGGATAGATTTAATAACAGCACAATGTGTGTGTGTTTATATTTAGACAGGCTCATGGGAAAGGCTTAGCACACACGGATCAGCATCGGGATGTCCTGGATGAGTAGGGTTTCTGGAGACCTCTGGGTGGCAACTGGGCCTGCTCCTGCCCACGTGTGTGACATTCCTGACTCTGTGTCCCAGCCTGCTTGAGTAGCTGATGATGGTCTCATACATGAAGAGAGGGGATTTGTGTGCATGGTTTTGCCACTGGAAGTGAGACACGTGCATGTACCATTTCAGTTTGGTGGGTGCTTTGGGAAGTTGTGTTTGCAAGATTTCCAAAGGGCAGATAGAGAAGGGGGATGCTTATGGAGCCATAACAGCATCCCTTCATATCCTCCAAAATTCAGTTTAGCGTGGACAATGTGGCCATAAATGCACAGCTGAGTGTGTATTACTGATCCATACAGCACCAACACGTGTGTGATTTCTGTGCCATTCCTGGCTTGTTCCTGCAGCATGCAGCACATCCCAGGGTGCTGCCCCACACATCCCAGTATAACTGAGGCACATCCCAGTACATCCCACTGCAGCTGAGGCACAGCTCACGGAGTCAAGCAGAACTCCATCCCGCTGAGAGGGTATCCAGTCAGTCTGATGGGCACCAAGGCCTGTTTGTGGCTGGACACAGCAGAGTCTGGTTAATGCTGCACGTGGTTTCACACCCTCGCCTTGCAGCAGGCGTGTTGCACTCATGGACACGCATTTCCAGGACGTGTCTGCCTGTATTTGAAATACCTGTGCTCACCTTCTGTACACGATGACCCAGCGGGGTTGCAAATGGGGTCTGCCATGGGCTGGGCTCGGTGTGGGTGTTGCTGGCGGGCTGCTTTGGGGGGCAGAGGTCTCAGTGTGCACCGTGCAGCTGCTGGAGACACAAGCGTCCGAGCCCCGCCACCCTCTCGCTTGGACACCGCCCTGACTTTTGTCCTGCCGTTTGACATCTGTGACTTTTAAGGCGACACATCGCCAGCACCGAGCCCTGCTCGGCCCCGGCACGCCGGGCTGCCATCCAGCAGCATCTGCCAGCCCCGGCCGTGTCACCAGCGCAGCCACCGCCGCTGGCAGCCCCATCCCGCGGCTCCCCGCCGCCCGCCGCTCCTCCGAGCTGGCGGGCAGTGAGCGGGATCAATAAGACACCTCCGACTCCTCTATTTACAAACTAGCTGCCTTCAGCAGCCAGGCTGTTTAAGCACTTCATTCCCATTCAGGAGGGCCATCTGCTGCCTTTTGCTGTAAGTCTCTCTGAAAACCTCAGCCTTGACAAGCTCGAGATATGTCAGCGCAGTTATCAGCGGAAAGCAACATCTGCCGTGCCTGACACCCACTATTGTAGGCCATTTAATCTGTCCCCCTCCTCCCTTTAACTGCAGACAACAGCTCCCTATATTATATTTTCCCACTCAATTAGCACTATCATCCTGCTGAAATAGAGGCCAATTTACCTTTAATGACATCATTGTTAGGAGAGTGGCAGCCCTGGCCGGTGGCTGGCGGGAGGCAGCGCGTCTCCGCGGCTCGCGGGCAGCCTATCCGCGCTGCCTTCACCCCGACCGCAGACATTGTTTCCGACAGTTCGCAGAGGCAGTGTGGCGGAAAATTGAGTCCAGATTCATTAGTTTTTTTTTTTTCCTTTTTTTTTTTTTTTTTTTAGCCTTGCTCCCTCGCCCCTCTCTCTTTTTTTTTTTTTTTTTTTTCCGCCGTGCACTGCTCAAGTCAGTTAAATTGATACATTTCCTAACAAAATTGAAGTGCTTTGTGCTGCCAGCGGAAAGCCTGGTGACCCTGCGCGGCCCACCGAGCAGCCAAAACGAGTTGATGGATCCATTAGGCCGCGCAGAATGCCTTCCCCCTCTGCCTCCGCTCCTGAGTGACACTGTAAATCTGAACCAATTTCAGTCCCTAATCATCATTACAAACCCCTCCACTGTTCATTTATTACTCTACAATTCTAATACAGCACACGACTGGGTCAGCACGCGGGGAGCTGGAAGGCTGTGGAGACAGGCTTAAAGAGACCATAATCCTTCCCAGGTTTTATCAGGGAAACAAACCTGATTTGGCCCTCCCTGGTCCCCCCACGCTGCCCTCTGCCTCTGGTGCAGCAATCAGGTGATGTTTGCCTGTCCCAGGGATGGGAGCACAGGCTCCAGAGAAGGAGAGGGGAAGCACACACGTGAAGGATGCAGGAACCACTGTGTGCCACATGAACCTCACAAGGGATGGGGTGCTGCTGCAAGGCTGGCACAACTGCTCTCACCCCTTGGCTTTAGGATGGACAGGTGTCCAAAAGGTGCTGCAACCCTGCAGCCATGCAAAATGGCTGTGCAAAGAGGGTATTTGGGTAGAGGAGGAGCTGGCACGTGCCTGAGAAGGACCATGAGGATGGGGAATCTTGAGAACTGGGGGTTTGTTGAGGTTCTCTGTCAGCTGGATTAAATAAAGGACAGCTTTTTGGAGTTGAAAAGCCTCAGTGGATGCAGGGATGGCTTCTGCAGGTGAAGGTCGGTAGAGAGGCTGGTGGGACCTGGGTGATGCCAGCTCACAGCCACGTCCCTCCTGGCCATTCCTCTCCAAGAGGTGCCATCCCACTCATGCCAGCCTGGAAAATCCTTGCCCAGGCTGCTGGCTTCCAGCATGGAGAGCTGACGCTGATTGAGTGCTTGACCTGCTAAGTGTGCTTGTGTACCTGAATTGAACACTTTTCCAACAGGATGCAGAAGAATTTATCTGTTTGGTATGGCTGAATTTTTTTGCCCTGCTTCTTTAGCAGAACACCTATCAACATCTCTGTAGATGCAGAAGCAATCAAAGGATTTAAACACATACATGGTAAATAATCAGATTAATGGCATGATCAGACATGACTTGATGGCAACAGGATTGCTTTGGGTGAGATCAGCAGTGGCTGGGGCACTTGTTGCTGGAGCAGGATGCAGGGATGCTGCTCCTGTTTGGGAGATGGGCTGGAAGAGCAGGGTAGAAGGGGGTGAGCAGGGTGGAGGCACTCAGAGTCCAAAGTTTAATCAGAGGTTGAGCAGGAGGGCAGACAACAAAGAAGCTCGTGGCTGAAATGTCTGTTCTCTCCCACATGGGCTTTACTTGGTGGGGGGGATTTTATGGGGGGTTGTCCTAGTTTGATGAGAGAAGGGAGCAAGAACGGTGATCTTAAAAAGGATTGATGGTCAAACCCCTCTTTGCAATTTCCTCCCTCAGTGAAAGTCTGGATAGCAAGTCTGCACCTCATGTGAAAGCCTGGTGCCTTTGCTGGGATGCCAAAACCCAGGTTCATGACCGTGGATCTGCCTGGATGATCAGGAGGATGTCAGCCTCCAGAAAGTGTCAGTTTTTCTGCCGGTGACAACCAAAGTGGGTCTTTTTCTACAGCTCATGTGCCAGACATGTGTTCTGCTTCCTGCTACAGGGTCCCAGGCTCGAGGTCAGCCTTGTCTGGCAGAGAGATGTGACAGCTGCCAAACTGCACCAGGGCCAACCAGCAACCCCTGTCAGCCCCGGCCAGCACGGCTGCCTCAGCTGCCGCTCACACTCACAGCAAAACTTCCCAAAGTTTTCTCTGCCACTGCTCCTCATTAACAGAAGTTGTTGTAAAAATGAAACAGCATTAAAAAATATATATTTGAAAGAGCAGTCCTGAGGCCAAGGGAGGTTGATGGCAGGGTTTGCAGTGGGGATGTGGCCAGGGTGAACAGCTCTTCGCTTCAAAAATAGTCTTGGTGACCTCCATCTCATGTCTTAGCCCCAAAACAGCCCTGGGGCAGGATCACCTTATTTCCAAGGTAGAGGGGAGACCAGCCCCTCAACAATGATGGCACCACTCCCTGTGGACATATTTTTTAGGAAGGTGCTTATTGGGGTCCTTTCAGGTCAATCTGGTTGAATTGCTGTGTCCCCATCACCCCATGTCCCCTATTTCTGTGGAGCTGAGCCAAGGCTGGCCCTGTGACATAGCTCCTGCACATCAGAGTGCTGCTGGCCCTTGGTGTCTCCTCTCTGTTCACAGCCTGGCCAATGCTTTTCAGTCTGCACTGCTGTTAATGCCCGTGTCTAAGGCAGTCCGGATGAGTTTCTCAAGCAGCATTTTGCAAGGATGCTCTGCTGAAGTCTGGATGCACTACATCTTCTGTAAGACTTTTCATCCACTAATTTTGTAATTTGATCCAAAAAAAAAAAAAAAAGCAGCTATCTAGCTGGTGTGGCGTGACTTGTTCTTTGTAAAGCGGAGTTGTTTATTGCTCGTGGTTCTGCTATCCTCTGGGTGCTTCCCAACATGCACCAAACAGCCTATTAATGCCTTCTGTGGCACTCTGGGTTTGAGGAAACCCAGCCGAACCTGCTGCTTGCACAACTGGGTTCGAGCAGAGCTCCACAGCAGCTGCTGGGACATCTGTTCACTGCGCACACCGAGGCTCTGATTCATCTCTCACACCAGCACAAAGCAGGAGTAAGTCAGCTCAGCAGCGGGCTGGAGAATCCAGAGGCAGGTTTGGTGCAGCAGATGTTGTGTTGCTGTTGCAGGCAGTATTCCTGAGCTTGCTCTTACCTGCTGTTTCCCACCGTGACCCACGGGATCAGACATCAGGGTTTCTCTTGGGGCAGCGGGGTGGAAATCGCTGGCTGCATAACCAGTGTTTTATGCCACTCAACTGGACGGTTCAAACCTTTGGGTGACTGATTCAAATTCTACTGTAAAGGCATTTGGGCTGTGTCCAAATCAGTCCTGGTAGAGTGCCTGCTGTGGAACACTCGAGGATAAATACTTTGCAGGAGTGTGTTGGCATTTCTGGCTGCTCTAATCACAAAAATATAACCCTGGTGTTTCCAGTAGCATAGCCTGGTGCCCAGGCCAGACCTCCTTCCTCTTCTGGGGTACTTTCATTCAATTCCAATGCCTCTCATGTGATGGTAGTGCACTGTGCTGTGCTGATGTTATCCCAGGAACCCTCTGAACGGAGTCACTGGATTGTGTCTTGGCATTTCCAAGACGAGGGCACCCTCTCCTCCCACAGTTCAGTGGAGCAAAGATCACGGCCAAGATGCTGATACCCAAGAGGTGCCACAGCCTCTGTGTTGCATTAGCTGTGCTTCCATTGCCTACAGAGCTCTGCTGCTGTATAAATAATGGAGCTGACACAGCACCTTCTGGGATTATGTTTCCTACAGTTTCACAAGACCTTCGGTGGCTGCCACGGTGCCTCAGCACCAGCAGCCTCCCTGTGATCTATAACACTGACAGCTCAGGAGGCTTCTGAGGGATATGGGCACACAAGAGTGAATTTCCCAAGTATTGCACGGGTTTGGGGTTGGATTGCTCCCTGCTGACTCCCCAGGCTCGTGCAGCACTGCAACACTGAAAATTAACTCCTTTATGGCACGACGCTCAAATCGTGCAGCCCAGGGGAGGATGGGATGGATCCAGCCCTGTGGGACTGGCTGCAGCACCTGCTGCTGGTACAAGTAGCCAGCCAAGTAGCCCTGCTGATGGTCCAGCTCTAGCACAGCCCTCAAAAGCCTGCTATGGCTCACTGTTAAGCCAAGGAATAGATTAATGGAACTTGTTGTAATCTCTTCCGGCATCCCAAGAGATTAAAACAGTTTGTTTCACTGCTGGAGCATAATCTTGAGAAGGGAAGAATTAGTCTAAGGAGGATCATGGTGAAAGGTCCCTAACAATGTGATGAAGGAAGTTCATCTGACCCGGGATGCTGATGATCCTACTCTAGTTGAAAATACACTGTGAACCAAACCACTTATTCCTCTTTCCTCCTTGTGCCTGGGACTTTGGATGGATTTCATGGAAATGAAGGGGAAATGAAACCTATCCATGGGCACGAGGGGTCTGTAAAACTGGAGACACCTTGGAAAAGCTGAGAAACAGATGACTTTTCTGTGCACTTTCCCTGAGACCTGCACTTTCTCTTTAGGAAGAAGGGTTCACTGAGTCCAAGCCAAAAAAACTGGGAACCTTTCAGAGACCATGAATTTCTGGAAAGCAAAATCTTTTGCATTTATGGACACCAGCACATCCAAGTGTTGCATGACAATGGCAAGCAATAACCAGTGTCTCGCCTTATAAAACAGATGTGAGGGAATGATATTATGACCTTCATCCATTCTTAACAGTGATTATCATGTGTTAGCCCCCAGATGGTCTCTACAGGTCATCCTTTTTCCCAGTGGAAATCCTGGTCAGCTGTTTTTGGGAGCACTGCTTTGGTGTGGGCTGTTGCAACACCCTGATCTTGAAGCAGCTGTGGTTGGAGCTCTCAATGGGTGTCAGGAGAAATGCAGTGGGTGATGGAGGGTGCCTGCAGGGCGAGCATGGGGATCTCCTTCAGAGCAAATCTGCGAGTGCAGAGCCCAAGAGGGATCTGCAGAGCGTTTAACATGACCAAATTAACCCCTGTGGGCAGGCAAACACTTGTTTACAGAGCAGAGAAAAGCAGAGATGGAAATTTATGGTGCCACTAAAAGAACTTCTCACCTGGAGTACAGAGAAGACGAAAGAGATAGCAATATTTCCCACTGAAAGGAGGAAGAAAGGCTCTTAACAAATCAATACCCTTATTTAGTCAATAAACCCACAAAACAACCCCTCCAGGGGATAAACATGGAGAAAATTCACAGCTTGCAAACAGGCAGTTCTGATGCTGGCCTTTGACAAGGCGGTCACAGTAAATGTGCCGGTCTCTCTTGGTCACAGGGAGCTCAGTGAGGGGCAGGTCTGCCGGGAGTGGGCTGGCCAGGGGGCTGCAAGCTGGAGCTGTGCACTTGGGAGCCACGGAGAAGAGGGGAAAGGTTTTGGGAGCAGCCCGTGAGGAGGATGAGCACGGTGACTCAGGCTGACATCCCTGCCTGGAGCAGGGCATTGAGCACTGCTGGCTTTGGCACTCCTGTGGGGAAAGGAAAGGAGCAGCAGTGTCCAGGTAGGGATGCTCAGGTAAGCTGGGAATAGGCCTGGGGCAAAACTCAGCAGGAAATGCATGAAGCTGCTCTCAGCAGTGGCTCAGCAACATCTCAGGCAGAAAGGCTGAGGCATCTTAGCTCGTAGAGGCATTTACCAGGCTATGAACCTCCAGCAGCCAACAGCTGCAGTCAGAAACTCATGGCCCTGTGATGTGCAAGATGTCAAGAAATTAATTTAAAATCCTTTCTTTCTTTTCTTTCCCTCTAAATATATATATTTATTTTTGCTTAGCCTGCAGGCTTCAGATCTTCAAGTTTTTCTCCGTAACCATGAACTAGAAATTTGCTTGGAAGAAATCCAAATTGTTCTCTTATTCACAAGAACTCAAGAGCTGGAGCTTTGGGGAAAAAACATCTCTGTCATTACAACACTCATGGTAGAGTCCCAGGAGCCACTAGAGCAGAAGCACAGCTGAGCAGCACCACGGCACGGGCTCCCAGAGCCTTGCAGAAAAATCCACCACCCTGCAGCAGAGCAAGCACTATCCCCAAACCATACCAGCTATACCAAAACAAGCCCAGTGAAGGAGTTTGTTGCAGTTTTGTTCCATCACAAATGAGCCTTTGACCCATCTGAATCAATTTTCCATCCATGGGATGGATCTGACCATGGGACTGGATCCTGGCTTTACCAAGGACATGGTAGAAACAGAAACATTGGGCCAGACTTTACAGGCAGCATTTTGGGTGGAATTCAGACAGAGCCAAGGCTTTCCAGAGTGGTATCCAAGACCTCCATGACTTGATGGAGCACAGAATTATTTCCTTCTGGGTCTATGATTTTCTCCCAGCACAGTTGCAGACTGCAATGTGGGTTAAGACAGAGACATCCTCAGTCAAGGCTCACCAATATCGCTCCACTGAGCTGTGAGGTGCTCAGATTTATTCCAGACAACTCCTGGCCCCGTATAAATATTCCATGTTATATTTCTTTTTCTTTCTTCTCCTTTTTCCTCTGATGCTGTTCACTACCCAGAGCATCCATCAAGAAATGAAGCACTTATTAGTGTAGGATAGCATCTGTCCTCTTGTGTTTTTGAGAAAGCTCATGCTTGAAATGGAGCCAGAGGTTGAGTTAGAGGCAACACCTGTCTGTTAAGAGTTCAAAACTGGCTCCTAATTGTGTTTAATAGCTGGACATTCACAGCTGGGAAAGCTCCTGGCTAATCTTATTTATACTGTTGTGAAATGTCTTAGTCCCAGTATATATTAGTATTTCCTATTCTGCCTACTTGCAGAGACTGGGAGGATTTTGGACTCACTTGGCTAAGGTTCAGCAAACCTGAATTTAGAAAGTGAGCCAGGTATAAATGCAGGAGAATTTGCACCAAAAACTGTCTGTCTGCTTCAGGTGTCTGAGCTCTCAAGAAAACTCACCAAGAACTGATGTAGCATCTTCCTGCCTTTGGAGAAGAGGTTTGGGAATTCAGGCAGGGACAAGTCATTTAGTAAGTGTGCAAGAGGCTGCTACTTGGTGTAAAAGTGAGGATTGCCTTTTACTCTCTCAAGAGACCCAGACGTCTCCAAAATGAGGATCTGGCCCTGGTCACCTGGCTCCAAAACGCTGCCAGACCTTGGCTGTAGAGGCTAGACTGCAATCTCAGCTCTGCTGGTGAATCCAGAACATTTCTGTCAAAATGCTGAGATTTACACCAGCATAGGTAGGATTGCACCAGGCCCCTACCAGTTAATGCTCTAGTAATTGGATGCAAATGTGCTGGGGTAGGCGAGGTGGGGGGGTTCAGGAAGATAAAGGCACCTGAAATATGCTCTACAGTCAATCTGTGTTTCCTGAAAGAGAGACATCTGTATCTCTAAATTTAGAAACTACACTCTCTTTCCAGCAGGTAATAAACCAGCAAGTGCTGTACATATTTTTTTCCATTTTGAATTCTGTTAACTGACAATTTAACCGAAAATCTCTCGTATTTTCTACTTGTTCAGCTGTAAATAGAGACTGACAGTTTATTTTCAAACATCCTGGTTTTAAAAAAAAAAAAAAGAAAAAGAAAACCACACCACCATCACAGCACAACCCACCAACATTTGAAATAAATACTTATGGGTCCATGACAGACTAGAGACGCGCAGTCAACGCTCCGCAGCAATCTCTCGGAGCTGTCACACTCCGTGATCGGTCTTTTACAAACACAAACACTGCTGATTTCTTATCAAATGTAAAACCTCCGCAGCTCTTTCGTAAATGGTTACGGCGAGCATGAAATCGACATTGTGAATCACATGTGACACTGCCTTGTCTGCTCGTAATTGAGCCGCGTGGGGAAGGCGCCGGCGCCGCGACAGCCGCGCGTCACCCGCTCCTGGCACCCTGCGAGGGACAGGGTGGGCCTGGGCTGCCTGGCTGCTGGGTTTGATCCTTTATGTAGTGCAGTAAAGGCTCTGTCCCACCTGCGTGGTGGTTTCGGTCTCTGTGGGGTTCCTGTGGGTGAGGTGCTGTTGTGTTTCTTGGAGAGGGAGGGTTTGGGGTGGAAGGCTGCGTGGGAATGGGGTTTGGGCTGCCCGTGCCATCCTGGGGAAAGCGAGGCTGGCGTGTTCACAGGACACCCAAAATGCCTGGACACCCCAAATGCCATCTGGAAATCAGGAGTCTGTTGGGGTGTCACCAGCAGGTGAAGCCTGTGGGTTCCAGTCCCCGGAGAGGAGCTGCTGGTGGGGCAGGACCCTTCCTCTAGCAGCACCTGGGGTCTCTCTCCATTCCTGACCATGCAGGGGGGACAGTGTGGCATTTCCTGGCTGCTTACTGGCCCCAGATTGGACAGAGAAATATGTGTCCCCTCATCCCCTCCCTTCCCAATCCCTGTTTTAGTATAACCCAAAAGAGTAATTCCCTGCTGGAAGTCCCCTTGGTGACTCTCCAGGACCTGACTTTAGTCCTTACTCTCCCACATTCAATACATGAGGCAGATCTACTCTCTGAGCATTCCCAGTTTTGGCTCCATCTGGACAACTCTGAAGTACTCTCCTCTTTGCACAAACATATTACCTACCTCAGATTGGTACAATCAGGGTGACCCATTAAAATAAAACACAGAAATACAACAGAATTATGAAACATTTACATGGAAACATTTCCTGCATCTCTATCTATAAATAAAACTGTGTCCTATTAACCAGGAGGTGGAAGATGAGTAGAAATAGAGTGGTCTATCTATTTATATAATGATATAATCTATCTAAATAAAACTAATCTATTTTTCATGCCATGTATTTCTCCAATCTAAAATATACTCGTTACCATGGAGCAATGATGTCACTAAAATGAATGACACCCATAAATGCAGACGAGCTGTAGTTATTCTGATGATCCAGGACTTCTCTCTTTGCTCATTTGCTTAATTTTACACATGTGAGGAGTAGCTTGGAGCTAAATAGTATCACACCAGCAGCAAGCCAAGCAATGTTCCTGCTGACTGCAGGCTGAGGGCCCCGTGATGTGCCACATTCTGTGTGATTTTGTGTGCACGTGGAGGTGCCTGTGCCCATCCACCAAGAGAAGTGTAAGCTCACTGCCTTTCACAATTCCTTTGCTCAGCCTGGGATAATTGCTGGTTTATTTATCAGTGCTCAGGAGCAGCACAGGGTTGGGTGCTGCGTGTGTTCTCCATTGCGAGAAGTTTAACTTAATGCAATGTTGCATTTAATTTATGGAATGTAGCCCGTTGCTATGGCATTGAGCACATAAAAAAACAATCAATAAATAAGTGGAATTGGTGTCAATGGGAATTTTGTACAAAGATGTGCAGTAGAGTATGACTCTTCATTTAGAAAGGCAAAGATACAATTTATTTCACCCTTTCTGGATGTAGTTTAACCTCCCCCTCGTTGGAGAGGTGCATTTCCTGACTAAGAGTTATGTCTGTTTTGATTTTACTCAAGAATAATAAAAAAATGTTTTCCTTTTGGTGGATTTATTGAGACCTTTGGCATTTCAAGACAGGATTTTCATATTCAAGACTGGAACATACGGCCTAGAGCATCCAAAGGAAATGAAGCTGTGCATCAGTGTGACACACGCATTTGTGGGAAAGTCCTTCGAAATGCAAATAGTGATTATTTGGTGAGCCAGGCAGGCTGAAGTAAACAGGAAATCTCCAGTACACAGCAACCACAAACAGGATTGGAAAAAAAAAAATCTGTCTCTTCAAAAGTACCAAAATGTTGTGTCATGTTGGTGTGGCGTGTGGGGGGGTGGGAGGGCTGCCCACAAGGTCACTTCTCCTCCACAAGGTTTTCCTAAAATAGGTGCTTCTTCAGCAGTGTTGCACTGGGTTTTGTCTAAGCAAAAATTGGAGCACAAATCTAAGTGCGAAAAGGAAAGGTCTCCAAAAAACTTTACATCCTGTTGTTTTGGGGTTTTTTTCCAATATCATCAATCAGTCAATTTAATCACAGGCTCAGGTGAAAAATGATGTTCTGTAAATCGCAGTGAGAAGTGGACATAGAGCTGTGGCCCTTTGAGCTGCCAAAATACTGCTGCATTTGGGTCTGGAGGGACACAGGAAGAGAGCCTAAATAGGGAAACAAGACTTTATAGATCTTTTAAACAGAGCCAGCACAACAGAAATCCCCATCATTATCCAAGTTCACCATTTCTTGTCTTCTGGGCAGCAGCCTCACCAGCTTCTAATGAATTATACAAATGGGACAAACCCTTGCACACCTCTTCCCTTTGCCACAGAGCTGCAGGAGAATTTGGGCATGGGATTCCCAGGTGGTGAACATTCAATGGCCCTGATGAGACCAGGAGGATGGAGCTGGTGGAAGGAACACAAACCCAAAGTACTGAGCTGTGTCATGCTATCAGAATAATCTGTACACTTGGCAGCCAACCCCTGGCACCTGGAGGCCAGCAAGATTTGCCACTGAGCTCCATATTTGCATTTTCCTGCAGTCTTTATGGCTACCATCCTTTTGCTTCTTCATCCTCCCCTTCCTCCCTCTATGGAGGCTGGAGCTGTGACTGGTACATTTGTTGGCTTGATTCAGGGTCCACTGGTGCCAGCAGAAAACCTTCCCTGGACTTCAACAATTTTGGGATGGACTCCTGACACCTGGTTCAGGTGTGGTCCTAGGGACAGCCCCACTGTGCTGACCTGCATTCAGCCCTGTGCAGTTCCCATTTGGGACAGCCCTGGGAGCTCCCAGGGATGACTGATTTCAGGAGACTGGCTTCTTGAAAGCTGCTGAGCTGAGGATGGCAGTGGGCTGAGATGCAGCACTTCCCCATCCTCAGAGGGTCTCCTGCCTGCTCCCCATGCATCCCCATCTCTCTAGGGATGAAGGATGGAGGTGGCAGTCCAGGATCACCCACCCTGTGGGAGAGCAGAGCTCACCAGAGACCAACAAGCCCCTGGCCAGCCCTGGCTCTCCCTGAATGAGAGGGGAGGAGAAAAAAAATCAAAACTTTAAGGTATATGAACTGTGAAATTAAATCGAAATACTCAAATAAAGAATCACATAACAACATAAGCAAAGATGTTTACCAGGGCTTGAAGTTAAATACAGATTTTTTCATAAACCCTAACACCAAACGCAATAAAGTTCTCTGGAATGTTAAATATAATTTACAAGGGAAAAAAAAATGTGCCCTGCTGCCATAAAGCATCTTGTGTGGTGTCCCTTTCCAGGGATCAGTCCAGGGAGCAGAAGGAAACCTGCCCTTGCTCAGGATTTCCCCATCCAAAGTGATCATGAGCACACTCGGTGAGCGAGCAGCCCTTTCTCCATCCACAGCACAGCCAAAAAACAGGAGCCAAATCATCTGTGCTGCAGCTCCAGCAAAGGGGCTGCCCAGAGTGTGAGCATCGGCTCGGGGGTCCAGCTGCCCCAGTTTGGAGTCCAGCTGCCCCAGTTTGGAGTCCCAGCTGCCCCAGTTTGGGGTCCCAGGCAGGCAGGAGCACAGCCCAGTGCCTTTCATCGCCCATCTGGACCTCGCAGTGCCTGTGCTGAAGCTGGAGAGTTCAGTCCAGGGAAAATCATGGTCTCACATGACACTTGCTCCTTGACTATTGCCCTTCTCGCTCCCCTGGCGGGGCTGCCATTAAGGCCCTGAACTGACAGCACAAAGGCAGCATCTGGATAGCATCGCCTGTGGCTCCGGAGTCACGGCTGGTGGACTTGTGGTGTATCCAGATATATTCATTAAAACACTAATCAAGCAGAAGCTCATTTGTGGAATTGTCTTTGAATTTAAAAGGGAAAAAAAGATGGTTGGGCTACAAAGCCACTGAAGTGCTCTCTCCATGAAAGGCATTTGCCAGCCCAGGCCAGTTGATGCCAGCTCCAGTCCTGGGTGCCCGGATGGGTTTGCCAGATCCTGTCAAAAGGGCAGGAAGTGACAAACCAGGCATGGTGGTGACAACTGGGGGTGGAGAGTTTTGGGATGGACTCGCCCATGTCCATGCACAGAGGCAGGTCTGTGTCTACATGGGTAGATTCCCTCCTGCAGGTGTATTGGCATGTGGCAGCTATTAGAGGAAGGAATAGAAATATTCATTATATTTAAAATAAAAAAATACACACAGAGATTATTTCACTATCATTCCCCTCTCTTGTGATGGGCTGAAAGGCTTTATCTCTTCCTTCTTACCATCAAAACTCTGAGGCTGTGAACTGCTCCCAGAACTGAATGTCCCACTGCAGGTGTAATCTTGAGATGAATTTAAAAAATTCTAAATACAGGAAATGGTCTGTCACATGTCCCCAGTGTCCACAGCAGCTTTAGGAACAGCCCCCAGTTTTTGGGAGCAGAACCAGCACATACCAGTCTCTGTCCTCCTCAGGATACAGGCAACAAAGACAGAGGGATGATGCTTGCATGGGGTCCAAAACCCTAACCTGATATATTTTGTCCTGGATTGGCAGCAGATTTCAGCTTTTGGATTTGGACCAAGGATAGGCCCTCCTTCAAGAGAGGGGAAGTAGGGGTGAATTGCTGGAGAAGAACTTCAAACCTCAAGGGAACTTTCCCCTCTACAGACAGATCACTGGGTCTTTGTTCCTACTGCAGTTGGGGGAAAAATTCCACCTTGGCTTCAGGAGGGTCTCAGGGCTGCCTGAGCAGCAGAGGTTTCCTGGCAGCTGAAGATGATCAGGACTGAGGCCCAGGATTTGGGGTCAACCAGATTTCACCATGAAAACCCAACCTCTGTAAAAAACCCCAAAAGTCAACCCCCAAATCCCCCAAACCTTAGAGGAGAGAAAGTGCCCTCAAGACCAGCTCCCCTCTAGCAACTTGGTTGGACAAGGAGATATATATGTGCTAAAACTAAACTAATTTTCAGCCTCTTGGAGGAAATGAAATGACTGTTGCTATCATGGTGTAGCGTGAAAGCCTGGGTCACGGGGGGACGGGAGACAATCCTTTGTTCCAGTAGTCCCAGGTGCATCATGTACTGGGCAGAACTTTAGCTTACAATTTGGGATTAAAGTAAATCCTAGTATTTTTCTGCATGCCTGCCCGCTCCCTGGCTCCCAGAGACTGCTGGGTAACTGCCTATTATCCCGTGGTTCCACTTCAGTGCCCTCCCCAATAAAACTTTTCATATCCTTATAAACGAACTAGATTGCCGTGTTATAAACATTTACACTGTGCTAACAGATCATCTCCGCACATCAGAATTGGCTAAATTCCCTTTTCCAGATGAATATATTGAAGGAGATTAGAGATATGATAGCTTTTCAGATTGCTGAACCCAGAGAAATTAGTTTAGTGAGCATTTACAGAGGCTAAATTGGAACCATTAAATAGTGGATTAAATTGATGGTACTTTCATTGTCTGTCCTTCGGTACTGCTGTAAAATCAATTAGCCGTCACTATTCCATTCTCCATATAGTGAGATTGTCAGCCTGGCTAGGAGCTGCAGAGCCTCACAGCAGTAGCAAGCAGTGTGAAAATACACCTATTAGGTGATGTGG
The DNA here is from genome assembly GCA_034509425.1 of Eopsaltria australis. NCBI lineage: Eukaryota > Metazoa > Chordata > Aves > Passeriformes > Petroicidae > Eopsaltria > Eopsaltria australis. The sequence goes on along the minus strand of JAVTVJ010000220.1, from coordinate 3,044,584 downwards.
CATGAAATAACATCATAGGGCAGAATGTCCCAGTGAGATTTATCCCAGCCTTATCTCTACTTTAACAGAGAGGGGACAGACAATAGACTCTGGTGACACTCTTATCCTCTGAACATGTGCACCGGGATGCTCTCTGGACTGACAATTATTGCATTGCCTCTCGACTGTCCTGAATTTTGCATCGGAAATCCCTGCTTTGCCCCCCTCTTAAACTGGCAGAGTCCCACATTAAGAGCGGAGGATTTGAGCAGAGTAGGTTTGCATCTGATCTGGGGGGGGAAAAAAAGGAAAAGATATCAACTTTCTCCTGCTTGATTTTGTTACAGCAGCTCTAAGTCCTGTTAGCTGGCTGATTTATAAGCACAGCTCCAGCCTGGTTTGGGGGACAGCACAGCTTTGCCACAGTGGGGAAACTGAGGCACAGGCACCACTGTCCTGTCACCTCCCTGAGGTATCAGACACGGTGCAGAGCTCTGCTGATGAGGACCATGCCAAGTACTTGCCAGCCCTTTTCAGCCCCAGTTGCTTGTTTTGCACTCTTTCTTACGTGGGAGAAAAACCAGAAAAGGGTGAATAACCTGCTCCCAGGCCATGAGATGATTTGGAGGTCTCTTCACTGTTGAGGATGAGGTCTCTTCATCCTCAGCCCACCAACCTCCCACCACCACTCTGACAGGAAGAAAGAGAAACTCTGTAGCCCTGACTGCATCCACTGCATGCAGCTATCTCCTAATTGGGAAAATGGAAATACCTCCCAAATTTGTGCTGTTTAATTCCTATCTTAGAGGGTGAAATTTAAAAGTAATGAAGAAAACAAGTCCCCTAAATTTAAGCTTTAACCTTTTGACCTTTTCCCTGCTGTTTTTCCTCCCAGGAGAGGTCTCAGCCTTGGTTTGAAAAGCTATCATCCCTCTTGTCCGCCGTGGGGTGAACTGGAGGAGATTTTCCATCCCGGGAGAGCTTTCCTTTCAATATTTAAGTTTTCTATTGAACATAGAAATGGAAAAAAGCCCTTACATTTCCAATAAAACTGCATCCAGTTCCAATTTCTTGCATTGATGTGACAAAGTTTTTAAATCTCTTGTCAACCTCTTAGTTATGCTTCACGAAGGAACTATCTAGAGCTGCTGGACTTCGTATTAAATGTTTGCTAGGCTGGTAATATGGACAGTCTGTCTTCTACTCTCAATAATTCTCCTCTTTGCAGGGGTGAGACAGGATCCCAAATGCTCCTCACTTACTTTAGTGTCCTAAACTGGGAGGATGTTCAAATTTCCCCTCCTCCTGAGCAGGATGTGGGGTGAATTGGTGATTTCAGTGCTGTTGTATTTTATGCAGTGCTCCTCTGCCTGACCCAAGCCTTCCTCTCTCCTGAAAAGAATGCAGAGCAGCATCCCCACTGGTCTGCAAAACACTGGCACTCTCACTGGGAGTGCTCCTTCCCCAAATCTCCATCTCCTGGGTCAGGAAAGATGTCTTCTCTGTGGAGAGGCATGGGCTGAAGCTCCCACATGTTCTCAGCTCATGGAAGTGGGGGGAAATACAGAGGGTGACAGGCAATGCCAGCCCAGCACTCCCTCCCCAGATCTGGCCGTGTTTACTGAGACACCCTCCACTACTCCCCTAATCAGGGCTCACTCTCCTCCATCCCAGGCAGCAATCAGTGCTTCGTTATCACTGGAATCTCATCGCTAATTGAGGGCTGAGAGCCTTTATTTCCTGGACATCTCATGCATGATGAGGGCAGCACCTTCTGCAAATAAATCATGTCATCATCTGTTTGGCATCGCTCTTCATTGCAGAGGGCTGGGGATCACAATCCAAACATTTGGTTTCCCAAAACCATCCTTAGAGCGTCCTCCTCTCCACCCTCCACCACCACCTTAGGGTTTCTGTCACCTCTCTGTAGACAGGCTATGAGTGGCTGCTACATGGAACAAAAATTTCCCTAACTAAATCCATTTATAGCCAACATATTTTTTTTTTTTTTTTAATGTGCAGCATCTTCTGCTGTTCCTCCTCTTCTTGTAACTCCTACAAATTTCTTTCTGTAGGAATCATCCTGTCTTTTTGAAAATACTGCATCTCTGGCTTTTCAGGGATTTCTGTCTGTAACTACTGTAGGGTCAGATTGAGCCTGGGTCAGCTTCAGGATGATGCAACACGTGCTGGTGCAAATCACAAGTTTCCATTTTCTCACAGTCCTCACTTCCCTCCCAAGGAGGGAAATCCTGCTGTGACCTTGAGTAAGTCCCACTGCCCAGCTGAGCCCCAGTGTCCTGTCTGCTGGGACTCTGGTCAGGTACATCACAGACAGCTTTCTCCTGCATGGAAACAATTTTTTTCTTCTCTTCTTCTGCAGTTAAACCTTTGCTCCTCCTACATTTTTATATTGCATGAACATCTTTTAAGACCCTCTTAGTTCCTGTTATTTCTTGCCTAACTTAAAATTTCCACCCCATGGCTTCGTCACTCCCTGGTGTCCTCCCAGCCCAGCTGCATCACAGTCCTACTTCAGCCTTGCCTGTGATGTTCACCTTAACAGGCAGAGCAGACACAGAAAAGTGACACTTTAACCCTGAAAAAGTACAGATTGGCCAACTACTTTCTTAAAATTGCTCAGCCTGGTGATCTGGTAGTACTCAATGGCTTGCCCTGGATCCCACAGCAGGTTGTGGCAAGTCACATTTTCCAAATTCACCTCTTGCTGCTGATGGAGGATGCTGCTCCCAAATCAACAGGGAACTTCAGCAGTCAGCCTGCAAGACAGATCTAACTGCTTCTGCCATTGCCCCATTTATCTTCATTTCCATTTTTGCATTGATGGGTATCATACACCACAAAGAGCCAGCCCAGCCGTGAAATGACACTGGACTGGCAACCTCATAATTATCCAGGCTCACGTATCAATTCTCTTCAATCCCTTCGTGACACTCCATTGCTTCCTCATAACTTCCTCATCTGACAGATCAGCACTGTGCACCCGCAGCGCCTGAAAGCCCCCGGGTAATGGCCTCAGGGACGAAGTTAGCCCTGGAAGAAGTGGGCAAAGACGTTTGTTGGCTTCACTGAGACTTTTGCTCACTTTATGCCAAGCCTGAAAACTGTCCAACACCTCTTCCATGCACACAAAGACCTCATGTCCTTTATCTGCTCTGCTCCCTGGGTTGGGGGTGCAGCACTGCAAGGACTCACCCTGCTCCAGAGCTGTAAGACCCCTGTTCATTCAGCCAGCCCCAGAGGTGGTTTGCCCTGACTCTTTCTTTCTCCTCTCCTTGAGAGGAACTTAAAACTCTCCTTGCAACCCAGAGCGATCGTACCATAGATTTGGACACAACATGAAGATGTCAAGAGGGGGAAGGGTGGGAAGCAGTTGTTACCAATTTCTTCCCCCACACAGCAGGCTGCTTCTGCCAGAACACCTTCCCTGTTTCGAGGCACAGCTAATGCAGCATGAGCTGGACAGTGGGAGCACTGATGTGAGCTCCGCAAGGGGACTTGCCCCTTTCCACTCAAACTGCAAACCCCAGTGAGAAACCCCCTTGGAGCTGCTCCCCCTCCCCAGCACTCAGGAAAACACAACCCATGGACAGGCAGCTTCCATGAGCTGGAGGAGAAGGGATGCAGAGCAGAAAGCTGACAGCACATCCTTGGAGAATGGGAGACTTTTATTCCTGCTGCCACTTGCATCCCAGGGATGGGTGGGTGAGGAATCCTCCCTGGCTGCCCCGGTGCTGGCAGAGCTGTGCAGACAAGCTGGGCGTTGAGCCCCTGCTGCTCCAGGCAACTGCCTTCCCTGCCCGTTCCTGGGCCCCTTCTGCCCAGCACAGAGGCACAGCGTGTGTCCCAGCGAGGGGACAGCCAGGCCCTGGCACAGCATGTGTCCCAGCGAGGGGACAGCCAGGCCCTGCCACCCGGGAGAGACGGCAAAGCCGCGCTCGGCCGAGTGCGAGGCTGCTCGAGTCAGGGAAAGCCTCACCACTGGTTTTTAATTTGCTTTGGATCCACGCCATTATCATTAGAATAATCTCAAGCAGGTGATAGGCAGGAGTAAATTAATTCTGAATAAAAGCATTTGGGGGTGGGTGCCAAGGAAGGGCAGGGGTGGGCATCAGGCACTGCCTTCGTGGGTTGGTCACAGAGGACATTTGGTGACAAAGTGGGCTTGAACTTGCTTTGGAAGGACTGTATTTCCCCTCTGATGTTACATTTTTTCTTCTGCTAAAGACCCCCAGATCTGAAATGCACAAGCCAGCGTTTAACAACGAATGCAGAGAGTGGAGGGAGCAGGGTTATTTATGCGATTTTATTTTTAATTCACCTTGTCCACTGAAATCATGTGCATGAAAACAATTGAAAATAAATTATCTCCCATCTCCAGAAAGAACCTTTCACTGTTGTTCCTGGAGCCACCCGGACACATGAACAATTAATCCTCGACTCCAGACCCAAGTGACTCAACCAATAAAACAGCTGTCAGCTGCCGGTCCTGGGGAGGTGCTGCCTAATATCCCAGGAGAGGATAATTATTCTTATCTGATTTGGCTCTGGAATGAAATCATAAAAAGCCTCGTCCCATTCTGTAAATTCAGTTCTTCTTAGCAGGTTAAGCAGAGCCCAAATGACTAACATTTCTGTCAGCACTGACTCTGGCTAAGGGCTAATATACCATGAAGAATAACCCAATAATAAATCTTATTACAGGGAAGGAAGGAAAAAAAAAATAGAGCAAGAGCATGGAAGAGTGTGGAACCTCAGAGACGACCTAAGAGGGTGTGAGGCAGTTTCAGTGGCTGACAGAAGGGGTTTCAGATTGTCATTCTGAGGGAAATTTATGAGCAATTTTATTAAAAATTCTCAATAATATTCACTCAAATCTGAGCATTTTGTGTGGAAGTGTTTCTGGAGCCAGGACTTATTTTCTTGTTCTCTGGGTGTTTTTCTTTGTTACAAGTGATACCTCTTGGTGTGCAATGAGTAGTTATTGTAAAAATCTCACCACAGGGAGAGACACTTCTCTGAAAGCATGACAGTGTTTTGGGAGCACTGAAGCCCCGACAAACCTTAACTGCTCCCTGAGATGGAAAATCCCCTTGAGCCTGGAGGTGGATAAAACTGATGCTGCATCCACATCTCCCTGATTTTGAGGTGGCAGGTAGACCCAGGCGCCTTGAGTTTTCCTGTCTGGGGTGTCTCCAGCACATCCCATCCGAGCTTGCCAGCCCCATTCCCAAGCCCTGCTGTGCTGCAGGGACAGCCCAGTGCACGACCAGGCCTCCCAACACCTTGTGGTGGTGTAGAAACTGGAGGAAGAAGCTGAGCTAAAAGTTTCAGAGGCAAACCTTTGTGTTCCTCCCTCGGATGAACACAGGCTCAGCTGCTGAGGTCGATGTCTGGGAAGGACCTGCTCTTTGGGAATGGTGCTCTCTCCCTCATCACGGAAAGATTTACTGCCTGGGTGGAAAGTGCTTTGCTGGGGGGATGGGGGCACGGTGTTGAGTTTAAAGTTCAGGATGACCTTTGTTGTTGCCTTTCATTCCACTGATCAAGAGGCTCCTGGAAATAATGACCGTGCAACTCTATCTGCTGTCCCCAGGTCTCTGTTTGCAATTTCCCAGGCTGAAGGTTGGATGCTGACTGAAGTGCTGTGCTCTGGGGTGGCATCAGGGTGTGGGGACAGAGCTCGAGGGCCACAGGGGGGGTCTGGAGTTTGGGAAACCACAGAGGGGTCTGGCAAGGGGGAGCTCTGCAGAAGATTGATGTCAGAGCTCTGGTGCCACCGAAGGGTTTCTCCAGCGCCTGGGAAGGGCATTAAGGGAGAGCAGGGACACGGACTGGCTGGAGGAGTCCCAGACCTCAGCAAGGAAACTCTGGTCACAGCCATGTGGATCATGTGCACTTTTGACTTTGCTCTGTTGCTCTGTCCGAAGAAACCATCAATGGCAGGCGCCAAGGGGACCACAGGGACAGGGACAAAGAACTGAGGAGGGAGTTGTAAGAAATGTCACCCAGTGCTGGGGGGGCTTGGGGCCCATCTCAACTTCCCAGGGCTGCCTGGGGCTGCCACTCCATGCCATTGCTATTGCAAGGCATGAGATTCTCCCAGGCATGGCTGGAGGAGCAGCCAGATACAATTTCCAGGAGAGGCAAAGCCAGGGCTGGGGGTACTGCTGGGTCAGTGATGCTCTGTCTGGGCTGTGGAGGGGGAGTGAGGAGAGCACTGGGTTGCAGTCACACTGGGGAGGGTGGTGTGAGCCCAAGGCAAGAGGGGGAGCAGCAAGGGTTTTTCATGACCCCAACAGCATGGGCCACTCCAGCAAGAGGCAGGGCAGCAGATAAACAGCAGGTATGGAGAGCAAGAGGGACAGAGACCACAGGTGTCACCCAGATGTGAGATCATCTTCCATCGCTTCTGGGCAGAGACATCAGCTTTTATGGCTCTTTCCTCTTTGGAGCTGCCTATGGCTGGGGAGCAAGGGCACAGGGAAAGGCAATATAAATACCACACATCACTGCTCGCATCCAGAGCGCCTCTGAGGCACGCAAACCAAGCCTCTAAAAAGGTGGATAAATATTTGCTGAGAAAGGTTCTTCCAGGCCCTGATCAGGTTCAGGCTGATGGCTGAATTGTAGATATGATCTAGAGAGACAAGGCCTGGAATCTGGATTATTTAGAAGAGAGATTAATCTGTTTATTGAAGAAATTTTAGGACTACTAGAAAGTGCTGTAATCCCTCAGAAATTGAGACAAATCAAGGATGAAAACATAGGATATTAATTTCTATAAATCTACAAATTTACTACAATCTGGATACAATTAGATAATACTGCTCTAATGAAACCTTATAAATTTCATTTTCATCCTTAGAAACCTTTTGAAATTCTGTTTGTGGAATAACTTTGATTTATGCCTCATTGTCCTTTCCAGTGATCATATCTCCATCTGGTGGGAGTGAAGGACTGGTAAGACTGACCTGCACAGACCAGCTGAAAGACCTGTGGGAACAAGAGTTTCACTCAGAGGCGAGTTTTACTGTTTACTGTATGAAGATCTAAAGAGAGGGAGACAACTGGTGATATCACTCTGGGACAATAAATCAAACCCCCTCAGAGATAGAAAGAAAAAAACAAAAAGGAGTGAACAGTGACCACATCAGGGATCTGGTCTCCATCAGAGGGAAGCAGAGAGTGGTCCAGTAGTGCTGGTAAAATCAAAGATCACTTGGAAACAGGAGTGTCTGTGATGGGGAAGCTGAACTGTTCCAGAACAGACCCAGGCAATGCTGGAGTGCTCTGATGGAGGGAGAGGGTGGCCAAGGATGGGGAAGGCTCAGAGAGCCCTGCCAAGATGGGGATGGCCTCTCTGAATGTGCAGTTGGAGACAAAGAAATGAGGCCAGAGAAAGTGATGGATCGAGAGCAGGTACATGGGGAGCAGAAGCACAAAAATTGCCTTCACTGAGAGCTTCAACACAAGGCAAATAACTTTTTCAGCTGAATATATAACTTGATGAGCATGCATAACTGCTGCTTGGAAGAATATTGCAACTTCTCCTCCCTGCAAAGGCAGACATTTGCATGTACACTGATTAAATTTACTCATGAGAGATCTTGGTCCTGTGTAGCTTTGAAAGCATTCAGACCTGACTGCCTTATTAAGTCCAATGCTCATTTTTAAGCCACTATCTGTACAAGACATCATGCTCCAAATTGTACCTGGCTTAGCTTTTATCTCAGATGCCTGCTTACCATAAAAGCCTGGAAAGGCAGCACAGTAACTTCTTCCAATAAAAAAAATTTAAATCTGAGATTTCCCTGGCCAAGGGAAGCAATCAGTCAGTGATATTGAAAGATCCATCAACATAGTATAAGGCAAGGAATGAACAGATTCTAAATCAGCCAAACATTTTAAACATCCCTTTTGTAATTGACAATTTTGTAATATTTATTCACAACAGATCTGATTGCTGGATTCCCACTGGCTCCCCTCAGGAGGGTTTGCATGAAATCAGTTTGAAATGGTGTGTCAATTTTTTTCTGAAGTCACCATCTGGCTGATAGACTTGAGTCTGTTCTAATACACTGACCCAGTGAATCGCTGCTAAACAATTCCCAGGGGTCTCCACTCCTCTCGCAGGCAATCCAGGAGAGCTGCCGGGAGAGAGCAGGCAAGACAGGCATATTTTAATGTGTTATGCTGAAGGATTGTAAAAGAATTTGATTTATGTAAAGAAACACAGATTTTGGGATGGTCTCGTCCACTCTTGCACCCTAGTGTTGGTTTCAGGTGTGAGGGGAGGTTCTTGACCAGTATTAATGACATGAAACTACCTGAAATTGGGCTAGGGGAGGGAAAAACCTCCAACAAATAAAACCCCACAAAGAGCCCTCCTCCCTGATCAGCAGCAAGGAACCCAAATGTTTGATAGCAGCAACCCCCACAGCCCAGCTGGCAAAAATAAATACCGGATAAAAGACATGGCACATCTATTTCAAATACGTGACAGTGTGCACATGACTCTGGGGCCCTGCAAAATCACCTCCATTCCATACCACCAAAAATCCCTGGGATGAAATATGTTCAAACTGTCCATGCTTAAAACCAGACTGGCTTGACTTGCAGTGTGGAACGAGGCCTCAGCACACGTGTTTTGTATGTTTTCCTACATACCAGTGATAATTCATGTGGCACACGTTGGTAATTAGATGCTTCCTGTCATCATCCCTCAGCAAAGCACTGCTGCCACCCCTGTGAATTGTATTTTCCACTGTGCAAGAGACTCTTTGTCACTGTGCTGCCCAGCCCTAGAGCACGTGCACGTGCTGCTGTCACAGACGCAGCATGGCCTGTGTACCCACACACGTGTGTTTGTGCACATATCCCCACATACACACCAGCCTGGCATAATTCTAGGATGACTAATTTTTTCTGACAGGCGAGTAAATCATCATTATAGCATTTGTTTTTTTCCATTACCATCAATCATTATTGTATGTGTGATCAAGCAGAATTTGTCTTCGGCTGCTTAAAATGTTCCTGATCGTTTTTCAAGGCTAAATATCTTCTCTAGATAAAGAACACTTACTGTAATAATGTGTAGGCTAAAGAGCTGATCCAAACCTCACTGAAAGCACGTGAAGGGTATTGGCTCAAGGAACATTGATTTAAGTCCTAAAGCATCATTTGTTTCTCAATAGAACCCCAGTAAGAGACTGAGCATGGAGAATGTTTTATAGGGTTTGATTAATTCCCTCTTCAGCCAATGGAGTAAGGCTACTGATCAAGACAGGAGAAGAAGTGGATAGCTAAAGCCTTGACAATATACAGAATATCACAAGCTGGTGAAACATGCAGGAAAGTTCTCTGTAAATCAAGTCAGTTCTTAAATGAATTGTCTTCAGCTATGTTGGGGACCATTCTGCAGGCCCATCTACTGACAACTCAAATTCAGAGAACAGAAGTGTTTGGGAAGAACAGTAGGAATAAAAGAGACCAGGAAGAAAATTGAAGTGGTGATTCACACCCATAGACGAAGGCACAGGGAATAGGGAAACAAGAGCAGGCTGGATCAGGACACCTCCAGGATATCTTGTCTCACTTGCACATTTGAAGGCCCTTGCTTGGGGTCATCCTGGATGCCCTCAGACCTGTCTCTACACCCAGCATCCATCAGGGGATTCTATGATCAGAGGACATAAAACTACCCCCAAAACACATCTCACCATTAAAACCATGCAGGGAATCCAAGCTTACCAGGCCTGGATGGCAAGAGCTCTCTGCAAGCATCCTAATTAACAGCAAGAGTAATTAAACTTTGAACACTGGCTAGGCTCAATATCTAAGATCTGGGGGTTAATGTCACAGTTTCCTAAAGGACAGGAAAATAAAGTAGTAATAAAATAAAATGAACGTTGCAAGGACCCTGAGGCGTGCTGGTCCTCTGCACATTCCAGTGACGAGCGTGTCCTGTTTCTGTGGCTGCAGGAAGCCCCCAGTGCTCCCTGCCTGCTGGGTAATTATTGTGTTACCATGGGGCTGTGCAGGTTTGGTCATTGTGTGCATCACACACCACTGTCGGCCTGGATGGCAGGAAGACAAGCTCTGAAGCAGCTGCAGGAAAAAAAAAGTGTCTGCATCCCACCTTCTCTTTCCATTTCTGGGCTTGCAAACCAGGGAGAAACAGATGGGAGGGAAATAAAATTGACAGATGAACATTCAAAGTTTATCCTCCTTTTTAGTGGGTCGTAGTGGAGGCCATTGTGGCGATGCTGTGCAAGATGTTAGTGGGATTTTTTTTTCCTTCTTCTTCCAAGAAAGTTTGGTGGCTCTTGGGTTATATAAAAGGGTGAGAAGCAGAAGTAAAGGTGTCCTATGAGGCTTAGGCAGGTTTGGGGGTGATTGGCCTTTTCCAAGCCTTTGAGACTGCGGTGGAGGAGCCCTGTGCAGGGTCCTGGGTGCTGCTGGATGGGAGCAGGGTGGATGCCCTGACTGGTGCTGGAAATTCTCAGTGCAAGCCCACACATGTGCCTGTCTAGTCTTTGTCACATTCAGGTCACTAGGCCTGTTGTTTTGTCAGTTTTTCCCAGGCTGGATCTAAAGAGAAAAGTATTTTTCTCAGGAATAGGCTTTTTGTCCTTGAAGGATTCTGCTGTTGTCTCCTTATGTCTCTTAATTGTATAACCCTAAGGTATGCCTCAGATTTACACAGCCTAAATCCAGCCTTATTTGACTATATTTGTCATTATTCCAATTAATTGTGCATCAACTAATTGTGTAACACAGCTATTTGCATGTCAAGCCAGGGTCCTCATGCTGCTTTTTGCAGTGTAATTGCTCTGGCTAAGTGAATACCAAGAATATTCCTGAGCTTTCAGCCATTAATCAAGGCCCATTGAAAGGAATATTAGCACTCTGGGAAATAAAAAAAAAAAAAAAAAAGAAAAAAAAAAGATGCAAAATATCAATGAGATTTTTTAAATTAAAAGGAAGCCTAAAATGCAACAACAGGATCAGTATGAAAGCCAAGGAAGATCTGGCCAAGCTTACAAAGCCAAGTACTTTGGAGATTGGGAGGGCTGGAAGATGCTTACAGACAAATGAAGGGGCAATGGTTGGGCTTTCTTTTCTTGGTGCACATTTTGGGGGCATTTGGGTGATGCTGCTGAGCAAACAGTGATAGGATTCTAACCATGTACAGGAGCAGGAAGCCTGGATGTTGGTGGGAAGGTCTTTTTAGAGTTGGATATCTTGAGGAAGATAGATATCTAGAGGATATCTTGAGGAAGTAAAGTAGGGGGTGTTTGGGACAACCCCACAGAAGCAGAGGAAGAGCTGGCATTTGTGGATGTGGGAAGGAGAGATGCTGCTGCAGGGAAAGAAGCTGGAGTAGGGGAGTGAAGCACCACTCTGCCACTGTGGGGAGCATGGTGGGGTTTGTTCCCCATGGGACAGCAGGCTGGTGCCTGTGCAGGGACATCCTGGAAAGCAATTCCCTCCTGGATTGGAGAAATTGTTCCCTGAACTCTCCACTCACTGCCCTGGTTGAAAAAAACACCCAGAGGATTGAGGCTCCCACCAAAGCTCTCCACGCTTTGAGAGTACTGAGACAAATCCAGGCCTGTGATTGCTCTCTTTAAAACCTCCTCAGCAATATTTTGGGAGGAATGAGAGAGATGAACCATGAGCTGCTTGCAGCCACCCATGGATGTCCCTGGAACATCAGTGGCACTGGTGATGAACGGTCCCTTCCCTTCGGGGAAGGTTGCATTTTTATTGTCAGCACTGCTTGCCCTGGTGATGTGTATAAAGTTGCTGTGGGAGAAACCAACTGAAGGCTGCAATGATGAAAAAGATCATTAATATCCTTGATGAACTATCTCTAACACAGTCAAGGAGCAGTGACAGACCTGGTGCTGTTAACTCCACTACTCCTTGATCCCAGAGCAGCAACCGGTCCATTGCACCCTGCTGTCCCACACTGCACAGCTTAGGTGTCTCAGGGAAAAAAGAATAATGTTCAGGAGATCATCAAGGATTACCAAGGATAATCAGGATCCTCAAGGATGTCATCAGGATCCTTTTACCCCTTCACATGAAGAAGGCTGGCAAAATGTGGAGCCCACAGTGATTTTTGGCCGTGTTTCAAGCCTTTTCCCAAGCTGGCAGGGAGGCTTGTGAATGCCTGTGGGTCCCACACTAGGCTTGTTTAACCTGGACTCCTCAGGGAATCAGGGCTCTCCCTGCTCAGCTGTTTCCCATCCCTCATGCTGTGGATGGGCTGCAGCTCCAGTTTCTGCAGCTCTCTGCCGCCGAGGATAAAGTGAAAGCAAAGCTGGCCCTGGGCTGCTGTTTGCAAATAGAGATGAACACAAACAGATGAGTTCAAGCTGCTGGAAGGAAAACAACCCTGTCAGCTCTTCTGCTTAATGGTGGGAACCTGAAAGTGTAAACAAATCCCTGGGCAGGTCCTCCTCATTCCCACCGGCCCTTTGAGTCCACCGGTGTTTTTCAATCTTTACCTCCTAGAACCAATCAATTTTGTGCCAGCCTGTAACTTTTTACTGATGTTGTGGCTGTTTCAGTTAAAGACAACCAGGTGCAGCTTCCTTCCCCCCCCACCCAGTGCTGGGACCTCTCCTGTGCCTGTTCTCTCAGACCAGAGGGATCCCTGGCTGCTTTTTCATACCCAAGTCTGCAAAAGTCCTGACACTGTAGGTGTGCACTCTGATGGGCACGGCCAAGGAAGATGCACAAGGAGTGTTTTACCATCCTCCTGCTTCATCACTGAGTTCCCAACACATTTTGAGATCATCCACTCCTTTTAAGGCTCAGAGAAAGACAACATTACTGTAAAACTGTGTGAGGTTTCTGGGTAGAGAGCAAGAGGGCAAGGAGGTGAGAGCCCATCAAGGCACACACTCCTCAAGCCCCAGCAGCACCTCCCCAGCAGCACTTTTTCCTGTGTGTCAAGTCAGACAAGCAAACGCAGCATCTCAATCTCAATTTTTTTTCATTTTTTTTCTTTTTTTTTTTTTTTTTGCCTGACAGTCCCTTAATTAGCATGAGATTTCACAAAATCCACCAAGGCAGCCATCCATCTGTTTTGCTGACTTTCAGTAACAATATTTATCATCGCAGAAGTGTCAAAACAATAAAATCAGATGACATTTATGCAAAGGGTTCCTAACTACTTTAAAAAAGGCCCAAACCTTGAAAGCCTCCTGCAGTATACTGCTGGGAATTGTTTGCAGACACAAAGCTCAGAGTAATTCCTTCTGTACCCACATAAATATTTTAAACAACCCGTCAAGGAGCCTTTCAAGGGAGGTGCAAGGATGGCGTATGCTTCTCTTTACCAACTTTGTTCCAAGAGGAAAGACCAGGAAAAAAGGAATCTCACACCCTGATGCCTTTTAGTTTCACCCCCCAAAACACTATTTTTTGTGAGTACTTTTCACATTTCAGAAGAGTGCTGTATAAATTGATCCATGCCAATGACAATTCTTAAGAAATTTAACCTGATCTGCCGTGCAGTAAGAAGGGGGAATTAGGAAAAAAATCTGCTTATTTAACTCTAAGGTATTTAAGCCAATGTATAAATGAAAATTAATAAATCTGCATTTCCTATTGTCAGCACTAGTTGATTACAGCACTGTGGAGCCCCATCAAAGGCTGCATACGGCACACTGGGTTCTGTAGTGTATTTAAATTATCCACAATAAATTTACCTAACAAATTCGAGTGTAGCTACATTCTCCCCTTGTCAAGAGTTTCTTTGCATGGGAGCACTCAGTTACTCTCTGGCTTAGCAGACCCCTGTGCAGCAGGAGAGGATGAGCCCCTGTAACCCTGGTTTTGATGGCTTTTTGCAGGGAAAAAGCCTGAGTGATGCCTTCAGCTTGATCCCTGACTGAGCACTGTTCCTCCTCTATCTGATCTCTGGCAAGGAGAGGTTTTAAAGCTGTTTTGTGCTCACAGCACAGTTTCTGGGGGTTTTCCTCCTGCAGCTCTTGCATGCTTGGTTTCGAAGGGTTTTCAGGGTCCAACACCAAAACGGAGTTTGGGGACATCCTGGGATGCCCTCAGAGCTGTCTCTACACCCAGCATCCATCAGGACGGGATGCTGGAGTGAGGTTCCCACCAGGGGTTGGTACCACTGCCCAGTCTGGGTTTGGGCAAGAGCATCCCAGGGAAGGGCAGCAAAGGCAGGGGGGGATCTGCTCCTGGAGGAACTTCCCAGGCAGCTGCTCCAGAATCAGTCAGTGCTTTCTTCCCCAAGCCAGGGGTGGGGAGCCAGGCTGAGCTCCATGCTGATTGCAGGCATCTGTCTTCTCCTGACAGCTCTGCCTGTTAGTGCAGAGAGTCTGCTGTTTAATTTACCTGACTTGTTAACAGCTCCCTGTTTTGAAGTTGTAGGAAGTAGCTGATTTCACGTTTACAGTTGAAGCATTGAATTCCCATCGGGTGGCTAAAATTCACAAATAATCTGGTAATTTGTCTGCTGTCTTGGGAGCCTGTGGGGATGCTTCTCAGTGTATATCACAGTGTATATCACCATGTTTTGGTGAAAAGATTGATGAGCAAGAAGGAGCATGGAACTGGCTGGCCATGTGCCAGGAGGAGCTATCAAAACTGAAAGGCTCAAGGAAATCCCTGCCAAAGAAAGCAGGGATGGGATTTCTGCACAGCCTCCCCTTGCAGAGGGGTTGCAGAGGAGGGTGGTGGGGAGCTCACAGCCTTTAGGGATGCTCTGCTTTCAGGGAAGAACTTCCCATGCTGCTGGTGGTGACCAGAGGGAGCCAGAACATGGAGATGGGTTCAGTGGGTTTGCCTTGGCATATTGCAGCCTTGGCCCCTCAAAATATCTTGGACATCAGCTCAGTCCATACAACACGGGGGATAAGAGAGAGCCAGTGCAGAGCTGAGCTCAGCTCTCCATGGTGCACATCTCAGAGGAGAAATTTGCTCTCAGGAGCACCACTGCAGGCAGGTATCACACCCAATAGCTGAAAGCAGAACAACAAATCTTTAGAGTTTCTTATCATTAATGGCTCATTCCCATCATTCAACAGATCAATGACTGGCAGCCCCAGAAACTGAAGGACAGGAAAACACCATGTGAGTAGCCTGGGGCATCCCAAGACTGCATGAAGGTGGATTTTGACAATCAAACCCTCCCAGATCACACTCACAATGCCTTGCATGACCCACAGAGGATCCTGCAGGGACCCCTGGGAAGGGACAAACCCTCTGCTGCACCCAAGTCTCTTTCTGCCACTACAGAAAGTGGGGAGTGAGCAACCTCCAAGCTCAGGCTCTGACTGTGTATCTTCTCCTGGAGCACAGACCACTGTGTGCCTGCTCTAAGGAAAGTGCTGCAGCTCCCCCAGAAATCAGGCATGCTGGATTTGTAAATGAGTTTGGAGTTAGGGAAGGCAGGCTGCAGCCATCCCAGCAGAGCAGCAGGTAATCAGTAGGCTGTCCTCTACGGGGAAGGTGTTAAATCCTTCTTGGAGTGCTGACAAAAAGAGTTACAGCCCATATGTTTATTGCCAGAAAAATAATAAAAAGAGTATTGGTTTAACCAAGTCTAACAGCCATCAGAAGGTTCAGACACGTGCTCTCGCCTGGAGAGTCGGCGAGCAGGGCCAGGAGGAATATTTCAAATATTTCACCCCGACCTTGCCATCAAGTGATCAAAGCCAAGCTAACAGCAGCCCAAATCCCACCAGAAGGAGAGTGTGCTGGTGAAACTGAACGTGAGGAAACCCCTCCTGCAAGCCCTGATGGCCTGTGAGGTCTCTCCCAGGAGACAGCTGTCCCTGCCTTCCTCCCGCAGTGCTCCTGCTGCATCCCCATCCCTGGCTGCCTCCTGTTGTGGGCAAGTCCCTGCACTGGGGTGCTGCCCAGGGGCTGCTGATGGTGCAGGGTTTGCTGCAACCCTGCTGCCCTCTGGCAGCTCCAGCCCCACTTTGTTAGGTTCTCCTGGTGCTTTTTGGGCATTGGTTGGGGTTGGGTGCAAATGGGTGAAAAATTTTGCTGAGATGAACAGTGAAGCCTGGATGTGACGAGATGGGAAAACCTATTTTAAACTGAAGATTATTAGATTTAAGTGACTTCTCAAACAGAAAAAATAGAAAGGACATTGTTGAAAAGCCAATAAGTGCTTGAAATCAGAGCAAAACAAAACTGAGAAGGGGCCCAGGCAGTGCTGCTCAGCCAGGCTGGAGGCACAGGGCAGCCAGGGCTGGGGCTTGGCTGAGCTGTGTTCTCGTTTGCATTAACTAATGCTGCTTGGCATCATGTAATGCGTTATTGTTTTTATTGTTCTTGTTGTAAATACACCTAGAGGCATCTTATAAATAGAATTAATTATAGTTGTTTAATTCATTAGTTAAGTACACAGCGCACTCTGCTCGCTGGAGAGGCTTGGATGGCTGCAGCCAGGGCACGCACGTACAAATCAATGTGTGCTCACGTTCCCCGTGCCTGGGCCTGTGGCACCAGCTCTCCAGACCCTCTGGCCTCATGTTTCCAGCTTCTCTCCCACTACTGCCCTTTCTCTCTAAAGCTCATGTCAAAATTAAGTGGCTGCAAGGAGAGTTTGGGAAGATTGGTCTACAAGAAGGCAGCACAATGGGAGGAGAAGGGCAGAAAATTTGGGTGAAAAGCACTTGAAACCTTCTCAGGGTTGTGGGTGGGTCAGTCTCTCCATCCTGGGATAACTGTGGAGGTGGGAAGCCAAGGTTGCTCCTGGACAGGGTGGTGGTGGGTAGAGTGTGTCACACTGTCCTGGCTCCATCTGAACCCAGCAAGGCCAGTTTGGCCAGGGAAATGCTCTGTGCCAGGGCAGCTGGAGGAGGAATACAGGTGTTGAGGCTGTTTTCTGAGAGCAGGGAATTCAGAGGGCTTCTCACAGGGAAAGGGGGCAACAAAGTGCACAGAGAAACCCATGGATGGTGTCTTGCAGCTGTTTCCTATCTCTGAGCAGACAACTGCAGGGCAGGGAACGTGTGTGAGGATGAGGATGCACCCCCTCCCATCACAGCAACCACGTGAAAATAGCCTTTTCAGGAGTTTCCCAGTGTAGGGGCAATGCAGGCAGTGTTTCAGTGAGGATATTCATGGCAGCCTCTGTCCTGCCTCTCCTTCAGCCCAGGCTGGGGGCAAACCCAGCCCTTGGGAAGCGCTGCAGAGAGAGAGAAGGGGCTTTAAACCAGGCCATGGTCTGCTTTGTGACTTTGGCCTGTTCAAGCTGGCAGTGATGGGAACCAGCTCCACAATCCTGCTGCACCATGGAGAGTTTCTTCCTCCCCTTCACCTATCGTGGGTCACAGCAGAGTTTTATGAGCTCCCCCTGCCCAGGCTGACCCAGCTCAGAGCTGCCTCTCTCGCAGGAGCAGAGCTGTTTTTCTCCAAACCACAACACAACTGAAAAAACACAGTGGGTCAATACATCACAGAGCACACACTTGAAAGGGAAGCGACATAAAACTCATGTCACTGATGCAGGGCAAACCCTGCTCCCCTTCCCCTGGTGCTTGGGACATTCCCAGGGCTGGGAGTGTCCTTTCCTGACCTGAGGATGGTAATGAGAGCTCAGGCACTTGCTAAAGCTTGGAGAGAGGTGAAGGAAAACCCCATGTAGAGTAATGGTTATGACCACTGGACTCAGGAGGAGTTTGCCAGTGTTGGCTCTGATCCTGCACGTGATGTCCCCATGGGCTGCAGCATCCCCATCATCCCCTCAGGAGCAGAGACACTGGCACTGGGCACAGAGCCCAAGCCAGGACTTGAGCATCTCGCAAAGAGGCAGAGAGGAGTTCCTCTCTCTGGCAAAACAGCAAGGGGTAAAGATTTAAATTAAATCAGGGAGGAGTTTCCAGTCCCCTTTTGTCACCAGGCCTTGCTCTGCATTACCCTGATCTGGAAGGAGTGGTGATGCCAAGGACCTGGGTCACATAACTCAGGCATGCCCTGGACAAGAGCAGTTGTTTAAAACATCCCAAAACATCTCCCCTCCCACCCACACCAGACCATCATGAGCATCTTTGAAAGGTGTAGCTGCATCCCTTTGCAGGCAACTGCCTTTCATTACTGAAGGATTGGGAGGCACTCACAACAAGATGGAAAAAAATAATAATCAAAGGAAACCCAGTGAAGCCCCATGCGATAATAAAGGCTGACTCTAACTAACAGTTGTTATTCAGACATTGTTAATGATATTATAAGCATTGCCATGTGCTAGGCAAGCTGTGACACGCGCCCCGGTGGACATATGGATAATCAGATCACATGCCTGCTTCAATCAAAGCCATAAGTACCAACTTGATCAGAATCAGAAGCAAGCCCAAGCTAACAGGAGCTGGGGGTGTGCTTTGGGGAAACACACTCTTACAGATAAAAAAACAAATAAAAATGGGAATCATAACTGTGATGCTGGAGTGTCCTTGCTGTGCGTGAGACAGCCCAGCCCGGGAGTGCTCAGCACGCCCAGGGCAGAGCTTGGCCCTGAGCTCCCACAGCAAGGGGCTCCCAGCTCCAGGGCATCATGGCCACCACAACACTCAAAACCAACTGCAGCAGGAGTTTTCCACTCAGCTGGCACTCCAGATTGCTGCCCTAGCTTGGGAGGAAGACTCTTGCCAGAGCTGCTAAGGATGGAGGTGGCTGAGATGCTTTACCTCGATTCACCTCCTCCATGCAGCCAACTGCACACTGCAGAGTGGTGCAGAGACACAGCTCCCTCCAGCACACACCTGAGCACTGCCAGTCAAGTCCCAGGCAGCTCACTGTCATTAGAAACACTGAACATAATCACCAAATTTAATGCCTTTATCATTGCTCGATGGATCAGTGAACAGAGGAGCTAAAAGCAAGACAATTAGAAGCGTCAGTCTATGCTAATTTTTTTCCCATTGCCTTGCTTTTGTCTAAAGAGTTATTCATTTCCTAATTGTGAAATGTAATTTTGTTTGGGGGCTTTTGTTATATTTGTTTTGTCGTGTGGCTAATGCAGTTATTTGCTGCACACAGCTGCTTTTCTCCCGCTCAGCCCGTTTAATGGAATTCTTTGGCAGCTTTGATTTAAAATCATTTTAGTTTAGTGACCAGGCCATTTCTGGAAGGGGCAATCAGGTTGTTTCCTGGATTTCTGAGTCATATTTTGCTCAGCAAGATTCACTTCTTTAAATGCATGTTTTCATGAATGTTTTTAATCTGGCCGTTTTGGCTCCAGTGGAGACAAATCTCAGCAAGAAACAGCGTCCTCCTCCCATCCTGTGAGGGGCCCACACCAAAACCCTCTTGCCACTCTTTAGGAGAAAACCCCAAGGAGTAACCCTTTTGTGTGCCCATCCTCCCCTGCACACACATTCCC
The DNA here is from genome assembly GCA_034509425.1 of Eopsaltria australis. NCBI lineage: Eukaryota > Metazoa > Chordata > Aves > Passeriformes > Petroicidae > Eopsaltria > Eopsaltria australis. The sequence continues at coordinate 3,025,206 of JAVTVJ010000220.1, read as the reverse complement.
ACTAATGGCTGCAAAATCTTGGACCATCCCAGACTTTTCCTCCCCACTAAGGATGCCCACAAAGGAGAGCCACTGCCACCTCAGTCCTGCTGAGGCTCTTGGCAATGGCTGTGCACCAGGCACAGACTCACAGGATCTGTTTTTGTTACGTCATAAACCACACCTGAAAGTTGTTTTTTCCACTCTAAGTGTTTAACTGGAAGGCCTCCTACAGCTCCAGAGCCCTGCTGAGCTGGATGGCAATGCAGGGAGTGAGTAAATTGCCCTTTTAGCACGTTTTCTCTGGCAAGAGGATTTTCAGTACCAGCCCTCCCTCCATGTGAAATCCAGAGCGAAGGAAAACTGATTTAAAACCAATCACTAACACTTACACACAGCCCTTTATCCGAGCATCCCTCCCCATCTAAGCTTCATCTTGGACTATTGAATCAATCCTGTCTCCACTGCTGCTTTCCTAAGTAACAAACCAAATCAGATGATGGCACGGTCTCCTCTAATTGACTGAGCTGCACAAGTGTAGCCGTGGCACAGGATGTGGGACACAAAGCATGTGAAGATATTGATAAACCCCAGGCTGGGAGAGGGAGGAAGCAGGACTGGACCCAAGCAGCAAGGTCCAGCACTCAGAAGCTGGGGACCTCAACAGGAGAGCTGTAGTTTGTCAGGAGCACAAAAGTTGAGGCATGTGGATGTTGGGTGTGTCCTTCACGCCAAGACCAAGTCTGGTTTGTGGAGAGATGATCCATCAGAGTGTGATTTGACACATGTGGATTTGAAACTACATGCAGGACAGATCTTCTTGCACTTTGGACACATCTGTTTCACTGAAAACTTTGGGATTCACCTGGTTTTAAAAGGTTTTTTCACCACAAAGCCACAGTTTTCATGATTTTCTGCTGAATGAAATTTCCAACCCAATTCTGTTGGATTCAGTGAAAGCACCTCCATCCTCCATTTGTCTCACTTTGGGTGCACATCCACTTCTCCCCAGGGCTTGCATTCCCTATCCCTATGGTCACGTTATTTCCAAGGTGGACAAAGCAGGGACATTTCCACCCCAGGCTTATCCCAGGCTCCAGCAGTGAGGTCACTGGGGCATCCCTCTCACCTCTTTGCTCCCCACCACTTGTGCAGGTGACACGGACATCATGGTGATTTTTCTGGTCACCTCAGGCAGACAAGACCTGCAGTGTCCACAGCTGACAGCTGACATATGGAACGGGACATTTCAGCAGCAAGTGCCACTGCTCTCTCCCACTCTGCCATGGAAATCGTGGTTCAAAGCAGATTTACCCTGCAGGGCTGAGGAAAGGGCTTTAACCCTTGTGGGGTTGTGCTCTTCAGAAGCAAGAGATACTTCACTTATCTGCTAGGAGTGGTACTTAATGCCTTTTAGGGGCAGTACCAGGAGCCCACACAGCTTCCAGGGACAAAATACTCCCTGTTTGGTCCTTCACAAACTTTTCCCTTCCTTCAGAACTGTGCACCTCTGCCAGCTCTTGCCCCACCACTCCAGCTTGGATGGAGCTCATATCAACGATGCCCTGGCCAAGAAAAATCCCAACCCCACCAGGAACCACAATCCTCAAACCCCTCCAGGCTCTGTGAAGCCCTTCAGAACCAAGCCCTGCTGTCCACGTGGGCTCCTGCCTGCTCAGCCCAGCATCCCTGGAGTGGAACTGGGGGGATTCTCAACTCTACCAGGCACTGCTGAAATGTGAAATCATCAACTCGTGTGGCTGGGCTGGGAACAGGTGTGTGAAAATCAGCACCCAGGCACCCGCTCGAACAACGTTGTTTTTTCCTTGTGTGCCATAAATCAGAGTGCTAATCTTTCACTGTCCGGCGAGATCTCTCACTGGGAGGGTGATAAATTGCCCTCCAGCCCCTGACAGCTGCTGGGAAATCACTCACAGCCTGAGACAAACCTCTAAATCTGACATTATAGAGTGTTGAAAGGAAGAATGTCTGTTTTTATAACCTACCTCAGTTATAATAAATATTTAAAATCCACATTAACATCCTCTTATAGTTACAATCTGCCCTCTATGGAACAGTGTCCAACTTAGATTTAATTAGCAACTGAACCTTTGCAGTCCAAGCTCCTATTTAGGCTGAAGATCCAAATCTCCAGTGAAATGCTTCTGTTTTCTTAAACTACCTGCACTGTAATAAATATTCGCCATGTCGCCAGGCAGCTCTGTTGGAGACAGTGCTCTTTTTGTCTTCTCAAAGGCTAACATTTAATTTAAATGATAGGGTCTTTCCAGACTCCAGGGGGAATTTGTTTCCTGCTCTCCATAAACTTTGCCATACTTCACCTCCAAGGCACCAGGAGAACACAGGAATAGAAACACCTTGATGCAGGTATGGGACTCGAGTGATGGAAATAAAATCTGGGCAGAACTGCTCTGGTTTTTGGTCATGGACACATGGTGGAAACACAGAGCAGAGACCTCCCCTTTCTATAAAACTGTGGAGAATTGGGAGCTGTATTGCAAACTCCTGCAGCTGGCTTCTCTTGGAGAGAGGGAACTAAAAATCCCTGTCCAGAAGTTTTTCCATGTTCACTCTTTTTCCCACTTGCTTTTGCAGGTTGCCTTGTTTCCTCATTTATTATTTTATGCCAGTTGTTTTCCAGAAGGCAGCATTCAAACTCACTTCTCCCCTCCCTCCTGACTAGTGTTTCACCAATGTCTTTACCAAAAATATCACAGGAATAAACACAGGCAGAAGTGTTAAAAAACCCAAAGCTTCCTTCGTGCCCCTTAACTAAAAATCCTACACCTGTCCATTTTGAACTGTGGTGGTTTCTTCCTGTCCTGCATATTTGCTGCTGCCCTGTGACTGTGGCAGAGGCAGGAGGAGTGCTACACCTAGAAATTAGCCTGACCCACATGCCCACAGCCCGCTGGCTCCAGAGGTGCCCTGGAGCTGCTCCACCAGCCCATCTGGGTACCCTCTCTGGGCGGGCTCAGAGTGGCTGTGGCTGCGGCTCCAGGGCCAAGGCTGGCAGGGAGGTTTGCTAAAAACCCTGGGGCTGTCACCCACCCTGCCAGCACCCTGCTTGGGGGTTGTGGTTAATAGGAGAGGGTCAGGAGGCTGCAGGCAGGACGGGGAAGCAGGACAGCTGTGGTGTGTGCACATGCTTCCCTTCGGTTTCGTATTTGGGCGCCCTGCGTCCATCCCAGCTGCTGCTGGAATCAATAGCAGGGTATCAATCAAGGCATCCCAGAGGAAACCCACAGCTCACGCAGAAATAAACAGACATTTTCCTTCTGCATGTCACAGAAAGCTACAGACATCTCCTGGCATTGTCTGAACTGAGGGTAAAAGGGACTCAGCATCCTCAGCTGCACCATCAGAGAGCAGGTTATGGAAATTGGAGTGTATATTATGTGCACTGGATATGAATATATATATACAGACATAGCTTGGCCTGTGTTAAATAAGACAGACATGGGCTTCTGTTTCATTTCTAACTCTCCAAATTATGGCAGACACACAAAAGGGTATGCAGCTTTTAAAAGAGCATCATCTAGGTCCTGGTATTTTGCCTCTTGCGTGTGTCCTGCACTGGGAGATTAATCCAGATGCCTCCAGCAAAGGCAATCTTTGTGAAAGAAAAACCATGAGCATCCTGGTGGCACTTGCATGGTTTGATGGCCTGATTGGGAGCTTCTTATCTCTGCTCTTGCATTGTACATCGGGTTTCCCTTTTCATTCCCAGTTTGTTTCTGGCTGTATCAATGTTTAGCCATTGCTGAATCACTGCTGTCCTGCCAGCCTCCAAGGATGGCAGGAGATGAAAGTGTAGCTGATCAGCTCTCACCTACCATCCAAAACAAAAGCAGAGCCAGTTTCAAACATCTCCTCACCCCAAACCACTCCTGCCCTGCTATTTGTTTGCATGAGCTGCCTGCTGTGAATCTTGCTTGGGTTTGTAGAGATAGCATCACCCCCCTTGGGAAACAGCCAGTGCATTTTACCAGGAAACCTGCTGTTTTACAAAGGCTTTACAACCAGTGGCTCCTTCCTCTGAGAAAAGTTACATTCTCGGGCATTCAAGGTTTGTTTTTTGATTATGCGGGAAGTGGTGTGAATGGAAGTCCCAGAGTCCTCATGGGAGAGAGGTAACATGAATCCACAGCAGCTTTCTTAACCTTTGCTTTTGCAGATGTTTTTAGCTTTCCACGAGGAGCTCCCAGGAAGTCTCAGATGCAGAGCACATGGGAAGAAAGATGCTGAGACATCCACAGTTCTCTCAATGTCTGCACTGTGCTGGGATGGCAAAGGCATTAGGAGGGTCTGCCTGCTCTGCCCACCCAGAGGACCACGGAAGGATGTTCAGCCCTTCTGGGATGAGCAGAGACAGAGGTCTGGAAGAAACTGTTCTCTCACCATAGTAGAAGAGAAGGGTTTTCCAGCTCTTCCTAGACATGAAGCCACTGTTTCATGCAAAACTGGTGACTGAGGACACCAACCTCAGGATAAGCCCAGTCTTCCCTGGGATTGCCAGCAAGCAAGAAGAAAGCAGGAGCCTCCCACAGCAGCAGCGTGGAGTGGTGTGTAGATCACAAACTGATGGGTAGGTGGGAAAATAGACTCTTCCTAGAGAGAGTGAGGAAGGCTGAAGGACCCCATCCAGGCAGTCTCAGCTCCAATTCAGCTGCTGTGCTGAGCATTTGTCATGCCCAGCTCAGAGATCCCCAAGGAGGGTGACCTGGAGCCACATGCCAGATGTGCCTATCATTGTCCACTGAGGAGGGACGAGGTTTTAGGTGGAGTTCAAGTCCTCAGGACATGTTTAAATTTCTTTAGGATGACAGATGTGAACAGTTAGACTCCTAAAAGAATTAAATTCTACAATCTCCTCTCTACCTTCTTTCCCAGCTTTCTGCTCCTGCAGTTGGTATTGTGCAGAAAGATGGACTAGACCAACTCACGGTCTTTTGTAGCCTCAGCCATCACCTGTGGAAGCTCAGGGAGGAGCTGAAAAAAACAAAGAAGGAAAAGCAGCTTTCCTGGCAGAAGCACTGCTCCAGATTCCTAAGAGCCAGTGCACTGCTCAGTCTGAAACCAGACCCAGCTCAAAACCAGGTTGGTCCCCAAGGAGGAATGTGCTCAGGAGGCTGAAGCCAAAACACCAGGTGACAATGGGCGAGCAGGTGACAAAAGCAGGCAGAGATGAGGCGTGGCTTTGAAACTCCTGCAAGCTGCTTGCCAGTTTTACGTCTGGAAGCCTCTCATGGGCACTCAGGACGGCTCATTGTGAACACTGGTGCTCAGTTCCTTTATATGCAGCTATTCCCCAGGGAATGCTCGCCAGCAGGACGGAGCTGTGCACCCTCATTAATCAACGTCACGCGTCGGGAGAAACGCTGAGTTCATTCTCATGTGTCTCCCCAGACCTCTGGGGACTGACTTGTCTCTAGCTGGGGCCGGTAGTCACCTGGAACAGTTTTCCAGCCCCCCTAAGCAGCAGGAGTGTCCATTAACTACCACGGATCGGTGGGGATGGTTTGTAAACTCCGGATACATACGGAGGGGCCCGGGCGCTTATTGGCCGGTGCTTTCCGCTCTCAGAAATGGGTCATTTAAACAGAAAACTGTAAAGTGTTCATGCCTCTGAATGCAGAGAAACTATCAAAACAAGCTCCTGTCTCCGCGCCACAGACCCGGCATTCAAACAGAGACTCGGGGCATGTTCTACGGGAACGATCCAAGTGCTCCCAGCAGATTCCTTTCCTTTTTCTGATGCCTTGCACAATAAACATTTCAACTCTCTGGCACGAGAGCAGACCTACCCCAATTACCAGGACAGCTTGTTTTATTTGGAGTAATAGTTAAGGGTCCAATCCTGCATCCCTGGAGCCAGTGAGAAAACTCTCCTTGCTCCCAGTGGGCCCGAATCCAAGAGAGCCCCACGGTACATTAGAGACACCGCTGCTACCAGCAGGGTATTTTTGTCTTTCCTTATGGAAACAAAACCAGCTCAAGCAAGTTCTGCCATGGCCCCACCTACACAAGGGTGGGGACATCCTGGCTTCCCTTATGGAAACAAAACCAGCTCAAGCAAGTTCTGCCATGGCCCCACCTACACAAGGGTGGGGACATCCTGGCTTCCCAATGAGATGCAAGACATGGCATCACGAATGGTGCTGCTATAGGCCCAGCTGTGACAGGAGGCCACCAGGGCTTCACCGTGTCCTGCAGCTGAGTGACCTTTTGTCCATGTCACTGGGACATCTGCAAGCCAGTGCAGCACCACAGTCCCTAAGGCATTGGAAATCTCGGCTCTGCAGGGCCACATCTCAGGAAGCTGGACAGGGGAGGGGTCAGGAAGAGACTGGAAACCGTTAAGACTTGGAAAGTAACGACCAACCAAAAGAAAAAAAGATGGTGAGTTTAGTAAATGAGATCTGAGTACAAGCAGCCAGTCAGTAATTGCTACATCCAGCGTGGGCATTACACAAAGTTGGGCTGTTTGTCCCAGTGTGGTAAGGGATGTACAGCTGGGAAGTTCAATGGCATGGAGAAGTGAGCTCAGGGAAAGGAAATTGTGGAGGGACTTGAACAAAGAGACAGGAGCCCAGAAATGAAACATGTCTGGTGAATGATTATCCAGCTCTCCTGGGGAATGTGTTAATAGAGAAGATATTTTTGAAGGGCCACGATGCCAGAGTGAAAAAGTCTTGGAGGGCTTGGAAAGAGGAAATAGGCAGCTACAGCCGCCCTGAACCCAGATGTGTCATTTGAGCAGGTACAGTGAGAGCTCTTCTGTGAATAACCTCCAGGTCACTCAAACTCCAGGGCTAAGCAAACTCCATCTCTGCCTTGTCTGAAGGCTCCAGTGAAGCCCATCAGCTCACTCATTTACCTTGTTAAGGGCCATCTGTGTGTTATCAGCCGCGTGTCACATCCAGTTATTCCTCCCAGCTCCATCACCGTGCTCAGCAAAGGTGCGGCTCTATCTGAATATTCACGAGCGAGATGAAGTCCATCTGCCCACACCACCAATATGCAGCTTGTCAAGGTGTCTTCTGTAGTATCCCATGTTCGTGAGGCTGATTTTTATCTTCTGAAATATTTGAATTTGCCCCCAAGCAATCCGATCCAGATTGTTATGGTCTCCAGAAGGCAGGATCAAGATAAACATTATCAAAAGAGAGTAGATAGCTCTATGCTGTCGGAGTATCTCAGTGCAGAGAGACTTCAGGATTTTCCTCCTGTCCTTTCAGCTCTTAGAATACCCAAAAACTACACAAAATGTGCCTCTTGCAAGATCCCATCTAGCCAGAAAAAGAATCCAGTGGTTGTGATGTGGAAATAATCTCTATCACTGAGCATCTCTCTGATCCTGCTCTGGTTTTTGATTTGCACCCGGATGAACAAATAAATATTATGAAGACATGATGCATCTAAAAGTAAACAGATATCTCCAAAACTTGTTAAAAAGAGTATGGCTGGTGGCTTGTTGGGACTACAAGCAGGATATCACTACCATGGGGCTGACCCTGCATCAGGCAGGAGCACCCATGCAGCCTTCAAATTCTCCAAAATGGAAGTGGTAAGCATATTTTAAAAAGGAAACATTCCTAGCAAAATAATTAAAAATAATAAAAGTATTTCTGCCTTTTCCAAATGTTTTCAACCTTTTTCCAGGAAAGAATTATTTTTCAAAATTTTCCTGAAAGCCTGGAGTGTTTCTGAATAGCCTCCAAAAAAATTCTTTTCACTACTTCTTGGAAAATACATGTCTTCAGAGGTTTAGGAAGCAGGGCCTTCAATAGCAGGACCAGTGCTGAGCAGGGAAGAATTGGGGAGCACAATGTGAAACCCTCTGGGCCTTACCTGGAGGAAACCACGCTGCTTCTCTTTCTCACACGAGCTTTGGGTTTAACATAAATCTCCTTTGTAGCAGAGGCCTGAGCAAATGCCAGATGTGGGATTTAATCTGTGCATGGCCTCAACCCTCTGATCCCTGGCAAGATGTCGAGCTGGAGACCAGCCTTGCTCCTAAATATCTAAAAGGATGAAACCACAGTGTGCTAAACTGGCATAAACCCTATTGCACACACCCTCTTGGGGCCATTTCTGCTTATTCTCCACTGCAAAGCAGATCTCCCAGGGTCTGGCTTGCAGCTTGCTGCTGCCTCCTTTCACCACGTGTGGTTTTGCATGGGGCAGGAGCTGCTGGGTGCTTGGGCTGGAGCATCCTCCCTGGCACCTCTCTTCCAGCACCGTGCCAGATGACGGCGTGTTGATGAGTTCTGGCTCTGCAGCCTCCGTGGTCACAGGCAGGCAGGAAAGGGGCAGGGAATGATGGCTTGGACATGTCCTGGAGCTCACTGCCTGCCTGGGCAGGGCAGACCCAGTGGCTCCACACTTTTCCATGCTGTTGGCACTGCCAAAGAGAAGGGGTCCGATGGCTGCACTCCCCTGGGCGTGCTGTCAGTCTTTCTGTCCGCCCTGATCTGTCTGCCTTTGTGCACCTTCCCTTGCAAGCAGCAATTTCTGACAGCTAATATTTCACAGAAACCGGAGCCAGCTCTCTCCCTCCCTCCTTTTTTTCCTCTCTCTCTCTTCTGTTTATGAAGCTGAGGGTAAGTGTTTAATTAGTTGCCTAATTGCCTGGGTAATTGGTAGACATACTCAGCTCTCCAAGTAATCAGTCTGAACAGGCCTTGAAAATATCTGGCCCAATATTCATTAGCGCAGTTAAATCGTTAAACAGTTACTGTGTTTGGTTCCTGACAAAGCCCCGCCAAGGGCTGTGCTGGCTGTGGGGCTGCTCTCCCAGCGTGGGGGACACACTGGGGACACCCCACTTCCAGGGAAAGCTGCTCCAGCCTCACCTGCTGCCAGAGGGGCTGCTGGAAGGGAAAACCCCAATAAGTGCAAAGGGCAAAGATGGAGATGTGTCCCCTATGCAGGGCACATTGGCAATGGGAGAGGTGCCTCCTTTTCTCTGCTTGACCTCTTGCTCCAGCCTCCCTTTCCCGTGCTGTTGGCTCCAGTCCCTCTGTGTGTGAGCAGCTGCCCCTCTCTCTCCCTCCCTTGGCCACCACATGTTTGGAAGCCATTTTTGCCATTAGCCCAAGCATCAATGTGAATATTGTCTCAGCAGGCTGCCCTGACCAGAGGAACCCATTAAAAGGGCCCTGGCCAATCGTGCTCTGCCTCAGTACAAAGCCACCGTTCTGCCAAGTGCTGCCAAGCTGCTGCCTGCCCTCCCATTGATCTGTCCATCCTTCCTCCATCCCTGTGGATGGGCTGGGCACTGGTGAGGAGCTGGAGCCTCCAAGCTGGTCTCCAAAGGGCTCCCCTTCCCCACAGCTGAGCTTCAGACAGGGTCTAGCAGCAACTTCAGATTATAGGAAATCCCAAATGCAAATTCCTGCACGACCATCCAAGAGGCCACACTGCAGTGAGGAGGAAAGCATCAACACATCTGGCTCTGGAGGCAAAAGATTTGAAACTCGAGCAAATCATGAGGAGGAATCGACTTCCCTCTACCAGCTTGGTCCCTGTAGTGGGTTGGTTGGGCTGCATTGAGTCCACAGATTAAAAGATGTGATTAAAAGATGCAGTTGTGCCTGGTGTGGCTGGACTGGTCTGCCAGCGAGGGAATGCTGAGAGCACTCCCAAGCAGCTCCAGAGCACATGGAACAGTGAGCCCTGAGCACTGTGCCCAGCTCAGCAGGTGGCTGGGATATATGACCTCCAAGTTATTTCCAGCACTGATTCAAGGCAGATGCATGTGTTAGGGATTGGACCCTCGTTAAAAGGTTACTTGGCTGCAGATCCTTGTGCAATTAAGTGCAGAGGGGACGGGAGCTGGTGCTGCTTTCCCAGCCCAACCTCTCCAGCCAACACCCCCCCTTCCCTCGGTGCTGCCAGGAGTCTGTGTCCAGCAGCTCCACGTGCTTCATTTTCCACTGAGCCAGCTCATCCCCCTTCCCAGTGCTTCTCTGAGTTCACCTGCTTGGGGTCTGAGCTCATGAGCTTCTTGCTCCCTCCCAACACCTGACACTCCTCAAAAACCCTGTGCAGGACAACTCAAAGAAGGGAATGAGGTCCTGGGCAGTGGCAGAGGGGGAGATGACAACATCCAGGCACGTAAATTCCTAATCAGATCTCTCACCTTGGCTTTTGCCAGGTGAACAGTTGGGTTCCTGGCAGACAGGACATTGACCTGAAAACGAGGACAGGACATGCTCCGCCAGGCCCCGGGGCAGCCGGGTGGCCCCGTGCCAGCACTGCCCAGTACCAACCTCCCTGCACAGAAGGCAGGGCGGGATTTGGGGCAGGGCAAGAGGGAAATTGGAGGAAGGCACAGAAAAGGTCCAGAAAGGGAAATGGGAAATAAAAAGGTAAAGACAGGGGAATTTGAGTGTGAGCTTTGACCCAGGAGTGAAGAGGAAATTGGAGATGGGGAGTTAAAAGGGAAAGGATGCTGAAGAGATCAGAGAAGCTTTTTGTTCCTGTGCAGGAGGTATTGACAACTGGAGGAGAAAACTTGAGATGGTAATGTAAGGATTTAGGGGAAGGCAAAACACCCTGCAGTGCAGTAAATCCAGGAGATGTGCAGATACAGCGGGTGGCATGAATGTTACCTGAGCCCAAAGCCCCAGGAGAGCTGGCAGGGAGCGCTTTGGTGTGGCTGTACCTGTTGGAGCAACCAGGCAGGAGCCTTGTGCTTTGTCTGCATCAGGAACATCCTCCTCCTGTGCCCTTCCTCCTTTGTTCATGTATCTTTTGGGATTTTCAGGAGAACATCCCATCCCTTTTGGGGATGATGGAAGACAGTTCCTAGAGACTCCCTCCTCTAGGACTGGGAATGAGTGCCAAGGGAAGGATTTTGGGCACTGGGGAGCACCAGGCAGGCCCCAATGAGTCTCCTGGGGAAGAGGAAGAGCATGCAGGGGGAGGAATGTCAGAGGTGACTCAGAAATAGGTCTCCATCCATTACTGTGCTGGGCGGTCCTTTCGAGTCACTGGCTGGCTTTGTTCTCACCAACATCTGTAAGAGATTACGGATGCCTTCCTCCTGAGGACATGGACGGGATCTATAAATACCACGAGCCAGGGATTGCTGCAGCAAGAGGACAGCTCTGCCTGGGTGGCCTGGAGGCCAGCCTCACGCCATGGGAATGCAGGCTGTGTCTCCAGCCTGGCACCCCGGGGAAGTCTGGAAGGACTGGCAGAAGGTGGGGACACCACTGGCGGGGTATTCCCTGGGATGTGCTGATGCAGAGCCAGAGACAGCTGGGAATGCAGCTGGGCAGAGGGAGCACAGGACTGGGGGTCCTCAGCACCAATTCTACTGCAAATACCTGCTCCTCACTCGCCTTGAGAAATTCAGATAGTCCTTCACCTAAAACTAAACTGACCTCTGCAAAGGAGCAAGGTTTATTCAGCTTTTTTTTTTTTTTTTTTAAACTTGGCAAGGACCTCAATAGCCATCTCCTGTAAAGCTGAGATAATACCTGCCTAGACGCCACGGCACGGGCGCTGTTTAAAGAACACAAACACAGCAGAGCTGTTAATGCTCCATCCTCCCAACTTCCCTGTGTCAACACCACTCCCCCGAGACCATCCTCTAATTCCTGACTCCACCCCAGGCTCTTGCTCTGAATGTCACGGGACTTGGTTCGGTTTAGGCAACTCTAACACTGTCCAGCAGGAGCTGAACTCTCCAGTGACTCATTGCTTGAGCATGTCTTTGTTCACTCAGCTTTTCCCTCCAAAAACGGATCCTGATTTTATAAGCTGTTAGAAGCCTGAAGATCCAGCAGTGCACTAACATGTTGTTAGCCACAATTATCCCCTTTCTGACAAAGGATTCCTGATTAGGGCTGTTGCATATTCATCGGTAGACTTCAGCCAAGCCTGGCTTTGTTTTTCAAGGTCGAGGATTGCATTTCTTTGGATTCAATTCCCATCCTAGACGTAGATTACAAGGTAGGAGAGGAGGAGGAGGAGGCAGCTGAGGTTGCTGGAAGCGTTGAATCCTCCTGGTATTGCTCAAAACACTCACCAGTCGTGTGCCAGAGGAAGCAGCCACCCTGCCAGGCTCCCTGGGCTTGGTGAGGTGAGCTGGGCAGCCTCAAAGCTGAGCCTGGCTGCAGGTGTGAGGTGCTGAGATCAGAGAGAGGGGACCCCAAAATTCCCAGGTGTGAAGAGTGGGTGCTGGGCAGGGATTTCAACCCAAAACACACTGCCAGCACTGAAGGCTTCATGAGGTCCAGGTAAACGTCCTCCTTGAGGGATCTGTCCCATTGGCCACCATGGGAGAAGGGACAAAAGGGGCACTTAGGCAGGATGGAATATTTCACACAGGAACTTCAGCTGGTTTTCCCTGATGATTCTGCCACTAAAAAAAGAAAAAAAAAAAAAAAAAAAAGAAAAAAGAAAAAAAGGAGGAAAAGGAAAAAATAATTACTTCTCAGCCTCTAACCTTTCCAGCAAGTGACTTTGTAATAAATAATCCACATGTCTCTCCAGTGCAATCCATCAGCAGGAGTGCCTAATTACTTTAGACTCACTTTGAAAACCCTTCCAGTGACACTTTCAGATAAATAAAAAATTAACATGGAACTAAAGCAGTAACCCAGAGAAAGTTTCTCCACTTCTCTCAGTTCTCTCCAAGTCTGGGCTGATGCCTGGAAGGCTCCGTGCCCAGGGATATATTCCCCTGTTATGCTGGAAGGTGAGCGTGGGTTGCAGTTCATGGGAAATCAGCCATGGAGAGTCCATGGGGACACCCTCCTCCAGACAGGAGTGCAGATGCTTGGAGAAACACCTGGAGACAGAGCCAGTGCTGCTTCTGCATATGAAGAGTTTTTCCTTAATCCCTTTCCTCTGGAAGTTTCTACTGTTTGTTTCTAAGAGTGCATTTTGGAGGCAGGGAAGCTCCAGTTTCCTCCTTGGAGTTGTTCATTGATCCGCAGTCACGCTGTCTTCTGTGTCTCCCCTTTCTCTCATTCCCAAGATTACAGCTATGAGAAAGTCACCTCTGGGCTTGCCTAAAGTCTGGCTGAGGTGACTTTCACCCTTTGTACCCCACACCCACTCCACCAAGGCTGAGGGGCACCTGCTGTGTGATTTCTGCAGTCATTCTGCACCTCAAGTCTTTGGCAGCTGAAGGTTGGAACCTTTTTAGAATACTTTGTCCAACATCTTCTTCCTCATCTTCACACCCCGCTTCTGCATTCTCTTCTCTTCTCTTCTCTTCTCTTCTCTTCTCTTCTCTTCTCTTCTCTTCTCTTCTCTTCTCTTCTCTTCTCTTCTCCTCTTCACTCTTTTCTCTTTTTTCTCTTTTCTCTTTTCTCTTTTCTCTTTTCTCTTTTCTCTTTCTTCTCTTCTCTTCTCTTCTCTTCTCTTCTCTTCTCTTCTCTTCTCTTCTCTTCTCTTCTCTTCTCTTCTCTTCTCTTCTCCTCTTCACTCTTTTCTCTTTTTTCTCTTTTCTCTTTTCTCTTTTCTCTTTTCTCTTTTCTCTTTTCTCCTCTCTTCTCTATCTCTGCTTAGAGCCTTGGGCAATACCCAACAAGCATTCAGAAACTAAAAAACAAGCAAACCAAAAGAAACAAAATTAAATATCTGAGAAAAGCAGGCCCAGAACCAATAAGTTCTGATTTCACTGTAGGTTACTGCAGCCGAGGCAGTCATCTGTCAGGGGAGGAAGATGCTTAAAAAACCTCCACAGGAGAATTAATTAAACGAATTTCACTCTGCCAATTGTTTGTTATTTTTGCTGACCTCACCAAGTGGATTAATATTTAATTAGCCTTTAGGAGAAGTGGAAAGCACTTATTAACCTGTTATGTCAATCTGTCAGGCCTGGGGTCTCAGGACAGGCACTGTTACTGTGAAACAATAGAAATATCAAGATCTGTTTCTCTATGTCTCTGCTGTTTTCCCTGATGGAAAGTGGCATTTTGGGGGGAAGAGAGGGAGGGAACCCACTTATGCCTGACTGAGGGGTGTCTAAAAGTGAGTGTCACAAATCAGGGTGTCTTTTAGAGGCCAGAACAAGAGCTAAGGAAGCCATATGTTCTGTCCCAGGTGCAGGTGGGAAGCACATATGGATATATTATCCCCTTGGATGTATTTTAGAACTCAGGCTAGATCTCATTTGGTGTGATGCTGGTGACTGGGAAAAGGCTTGGGCTTTCCTTTATTTTTCTTGCTTAAAGCACTGCTTCCTTTGTACTGTGTTTACAGTTTTCAGAGTTTAAGAAGTGCTAAACTTGGTGTTGACACATCCTCATCAGTGGGGAGATGCAAGCGGGCACTGCACCACACAGAGGTCTCGGGTGAGTCTCCATTAAAGAAAAGCTCTAAAACAGAAAGCAGGATGAACACAGATGGCAGAACAAGAAACCCATCCCCACTGGCAGCAAAGACCAGAAGGTCCCCATCCAGCATCTGAGCTCACATAAAGCTGGTGAGTCCCACCCTGGGATAACGACCACGGCTGCTTGTCACGGGGTCTGGGTCTGGCCCAAAAGAAATAAAACCTCAAGCACAATTAAACCCCTAGGAAACATCCTCAGGAAAACAGTTACATTAATGTTGTGTACAGGTTATTGAGGCTGGGAGGGGCTTGGGAGAAGATAATGGCTGAAGTGTTAAAGTGGAGGAATATCTTTGGTGGAAATTCTCCCAGATGCTGGGCACGGCCACAACCTGACATCTTCACTTACTGCTCAGAGAGGAGCCAAAGTGTCTTCTCCAAACCTCCCCAAATCCTGATGTCCCTGAGCATCACACACAGCTTTGAATTCAATCTGGGGAATCAAAACTAAACATCGGGTTAAAATCACCCACTGGGCTCCTCACGGTGTATTCAAAACCCCACCAGAAAACCCAAGCAGCATCCACACCCTGGATTTGCTGTCTAGCAAGGACACCGGAGAAATGCCAACCACCACAAGAGCCAACCTCCCCTCAGGGGAGCCTCAGCAGACAGCAAAAATCACGAGCCATGATCAGGACAGTATGGGGCTGTTGGTAGTGGTCAGGGGTCCTGAGTGCCTTTCAGTCTCTATGAAGAGGCAAAATGAGCAAGCAGAGGCAGCAGTGCCTGGAGGTGAGTCCTGGCCGTGTGGCATCACACGGGCTGCCAAGGGTCACGCTCCCCTCCCTGCAACCTGTGCCAGCTCTCCCAAGCTCTCTCCGAGCCTGGCCATGTCCTGCCTCATCCCACAGGGCAGGGACAGGGACAGGGACACTGCCTGCAGAACCCTCCTGCCTGCACCGGGTCCCCTTACTGCCGCTCGGTGACAGGCCGTATCATTTATTATTATTATTTTTTCAAAATTAAAATCCTCCTGAGCTTTATTAAATAGGGATGCTGATAGGTAATTAAATCGCAACTTAATTAAATCTGCCGGCTCAATCCAACCAGGGCATGCTGGCTACTCTGCAATCCCTGTGAGAGGTGCTGTCGGTGGAGGAGAGCACTGTGAATTAAACAGCATCACGCCTGGCACTGCCACCTCCCTGCCAGGCCCAGGGGAAAGGGGACCGAGGGCTTCTCCACACATCCAGCAACCCATTGCTACAGTCAGACCCACTGAGGGCCTGACCTGCCTTGGTTAGAGCTTTTCAGGTAGAGGCTGATTCCTTCCAGTGTAGCAGGACCAAACCAAGGCTCTGGAGGCAGGTGAGGGTTTATGCCTGCCTGCTTTGACATGACATGATAGTGCTGAGCATGAAATGGTGGGCAGAGAGGGAAGGACTTTCCTTCCACTGGTCTGCAGCACCTCTGTGGGGTGAGGGCCATGGTGATAGTCTGGGCTTGCAGAGAGCTTGCAAAGACAGGAATTTGGATGAGAGCAGGGCTCTGCCTGGGACACAATTTCCCTGTGCTGGTTGTTCCTTCTGCACTTTGGGATAGAGCAGAAGGTGCTGCAGGATGCTGTGCATATTGATGTTGAGCCTGGTGAATGCTCAATCCAAGGGTCAGAGGACAAAAAACCCACTGGAGGAGGCTCCTGTGATCTGCTGCGTTGCTGGTGGGTTTTGCAGAGCAATCCTGCCCTGCAAATGCCAGCCCCAGCCCTGGCTCTGCTCCCCAGACTTTGCCTTCCCGTCTCTCTGGCTCAGCTGCTCTGAACAAGGGGCAGCCACATGGAAAAACAACCAGGCAGTCTTGCTAAATCATCAATCTGCTAGTCCCAAGGAAAACAGACCTTGGAAAGAATTCCCCTTTTCTCTTTTCCCCCTTTTTCATTTCGACACAGGCTGAGCTCACCGCCTTTCCCAGACCTCAGCTGCTGTGGCTGCCTTTGCCCAGCCCTGGCAGGCACCAGGCAGGTCTGAGCAGCCCCAAGGACAGATGCTCTTTGCCCACACCATGGGCTCCCCTTTGAGGAGGCACCACCTCACCTGACAGCAGAGAGTCCCCATGGCTACAGGGCTGAGAGAAGACCTCACTCTCCACACCTTGGCACCACCCGCCCTCCTTTGCCAAACCTGGCCCTGTGCCCACCTCAGATGAGCCCTGTTATACCACACTGCTGGTTACTCCTTTACCCTGCCCACTGAGTGAAAGAGAGAATATTTTTCTCTCCTGCAGCTATGGCCTCCTCAAAGTCCCAGCAAGACCCTTGACCTCTCCTTTGGCTGTGGAGCCCCACAGCAAAGGCACCATGCTTTTAGGGGAGGTCTCACAGCCACTGGGGTTTCCCCGGATTTGTAGGATACTTGAAAATGCTCCAGGTTCTCCTGCAATCCCCCGGGAGATCATAGAAGAAAACCTAAAAATAAATAAATAAATAAATGGAGTTTGAAGGGCAGCAACATGTAATGAAAGGCAAAACCCCAAAGAGATGGACAAACTACAGGCAGCCTGCTCACGGGCGACTTTCACGCAGTAATCTTGGGAGATCAAATTCCTAATCTGCTTTCACCTCAGAGACAGAGGAGTGAAAGTCCTGCTGGGATTAATGTTTAATGCTTGAGTTGGCAAGTGATGCCCTGTGTCAGGCTTGGGTTCCCTGCTCTGCTCTGAAAGGGACTGGGACATGAGCTCAACCAGCATCCACCCCGGATATTGGGGATGACCCTGCTCTCAGGCAGGGGTCATGGAGGGGTTGCCAAGTTCAGGATTCCCCACATCACTCCAAAGTGTTGTTCACTGGGGCTGCAATAACAGATGGGTTGTCCTGTCTCTCTCTGCTGGGGCGTGTGAAACTTCAAACCTCCTAATTATTTTAGAGGCACTGAGGTGAACTGCTGGAACATGGCTTTGGGCAGGGCACTTGTGAGAAAAGGCAGATCATTCCCACTGCTGGGCCTGCATTTCTGCTCCTGGTGGGGGGCACGTGTGGCAGGGAACTGCTCTGCTGGGAGCCCACACAGGGCAGCCTCAGCTCCTGTGCTCCCCACTGGGAAGGGACAGGGATTGAAGGAGAAATGGGGCAGCTGCAGAGGGACACAGGGGGACACGGCCTGTGAGACAAGAGAAGACCTTAATGAAGATAAAGACACAGGCAGACTGCAGGACACACAGACAAGCAGCTATAAACCCTGAGTAACCCTCTGAAACAAGGGTCATGTTAACAGGGCCACCTGTGGAGAAGGCTTTATTTTCTCTCCTCTATTACCAGTTGACTTTCTCCCTTGGGATTACACAGCCTTATTTTGAGGCTCTTTGAAGGCCAGATATCCACAGATTGCAGCCAGGTTTCCAAAAATATATTACAAAGGTTCCCAAACCCTCAACTCTGGGGCAACAACTCACCTTCAAGTAATGAATGGCCAGCAGGTTCTCAGAGCAGAATTACTTTTTTATTAGCAGCTATATGTGACCTGGTTTTAGCTTCTCCAGGGAAGCAATGGGAAGTACCAGGAGGTCTTCTCTGAGTGGGTGTCCTACTGTGCTCTGAAGCTCTGGGAGACACTGATGATGAACCTTCTTCTATCTCTTGAGGACAGATGTGTGCAGAATGGCTCAGACCTCTAAGCAGTAAGACAGAGAGGTTAGTTAATAGGCAGTAGATGTTTTCTGAACTTCACAGCCAAAAGCCTTCTTGAAAACAGGGTGCCCAAGTCAGATTTTTGGAATAAGAAAGTTCTGATCTGTGTCTTAATGTCACCATTGCCTTATCACATGAGAGCAAATCTATTAAATCCTGATCCAAGACTCTGGACAATTAGAGTTTAGGTCCAGAAAAGAATCCACATTCTGCAGTGCAGCCATTCTCTTCTTTGACAGATTGTTTGTTTTGTATTCCTTCATCTGTCC
Organism: Eopsaltria australis; assembly: GCA_034509425.1. Classification (NCBI taxonomy): domain Eukaryota; kingdom Metazoa; phylum Chordata; class Aves; order Passeriformes; family Petroicidae; genus Eopsaltria; species Eopsaltria australis. The sequence continues at coordinate 3,006,947 of JAVTVJ010000220.1, read as the reverse complement.
CAGGTGGTGCTGGGACACGTCAGACCACAGGGCAGCTGCAAGTTATGGGACAAACCATAGGTAATTTGGCAGGAGAACATTAAAAAGCAAGAGGAGGAAACGATAAATTCAGAGTGTAACCACCATAAAGTATTCCCTTAATTCCCAACCAACCTCTTAAAAGCACAGATTGCTCTTCCCTCTACCCTCAGGATGCCTTTCCCTCCCTGTAGGGTGTCATGTTATGGCTCAGACAACAGAACACCATGGGAACAGTGACCCTGATGGGTTTCACATGTGTTGCAAGACCTGGTGGAGACTCTGCCCTTTCCCATGCTGGACTTCCCTTCTGTGCAGTATCAAAGGTTTGTCCTCTCATGGCCCTGCTTCATTTCTCCCTCTGCTGAAGGGCTTCATCTCATCCCTCCTCATTGGAAAAGATGAGCCATCTGCCTTCAGAGGGGGGAATGTACTATAACCCTGAGTTCTAAACAGGCTGTGAATCCCATGGCAACATCTATGAACTTTTAAGAGGCTCCTTTCTCAGAAAAAGCCGTCAAAACCTTGCCTCATCTCCTTCTTGTGTCTTCCCAGGGCTGTGGACCCTGGAGAAGCTGCTTGTGAGGCTCAGTTTTGCTTCCCAGAGAGTCAAGACTGACAGTGTCCTAACTTTACTACAAGCAGTTTGGGGAATAGTTCCTTTCACTGAGCCAGAGTTGAATTTCTTCCACCTAAAAAGCACTGAAGTGCCTAAATCACATTGTCAAGAGTCAGGAACGTATAAACCCAAATCTCATAGATTTTCCTTCCAAATTGTTACCCTAACAAAGCCTTTTTCCTCACGGCTAGACCAGTATCTTCTCATTTGCACTTTCTCTCCATTTACCCCCTTTCTGGTTATCTTTTAACCAAAGATCATTGCCTGATTCTCATTCTTGGTCATGCTTTAAGGACCAGCTTTTGCCCTGTGAGGAGGAACAGGAAATGCTCTGACCTCTTCCATCTCATTTTAGCTGGTCACTTCCCTGTCCCATGCTGAGCCAAACCAGTAAACCAGGGCTCTCCTGTCTTGCAGGCACATCTGCCTGGCCCTGTGACCATGGGTCAAGTGCACAGCAACCAGTGGTTGGGAAATTAGCCATACTTCTTGTGAACCTCATAGTATGAAACAGAAAATGAGTTTCTGAGGGAAATTGATGGGAATCTATTTGTAGTTTTGCTTCAAAAAGAAATTATAAGTAGCACTTAAAAATGACACAAAAGAAACTGCAGTGGAATTAATTTTAAAAAGGCCCCTTTTTAAGAGGAATTTGAAACATTTTTGCCAGAAAACACTCCACTGATCTGGCCATCTTATCTCACTTACTGAATATGACTGGTGAACCTTCCATTTCTGCTTCAGAGCCTATTTATCTCCACTGCTGCCCTTAAAGGCAAGCACCTCTGATGAGGATTTAGTTCTAGTGTACAGATTGTTGAAGAGAAAAACTCACATTCAAAGTTTTTTTATGAATATATAGATGTTTAAAACCTCATCATATAGCTGAGATGAGTTTTCTGACATCAAATATTAGCTAATGTTAAAGAGTTGAGCATGCACAGGCAACAGCAGAAGAATGAAAAAAGTTGGGGAAGACCAAACAGAGGGAGATTTTTTGAAAGCCAGAAACAGCTGGAGCCAAGCATGAAGGAGCAGAAAGGTACAAGGAAAATAGAGTATGACAGGAGAAATGGTGATTGGAAATAAGAAATGGGACTGTCAGACTATGGGGAAGGTAAAAACAGAGAGAAAGGGAGTGAGAGCAAATGGATGGAGTAGCCAGACACAAGGAAACAAAGAATAAATCTGGTATTTGTTATCTTTGGAAAGGAACAAAGGATTCGCTTTTTGCAAAACTGTTTTTGAATGTAGGCATGTTGCAGAAGAGTAAGAGAAGATATAAAAGACAGCATGTTTAAGTGCTGCCAGTAAGGTGATGGAACGCTAGATGAATGCTCTCCACCTGGAAATTTCTACATCTTCAGGTTCCAAATTGTGTTGGGACCTTGTATCCCTCCTTAGCTGCTGTGACCTGCAGCCATCAATGGTTTTGGTGTTGTGGGGCCTCTGAACCAGCTGCTGGCAGCAAGGACTGCCCTGTGTGTGGAGCACAATATCTCACAAGCCTTGAAGAAGTGCAGAGGCCTCCCAGCCTGCCCATGTGCATGAAGCATGCTCATTCTCCAACACCAGTCCCAAGGGAAACAGCCATGAGGAGCTCCGGAAGGTCAGAATGCGATTAAAACCAATGAGGTTTTCTGCTCCTTAATGGGTGCATAGGAAAGTGGCTCTGCCTCTTGGGTCGTGCCTCTCCCACCCACTCCAACCACCCCAGACTCTCCTGAGGATCCTCTCCTTTCCTGGTGCTCCTCTTGTGGCCCTTCTCATTCAAAACATCAGCCCCTCTGCTGTGCAGATCCAGGGACTGGGGGGACAGTTGGGTAAATGTGTAGGTTCTGAGGGGAGGGGATTTACACCTCCTGTTGCCCTTGCAATGAATTACCAGGGCTGTTAATGGGCTGGTGCCCCAGTGCCTCGTAAATCGTGGGACTGAGGCTGAGCACTGACGGGTGGCTTTGATCTGGACACGCTGCCCTGCCATGGACAGGAAAAGGAAGAGGTGATTTTTCATGGGTTACTACTCCTGCCTCCAAGTTTTCCACTCTGCTGAAACTTTGACAGTGCCTAATAATCCATCAGTGAGGCTTTCCTTGCTCTGCTTCCACTCCATTACCACCTTCGTGTTCCCATTTAGCTTCTTTCACACGGACCCCGGAAAAGCTGGCTGTCTCCCACCGTTCCAAAGCAGTTTGGAGGGTGGGAGCAAGGGCTGGGGTCACACCACACGCTTCCTCTGAGGAGAGGAATCAAAAGGTGGAAGCTGAGATGAAGGGAATGAGTTATGTCATGTCTGCAAAGCTGGGAAGAAACTCATTGGTGAAACCTTTGAGGGACACAGAGGAAAAGCAAAACAAGGCTGGGATGTCACCTGGTGTGAGAGGGTTTGATCTCCTAGGGTTCATTTGAGACCCCTAGAGATCTGCCGTGATGGGAGAGTGTAGGTTTTCTACAGGTCTCTTGTCACATCTTCCTGGTGTCTTGGATACTTTCAGATGTCTCAAGTAGTGCAATCCATTTGGGTACCTGAGCAGAGTCTTTTGTCACCTCCTTTTTCACCAAGGGCTGCTGTTCAGATTTATTCTCCAGGCTCATCATTTCTCTTGGCTGTCCCTTCCTTCTGTCCCCTATAGATTAGACCGAGAGATCGCGTGCATTCAATTTTGTGTGTTCTGCCTTCTGAATGGAACTGAATCCTCGGAACTGCACTGTTTTCTTAGACTAATGAATTCTTTGAGGGGAGTAAAAACCACCTCAGTAATAAATCCAGACTGTGAAGCCTTGATGTATCTGTTTTTCTGTTCGTCTCCACTGCTGCTAGACAGAATTAGCCCTCACCTAATACAGAGTGCAGACTTGATACAACCTTGTTTAGCACAATTGGTTTGAATCCATTATATTGACAATATCAATTTGTGTAATTCCTGCATTAGGATTTTGTACTAAACTGTATTTGAAAGGAGCTGTTGACCTTGATTAGCTCTTTAATTGTGGTTAAAATCCGAAGTAATTCAGATATCAGCCTTGACTGGGGAAGGAAAGGGCCACGCCACGTGACAGTGCAGTCAATAACTGCCACGTTCCCCACGGACACATCTCCCCTGCTTTATGGGCTCTGGGTCTCACCACTTCCATAGTGCATCCATTTGCCTCCACTTTGACCATACCCTTGTGGTTTCACCTCTCAAGAGCGTGTTGCAGGAGCAGGCACTCCAGGTCTCCTGGACACTTTCCAGCTGAATTATCCTCGTGGCTCACGCCATCACTACTTCTGCATGCAGGTGGGATTTTTTCCTTCATTTTCCATCCTAAACAGGATTGTAAAAATGCTGGGAATTACACAAGGGCTGCTCAGAAAGGGATAGGAAAGGGCCTGTCTACCAAGCTAAATTTTGGTGGCAAATATTGCCTGACTCACTTTGTGGTCTCTTAGCAGCAGAAGAAAAAGAAGAGCATGATTAGAGCACATTAAGAAGCCCACACCTGCCTTTCAGAGCCCAGGTGACTGCAGGGGATGAGGAATGGTGTTATGGGCACCTTGGGGAAGGGATGGACAGGCCTGCTGGCACCAAGCTCTTACCAAAACTCAGCAAGAGCTGGGTGTCTCACTCTCCCAGGTGTGCAGGAGATCAGCTGTGTGCCCTGAGGTCTGGTGCAAGTGTTCTGTGTGAAAAAATGCCAGGCAGGAGGAAAGGCCATTTCCAGGACTCCCATGTGCTGAAAGGGAAAATGGATGGGATGAAGCCTGGAGGGGGGGAACCCTTTTAAGTCAATGAGGAATTCTGCCAGAAAACAGCAGAAGGAGCAGTTCAGCAGGAATTACAGAGAAGAAAAAAAAATCTGGCAAGAGCTACAGCCTGGAAGATGGAGCACTTCATTTTGGGCAAACTGAACGTTTCAATTAAAAATGACAGAGCTGCGATCCTTTAAGAGCAGTCAGAATTTAATAAATTTTTCATGAATGGAAGCAGCCCGTATCCTGAAGACCTGACAAACTCTCTGCTCTTTGGAGATCATATGTTCTCCTGGATCTGCGTCTTCCTGGCATCAGATGGCACTGCCAGCCACGGATCAAAGGGAAAAAAAGCACAAAAAGGCCCACCAGGCATCTTGTGCTACATATGTGTGCAGAATAGAGTGTGCAGAGAGGAGATGGATGCCTGGTGCTACAGCAGGGAGGGAGAGGGTTCACAGGAAGGAAGAGCAAACCAACAGTGGAGAACAGGACATGGAGATGAAAGAACAGGCCGTGAAGAAAACTAATATCAAGGAGAAGAGTTTGTGAAAGACAAGAGTAGAGCAGGGGAAGTGGAGGGAGGGAGGAGGGAGAGGGGGAGGGAGGAACGTCCCCTCTGTGCCTGGGAAAAAGACAATAAAAGCTGTGGACTCTTGTCACGCAGGACAATCCCAGCACTATTTACTGTTTGCTCATTTAACCTGGTTAATTTTTAATAATGTTGAAATTTTCATTTTAATAATTTAGGTAAATTATTTATTAAACCACAGGATAAAGGAATCATAGCAATTATGAATTGACAGTGTTACCTGAGGCTCATGAAAAGGTAAGGGGTTTTGCAAAGTCCTTGTTATTGGATAAACATTAAATTAGTAACAACTTCACATCCAATTCAAATTACCTTCTCCCAAGTCTAAGATTGCTCTCTCTCGGCCTCTCCTGGGAAGGAGCACTGTGGGCAAAGAAGGTGGCAGGAGCCAAGGTCCCACATGGGGCTTGGATGTTTGTCCTGGATGTCCTGGAGGAGGGGATGAGGCAGTCTGTCCATCAGAGGATGGCATCAAGGTGACATTCACTGCTCTGATCATGTAGAAAAACCCAGTCTGGTAATAGAGAAGATGAGTGGATGGGTCTTGTCTGGCTGTGACTTTCAGAGAAGTGGTGGTTTTTCTGGAGCAAAAAATGCCAACAGAATGCTGGTATTTCTTACACCTTGCCTATATAAGGGCTCCTGACAGTGTTTTGGTGAAGCAGACTCCCAAACCATCCCAGTGACCATGGGAACAACTCTGTGATGCCAACTCCTCCATGAAGTGTTCTTGAGGAAACACAGACCCGGTTCTGCAAGATCTCAGGGATGTTCTGGAGATGTTTGTGCAGAAATCCAGAGGCTGCCACTCAAGGAAAGCAAATTTGCTGAGCAGAAGTTGGTGCTCTGCAAAGAGACACAGCTCTCTGCTCAAGTAATTGTACTGGGATTGCAAAATAAGGCTTTAAGTGTTTGGAAGGGTGAAACTGATGAGCTTTAAAAACACCTAGAGAAGGTGGCATCCAGATGCTCTCAGAAAGAGCAACAAGTTTTGCTTTAGAGTAGAAATCTAAATGGAGGATGGTAAGAGGTGGGAAAGGGAAGAATAAGGACGGGATCTGAAATCTGGTGGCTTGTGCCAGGAAAGTCCTGCAGCATTTGCCCAACTTTCAGCATCAGCATAGACCCACAGAATTCAAACCAACCATCTACAACTTTATAGCAATCCCAAATTTTAAGTGTTGCAATGAATCAGAGCCATGTTTGCAGTTTCATATTTTGTGGTGTTTAATTTTCAAGCATTTTGTTTTAATTACCAGTTTCCAATCATTTTTATGTTAGCTCTGAGTGCCTTTCCTACAATTTTCTTCTCAATAATTAAAACTTTTTAATAACATTACTTTCAATCAAAGAATTTCAATTTATCTTCTAACTTAGTTCTATACTATTAAGTTTTTTTTTCCCTGGAAATTTCCTAGCATTCAGCAGAGGAAATAATAATTTCTGAGGAGTCATATTTTTCCTTCTAACAAATTGACAGCTCAGTTGTCTTGAAAACATTGTTTGGCAAAGCAAAAAGACACAGAGTTCCAAGTATTTGTACACAAGATGGCTCAGATACAAATCTGTTCTACCTTCTCTTTGGTTTAAATAACAAAAGCCACTGACCAGTGTGTGAAATAAGTTGATAAGCAAACATGTCCTGTAGGCTTGAGAAAACACCCTCTCAGTTTTGAAATCTGCTCAATCACATTTTTGCATCGTGCCTGACAGGTGAGAGAATACAACCTATCAACTGAGAAAACAATGTTGAACAAAGTATAAAACAGTGAACAAAGGCTTGATTCAACTGCAAGGCCTGCCTGGTTTATAATAAAATAAAACAGCCTCATTACAACAAACCAGAAACAAGTGAAAACACTTCGGAGTTTCTAAGCCTCAAATGATTCTAAACTTGCCCATCTCCAGGGTTTATAAACTGCCAGTTTCCAAACTCTGGAGTGTTTAGCAAAGCCTCTCTGAGGGATGCTTGCACCTCACAGATGAAATCACAGAGAAACCTCAGAAACTCACAGGCAGAGAAGATGTGGTACATAAATATGAATCATGGAGATCTCACTAATATGCATTGTGGACAGTCCATTATGCCTGGATCAGCATATTCCTGAGAATATCACATTAGCTGAAAACAAACAGAACACCAGCCATGGGCATCTCCTCTCTCCTTCCTTTGCCCTCGATCCTCTCTCTGATTCTTCCTTCAGGAGATCAAGTGATACATTTCAAGTGTACAAAGATTTTGTTACTGTGACTCAATGACAAAGAAAAAAAGCTGAGCAGCTTTTCACCAGAAAATGCTTATTCTACAAAGCCATGGGGTTTGTTAGGACACCAAGTGTGCTGAACGTTTCAATGAAAATTTAGCAGAATCCTTCATGCAGGTAAAGTCCAAGTGTATGTTTCAAACTAAGCAATGTTTTTCTCTTTCTTGGTACATAAGGGCACTAATGCACAGGCTATTTTAAACCTCTTTCAAGATCATGATATTACAGGATATATTAAGTTTTCTCCTTTCATGGTCAGTTTTTAAATTTTGGCTTTCCACTCCAATATTGAAACTTCCTACAGAAAGTCTGAGCTTTTCCTGCTTTGGAGCCTAAATTCACACTGGGAACAGAATTACTGCCAAGGAGCTGCAGCCTCTGTAAGCAGTTCCTGATCCAAGAAGCACCCACAGAGGAAACCACAACTGATTCAGGGCAGGCTATTTACATCCTCTTTAAGTTTCTTTCTACAAAATTTCTCTTCAGTCTAAATTAAGACAATTTGACACCTTCAGGTGTTCCCCAGTCTAGGCAGCTAACGAGCCAGGCTGGGGTGAGGTGTCCTTTGGGTAGAGGTTCCCATCAGCTCTTGGAGGATGGAGGAGCCTCTCTTCCCCCAGAACACCTCTGTCTCATGTGGTTTTGTGCAGAGAGTGTTTTCCTTGCAGGGTGGCTGTAGCCTGAAGAAGATTTTGCGGGTTTACAGCTCTTACCATAGGCAGAGAATGTATATACATGAAATTATCTGACACATTTTCTGCTGCCCAGCAGAGACTATCAACTGTTTGGTGGAGCACACACTAAGATGAATATGCCAGGGCAGGAAGCAATTAATAACCACATCTGATTACTTAGAGCAACTCTTCCCAAACTCCTCTTTGGCTAAGAATAACTCAGCTCTTTGTGCTCTTCCATATTCCATCACTCCTGGGTACCCAGGTTAACAGTTACTATTTCTCAGAGGTGGAGTCTGATCCAAAGCCTAACAGAAGATGAGAAGAAGCCTCCAGTGGTCACCACTGGGCTTTGGTTCAGTTCATGGGCACACAGAGGACATGCAGAGGTATTCAGATGCACATTCAGGAGCAGCACATCTGGGGATGGCAGCAAGGCCATGCCTCTCCTGCAAGGGCAGCCTGGGAGCTCCTGAAAAACCCAGTGTGACCAATGCTGCTGTTCCCCAATGCAAGATATGCCATCATCTCCAACCCCACATGCTCTGCATTGCAGCCCCATCTTCCTCCCTCGCTCAAGCAGGGACACTGCACATGTTTGTTTTTATTTTAAGTTACCACCCTTTTTTATTTTTGTTATTGTCATTAAATTTTTTTTTTCAAAATGTGAAAAAAAAATCTCCCCCTTCCCTGTCCCTCCCTGCCATGTTCCCAAGGTGCCAACTAATCTCCGATGCCCAGCTTGTACACAGCCACCTCTAATTGCTCCTGCATTTTCATCTGGTGTAAGTTCAGCCATCGCTACAGCTGCCCCTCCTCCCTCCGGGAATTCACACCTTCATTATCACTCTTTACTGCAGAGCCGTCCGCAGGCTCCCGGCTCCGAACAGCAGCTCCGATAAAAAATAGAGCAGCTTTTCAGTGGTTTCAATTTTAATTACCAGCATCAAGGCAGCTCGCATTCTCACCAGGCTGTTTCGCACTAATTAAAGTGAGGAGGAGTTTATGGAAGGGACACCAACTCCACTTCACTCCCTCATCTATTATTTACAGACAGTAATACAAATAATTTCCAATTTAAACAGTCTGAGCTGGCCAGCAAAGAGGAGGGAGAGGTGGGGAGAACGCTAAGCAAGGAGAAACTCAAATAAAGAGCAGAAACTAAGAGAAGGGAATGGAAAATCGACTCCCAGTGCCCTCTAGTGGGATGATTTCCTGAGGGGTCACAAGGTTGGAGGTGTGAACATGCCCAGGAGGCCCAGCGAGGTGGCAGACGTTGGTTTCTCCTTGCCTGGCCTCACCAGTGACCTTCAGGATGTGATCAGGCAGCAGCAAAAGATCATTTTGGACGAGGGTCCAGTTTGCTCCAGCTCTGCAGGAGTGCAGGGGGTTTGGTCCTGTGCTGTGCACTGGTGGTGCTTCATCTTTCCCGTGGTCATGGTAAAGTGCTGTTGGAAATGGGCTCTGAAAATCCATCCTGGGTGGGCTCTGAGCTGGCAGACACCACCTTGTTGGGTGCCCAGCCCAGCCTGAAAGCTCTGCTTCTGATGGGGTGTGAACAAAGGATGAAGTTGGGCTGTAGATCATGAATGGGATTTTATGGGAGTCGTGGGAAAATCCCCTTATCCAGAGGCTGGGCTGCCCACATGGATGATCAACTCCATCTGCCAGCAGATAGGGTTTCCCAAAGCCAGGGTTGTTTTCCTGCCCTGTCCCTTTCTTCCTGGATGGGAAATGTTCTCCCTCCCTCGGACTGGCTCCGTTCAGCTTCTCACAGAGCAGCGTGTGTCAAGCCTGGAAGTTTTATGGGTTTGGAGGACAAACCCTGAGGATGGGCCAGCTCAGGGGTAGGTGGTTCCATACCCACGAAAACACTGTCTGTAAACAGGGAATGTGGAATTTACCATGTCAAGGAATGAAAATGCAGTATTATCTCATCCACGTTGCTTTGTTCTGGTCAGCAGGGATGAGGAGACTGGTACCAGGGAATTTGGGTTGTAGCTCTGATCTTTACAGGGCCCTGAAGCCATGTCATCTCTGGGTCACATTCAGATTTCATTTAAAGCAGTGCTGATCAGGAATAACTCCAATAAGAACAGCGTTACCCTGGATTTACACCAGGCTCAGGCACATAAGCCTGAAGATCAGTGACTGAAGGAGAAGAAGTTTCAACATAAATGATGTTACTACAGAAAAGTACCTTGATTGAAGCACAGGTGTTGAATGTTAATCACTGTAGGCTTGATCCAGCATCTGTGTAAGTCAAAAGCAATATCCCATTTACTGCAGCATCTCAGGATTAGATCAACAGCAGGTAAAAACTCAGAGACCAAATCATCTTTCTCTTGTACCACTACTAGAGTGTGTGAAGTGCCTGGGGCTTCAGTGAAGGCATTCCTGATTTATGCCAGGGTACGAAAAAGAATTGGGCTCTATCTTCTGCTTCTTGGGTGTTCCCAGGGAATAATGATGGCAGTTGGAGCAGTTTTACCTTGAGATCGTCAGTTCAGACCCGGGCCAGAAAAAGTTGTTAGCAAAGGCCAGCTTCTGAAATGAGTGGGGTTCTGGGGTATGATAAAATTTTCCCCTGGTACAAGAAGGGCAGATAATTCACAGGTCCTCCTAACAAAAACAGATTAGAGACTACAGCCCAAGGTACGCTGCTGTGTCCCCTTTGACAAAAAGACAAGACTTGGGGCAGATGCTTGACTTTTGTTAGAAATGTGTGATCTCAGCCCAGGTGAATCTCCCTCTCCTGCTGGGGTTGGTACTGAGGAGACCAAAGCTGCACACACAGACAGGAAGGGGATTTTTCCCAGGATGAGCATTGGATCAATTTCCCCAAACTTTGCAATTCCTTTGGCAGGGGTTGGGTTGGAGATCATCCCTGGGGCTCAGGGTCAGTCTCCATGTGTTTTTTGCTCCACATCAGACAGTGCCTGTCCAAAGAGAGGGGAGCAGGCTTGCTCACATGCCCCTGACTGGTCATACCCAAGGCAATGCTCACTCCTCGCAGGCTGGCAGAGCCCAGCTCAGCTCTGGCACCTGCCAAATGCAGCTGGAAGCACAAATCATTCCATAACTGCTGGTGTTTGTGTGGCTGCACCCGGGTACTCCTGTGGCCAGGCCTGGACATCTCTGTCGCGGGCAGCTATTTACGCTAAAAATATAAAAAAATACAATGTCATATTTGCTCTCATCTGGATTCATGAGATGGATTTTGTTGCGTTCTCTGTGGTGAAAACCGGTCATTCGTGTCTGCAAATAAACACAGCCATTTTGGCCTCAATCAGCTCATCTCCAGCAGCATCAGTTAATTGTACTTTGAAATCCCTTTTTCTGTCCTAAAATGTGCTTTCTGATCATCCTCTCAGAGCAAATATGGTAGCTAACTAAGCAATGTGAGCAGCCACAAAGCCATAAACATTTTACAGATGTTCAGCCAACATCCATGAAGGCAGACAAAAATTCCAAACTCCAGCCATGTGCAATGAGCCTGGCCCAGCTCGGAGGGGGCTGTGCAGCTGAGTTGGGTGCACTGGTTAGTAAGAAAGGGCTTTTCACCACAGATCACAGGGAGCCCCTTCGTGGAGCTGAAATGCCTTTGCACCAGGTCTCTCGCTCCCAGCCAGAAAGTATCTCTCTCTCTGATGAGAAAAGGGGTTTTTCTAATTTATTGCTTTTATGGGATTGTTCCTCCACAGAGGCACAAATAGCAGCATATCAATAAAGCCAGTCGTTTGAAGTTGGATATTTCCACCTCTGTCACAGCAAAATAATTAAAAAAGGATTCACAAGATCATAAATTGCATGTCACCAAGGACACAGCCTCCTTAACCCTTTAAAAGCCAGGCTGTGCCCACCCATGGCCCGTCTTACTGAAAGCATGAAGACACATTTGTTATTTTTAGCATCTCAGGGCTTTCTGAGTCACAAGGGCTTTCTTGTCTGGAAAGAGATACAGTAAGAACCTGTCTGCACAGGGAATGAGCTGGCTGGCTGGTGGGATCCTAGCCCAGCTCTGGTATGCAAATGCACATATAGATTTGATTTTCAGCCAGGCAAACCAGGAGCTGTGCTGCACACCAGCAAGAGCCCAGCATTTAGTCACATGGAGGTTAAAACACGTTACAGGCACATCAGGCATTGGGGATAACATTTTCAAACATAGTTGAAGAGTGGCAGCATGAAGAGGGGCTAAAATCATTTGTTCTCAGTTAAAAGCTCCTCTGGCTTCAGCTAGGTAATAGAAAAGGATGGAGGCCATCTGGGCCAGAAACTCCTGTTGTCCTGCTGATCCCTCCCCAGCACAGACACAGCCAGAGCACATCCTGAATCATTGGGGAAAAAAATGCAAGAAAAGGAATGAATGTTATTTTCTAGGCAGGTTACAACTTAGTACCAGGTACAACAGCCAGTGCTCCGGCCTAATTTGATTACAGTCGAGGTTAGCACTCATTGTTAAATTCTGCAGGTCACATCCTGCCCTTTTATAAATCCAGAGAACTCAGTGGAAGAGGCTGAGGGTGTAGCTCTGCAGGGCTGAGCCCTGATGGCAGCGGGAGCTGGACTCCCCAGGGTGGCAGGGCTCAGGGAGGCACGAGAGCGAGTGACTGTGCTGGGCTGTGGGCAGAGGAATGGACCAGGGTGGCAAGTGCTTGTTTCTGGAGGGGAGCACAGCCCCCAGGCAGTGGCAGGTTGTAGGTTTGGTGTTGCTTTCATAAAGACCCCTCTTGAAGCCTGTGGAGTCTGCGGCATCGGGAGAAATCCCACTGGAGGTGGATTAGTGGGAAGAACGGAGCTGAGTTAAGCGTGGTTTATCACAGGGCAGTGTAATTATATTACACACATCCCATGGCTGCATCCACTGTCACCAGCGTGAGAGGGAGGCCAGTGTGCTTGCCTCCTTCTGCCCTCCCAATCCAAGACAAAAACCCCTGGAAAAGAGTGGGGTTTTCCTTTTTGTTACCCCAGAAGAGGATGGTGGGACCTGTTTTTCCCAGCCTGAGATTTCTTGTGTAAGCTCCTTAGAGGAAGAAGTAAAAAAACAGCCATTCTGGTATCTGCTTTTGTTAACACAACCTAAGTTTTCTTGGGAAGAGTGAGATTTGGGATGCATTACTCCATTATCAGAAGCTCAGGCAAAAGTGATGCAGGTACAGAGTGTCTAAAGACCAAAGGGTTACTTGCTCTATTACAGACTCAGAAAGTCTTGGCGCCAAAATAGCTTCAGTTTTGTAATGATCATCAACAAACACAATAAAATTAAAACCTTAAGCCAGGATATCAGGAGGAGGAAAGCAGATGTAGAGCAACAACACGGCCTGTGGGTGCTTGGTTTTAACTAATACCCTTCCCCAAGCTCCCACTTTGTGTGGCTGTAAAATCAGGAGCAGACCCCAACCCTCGGGAGCCCTGCCCTGCCTTCTGGTCCTCTCTCAACATGACACCAAATTAGGACCCTTCAGTGGCAGAGCCACAAACCAGGCAGACAGGACTGAAGGGCCCCTGGATGCAGGATTACCAGGGCTTTGCTGGAGGATGGGGCAGCGCAGGGAATTGCAGCTCCCTGCCCATCACAGCCAGGCAGAAAGGGCCTGAGGAAGAGGCTGTGCATATGGAGAGGGGCAGCAGCTGAGCCCCATCTGGAGATCCCTGGGGAGGTGCCAGAGAGGGGTGGGAAAGCAGAGGATGAGCTGCAGTGTCCAAAGCAGGGCCGATAAATGGATGCGTCTCGGGGAGGGAGAAGGTGCCTGGCATGTGGCTCTGGTTAAACAGAAGGAACGGAGGAGACAGAAAAGATGGCTTCTGCTCAGACTGACACCAAGTGCCTGCAGGAGCAGCTATTTTTGCTGACCCTCTCTGATGCCACCACGGGGCAGCAGTTAGTGAAACCCTGTGGGTTTATTGAGGCACTAGGGATCCTACAGAAACACCAAACCCAATTCCCTCTCCTGTCCTCGTGGCCTCCAGTCTGCCCACAGGTTGTGAACTGAGGTCTGTAGCTGGCCACAAACAAAGAGATCTGTGCTTCCACTGGAAACCTTCATTCAGGAGTCCACAGACTGGAATAAGTTAAAATCACAGTTTTATTCCTAAATGGTAAGAATAAATTGCTGCCCTTCTAGACAAATTTTTCCATTATCTATCCAAAATAAAGCATATAGATAAATAATGAGATCTTACAGTACCTATCAGACTAGCTATAATAAGCATTTGAGCAGGATGAAATACTGTCTTATTAGGAGAGCTGAAGGTGTGAAGTTTGCCACCAGCTCCAAAGGGCAGAGATGCTCATATGACAATTGTCTCTTAATATTCATTAGCAAACTGATGGCTAATATTAAAAAAACCCTTCACATTATCACTAATCCATCCATGGTACTCGTGGGGCTCCCATCACCAGAACACCCAGGTACCTCCACATCCCTGCAGCAGATTATTATCCACAGAGAACCCAAATAATTCATACCTGAGCCTCTGAGCAAGTGATGAGGAGGTCTGAAGGAGGTGGAAATCCTTCCTTTCCATGCTGGACAAAGAGTCTTGGTGACATCTGTTGGTCTGAGGGCTTGGTGAGCTTCATGCTGGATCCCAATCCCATGGAACATGGTTGTTCCAGGGGAGAATTATCTGTGCTCATGCTGCAATACCAACAGCCAGAGGGGTCTGAGAAAACCTGCAGAGGTAAGTGAAAATGAAATTAGGAGAACGTGTCTCTTCAGATTTTTCCTAGTTGTCCCATTTGGTCTCAGGATGAGCTGGGGGTGAGGGTGTTTTGGTCCTGAGATGGCCACTGATCTCTGCCTCATGGCCCTTGGAAATCCCAAAGAGGCCAAAGCAGAAGTGGAGGAGCCACAGCACCAACCCTGTGCCCCAGGAATGGGGCTGGAGGCTGAAACCGTGGCTGTGATTCCAAGATCTCCGCAGGTGGGGTTTCCCTGGGCTGGCAGAGACCCTGCTGGGACCCACAGTGATGTCTGCAGCAAACCAGAAAGGCCAGGACATGGGAAGTGGGATTCAGGCAGGGCCAAGCCCTCCTGAAGCACGCGTGACACTCTCCCTTTGAATTCAAGAACTTGGAAATGCTGTTGTACTGCAGCAAACGTCAACCAGCCCCCTTAAAAAACAACTCCAACCTCTGCCTGACTCATGGAGCTCACCTTTTCCCTAATTTCATCCCTGGGATGCAAGGGAGGCACGGGGTTCCCAAGGGAGTCCAGAGCAAAGCTCCCCTTGCTTGCCTTGCCCCAGGAGAAGTCAGTGAAACCTCCTTTTCTCTCTCCAACACTTTGAACTGTGCTCCTGAGAGGAGACAAAGAAAAAGGAAAAGAAAAGGGAGGAATTAATTCCAGGCAGTTGAGTGTGTTCCCTGCTCTAGCTTACTTTGGAGTAGGTACACATAATAATAACATTTTAATAATAATTTAATTTATAATACGCCCCCCTGCCAAGGCACTCAAGGCACTACAAAAACAATTAAAATATGATTATAATAAATAAACAGCAATAATTAAAACATCATAAACCAGACAACATTAGAGGCAAACCAAATGCTAAAAAGCAAAACAAAGCAGCATCTTTGGAAGAAGGAGATCCTCACACAATTCATCTTCCAAATCTCCTGTTGATGTTAGATTGAAATTCTCCTGTGAAGCTGTTTCTGCATCTGCAAAGATTTTGGCAGTGTCACTGTCATTAAAAAAATGGATTTTATACTACCATAAATTAACTAGAGTTTTGCAAGGCTGTAATAACACAACATTCACTTTCATTTGAATAAATTCAGAACTCAGTTTGCTTGGGAAACTCACTTTATGGCACTGAATTTGTGTTGACTGCCCTGAGTTTTGGAAAAACACACACTCATATAGTTTGTGATTTGTAAAACGTGCCTCATTATAGAAACCAGAACGTATTAAAGATTTAAAACCAAACCCCAAAACTGAACTGCAGACCAGGCTTCTCCTGGCTGTCAGCTCCTCAGAGCCAATGGGATCAGTGTGTCCCAGTTTACACAACTGGAACCAAAAGACCTAAACTAACAAAAGAAGCAATCTCCCTCCAAAACAAATGAAATTCCAGCCCGTGCCAGGCGAGAGCCGTGCACTGAACTCTAATGATTAAAGGAGACAGGCTCTGTCAAGGCAGAGGTGGAACTGAAACACAGCCAGTCGGTCCCTCCTCTGAAAAAACCTGGCACCAGCCCTCAGACAATTACATCCAGGATCCGTTCACTCCAGTGCCTCAGCTGATCTCAGTGGTTGTGGCAGCGCATGAAGGGAAAATCCTTCTCGCAAACCCAAACCACACAGGGATTTCTCCATACTAGGGGAAAAAAAAACCCCAAACAAACCAAAACAAAACGCGTTAGGAAGATGAAGCTGGTGGTTTTCATCCAGCACGGAGAACCAGGAGGATGTTTTCCATCTGATTCCTCTGAGGTTTTGTTCTTGTGTGTTTTATGTTGAGCTCCAGATCCAAGAGTCTTAAAAATCAAGCGGATGGCAAATGACACCACGTGGTTCTCACACACAAAGCCATCTTTGGGGATGGGTTCATTCAAGAAGAGCCTTCAAAAGGGTTCATGAACCTTAGTGCACAATGCCACAACTTTGGAGGCAGGGAAGATGCCTGCAGTGGAGAAAGCACTACAGATTTTGGGCTCAGAGTGAGTCCTTTCATTTGTTTCTATAATCTCCTACCAGGACCCTCCAAAAAATTAAATGAACCACAGATTCCTGCATCTCCACCTCCAGGAATGGCCCCAGACTTTGCTGCAGGACTGTGCTGGAAAGGGACCTCTTTTTGTCTGCAGGAAAAAAGATGCTTTCAAGGAGGGGCCCACATTACCAGGCTTGGGGCTTGATTGTTTCTTACCTCTGTTAAATGCAATCTCCTCCCCTTCCAGATCTCATTTCTGCATTAAGGCTCTACTGGCTTTCATAGAACTGGTCCTTCCTGGATGCTCACCTCTGAAAAGGAATTTCCAAGGGCAAGGGAGCCTCATCACAAGCTCATGTTCTGGCATCTCCCTGTATCTGGCGGCCAGGATCATTCATCAATCAGTATTCCCATAGTTTTCCCAAATCTTCCACCCTGAATAGAAGTTGTTGAGCAAATTTCAAATTTCCACTCCATGGAGGTAATTGGAAATTCATGGCTCTGGGGCTGTTCAATGGATGTGGTAGGTCCACCTTCTTCTCCAGTAGACAACAGCATTTGAACTCCAGCTGCATGTAAATAGTTTTATTTTCCATGGAATTGGAGTGCACTGAAACACAGAGCAGATCATCCAAGTCCTCTGCTCTTCCTCATGCTGGGCCACATTTCAGCTAAAAGATTCAGATTCTGGGATGAACCACAGAAAATTTCCATTCTGTTTTCTTTATCACTGTTCTCCAAGTGTCCTGTGTGACCTTGAACAGGTGAATCAGACACAAACTGTCAAAAATGTCAGATGTCTCTGCCTTTGGGATTCAAAGAGAGCCAAGCATCTCATACCTTGAAGGATATGGATTAGAGCTCTGTGCCTCAGTTTCCCTGCGTGCTTTCCTACCTTCCAGGACAGATTGGACATCAATATGTCAGCAGTTTTTCTCCTCATCTTTCTCATCCACTCAGTATTTTGAACTCAGATTTGGTCAATCATGAGGTGATGACTCTGCCCATGTCAGCATTTCACCAAAGCAAAAGAACCTGGCTGGAGGTTCTCCCTGAATTTACACTCAGGGTCTTCTTTCCTGGTATCACTCAGGGCTCTGATTCATCTGGAAAGGACCCCCAGATCTTTCAAGATTGGGGTAGCTCCAGCACAGGGGTTTGGGAGTCACTGGAAACTGCTTCAGAAGAGCACTCACTAATACTTGAGAGCAGAAATGAGAAGACAGAGGTGGCAGAATTTATTTTATGACAAATCCTAAAAGGAAATTATGCAAAGTAATAAAATAAAGAAGAATTATAAATGAGGACAAGAAATGGGTGAAATATAGAATAAATTATGGGAAAGCAGGAAGGTATGGGGGAAGAATTGAAGGCAGAAGTGCTGAGTTAAAGAATAATTATTAGAAACTGATGGATAGACTGAAGGGAAGAGGGCATTTGGGTTGGGGATTGGCACAAAAGGAAGCTGTACATTTTTGTGCACAGTGCCATTAGCATCTCCCAGTTAGATGTGCCTTGGGGGTGCATGGGGTGACAGCCAGCATTCATTATTTGGGTGCAAGCCCATAAATCTCCGGACAAGCTTGCTCCTGCTTTGACCTACAACCAAAATAAGACAAACCTCAGGAATAAAAGGACGGGGTGGTCGCTGCTCGGGTGGTGTTGCATCCTGCAGGAGCTGCCGGCATAGCCACGGCCATCTCCCTCCTGGCAGCGGTGCCTCGCTCCCTTCTCAGCATCCCCCAGCCCCGCAGCACCCACTGGGGACGGGGTCTGGAAAAAACCTCACGAAACCCCCAGCAGAGGCTCCCCAGGGAGAGCAGGAGGGGGACAGGGCGAGCCGGGCTGCTCCCGGGTTTGTCCGGGGAATCCTTTGGAGAGTTGAGAGCCCCAGGTGCGGGGAGGGGGCGAGGGAAGCCCCTGCTCTGGCCAGGGACCCTCTCTGGGTGCAGCCGATGGCAGGAGGAGCTGGTCCCAGCCCCACGGCCCCAGCTGTCACTCTGAGCGATGAATTACATGCTATAAGAAGGTGTTGACAGGAGCAGCTGGACATCAGGGAGTGATGAAAAGGGAACAAAATTCATTCCGAGTTCAGACAGACTGGCTCGTTAGGGGCACCGGCGGCAGAGGCCACAGAAACACTGCTCCATCTCCTGGACATCCACTGAACCGGCTCAGAAGGAGCCGAGAGCCCCTACAGCCCCTTCCCGGTGCGGCCGCAGCCTCCCGGTCCCATCCCGTGTCGCTCCAGGGGAGACACCGGAGCTCCCCCCGTCCCCTCCTGGCCCAGCCCGGGCTGAGTGTCCCCAAACGCAGCACGGGATTCAATTTGGATATCTTCAAAAGGAGCCAAATCAAAGACTTTTTGTCCCTCTTGTTTGAGGCTGTAATTTGTATAAACTGTATGAAGAGGGATGGGGGAGGCGGGACGGGAACATTTGGCATCAAAACAATTATCTCCATTTTAATGCAAACTAAACGACGTGCTAAAGGGGAATTGTTTCGTACATATGTACAGCAAGTGAACATTAAACCACACGGCTAATAATTAACTGGCTCCACATTACCCTTGCCGTACGAAATGCGAGGGTGTCCCCTTACATTTAATGTACGGAGAAGTTCGAGGACACGGAGGTCCCGTATGAGATTATTCCTAAAGCTGTAAAAATAACAAAGAGGTTTTTTTTTTTTTTTCTCTAAGCCAAGCTACTTCTTGGCATTGAGAGAAGTTGGCAGAGAGAAAAAAGTGTCAGCGCTTCTCCCACCCCTTTCCTCCCTCTCTCCCTCCCTTCCTCTGACTTTCCTCCCTTTCCTGACTTCCACTTCTTTCTGCCGCTGGAGAAAAAGAATAGCAAATTCAGAGAAAATTTCATTGACGTTATTCAAAGAGTTTTTCATGGATTATTTACACAAGTGCTGTTCAAACAGCCTTTGTCTGAACATCCCTTGAAATCTGCACCCAATCCTTTCAGATTCAAAGCTATAGCTCAGGGGAGACAAAGGGGAGCGGCTGACATGGGTTTCCTCTGCAAGTGAATGAGAGGTCTGGCTAAACACAGAGGGCTTTGGGATCACAAGCTTCCTTTCAGCCTGGAAAATAAACACTGATCCGAGGCTGGGCAGCTGTACTGCCGAGCAGCCTGCCCCATCCCCTGCCATGGAAAGAGAGGGGCACACACCTGGCTGCCCACCCTGGGGCATGGCACCCCTGTGCTGCTGCCCAAACCTCGTGTGCCAGCCCTGGGGACCCTGCCTGCATGATGGGGACAGGGAGACCCAGCAGCCTGAGCCACCCCAAACCCAGCCCTCTGGCCAAGGGACACATGGAAGCCCCCACTGACTAAGTGTGCTCCTGCAAAAGCCATGAGTTTAAATACATAGATTCTCTAAGCAGGGAAAAGGAAGAGGGATGGTGGAGGGGAAAGGAGGGTGAATGAAGGCAGGCAAAGCCACTCTAGAAATATTACGAGGTGCACCCATGTTCAACACTGACTCACAGCCCCCTCTCCATCCCAAAGATTCTGCACAGCATTCCCTTCCCCTCTGGCAGAGGGACAGCGCTCACCTCCCTCTGACCTGGGAAACCAGGCACCACAGGCCCATGAAACGCTTGAAATGTCTATAACAGGGTCAATTAAAATCAAGGGAGCAAGTGAAATATGTAAGAAAGGCCGAGTTCTGCCTTAAATTACAGCCAGGGCAATGACCAGCTGCGAGGTGGGGAAGGCAGCACAGCCTCTGCTCCTGCTCCTGCTCCTGCCACCCCTGCCCATCCTCTCTGCACAGCAAACCTCCTCTTCAAATCTTCACAACTTTTAGTTGTCATCTCTTTGAGATTAAAACATTAAACCACCCTACACACATAGTTCGGTCAGTCCCTCTAAGTGCTCTCTGCACTCTTTGCTTATATAAAATTTTTCTTATTTCCTGCATTCTTCTTCCCAGCTCTTATTCACCTGTTTCTGCTTTTCCAGCTCACCCACCAGCCCAGTTTGCTCTAACTGAAAGAATCTACTTTTCTGCTTTGATACATTGCAAAAGACTTGCCCCAAGTAACTGCCTTTGGATTTCAGTGGGAGGTTCTCATCTGCTAGAACTGGCCCCTGTCATCCTCCTCCTATCAAAATAAATAATTTTCCTTCTCCGCCTGTTTCTCCTTTCTTTCAGATATTCTCCTTCCTCACTTGTGGCTTTCCCACCACTACCATAAACCAAATCTTTTCCTTCCCAGATTTATTCTTTTGCTCTCTCATCTTTATTCTGGATGTCTCCACAGAAGATGTGAACAGAAACACACAACTTGAGTGCAAGCTCTGAGCACAACAGTCCCGTTTCCAGGTGCCCCAGAGGTCTCAGGCTCCGCCTCAGCTCCACCACTGGAGGCAGCAGAAGTTGGTGGAAGAAACCCTGCTTTGAGTAATGAACTTTGCTTGTTCGTGGCATCCTGGTGCAGGCACACAGAGATGCTCTCCAGACCACCACCACCATCACTACTACTACTACTACTAATAATAATAATAATAATAATTCCTACAACTCTGGATGCAGTTATCTATAAAAATGCTGAACCTCCTTTTGAACTCTGTTCAGCTTCCAGCATCACACCCTTACAGTGATTTCCAGCCTACCTGAGTGCTCATGAAGATGTGATCATCTCTTATTTTTCAGCAGCTCTGAACTGATCTGGCTTTCCCGTTTCATTCATCACCAGGAGACAGAGGAAGGAGAGCCCCCTGCAAGGCTGTTTTATCCCTTTGAGTCCCACACAATCCTTGAGCCTTGTTGAATTACCGCTTTTAACTTTCCCAGAATGATGCTGTGTGTGAGTCACCTTTAGTGCTGAAGAAGAAGCCTCTCCTAGCAAGAAGATTAAAATCCTATTACTTGTTATTCATGTGTTATTTAATGATATTTTTTCCATTATGTATTTATTTATTTTTAAGTCACTTGCTTTGAATCTCGAGTTGGTGTTTGTAATATAAAGTCTGCTTTCTAGTTTGTTTTTCTAATTGGAATAAAATAAAAATAGAATAGAATTTTTAGTGGTTATTTTTATGTTTATTAAAGGAACGACAAAAGCAAACCTCAACAACTGATGACCAAATCCAAACGCCAGTGGTGCAGCTGCACAAGATAAGAGCAACAAGGCAACAAAAAGCCCTGAAACTCCAAAGTGTCCCTCCTAGAGGCCCATTACCTCTCTTGTAAAATGAATTGGCATCCAGGTGGTGGTCATATAAACTCTGGCTTGAGGACAATCTCCTCTCCACACACAGGAACCTCTCCATCCATGGGGAAGGTGGGATGAATGCATGTTCCATCAGTTTTCAAGGATTACAAACTCCACTTTGGGGTAGGACATATCTTCTTGAGGACTGGATGGCTCTGAAGATGAAATGCCACAACCTCATCCAACAGAGAGCTCACATTAGTGAGGAGATTCCTCTAAGAAAACATTTCCGGGCCTGGAAGGAAACCTGAGAGAAATGGATCTTATTGGTGAGATGAAAAGCCTAATGGAAGATGGATGAAAGGGAAATAAAGATGGAAGGAGATGAGAGGAAACAAGAGGAAGGCTCCGGAAGGAAAATTCTCACTGAGACAGGGAGCCATAAAGACAGATCCAGGCAGAGCCAGGGAAGTAGAAGGGGGTCAGATGGGAGATCAGAAAGGAAACTGCTGCAGAAAAGAGAAGACATAACCAGGAAAAGAAGGAACAGAATGACAAGGAAGGAGCAGCAGAAGAGATGGACAGGGTGGAAGAAGCTTGGAGAGACAAAGGAAGCAAGAATAGGAGAGAGGGGAAGAACAAAACTGCCCCCAGAATGAGGTGCAGCACCCCTCCTGCATCTCTTGGATGCTTTTAACAGGCGTCTGGAAGAATCTTCATTTATCAAGAATTCAATTAAGTGGAATAGTCGTTATTAATTTTATAGGAATTATTTGTACAGGAAAGCCTGGAGCGAGGAGAGGCCTCCTGGAGCCATTTCTCCTGTCAACACCCTGGGTCAGGTAGGCACTGGCAGCGCAGTCTCACCAGTTGAGATATTAATGAGATGCCTCTAGGTGCAAATGATGGTTTAATAGGTGTTAGTTACCAGGAGCGCCCCTCGCCTGCACACGCCAGCACGCACAGCTCCTGACGAGGCTGCCTCCTTGTTAGAATAAGTAATTAGAATGTAGGAACACTCACTTTGACACTTTAATAAAGTGTCAGCCATCGTCAATTTAGTATTTAATAAAAATAAAATTAAATATTTACTGCCGGTTTTTTTATATGACATCATATTTAAAATACTTATGCCTCAAATTTGGGGGCATTTCAAATGAGGCCCTGCCAGGACACTGGTCACAAAATATAAGGTTCACAATTTCTTCTTGGGTTTTGTTTGCTGTGTGGAGCAGGGACCTTTTTATGGACAAGAAAATCCAGCAGCACTTGCAGAGAAGGGTTCTTGTTTAGGAGAAAAGGTTTCCTCCTCCATCTTCTGAACCTCCCTGTGCTGCCTGGAGACCAAGGATGAGCTGAACAAGCCCAGCCCAGACTGCCGCTGCTGATGGCAGGCAGTCACTGCCAAGGAGTGGGGAAAACACCACTTTGTTCCTATTTCATCGGTAGAATAGCCTTCCAAACCAGATATTGAGAGAATAACAGAAAAAGAAAGCTGAAAATGAAAGCATGCTTTAAGCCAGGAGGGAATCTGAAAGTTAAAACAGCTTAAATGAGTTTATTCCTTTCCTATCTCACCATCCCATGTTTGCTCTTCCTCAAGGTGCCCACCTGGCCAAGGGAAGCCCAACACTGATCTGCCAGGCTGGGACCTCAGGATGCAGATGGCATCCTGGCCACAGAGCTGAGTGGACTGGCCCACAAGATGCTCAGTGGTCCAGCAAAACAGTCTGTCCCCCATCTCTGGTAAAACAAAGAGCAAAGCCCCAGGAGCCCATGGCAGAGCAGAGTTGGTTTGGGGTGCAGTCAGCCTTGTCTGTGCCCACAGAGCTGAGCTGCTGTGCTGAGCCAGGGCTGTTTTGGAAAACTAAAGGTGAGAGGAAGGAGCAGAAGGAGGTGCAGAAAGTCCCTCTGGTCAAGGTGCCTTAGCAACACAGGGGTGTCCCCAGACAGTGCCCTGCTAACAAGAGATTCTGTCTCAGAGACCAATGAGGCACTGCTGAAAGCTTGGAAACAATTATTTAAATGGAAGCTGCAGCCCTGCTTCTCCTGGAGGGGACAGTGGTGCTGGTCCCTGTCTTTTGGGGTTCCTGCTGGGCTGCCTGCAGGCTGTTTGCCCCTGGGGCATTGCTCCTGAGGGGCTGTGAGTGGTGTTGCACACACCTTAAAGTACCAGGAGACTTGTCCAGTGCTCCCAGCCTCTTCAGGCCAAGGCCAAGTTCAGTTCCTTGGGTGTTTCTAAGCTGAAGGAGCTCTTTCCTGGGCACAGTGCATATTTTAGCCCAGGATTCAAACAGGGACTTTCCAGGGGAAGGCAGTTAGGTGTCTCTTACCTCTGGGTTGGTTTGGTTGCATTCCCATCTTCTGGAGCCTCAGCTGTCACATCTGAATCCTCATTCAGACTAGGGCCACATCCACCATGAAAAAGCTGGTTATATCCCCCAAAAACAAGGGAAACCAACTGTACCTCCAAGTCACATCCAAACAGTTCTGCCAGGATTAAAAACCCCCCTCTAAACTATTTCCTAAGTGGTCTCTCCACAAAACATTCATGATATACATGCACACTCATCATGCTTTAAGCAGCTGTAAAGCATCCTCTGGACACAGTCCTGGGGCTGAGCACTTGGGGGGCAGCTCTCTGTGATGCCCAGCAAAGCACCAGCCTTGGGCTGGAGGTGCAGTGGCCAGAGTGGCCAGAGTGGGGTGTACAGGGGGACCAGAGTAAGGTGTACAGAGGGACCAGAGTGGGGTAAACAGGGGGAACAGAGTGGGGTGTGCAGGGGCAACAGAACAGGTTGTACAGGGGGAACAGAATGGGGTGTGCAGGGAGCAAGTGGGGCTGGGAAAGCACTGGGGCCCCTGAGGCTGCTGGCAAGGTCAGGGATGGGGTCTGGAGTGGGGACAGGCTCCCAGGGGCAGCAGGCACGGTGCTCTGGAAAAGAGTGCCACGCTGTGTCTGTGCGAGGCCTCACACACAGTGCTCCACGGGGGAAACAGCCGCTGCCTCCAGCTGTGCCCTGTACCTGCAGCATCCCCAGCACCCCCGTGTCCCTGCACCACCAGCAGCCACGTCAGGAACAGCCAGGAGCAGCATCCCGCTGGGGAAAAACCCGTGCTGTAATCAAAGCCAGAGGAAATCTCCTGTGCTGCTGGCAGAGCGAGGCAGCCGGCAGCGATCCCTGCAGCTGCAGCAGAATTCCTGCAGGAAAGGGAGTGAGCAGGGAGGGGTTCTGGGGGAGAGCCCTGCGAGGGGCAGCTGCTCATGGCAATGGGGCAGCAGAGAGACCTTGGCTTGCATCAAATGCCCTACCGTGAACCCGGGTGTGGACCAACTGCTCCTGCCCCCAGCACCCAGAGGGGGTCTGCAAGAGAGCCACAGAGGGACTTCAGACAAGGGAGGGTGTGATGAGAAAGTGGAAATAGTTCCAAACTGACAGAGGGTGGGTTTAGATTACATAGGGAGAATAAATTCTTCCCTGTGAGGGTGGAGAGGCCCTGGCACAGGTTGCCCAGAGAAGCTGTGGCTGCCCCATCCCTGGGAGTGTCCAAGATGAACTCGGATGGAGCTTGGAGCAGCCTGGTGTAGTGAAAGTTGTCCCTGTCCTTGGCAGGGGGTTGACACTACATGATGTTTAGGGTTCCTTCCATCTCAAACCATTCTATGATTCTATGCCCTTAATGACATCTGAATGGGGGTAACACACTTGGGCAGTGACTTGCTTTCTCCTCCTCTAGATCCTAATGATGACTGCCTGTCCTTACTCAAATTAAAAACCATGCCTGTCAGGGACTGAGCAAACCCTGTGCCACCAGCAGCATCTGTCCCCCAGCAGCAGATGAGGCCACTCTGCTGCCCCAAACACCTGCAGTGACGTTCACTGGGAAGTTTGTCTGATATAGGTGAAGCAATCAGGGAGCAGCTTGGAGCTGAGTCTGATTTTGTACTCCACCAAAGGCTTCCTGTGAAGCCTCAGAGCAGGCAGGAACACCCAGAGCCTCTAAGGAAACCGGAACTGCAAACAAATCCTTACTGGAAACCCTCACTCCCCACGAGCAAAGTGAGACCTACAACACTCCCATTTTGTAGGACCCAGCCAAAACATAAGTGCTTGCAGGGTCCACAACGTGTTGCTTGGATGCAGGAGTAAAGGGAGGTCTAAAGACACCCGGTGTGGTGGCAGAGCAGGGCAGGAGGTCCGTGGGTTCCCAGCAGCCCGGGCAGGTGATGGGGAGCGCTCAGCTCCTGGCCCCACGCAGGGAGAGGTGTTACCTCGGAGAGGAGCTCCGTGCAAAACAGCTCAGCAGCTGCCCACACTCGATTCACAAACTAACACCACGTCATTTGTCACCGAGAAAAGCACCCGGCTCTTGAATGGGTAATGCTGGCAGCCTCGCATCAATGTTTTCACAGGCAAATTCATACACTGACCTCCTCGGTGAAACACGCAGCAAATGCCTGGAGTCTGGTTTACATCTGCCATGGGATCCTGTTACATTCAGAACAACCCCTGTCAACGCTGAATCTGTAACAATCAATAAAGAGAGGGAGTTTGTTTGTTCGTGTTTTGTTAGTTTGGGGTTTTTTTATGTTCTCTCATTCCTAATTGTGTTATTTTGCTACTCCAAGTTTTGCAAGTTTTGCAATTGCCTCCCTCCTCCCCTTCTTGTTTTCTTTTAGGACAAGCTGTCATCTTTTCACATCTTTTCACCAGGCCATTGCAAATGTAAAACTGTAAATTGCAGGACTGTGCAAATAGCACTAATAGCATTTGCATAAAAATTGGTTGCAAAGAGCAATTAGCACTTCATTAATAATCAATGAAGGGCCAATTTACACATTGCCCAAAAGCAAATTGTAAATTCAATTTTGTCTATAATTGAGCATTTGGTGCTGGGCAACTGTACAATGGTGCCAGGAGAGACCAGCACAGCACTCTTGGAGTCAAATCTCCCGGGAGCTCAGGTTTTCAGTGAATCCCAGCAGGGCTCTTTCAGAGGCCAAGCCAGCACCCCCTTCCCAATGGAAGGGAACTCCAGGAGGTGGATTTGTTCAGAGGGAACACATAAATGTCTGCCTGCTGCCAGTCCTGCCCAGATACACCCCTAGTGCCCAGAACATGGACACTGCTTGTATGGGAGTCCTGTCCAAGCACACCCTGCAGTGATGCTGAGGGAAAGGGGAGATGCACAAAGGACATGAGAGCGGTGTTGTCACCTTGTACTGAGACCTGAACATCTTCCCACTTCAGTGTCTGCTGCAAGTGACAGCAGAACTTTCCTTTGCCTGTAGATGAAGGATTTACCTTGTGGGTGAAGGATTCCTACAAAGCCAATTCATCCAGTCTCCCCTTTGTCACTGCCACCCACCTGTGTCCTTTCTGGGATATCCCAAATTTGTTTGCACTCACTGTGCTCAGAAAGACCAAACAGACCCTGATTTATCACCTTGATTTCATTGTCACAGAAGGGTTCCTGGTCCTGATTTGGCCATTAGGTGATGCATCCCCCAGCCTTCCCCTCGAGATGAATGGTGGTATCCAATAAGCCAGGGCAGCTTAACCACGGCAGCAACTTTCCCAGCCCCAAATTCTTTGCTATCTCATCCTCCACTTAAAAGGCACAGCCAGCTCCGTTTCATGAGCAGAGGCTGACTCTAAACCACTTGACATCTGAAGTTTTCTTATCACATTTAGCATGGATCTCATGAATCTGGTGAAAAGCTAGACGATCATTTAGCAGGGGTTGGTCGCTTTATCTATTTTCCATAATAATTTGAATATTATTACAATGGCACCTTTCATCTGGGGATATACATGCACTTTACATATGTTACATTAATTTCACCGATGAGCTGGGGAAGCACTCCTTATCCCTATTGTGCACATGAGGAAATGGAAGCACAGAGATGATATACTGCTTGCCCAGTATCACACAGGAAGTTTCTGACAGAGCCAGGAATAGAAATCACATCTCCCATGTCTTATGCAGAAGAATATCTTTATGTCCCTGCCCAGTAACTGAGCCCTTAATCCAGACTAAGACACCCACACAGGACCCACATTGCTGAGAGCAGCACAGACACCATTAAATGGCAGTGCCTCGCTCTGGGAGGAGGCTTGCCTGATCCAAAATTTCCCCCACCCTGAAGGTTGGAAGTGCCCTCTGCAAGGAGCAGCTTCGGGGACTCAGAGGGAGGGAGGCTGGCTCTGAGAGTGGTCTCCATCTGAAGTGGATGTTATTAGTTGGTGTAAGCAGATGCTCGACGTGGGATGCTCAGGACTTCTCAGTTTTCAGCCAGCAACGTCCCTGCTCCCTTTTTCCTGCCTGTTCAATCCACCTTTACCAAGAGATTGAATTTACAATGGACTTGAACACATTTAAATCCATTTATTGCAAAATTACTTTTCAATAATTACATCACTGTGCTGACTGTGTTGCATAATGAAATTAGCATGAGAGATATTAGAAAGAATATAAAATTATAAGACATATTGAAATACCTCTTTCCCCGTCTGCCTTAGCACAGCCCATAGCTTAACTGGAAAACGAGCACTGCTCCTGGATGGGATTTAAATGCATCAAGTGTAATTTTATAATGTCTTTTATATAAATTAATTATAATGGTTATTGCTGCTTTACATTATTAGATTGAAATTTGCCTCCACTTCAGTGCATTAAAAGAAAGCCGCACCCATTTTGCTCTGCAATGCCCTGAAAGTTTTCGTGGTGTGGAGCCACCCTGCCCACACTGACACCATCAGCACATGTGAGGTTAAAAGCTTTGGGCTCATCTTGGACTGGCACTGCCCACCATGGGTCCCAAACCCACAACCAGAGCCTTGGGGGCAGGCACTGGGATCCTGACAGAGATCTCTGCCTGGGAGGGGACATTGCAGCCCTTCCCAACCCTGCTCGTTCTGCTTCATCTCTGAGCCATAATAGGGATGCTCAGGCTGGTTTTAGCAATCCCACCTCAACTGTGCATCTGAAAATAACTGGAGGTGATAAATCCATTGCCAAATCCATGCCCTGGCACAGGTGAAGTGTCTAACTCAGAGCAAGCACAGCCCATTAGCAGGCCATGGGCTGCTGTCAACCAGGGGCTGCTGTGTGTGAGCTGGGGCCATCCTCAGGAAAAGCTCTCCTTTGGAAAAAGAGTTTGGACACTGTGCAGTGATTCCTTTGTCATAGCTCCACATTCACATGCCCAGCTGTTGTTTTTCTCATCTCATTTCTGGGCTATACCCACCAAAGCTGCAAAGGAGAGGAGGCAGTGAGCGATCGGGGCTACGCTGGACAAACCACAGCCATGCAAAGCACAGTGAAGACACAGTGATATGCTTTTACTGCCTCTTAATCCTCAATAGAAGTCTACTAATATTCAATTTGTGACATTATTTGCACATTGAATTAATCCAGAAACTAAAGGGCTAATGAGTTATGGAAAGTAGCACACGGTTTAATTGCAACAACAAGGGCCTGCCGGCCTCCCTCCAGTCAGGAATGCCTGGGTAAAAAATAAAATTCTACATGCACTGGTACACACCAGATGGGCAGGGAACAGCAAGCTAAGCAATGGGAACTACCTGAATGACTGTTCTTTTAAATGCCCTAAGTTTTCCCTTTTTTTAGGCGTGTTCCTCATGAAACAACACAACATTCATTAAGCATAACACAAAAAAGTCAGGATGACCAAGGGAAAAAAAAAATTGACCATGAAAATAATCCTAGAGCCATTTAGATTGGAAAAATCACAGTCCAACTGGTAACCCAGCAATTCCAACTCTATGACTAAACCATATCCCTGAGTGTCACAATTTCCTTACAAAAAGACACAAGGTCTTCAAGGGATTTGTTGAAAACAAGAGTAGTCAGTTGAAGAACTTATAGAATGAAAAGGACAGTAGATATTTTCAGCATATGATGCCACCAGCCCTTGGCAAAAGCTGCTGCTTTATTCTCTGTGCTCAGCCCTCAGCACAGCACTTTCCCTGCAGCAGGACCACAGCCTTGGTCCACACCCAGGTGAGTCAGAATTAGGACTTAAAATCAAGCTACAAAACAAAAACAGTCACAAAACTTTTCCCTTTCTCAAACCCTCTTCTCAGCCTGCTCTGCAGAAAGATCTCTCCACTGTTTCACACCTTTCTGGAACACCTGAATATCCCAGAGTGGTCCCAGCTTCCAGCCAGGGACACAGCACAGTCACATTCTATAAATACTCCTGTTTTGGGGCCAAATTATCTGATGGAGGAGACTGCAATCAGTAAGGAAGCTGATGGAAAGTATGAGGAGGAAAAAGAACAGGCTCCCTGCCTGGTTGGCTGCCATCTCAGATGATTTAAAGCTCTTTCCAAAGCTTTTTACTGTGAAGGAAAGCCAAGAAAAGCACCTTCTGAATGGACCTGTAGACACTGTCCCTTCCTCACATCCCTGTGTGGCAGAAACTCAAACACTTCTGTTGTGTCCATGGTGTGGAAAGCTGGCCTTCTCCAAGGTCTCCTCCAAATCTGGTCTAACAAACACATAAAATAGCAAATCCAGCAAGTCCAGACTAAATGCCTCCTTTTCCCTACCTGAGCTTTGTTAATGGTCAACCCAGGCCAATAGCTCCTGCATTTCTTTCCCCACTGCTGCTTTCCCCAGCTGCTGAAACAAAAGCAAGATGGAGCTGCCAGCAAAGAGGGTTGGAGACCCTCAGACAGAGCCAGGAGCTCAGGAGTTTGCACCATTTAATAGCAAAAGTGAATAAATCTAAAGAGCACTTAATTTATTGATGAAGTAAGAAAGGCTGTTTAATGTGGAAAACATAAGCAAGATCAATAGCAGAGAGCACAAATAACTAAGGCTATTGACACTTAAGTATTTTAAGCCTAATTGCAGGCATATGCACTTTCTAAGGGTATCTCACCTTCTAATAGCACCCTTGAGATTATGGGGTTAATTGATGCAGCTGTTTACTCCTGGCTCACGTGGTCCAGATTGGGATTCCCTGGAGGATGCTATTAAACTAAAGTGTTTAATGAAGTGCTAAAGAGTGGAGTTTCTAATATTCTCTTCCCTTGAATGAAATTGAATAGGAATTGGTGCAAACTTCCCCTCCCCAGGTGGGAAATGCAGCTCAGCATTGGAGTAAATCACCCTGTGCTGCTCACAGGGAGCCTCGTGATGCAGGGGAGAGAGACCAGGCCTGCTCAAGTTCATTGTGAGACCGACAGTGTGGGGATATTTGTGGGTTTTTTCCTCTCAAATCACAGATAGAAGAGACTTCCAGCCATGCTCCATTTTAGCTCTGCTGTTGGACAAGGAATCTGAGGCAGCCAGTGCCTGTCCTGTGGCTTTTCAGTGTGATACTGGGCTTCTCCCTTTTGGGGTGGGCTGAAAGGATTTGATCTCCATTTGGGAAGGTGAACAGATAACAGCCCCTGTGATATCACTGGCCTGGGTGTTTCAGCTCGATGGCAGTGGGGCAAAGCAAGACTGCCACAAAAGAGGCTCTTAAAACCAGACTCTTCTATTTATAACTCACCCTAGCCTGGTTTGGTGCCTTTGAAAAGCAGGTAGATACCTGCATGCCATGTGTTTCCTAGGCTGACATCCCTGGTCGAGGGGCACAGCCTCCCTGTACCCACCCTGCAGTGCACAGCACAGAGCTCAGCTGCCTTTGCCATGGGAAGGTCTTGGCTCTTCACCTCCATCCACCACCACCAGCTTCTCCCAGGTGAGGTCTGGAAAAGTAAAGCAAGTAATGAAGGAGATTTCATCTCTGCAACCCCTCCCCATCACCCAGACCCTGCCTGGAGGGACCTTGGAGCCTCCTGTCCCAGGGCCCATCCATCCTGCCTGTGATATCCCCCAGCCTCTCACTCCGAGCAAGGATGGTAATTGCTGTAAGGCACAAATTGCTTTCTCCATTTGGCTTTTCCAGCCTGAGAGGGCACACAGACAATGAATCTGATGAGGACAGGGCTGTCCCTGGAGTGAGGGGCACAGGGCTGCTCTGCTTGGGTTCAGCAAGCTGGGCAGCACATTGACCTCAGAGCCTCCAAGGTCCTCCCATGGAATCAGGTCCCATGCACAGACCCTTTAATATCATCCTCTGCCTCCACAGCAGCCTTTCTACTGCAAATTGAGATTATCTTCTCTTTTAAAATCAATTAGTTTGAAGCCATTTTACAAAAGCCTTTCTGCAGGGTAGCTATTCCCAGTGAAAATGCTCCTTATATTGCCTCCATCCACACTGCACCTCCCTTGGGGGGCCACAGAGATGGTGGGAAGGAAACATCATGTTTGTAGCCCAGATAATGTTACTGAAAGTGCTTCCAGAAACAAGCACGCTGACTGGTGTGTGCAGTATGTGGCTGGAAGTGTGCTGGGTTAACTGGGTTGGTGGTTTCAATGTGTTTGCCCACAGATTCCAGAGGGAACCATCAGGACTTCCGGAATATGTGGAGACGTCTGCACATACCCTGTGGAAACCTGGGGGTTCTGTGAATCAAAAAGGCTGAAATCATGGGTGAAGTGGGTTTGGAACTGTTTCAGCTGTTTCTATCCCGCCTGTCTGTGGGACAGAAAGAGGCCATGTCTTCTGCAGTTGGATGGGGATTATCTGCAGGAGAAAACCATAATCCACCTCAGGACAAATCTGTTTCCTTTCCTGTTTCCTCCTCCCCCTGTGTCCAGGACCTCATGGTTTTGGGACAATGTGTCTGGAGCTGGAGGAGGGGAGAGTTTCCTGCTAAGGCAGCACAGTCAGGCTTCCAGCTCTCCACCATGTTGAGCAGGCTCTTCTGGGCAAATCTGGGGGAAACAGGAATCATATGAGAACAGTGGAAACCAAACAGGCTGGAGAGCTTCGCTGTGTGCTGAGGGATGTGCTGGTAGGCAAACAGCCTCCTCTTGCTGGATTTACTCACATTTGCCCATGTGCAGGTGATTTCCCAGGCTCCAGTGGTGTCCCAGGCCCCCAGTTCAATGTCACCTGTGAATGTCACAAAGGGCGTTTGTACTTTCTCTCACAGCCAGGGTGGCAGGGGGGCTGTCCTGGGTGCCCCACAGCCACCTCTGCTCTGAGGCTCCTGCCCCTGTACAGGACCAGCAGCTCCTGGGAAAGTCTTCTGTGACTTTCCTCCCAATCCAGCAAGCCACAACCACCCCTCCAAACCCAAGGGACATTTCTTTTCTGCTACAACCACTGTGAGGACAGGCTTAAGCTAAGCTGTTTTATTTCACAAATGCAGCCAGGCCAGCATACAGCCAGATAGTGAGGCTTTGCTGATATGTGCAAACTCATTAAACCACGGTAATTTAATTGCTTGCAATTGTCCATCCATCCCCTGAACCCTGCACTCTCCACAGCACAGGGCACAGAGGGTCTCCCATCCCTGCAGCCTCTCTCTGTCCCTGGCAGAGCAGGACCTGTGGTGGCAGAAGGGACAGCACACAGTCCCCAGCCCAACTGGGCCATCAAAGCCCCAGCACTGGGAGAACAAAATCATTTATGATGCAGAAAAAAACCTGAAAACAGCCAAAAGGCCACAACAGAAAACCAGGGAGAGAGGAAAATTAACTAAGAAATATGCAGCCTTGATGTCAATTCACTAAAGAATATTTATTGTCCTCTCATGCATCTTGCTTGCTCTCCTAACAAATATAATATTTTTGAAAGAAAGTCTCTCTTTACCACTGCTGTCTCTCTCGTGCCCTTTCTCTGTCTCACCAGCTCTGTCTCTGTCTCTCTGATACCAACTCTGACAAACCGTGCGATTCTGATGGAAAATTCATTAGTCGTCCTTTTTTTTTTTCCTTCCCCATTTTCCCAGTCAGCTTCGCGCCTGATCTGTCAGCCTCTTCCATCCTGATTATCTGGAGACGCCAATTTCAAAGAGACATCTTAATAGTGATGTCAACGAATTAATTAGATGTGTTAATGAGCTAAAAGCAACCCAAATTAAATTAA
This sequence comes from Eopsaltria australis, assembly GCA_034509425.1. NCBI lineage: Eukaryota > Metazoa > Chordata > Aves > Passeriformes > Petroicidae > Eopsaltria > Eopsaltria australis. The sequence continues at coordinate 2,973,251 of JAVTVJ010000220.1, read as the reverse complement.
TGCAGTAATAAGCACAGACAGCAAAATTAGCTCCAATTTCTGTAAATGATTCTGAACTGTACACAACATCTCATCCTGCTAGAACATTACCATCCCCCAAAGCTAATCAAGAACTCCAGTGCAATTAACTGCTTAATTACAAAACACACACACAGCTCATAGATCCAGCAGCAGGAGGGGTGCGCTGGGCTGCGGAGCGAGCGGGGAAATTCTCTGCAACAAACCCTACACGACGGCCCTGCCACAGAGGCTCTGCCCCCACCAAAAGCACCCCCCAGGCTCCTCAAAGGGGGTGATCCAGACAGAGGGCACGCACAGGGGCACGAGGAGGGTGGCCAGGAGTGCTCCTCAGAGCACCCTCCGTGCTGGATCCCACCATGGGACTCCCAGCGTGGCCAGGGATGCTCGCTGGGCCAGTGGCAGAGATGTGCCCATCGCCCCACGTTGGTTGTTGTGATTATCAGACTGGGGGCTGCATGGAAAAGCCTAATTGTCCAGCTCTGCTCATCTCCCCCTGGGATGAGCCAGGAGCCACTAATAGCTTTGCAGAGCTGCTCAGGTATCTGATTAGCTCTAATTGCAGCTGGGAAGGCAGGGGGAAGGAGCAGGATAGTGCTGTGGACCGAGGGAAGGGGAAGAGGATGGTGGAAATGGGAAGAAAGGAAGGGCTGGGGGAAGTGGATGGAAATCCCTGGAGGCAACATGTGAAGAAGGAAAGAGAATGGCGAGGCCAACACAGAAATGATGGATGCAAACAACAAAAAAAGGGAAGAAGCAGGCAAACAAAGAACTGAAGGCAGAAACAAAGGGTAGGAAGGCAAGACAAAGAGGGCTGCATGCTGCCAGGCCCTGTGGAGCAGCCGGGGCAGGAGGCTTGGTGGATACAAGAGTGAGTCTTGGATGGGCCCCATCCCAGCCCTGCAGAGCTGGGATGTGCTGGAGATGGTGGGAAACACAGCTGCCTCATCCTGGGATGGCACAACCCATTTGGAGGTTGTGGAGTCATTAGCCCGCCCAGTAAATGAGGAATATTTGCAATCAAGATGAGGCCTGAGACTCGCTGTGACAAATAACATCGCTGTGTCTCCCCTTTTTTTTTTCCCTCCACCTTTTATTGCAATTAGTTCAGTCTGTTAATAAGCAAAGGATATTTTTAGTTAATTTCAGTTCCAGTTAATTGATTCAAAAGCGAAACCCAGCAACTGAGTTAATTGATCCATGTGTCTTATGCTGTGGTTGCGAGGTTCTCTCTGGGCAGCTGCCACGGCTGGGGCTCAGAGCAGCATGGCAAGGATGGGAAGCAGGGAAGCAGCAGAGCCCCTGCCCCGAGCATGGGGGGCAAGCACCACCCCAGCAGCTGTGCCACTCTCCCCTTGGTGCAGGAGAAGCTGCAGGGTGGTGGCCTTTGCACGCCTGCCATGGGGAGCGTGCCAGCCCCGCGTCAGGCACCGTGTGTGCACTGCAGCAGAAATGCTGTGCCAGAGAGCTTGGGGAATGGGATGCCCTGGCTGGCTCCATCCAGAGGGATGTCCAGCCTGGCACTCTGTCTCTGATGGGCACAGTGGGAGGTGATGTTTCAGAAAAGTGTGCTGCCCCTGCTGCTTTCCACTTCCCTCGTGCTCCCTGAGCTGCCTTGGCAGAGATGCTGAGGGGTGCAGCCCTGGCCAGGGATTTTAGCTGCTACTTATAAAGCTGCTTCCATGAGTTTGTCTAATCCCCTTTTCCTCCTGTGGCAGTAAGTTCCCAAAGTTCACTACCTGCCGTGTCCAGAAGAGCTCTTTTATCTATCTCAAACCTAATCTCTTACTGTTTTCAATTGAGTGCCTCTTGTTCTTGTATTTACAGGATTTGGTGAACGACCGTTCTGTGTCCAGATTATCCACTGCCTTCAGGATTTCCTAAACCTAAGCCAAATCTCCCCTCAGCTGTTTCCACCTCTGCCTGGCAGTCAGCACCATCCCTTACCTGCCTTGTGGTGTTTGCATCTTGTCACAAGGACCTGGTCCTTCTTTTCCACTGGAAGACTGGCTCTCCTTACCTGTGAATTCAACACAAGAGTCTCCTGTCTCTACACTGCTGGTGCTCAGGGTGCTCACAGCCATGAGCAGCCAACAATTAGCAGCATTTTCATTCACAGAATCAAAGAATAATTTGGGTGAGAAAGGACCTTTAAGACCATCACGTCCAACCATGCCTGCAGTCATGCAGTCACTGCAGCCTGCACCCTGATCCCACAGTCCTGCACACCCAGGACCTTTCAGTCGAGGTCTGCACAGGCTGAGCAGGCCATGGGTCATACCTGACTTTATCAGCTGGGTCAGAGTCCAGTGGCAATCAAGTTCACAGCTCTGCAAGTTGTTTTCTCCAGCAGCAACTCCCCTAAAGCCTTTCTGAAATACCTGTTGATAGAGGTCTCCTGAGTTTCCTACAGACTGCTGCTGTTCCTCTTGCCTGTTCCTCCTGATAGCTCCTCAAGTCAATTCACAACCACCTCATCATTTCCAGGGGAAAGACAAAACTCCTGGGGCAGATAAACCACAACTGTCAAACACCTGAAGAGCACAAGCCATAAATTTCATCATGCAGTAATGGGCACAGAGCAAACAAGGACAACACCCAGGCTACAAAAACAAGTTTGAAACAAGATGTAAATTGTGACAGCGATAAACAAAGAGCCTCTTGTCTTCCTCTGCACCATCCTGGGGACCTGACAGGATCAGACCATATTCAGCAGGCAGCTCAGCATCTCTTGAGCTATGTAATGACCATCCCATGCACAGAGGCTCCACAGCAACTCACTTCTAGTAAACAAAATTTTCCTGGCAGCTCCATGGCTTCAGAAAGAGACCAAAATGCAAAACAACCCATCTCAAAGGCTACAGCAGAGGTTTTCTAACCATGGATTGTTTAAGGCACAGAGAAACATGGTCAGCACATGGCACAAACACACAGCAGGGCTGTGCTGGAAGCTGCCCTGGTCCTGGGCTGTGCAGGGGCCCCTCCAGCTCACACCACCCCTGCTCAGTAGCCCAAAGTGACCACCATGAAACAGGGACACCTCTCTGCTCTCCTCATGTCCCTGCCTTCACATCCATCTCCCCTCCAAAGCAGTGGTGGGATGAGCCATCCACGCCACGCTTGGGCACAGCTGTAAGCTCAGATCTCTGAGAAAAACTAAGAAGTTGCTGTATTTCCTGTTGATGAGTGGAAATGGAGTTAGAATAAAAATCTGCATCGTTGAGCACACTGACTATTTTGTGCCTGGCCACTTCTTCCTTACTCTCATGTAGGAGTTACATTTTTAAGACAAATAATGCATTTTCAAAGGGATAGTAAGGATGCCATTTCAGTCTCTGAGGGCTACATGCCATGGCATTGAGGACTAGTGACAGAGAGAGACAAATTCCTTGGTCTCTGCATCTGCAGTGTAACTAAGGACTTTTCTAATGAAAAAGCCTAACAAAAATTAGATTTTTCAGAAAGTGCATGCTTAAACAATCTTCTGCAGTAGGGCCTAATAGCAAGTCCTCTGTGCCAGGAGCTCACTGTGATGCAGTTTCCCCTCTTCCCAATTTTTTAAATGGGAGATTGGAATCCACTGTCCACGAGGAAAAATCAATAGATAAAAAGCTGGGCAAGGAGCTGAGCTTTTTGAGTGTGATTGGCTCTGAGAGCCCCCAGCATCTCTCAGGAATGAGGTGCAGGTCCCAGCCTTTCAGCCAGAATTTGAAATAAGGGCAATCCTTCCCTTGTCAGAACCAGCAGGGACAGTTTGCTTTTAGTGCTCATTGGGAAATGTCGAAGGGAGAGGGTGCTCTTCAATAATGCTGCAAATTACCCTCACTTTAAAATGCCAGTCCTTGATTTGTCAGCCTATTTTTGAATAATTTACAGTGGATTTGGCAGGTTGCTGTGATATACAGTGTAATATGCATGTGGAACTCTTTCAAAGCAGAAGTTAATACTTTCCAAGAGAAAAGGGAAATAATTGTGTCAAAACAAGGCTTAACCACTGAGGTTTACCTGTTTCCTAATACACAGGAGTTTGCAAACATGACTGCCATTAAAGCAAACGAGACACACACATATGAGTCTGTCTGCCTTGAGAAGAAAATATTCTTCACAAGTGCCTTTCTTAGTGTTGGATGATCAATCCACCATCTGCTTTTATTTATTCATGATTTCTCAGACTACTACAACAATATTGACATTAAATACAGCTTTGGCTTATTAATTTTTTTCATTCATATGTATTTTAAGTCAATTTTATTGACTTCCCCTTGGCTTGCTCTTTTAGCTGTTTGCTTGTTTTCCTGGCCTGCTACTTTGTGCCTACCCTTACATCCATTTCCAATACTTTCCTTCCAGCTCCTTGCTTGTGTTCCAGGTAGCCACCAGAGAGTAATTTTCTGTTCCAGGCGCTGTGGATGAGCTGAATTCAGACCTGCTGACCAGACTGAACATTCCCCCAGCTCAGGCTGTAGGTTTGGGGCAGTCCTGCTTATCCCAGGATCACTGAGGCTCCAGCAAGATGCTCCCAGACCCTGCAGCTGTTCCTGATGGCATCAGGACATCCACATCCCAAGCATCAGCCTCCCCCACGCTGGGCAGATGCAGATGTGTCATTTGTACTCAGCAGTGTTTGTGAAACTCAGGACAGACAATTGTTAATTATATTTGTCCCCTTTCCTGTCTCATTGCCTCCAAGTTCCAAGGCCTGGCTGGGACTGCACATTTGAGAGCTCACCTCTGACTCTGACCTGTCCCTTCTCTCCCAGATCATCTCCACACCCTCCTCCTTCACCCCTTCACTGCCTCATCCCAGTTTCAAGCAACACAGACCACATCAAACAGCTGAGCCACAAAAGGCTCCCAGCCAAGGACCAAGTCTCCTTCCAGACCTTAGCCATTGATTTCAAGGAAGATTTTGCCTACAAACATTTTGGATCTTGGAGCAAGTTTTGGATCTTGCTCCTACAATGTCATCCCTATAAAAGGGGACAAATCTCATTCTACCCCAGCAATTCACAACCCTACACCCTCCAAAAACTCCCTGTCCATTTCAGGGCATATTGTTTCCTGTAAGAAGTTTTCCCTGCCTCCCCAGTAATCTTCCTTTTCCCTCTGTTTCTGCAGCTTTATTTTCCCCATGTCCCTCACGAGTCTGTACTCATTCCTCCTTGTGCTCTGCTCTCTGATCACTGCTTCCCCCTCTTGTCATACTCTGCACTTGTGGACTAACAACCTGTCACATTCATAACCTCTTTGCACCAAAAATGTTCTTTGATCTGTGCAAACTACATTTGATGCTGAAATCCTTGATATTAATATCTTTTGTTTGTGTGTCGATGTTCTCTAGAATCTAATTAAGCAATGTTTTGAGAGCATTGTATATGTTTGAACAATTTGGCAGAGCAGACAATATGAGCTATTGACCTGCAAGGATAAATTGTGCTTGCAGATTCTAGGAATCCACACGTGCACGCTTCTTTATGCTATTTCTTCTGAAATATGTGCATTCAGAACGAGGCCTTGCTTTGTAATAATCTCTGCAAGGCTTAATCAAGTATCTGCTCATGCTCTTTACTGTAATTGCAGTGGCAGTTACAGCAGGGCACAACAGAGGCAGGTTTAAGCTACCAACACACCCAATATTAAAATACTACAAAGAACAAGTTCTACCCATACACTAATAACAGAGATTATTCAATCAATATCCCCTCATTATGAATGAATAGGCTAAATTGCCTTTGAATGATGTAAAGATTGACAAGGCAGGGGGCAGCCTGATGGAACCACTTACCCTGATTTGGCTGGAGTGATTTGAAAGGTGGCACTGAATGGCAGCAGGGTCAGGCGTGTGGGGTCGTGCGGGTGCAGTGGTGACACCGAGCACGTCCTCAGAGGGGCACAGGGGCTCTGGGGGATGCTCAGGACCCAAACACTGCATACCTCTGCTGGATTGGACCTGGAGAGGGGTTTTGAAAGAGGGAGGGAAAAAGAGAACAGCAAATTGTAGCAATGAGAGGGGGAGAGATGGCTCGGCTGCGTGTGGAGCTGTGCTCGCACTCACTGCTGGCCCTGCTGACTGGGACAGGTCTGGTGGCTTAAGGCAAGAAAATTGGGGAAATTGGGCCATTCTGAGCTTACCCCACCTTGACACCTGCTCAGATGTAGCTCCCAGTCCTGTCCTGGGCTTGGGGACAGGTTTCCCCATCCCATGCACTTGCTGTTCAGTGGAGAATACAATATCAATATAAGAGCCTTATCTCATTGCTTAGAGCTCTTTAGGGAGCTGAAATCAAGGAAGACCAAGACCCTGGTGATACCAGTGATACCCACCAGGTAGGACTGGGAACACTGGGGAATGGCTCCACAGGACTCCACAATCCTGGCCTGGAAATAAGTTAGAGACCCAGCTTGGAAGGCAGGCACACTTGGAGTGGTGGGGATAACTTACCCTAAACCACCTGCCCAATGCTGCTCCAAGGGACAAACCCATGGCTGGAGCCATGGACATGTCTCTGCTCCTGGAGCAGCAAGCACAAACCTTAGGGCATGTGAAATAAAGAGCCCTCTTGCACAGGGGAGGTTTGATGGAAAAACAGGCAGGGGTTTATTGCCAGGAACCAACCCCACCATCCCTCACCTCTGCTCTGCTGGTGCTGAACAGCCAGAGCCCCCAGGGCTAAAGTCACACTCCAGATAAGGGCCACCAGCTGACCCAGCCGCACTCCTGGGGAGCCCTGCACCTCCTGCCAAAATCATCAGCTCCCCAGAAGTGATTTCCTCAGCTGGGCACTGGCACAGCCCTGAGCTCAGCTCTGCCTGAGCCTGCCACAGAGGCTGCAGGGAGAAAAATGTTCTTGATGAGAATCTGAACTTTTGTAACACTGAGCTGGTTTGCTGGGTGGTTTTGCATCCTTTTTCCTGTTCACAGATACTGTTCCACAGCTGTGTACAAGCATTCCTGCTTTGCACAGGGCTTTGGGCCAAGGGCAGATGAAGGGCCATGGGGTCTTCTCCATGGTGAGACTCTGCTTGTGCTTCTGTGTGGGCAGAAACTTCCCTGGAGTGCAAGGCTTTTCCAGCATTCTGGCATCCCATCCCTGGCCTCTAGAAAGGCTGGGCTCCTCCAGAAACAGCACAGTGCCATCTGTTGGCTTCCTCACCCTGCGATGGATCAGAACCCTCCAAAGTCCTGGGAAATTGGAGACAATCGAGGGGAAAAAAGTTATGTCCACCCTGGCTTTCCCCAAGCTCCTGCCTGTCCTTCTCACTGGCTTGTGCAGGCAGAGATGATGGTTCTGGCAGTGGGAACACTTTGCTTTTCCATCTGATGCCTGGTGTTGTGTGTGTGAGCAGGGCTGTGGCACTGCCCTCCTCGGGCTCCTCCAGCCTCAACAATGCCCAGCTCAGCCCCACTGGGATCCTGGATAATTCACCACCACCACCATGCACCAGGGCTCCTCCAGCACAGCTTCCTGGAGCTCTTTTCCAGGTGGAAATGGGGAATTTATCAGGGATGCTGCATGACCCTGCTGGAAGTGCTGATATCCAGAAGTCCTGGGCAGAGGGACAGGACAGGCAAACTGTGTGTGGGGCATCTGCATGGCAAATCCTAAAATTCTGACTTTGGCACAGCAAACTGAGCAGAAATGGCCATTTCCTGAAAAAGCTCCAGTCCAAGATGCTCCTGGGTGTAGGAATGAGTGTCCTCCCCCTGTCCCTCGGCTTTCTCACTGTGTTTTAAAAGGGAGCACCTACACTGAGGTGGTGGGTGGATTTATCACTGTGCACTGCTCACACATCAGCTTCAGTGCTTGGGGATGATTCAGCTTGAATGACTCTGAACAAATGAAGATTATATTACCACTGTACAGGATTAAGGAACGTGTCTCTGCTCCAAACATTTTTCATTGTGTTAAAGAAATAAATGAAAAAATGCCAAAAGAAAACTGAAATTCCTAATGGGAGATTAAAAAAAAATTGTAATATTTTTACCCCCTTTTCTTACTAGAGGGAAAGATTTTGTAGGTAAACCCAGAGATGGTGTCCCCAGAGAGGCACTGAGGGGTGCTGCCTGGGGCCAGGCAGGAAGTTCAGGATTCAGTGCTGATCCTACCCAACCTCCCCTCCTGCCTTGAATTTTCCACCTGAGAATGCAGAAGATAACATTGCCATACCCCTCCACCTCACAGGAGCAACCCAGGCCTTCATTAGTTAATACCTTGCAAATGGAATTTGAAGATGTAAACTGTTCCATAAATGCTAAATATTATTATTCGTGCTACCAAGCAAGAAGTGGAAAGAGACAGGGATAAAGTTCAGCTGAAGAGGTCTCTTGTTAATGATAAAAAAGTGACTCAAATTACACATGGATAGAAACTTTACACCATTTCCACAGAAGAATACAATTGTTACCTGGAGTAGTTTCACTCTCAAAGTTCACTCATGTGCAGACCAACCATGTTTAGTTTAGAGGTGGCCCCAGCAGCAGACAGGACAAGAGAAGGTGGAGCTGAAGTGTCCCCATGCACATCTGTCCACCCCAGGAGCTGAGCTGAGCTCTCTCCCCATCCCCAGTACCCAGTGTGTTTGCAGCAGCAGCAGCAGCCCTTTGCTGCTCTCTACCCAGACATGGCATTTTTCCACTCTGGAAAGAGAGACTGGGGACATCCCTGCAAAGTGTCACCGTGTTATTTAATAAGCCAGGCTGGTGAGCTTGGCAGCACGGAGTGAAGGATGGGCATCCTGCAGATCTCAGCCCTGGCACTGCTGTGGTGAGGAAGGGTCCTGAATTTCACATCCAGGCAGATGTCCCTGTGCTCAGGGTGACAGTGGTGGGGCTTCAGTGGCCACAGGCCAGACACCAGGGAGCCAGCCTGAGGGACAAGGTTTCTAACATTTTGTACATTAGTATTAAGTGGAGGGAACGTTTGAGTCACTATTTCTAAGCTGAGATGTTGTGCTTGTTTCTTTACTCTCCCAGGGGATGTGTTCCAGCCACCAGGATGTGGCAGGGGCAATTTCTTTCTGGACTATTCTCAATAATTTTTTGAACCTAAGTAGACCCAAATTTTAATGAAAATAATTTCCTCATCTCCTTCATCACGAAACCTTCAAATATTTTTGAAATACACAAAGGGCAGCAGCACCCAGTGGTCCAAGATGTATTTTGGGAGTGAGGATGCTGCACACCAGGGTGAGCCTGAGTGAGGCACTGGCCAAATCCGTGCCTCAGTTTCCCTTCCCATGAGATGCAGCCAACACCTACTGACCCATGTGCAAAACACTTCCTAAACCACGCATGAAATGCCTTACACAAGTAGTTATTAATATTAATAATAATAATTGTTGTTGTTACTAAGCCAAGTATAAAAATAATTTTTCAGAGAAACAAAGTGCCCTGTCTCGTGGTGATAGATTACACGATGCTAGAAATTACTCACAGTATGAAGCTGGTTTCCAGTCTGGTTCTTTTCAATAAATTATAGCCCGAGCCCCGAGTGAGTACAGTTTACCAAAATAAATTCAAAATAGGCAGCAAGTCTATTCTCCCATCAATTGTGCTCACGACCATTTGGGCTTTGCTCCTGAGAAGGAGTTAAATATCCCCCAGCAGTTTCCCAGAACCTTTTGCCGGGGCTGGTGGGGACATGGCCGGGCTGTGCAGAGGAAAGGGGGATCCTGGTGGGGATGGGGGTCTGTGTGGAAGGGGACATGTCCTGATTGCTCCCCATCCCTCACCCGCTGCTCCCCACGACCTCACCGGGGATGGCTCCATCTCCCCCCTTGCACCACCGCTTTATTCATTATCCCCATTTTTCGGGTTCTACGCCCTTCTTTATGCGCTCAGCTCCTTCCAGATGGGGCTGCCGCCTCTCCCGCTCGCTCGGTGGCGGTGCCACGCGGCGCTGCCCGCGGGCAGGTGCGGGGCACAGCTCAGCATATGCCGCGGCTTTGGCAGCGCCGGCTGCGGCGGCGGCTCCCGCGCGTCTCGCCGGGCAGCGCTCAGCTGGGACCTGGCGCCGCTCGCCAGCACCATCTGGCCTTGGCAGGCCCGAGGAGCCTTCCCCGGCAGCGCCAGCCCGGTGCCAGCCGCGCTCGGCACGGCTCGGGGCCGTGGGGACAGCGCACGGACAAGGGACCGGCCGCTAAGGGGGGTTCCTCGCACGGACGAGGGACCGGGCGCTCAGAGGAGCTCCTTGCCTGCTGGCCCCGTGAGAAGGGAGGTCCTGGCAGCCCCCAGGTGAGTTACAGCAGCTCAGGCATCGCCTCCTGTCTCCTCCGAGTCCCTCCAGCATCAGGCGGTGGGGGGGAGGTACGAGGCAGGGATCCCTCCTTGGGGCTCCAGCGCATCACAGCGAGGCAGCAGCCTCTGCTTCCAGCCCCTGAGCCTGCCCGGTGCGGGCGGGACAAGAGCCACAAATGGGAATTATTTATGGCAAAATGAATCTCTCTGCCTGGTGGGTCTGCCCTGGAAAGCTGCCCTGTGCCTGTGACAGGCACAGCACACCTGGGATAGGTGTGCAGTACCCCATCTCCTCCTCCCTGAGTTAGTACCAGCACTAAAACCATTTCTGGGCATCTGAATAAGGTCGAACTGAATTAAAAAAAAAAACAAAATAAAAACAATTGAAGCCTGCAGGGCATTCTAACAAAGTCTGTGAGGGCTACTACAAATCTGTGCAGGATACATTCCACTCAAGGACTTTAGGATAAACCTAAGTCCATTCAGTTTGCTTTTCATGATGCTCACACATTTTGCCTGTACCTTGATCACGGGCCCCGTGTGTCCCACCCACCCTCCAGGAAAGCCCTGCTCCTGCCTTAGTCCCAAATCCCTTCCCACTGAGGACTGCCAGGAAAAGGCTGGCATGGCCTCACACGTGCAGTGCTGAACTCTGGGACTAGCTCTGGCCTGGAAATACCTGGGCTGTGGCGAGAGATGCTTCTGCTCTCACTGAGCTGTCCAGCACTCCCAGCTCTCTGCAAAAGTGTGGTCACAACTTCAAACACATTTGCAAAGGAAAAGGGCACAGGAAACCTGCAGGGAGAAGTGTTGCCCTCCCTTCTTTGTGCAGTGAGGGGCCATTCCCACAGGCTGCAACAGCCTCTGGAAAGCCTGACCCACGGTGGATGCAAAATGCAGGAAACAAAACTTTCTGGAATGAGCTGTGCTTACAACCAGCTTCTCTTCCCCAGGGAAAAAGGGTTTTCCCCCACCTTCTCAGCTATAGCAGCAGTAGTAGTGAGTCAGCAGGGGGATGTGTATTTTGGCTCCCAGAGGGATTCTTTCCAACCTGCTCACCCTCGTGAATGGCCTCACTGCAGCACAGCAGCCCCTGAGCTCTCCGGAGAGCAAGCAAGGAGTGCTGGCCATGAAGGCAATCCTCACCTACCTCTGTCCAGGCACCTCTCCAGACTCACAAGAAAACTCTCATTTCTTCGTAGCGAGTTCCACCAGAAACTGGCACATCCCTAAAAGCATCTCGCATCCACAGAAAGTGGCAGTGTGACATCAGCACCTGCAAGTGACTTCTTTTGTGTGTGTTCAGAGCCAGAGCACACAGCTCAGTGGCTCAGACCCCGGGACCCTGCGGTCCTGGGCAAAGCTGTGCATCATCTGTGCCACTGCACAGAAAATAAGCATGCAAAGTCACGGCTGCAGTGGAGCAGAGCAGCTCACAGGGTCCATTTGCTGCTGTTTGCCAGCAAATTCTGGTTGCAATAGCACTGACACAAACCCACTGCAAGACAAATGTCAATGACACTACACCAAACCTCACCAGTGCACCTGCCAGGACCCGTCAGTGCAACAAGCCCAAAGCTGACCTCTCTTTGCCTTGTTCCTGAGGAGGAAATGGTCTGATTTCTTCCTTGCCAGGTCCTGATCTCCAAATGCAAACAAAACTCAAATTTTGCCAGATCCTTGAGTGTCAGAAGCTGTGAACCCTAAACAGCAAGGTGCAGACTACTTTGTATTGCACAGATATATCTGCCTATACTTAAATAATCTATATTTATATATATCTGTACTACACAACTGGCTATTTTGCACATAGAGCAGCTTAAAGACAGGCTGACCCCAAACTTACTTGAAGCCCTTCAGCTCCCAGGCCTCTCTAAACAGCGTGGCCATCTCTCTGGGGTCCGTCTAGCCTGGGAGGATGCTGACAAAGGAGAAAGAAGAATGACAGATGCTCCCCGAGCACGCAGGCAAATAGAGACAGGATGAGGGGAAAATGGGAGCCTAAAGGGAAAGAAAATGAGTGTGCATGCACACACACACACACACCCACATGCACACAAAGACAGGCCAGACAAAGGCAAGGGGGACAAGCAAAAGGAGGGGAGCTGGAGAAACCACCCGACGTGCTTGGCGAGGGCTGCTTGCAGCAGCATCTCGTGCTGCTTCGTGGGATCCATCCAGGACATATCTGCATCAGTGAACCAGAATCCTGACACCGGTCCCTTTGATAAATATTTATCGTGCCTGGCTCTCTATCACTTCAGTTTCCACCAGATTAACCTCGATTCTTCCAACAAAAAACGCCCTGGTGTTGTGCCTGACACACACACGCCACACTGACCTTCCTTCTCCGGGTTCCCCAAGGCCCTCGCTCCCGTTCAGCTGAGGGGAGAATTTGCTCTCATCAATCAGGACCGGCTTTCTCCCATGCCATGTAAATAATTTAGAGGCACAAGCATCCATGGCACTGCTTATGTGCAGCCCAAACCCAGTGCCAGGAATCTTGGGAAAAGGGCCCAATAATATTGTACCAGTCCAAAGTAATTAAAGTGCATCATTACATATAAATTTGTAATTAAACACTTTAACGTAATCATCCCGCACAGCACGATTCCTGATGAATTAATTAAAAGAACTCCAGAAATTAATGTTTTACTTGTCACCATTGTTGTGCTAGCTGTAGCCGTCTCCCTGACTATTCCTGCAGCATGTTGTGAAGTAATTATATAATTACTGGGGAAGGGGAAGGCCCGAAGTCCCAACAGAGGAGAAACCTGAAACAAAGTGGAAACAGCAACCACAAAAGGCAGAAGCAGTGCCAGTCTCTCCCCATCCAGCCCCAGCAGAGGGGAGTTTGTAAGAGGAGGGGAACGATGAGATTCCCATCAGCTCTGCATCACAGATGTGTTCTCCCAGGTGGGAGCATCCTGCTTGCACCCATGTGTGCATGTGGAGGGGTGGCTCCTGCACTCTCCTGCTGTCTCAGCCTGGATTCCTTCTCCTCATAAAAAAATCCTTGTCAAGCAGAAGCAGGGTGGTCACACCAACTGCCTCTTTCCATGTGTGTCCATCTATTTCCCTACCTCAGTTTGCCCCTACCTTCCACAGCCTTCTCCTCCAGCTCAGGGTTGGTGTCTGAAAGCAGGGGGGAGGGATTCTTCCAACCCCACTCTCCATCCTAACCCTCCTTCAACCCAGATCTCCTAAAATCCCTCCTTTGTGCCTTACATTACACCAGGCTTCAGTTTCCTTTTTCCATCCCCTACTTTGGACACAGCTGAACAACCTGGTCCCCCCAAGAGCCAGCCACATCCTTCCCATCTCAGTGGCCCCAAGTGCCACCAGCAGCGTGTGCCCCACTCCTGACTGCACTGAGCCCCAGGATTTGCCTCCTGCAGCAGTGAAGGGGTTAATGCTGGGCTCAAATTGAATCGTTGGATGCAGTGAGTGTCTGTGCCAGGCCATCCCTGTGTGTGTGTGTGTGTGCATGTGCATAAATCTGCACACAGCATGAGCCTCACCAGCCCAGCAACTCCCCCAGGGATGCACACGGGGCATTCCTGCAACACCAGAGCCCAGGCTCTACCTGCTCTGCAAGGAAAATACACAGATGGGTGAAAGCAGGAGCCCAAAGGTGCCCTGCCCTGCTCTGGAGCTGGGTGTCACCAGCCTGTGTGTGAGGAAGGACTGCCCAGCCACCTCAGTGACCCTGCTCCAGCCCCAGCTGAGGGGATGGGTGGCACAGAGCACCATCAGTGTCCCTCAGCAGGGTGTCCTTGTTTGAACAGGGTTTTCAGCACTGTGCAGACACGTGGCTTCACATCCCTCTCTGCAGCTGGGGCTGCTGACAGCTCCAGCCACAAGGATGGGGTTCACACTAAAGGGGACCCCAAGGTAAACCTCTCTCTTCTGCCACCCCACAAGCTGGGTGGGGAGCAGCAGGGGTGTCAGAGTGACCATGTGGGCTGCTGGCCCACATGCTCCATAACAGCATTGACTCCTTATAAAAACTTATAGCTACAGCACTCTCTCCAGATTTGGAAGCCCCCAGTAAGGCAAAGGATCTTCTGTTGTGCATTTTCCATGAATGTTATCCCCAATACTGGTTCCTACTGCTCACTGTGCCCCAGGAATATCCCTTATTATCCTGGGCACCATCCCTGGTCTCACCTGGATGCACCAGTGCTGCCACATGGTGACGAGTCTCTGCTTCCAGCCTGTGCCTTGGCATCGTGGCAATCAGTGGCTTTGGGTTTTCCCTTTTTGTTATTTTCTACACAGCCAAAACCAATTAAATACAGCTTGGTTGTACAGCAGCAAGGCAAGGGGATCAGGCAGAGTGGGGAAGGCTTGGAAGAGATGACAGTGCCTTCTGGATGAAGCATGGGACAGGGACCCAGCAACTCCCCAGGCTAAGGGACACTGATGCAGCGTGTGACTCTGTTTCCCCATCTAGAGATTATGCTTAACTGGGGCTGTATTAGTTAACATTTGTACAGCTCTTTGAAAAAGTAAAATGTTTGAGGCTTTAAATCCTGCCAGTGGGATCAGATCAACAAGATTTCTAACCCTTCTGAAAAATTAAAGCTTTTGCCAATTAAGCTGGCAAATGCGCGGATGTGAATCTGAAAACCTCTCGAGCTCAAGACCAAGACTGAAGCCTCCTGAGAACAGCCTCTCCTGGCTGCTCCTCGCTCTCCTCCTGCTCACCCGTGTCAGAAATATATCAAGTAACCAAACCCTAAGCCCTTTCAGCTGACACATCCTTGAAACATACGCAGGCTACAAGTAGAACTGTGGTGGGGCCACCACTCTGGACGTTTAAAATGGACAATATGGATGTGCCTGATCTGACATTACAAAAATGTCATAGTAAGGAATAATTGACTTTAATTTTGCAATTAGCCCTGTAATTCGAGTTGCAGCTTTGATGCCACAAGCTGTGGATGATCTCCATGCTCACACCTGTACCAGCCTTGCCTGTGCCTGGGGGATGCTCTGGGGGTTAAGTCACTGTTGGGAAGTTACACCCTCCTGGGTGACTCTGGGATTTAAGTACAACATTTTATGCCACATAAAGCAATCTGCACACCCTGTCTGTACATCCCTTTTTGGGCAGATTTGCACCTTTGCAGGCAGAGCAGCACCTCTGCTTGGTGAGCAGCAGCACCAAGACAAAGACCTGGGGAAAACCCCAGCTCACCAAAGGGGAGGGCAGTGCCCATCATCACACACTCACCTGGAGAGGGATGTGGACTTAGCTGGAGTCATGCAGGCCAAAGGAAAACCACATAGAGCAGTGGCAACACCACAGTGAGTGATGGTGAAGCAAATCACTCAATAACTGAACTTACCATTCCCTTCCAGGCTAACTTCCAAGCTGGGATGTCCCCACCAGCCCTGGTTCAGCCTGTGGCAGTTCACCAGCAAAAAGCAAACCCCTGTATCAGGGGGATGGGTGAATGAAACAGGCACATGGGGTGCAATGCACATGTGCCCAAGCAGGGGCACCTGGAGCAAAGTCAAAGGACACTTGGGCAGCAGTTTTTGGTGAAGCCATTTATCCTGTGGGCTCAGACCCCAGTGCCTGCACAGCACTGTGCCAGGGGAAAATGCCTGGTGGTGGCACTGGGTCCAAAGGGACTTGGAGACACCAGCTCAGATTTCTGCTCTCCGACCAACCCATGCAACCTGAAATAAGTCACTCAGTGTCCCCACGGTGGGGGGAACAACCCTGACACTGCACCCTCTGAGCCAGGGCTGGGGTGCAGCCTGGAAGGGGTGCCCCATCCTCCCCACCATGCAAACCCCAGGAAAGGTCCAGCTCACAGAGCCAGGGGCCCCTTCTTCACCCTTCCCCAGTCCCCAGTGGAACAATTTACCTTTCGGAGCAAGTCCAAGATATTAATTAAGATAAATCTACCTCAATTTTGAGATTCTCTTATCATGTAATTTATCAAAATTATGTTAATTATTTCTGTAGGGCAGCAAAATTATTACCTCTTCCGTGTCTGATTTGTATTAATATTCATAATTTAATAATTCAGCATCCAAGCCATCTGGTTTGGGGAGCCACGCTCCTTCCCCTCCCTCTGCCAAGAGCCAAAATGCTCCCCCCATCCCCACTCCAGCACCCATCCAGGCAGCCCCCACCGGCTCCCAACTAAAACTGTGCCACCGGCTCCTGTCGGGACCGGCGTTGGTGTCCCCCCGGTGTCACCGAGGCTGTCGTGGCAGGATCCTAAACCCCCGGGGAGGAGGAGCAGCCCTTCCCCTGCGCCAGGCTGAGCCTCTGTCACCGGCACTGTCTCAGCCCGGCAGGTGAGCGCAGCTGAATTGACATTTTCCACACTTTGTGATTTTTACACTGTAATTTGACATAATTAATGCCTACATTACTGCTGATAATTTAGCTAGTTAATTAAACTCGGAGGAGATAATTAAGGAGAGGCTACTGCTTGGACTGCTAATTGTTTTTGTCATTATTTTAGGGGCCCGACAGCTGCCGGCTGAGTCATCCTCCCCATCAGCTGATGGCCACACGTGACGGCGGTGCCGTGGGCACCGGGTGCCCGGTGAAGGGGCCGAGGGCTGCCCGCAGCTCGACCCTCCGTGGGCTGGCCGGGAGCCAGCGCCGGGGCCGCGCAGATGGCGAGCAGGATCCGCGGACGCGCGGCCCCGGCGCTGCCCCGGCCCGCGGGGAGAGCCCCCGGCCTGGGGCTGGGAGAGACGCGGAGAGACGCAAAGAGGTTTTTGCAGAGGAAGAGTTGAGTGGTGGGCAGGAAATCAGCCTCCAGCGTGCCGGGGAGGGCGGAGAGGGAGGATGCTCAGGGCAGCGGTGCGTGGAACGCCTCGGGTGCTGTCAGCTCATGCAGCAAAGGGGATCCCGGCAGAGACCCTGCCCGCCCGGCCGGCTGGAGGGGAGAGTGAGACCTGCAATTGCCTGTGCAGCAGTGCCAAGAGCTGGCCCTGGCACTGGGGGAAGCCCATCTGCCTGCAATCCCCAGAGCAGGAGGGGAAGGAGGGCAGAGGAGGGTCCCTCGTCCCCATGGGGGTGGCTTTCTCCTTAACCCCACCCCAGCTGCCCTGGGCTGTGCTGCTGCAGCCTGGGCCTTCTCCTTCTCAGGTGCTTTGGCTTCAACTTTAACTGTGAATATGACCAAACACTGAACAGAAAAGCAGGTGGGCAACAAACCCAGCTGGTCCCTGAAGAGAAAAGCACATCACCGAGCCAAAGTCCCTGCTTCCTACTGTGTTTCTCATCTCCTGGAGCCCTCTGCCAGCCTCGTCCCACCACCCACTCTGCACCATTCCCTGCAAGATTCCAACCAAAGCCCCAGCTCCCCATAGCACCTGAAACGGGCACCAGGTTCAAAGTGACTCAGTCAGTGCCTGTATCTCTTCCACACCAGGCTACTTGTTCCCCCATCCTGCTTGGCAACAACCTAAAACGACACAGGAGCAGAGAAACCCTCATCCTGCGGCCAGCTGGGAGGTGCAGGAGCTCTGCACATCCCAACCATTCTCCATTCTTTCCTGCAGCCTGGTGGGAGGAAGGCAGCTTGAGGCACAACCATCATCACTTTGCTCCTGTTCCATGACAGCCAGAGAAGCTTTGTCTGGCTTTCCTGACATGCAAAGCCCCCCCAGCCTCCCCCAGCCCACTGGGCAGCACCAGCCCATGCCCCAATGGCCAGTTTCCCTCCCCACCACGGGCAGCCCTGCCAGGCTGTTTGCTGCTGGAGATTTCTTCCCACCCTCCGCCTCCTGGCGAGCTCAGTGCTCCGAGCTGGAGGCCGGCTTGACATCTCAATCCAGAGATTAGGACAGAGACTGGTCACTGCCCAGTTCTGGCGAACGCCCTTCAAATAATTTGATTAATCATCTTAGCTCCACTCGGCGCAGTTGGCATCCTCCAGAATCAAAGCCTCTCCTGAAATGCTGTGCAGAAAAACCGTAAAGCTGCTCTAAAGGTTCAACCAAGCATGGACCAAAGCAGAAGCTGGGACTCCAGAGGCTGTGCACTGGGCTGGCTAAATACTCCCTCTAAATATCTCCACAGCTAGCAGTCAGAGACATATGAGATGTGTAACAAATTGCACAGAGGCTGCTTTTCCTTCTCTCACTGTTGGGAGGAGATTTTTTTTCCCCCTCCTGCATTTCTATTTATCACAACGTGAAACAGAAACGTGCCAAAAGGATTTTATATTTTCACTTGGAACAACAATATTTGGACAGCCCCAAGGACTGCAATTGCAGCAATCATGAAAAAGTAATACTTTGCGCTTCTGTGGTCCCTTTCATCCAAGCATCTCACAGCACTTGGCAAATGTTGGCCCTGATCCCACGGAGGCCCATGCCCATGGATCATCCAATACAGGAATTCATTCCACTGGGTTCAGCAAATCAGGACTGTGGGGCTCTGTGGGGCTCTGGAGTTGCTCACCCCCACGCTCGCCGAGTCAGCTGCTCCATCAGCACTCACACTGCATCCTGAGTTATTTGTTGATATTTAAGTCTGAGCTCCTGGAGTCAGGGGATTGTGTTTCCATTTCGAAAACTCTCTAGTTTGTCATCCTGGTGCAATCCCTGCAACAGGAATCCTAAAATCCCAGAAAGCAAAAGAAAAATAAGACAAACCAAACATACTCCCTTTCCAGCGTGGTGCTTTTTTGCAGGCTCATCTCTCTTTGGAGTTGTGCTTCAGGATTTCTGTATTTATTTTCACCAGAAGACAGCAATTCCTGCACTCCAATACTCATAAAAGAATAAGCCCAGCTGATCTCAAACTGCTCAGGGAGAACTATGGCAGGGAGAGCGATTTGCCAAAATCTGCAGCAGTGAAGAGAATAAACCTCAAACGTCCTTGTTCCCAGTGCCTCCCCTGCCAGAGAGGCAACCACAGTCCAAACACTTGAGGGTTTGGTTGGAGTTTCTGCTGTCACCATTTTCTTGCATAAAATCAAAAAAGTTTTCTGTCCTGCTGTATCCAATGCTCCAAAGCCCCACCAAGGATGGGAGGCCAAGAGCTCCCACAGAAAACATCCCTCCTTCTCCCACTCATGCTCCAGCACCAACGAGTGGCCAGTGTTCAGGACAAAGGTCAAGCCACAGTCCTCTTGCAGGGCTCCTGAGGGTCAACCCCTCTCAAATGGAGGCCTTGCATGTCACCCCTTAGGCCTTGGGTTGACACCTGCATGAAGGACATGCTAATTGTCATTGCTAATGAGCCCCTCACAGTGAAGCAGTGGGAGATAATCAGCCATTGCTGTGAGAGTCATTTCCTTTAAGCATGAAGAGGTGGCCCCTTCCTCTCTGCAAAAACATCCTTACACTTGTGAGGTATCTGGTGACCTGATAAGGCCACAACTGGGGCGCAAAGATCCCTGAAGAAGCCACTGCCAGTGCAGCACTGGGACAGCTCAGCTGAGCGGGAAGCATTGTCCCATGGATGTGCCAGGATATCACCCAGTGCTGCACTGGGCAGCTTGAAGGTAATTATGACTGCCCTGGGAAGTGTGGCACTTCAGGGCTGTTCTCTGCTCCTGAGGGCACTTCCAGCAAACCATCCAGCCTCTCTGTGTCCCTTCCCCTGCGAGGAAGGACACATTTGCCACACTGGGAGAAGCGCAGCTGAGCAGCGCCGCAGCCTGCAGCTCAAACCCAGCAGAACTCCAAACCACCCCTCTGCCTCTCTCATCTCTGTGCTATCTCCCAGTGAAATGAATCTCTCCCATCTGCCCAGCCCAGCATTTTCATCCCAGCAGAGACAACCTCAGCCTTGCCTCCCCTGACCCCTTTCCCTCTGACAGGCTTGTGCAGCCACATGTGTGTGGGAAGAGCGCCCTGAGCACCGGAGGGGAGCGAGACGCAAAGGGAGAGCATTAGGTGGAATGAGAGATAGCAAAAGCACAGGCATATCAGACGTCTCCAGGCAAGATAACACGATAAATAATCAATCAATCCCTACAAAATCCTTAAGTGCTTGATGTATCCTCCTGCAAATTGAATCACTTCTTCTACCAGGAAGTTCTCTCTTGTAAATAAATGAGAGCAGAAATGGCCCATATTGAAAAATAATGTTGTTAAAACCACTGATTAAGTTTTACACAAGCATATGAGAGCAAACTAAAAGGTTTTAGCTTTTTAATTTAAGAAATGAGGAATATGATATAATTTCAATTTGTGATGAGATAAGATGTTCTCGATATTGTGGCTTCAATTGGATTATATCCTAATGTACTTTTATAAAGTGTCAGGCTAGCTGCAGATTAAGGTATGTGTGTAATATTCTTTATTAACAATTTAATGGACTTGCTTTCACTCTATCCATCTTAATCAGTGTTTCCAGTCCACCTGGGAGATCTAGTTAGTGCAGAATCTGAAACTCCAACCTGATGAAAGAGGGAACTCAGTGATCCGTCAGTGTCAAAAAACAAGAGGGAAGTACTGATAAAAGACTGTTGAGGATCATCTTTAACCTCCTGTCATCAGCGCCACTCCAAAAGCTCTCAACAACCACTCTTGGAGTCACTCAACGAGACATATGCCCGTCCTCAGGTCTGCATCCTTTCCCTGCCAGAATAATAAAGGGGCTTTTGGCAACAGGCAGAACTTCCCAGATCACAAAACATAGTTGCCTGATCTCGAGGGACCTGCTCCTATAATCCTATTTTACAGTCAAACGCCAGTGCAAGAGCAGCCCGGTTGTGTGGACTCTCCAGCGCTCATCCATGGTCTCTGCTCTGGTGCTTAGACACTTCCATCCCATTTCCCTCTGAAATTTATTCATGACTAGTTTGTATCTGCATGTTCTGGTATCAACATTGGCCTTTAGCTTAGTTTAACTAGCTCCTCTCTCTCCCTTGTGTTTATCTGCCTGTGCAATCACATCTCTCAGCCTTCCTTTCATTAGGCCAAATAATCTGTGCTTGTTAAGTTGTCTCTCATAAAGGGGTTTCCTTACACCTTCCCCACTCTGATGACCTGGCTCTGCACCTCTTCCAGTTTTCCAGACCGCACACACCACCCAGAGCTCTCCCTTGCAAATGCTTTCCCATCCCTTGGAAATGCCATCTCCCCAGATAACTCCAAGAACCAAGGTGCTACCCCAGCTCCTGCCCTCCAAGCACCCACCTCTCCCACCCTCAGACACCCCAGGAGGGTTAAGTCCTCCACCCCAATCGAGAGCTTTCATACAGCAGCTGTTTGGTGAGAAATTGCTATTTCACACACACACACCAGCCCACCACAGGGTGACTGGGATGGCTCGTGATGCGCTGCACGAGGTCTCACTGCTGGCTGCTTCCCCACCTCCCCTTCCCCACCACTCACACTGCCATGTGCATGCACAAACAGGGACTTGGTGCACGGAACTGGGAGCAGCAGTCTTGTAAATAATGGCCAATCAGGGGAGGGGAAAAAAAAAAGTTTATGCATCTCATCTCCTTTAATTCCCTTGCAATGCGATGATTCTGCAAGGGTGGGTCGGTCGTAGCTGCAGGTGCTCCCGGACGGGGGAGGAGCACAAAAATGAAGTTGTTTGCGGCTTTTGATTCCATCCCTGGAATTATTTACAGCTGCAGGCAATATTAAACTATGTAGAGCAAGTGTCCTCATTTACATGCTAATTCATTTATACCCTCTGGATTGATTTCTCCAATTCATTTTCAGCCCACTAACTCTTCTGATATGAATTATATTATCACCTCCAGAACAGCAGCAGGGAAATGTGACGAAGCCACCCCAGCTCTTCTGATCTCTAATTGCCCTCGCTGCTCGGAGCTGGCATGGCCAGCTGCAGCTTTGCCTCCTGGCTACCAGCACCCAGCCTCCTCCCATCTCCTGGAGAAAAACCAGCGGTGTGGCTCGGAGAGGGAATCGTCCCACTGCCATCGCTCGTCTCATTCTGGGGAAGACCCAAGCAAGAGGAACTTGGGCTTGCTTTGGAAATCATTCCCTCTCTCTGCCCAGGAGGAGGAACCACCTCATTTCAGAGTCCATCTGTGTTCTGCAGAGGGAAGTCCTGGAGTAGTGAAGAAATTGAATTAATCCTCGATTTCCCAAGGGACTTTCCGAGGCTTCTCAGCTTTTCACAGCAGCCTCACACTGCATTGGACAGACAAGACACATTCCCAGCTTTCCTTGCCTTGGGAATGAGATACTCACCAGTGAAAAGGACACAGTGCCCAGAGAATGGAGAAGAGCAGGGAAGTCTGTTCACAGGTAGCAGTAGCTGGAAGCAGTAGGGCTTTACTCCCATCACTGTCACTGACAAGGTTCAGGCATCCTTTTCCAGGCACATCCGAATGTGCAGACACCTCTCTGGAATCCCTGGCTGAGGTCTGCCAGGGCAACAGCAGAGGAAAGACCCATCTCCTGCACTACACCTAAGCAGAGGAGTGAGTCTCCAGGACAGCAGATGGGCTGGAGGGAGGGAAGAGAAACCACCAGCAAATGAAGGAGGGCACATGCAAAGATGTGGGTGCAGTGCAGGGATGCCCACACCCCATGTCCCTCAAAATATCTGTGAAGCTGTGCAGGTTAATCCAGGTCCAAACCCAAGTGCAGCACCTGAGGAAACCATCACCAGGGGGATGCTCAGCTGGACAAAGCACCTCAGTCTGGACCACTGTGGTTCACCCTGGCCACACACTTCCCTCTCCCTTTGGCCCAAAGCGTCATTCAGCACAGGAGCCCAACTTGTGAGATGGGCACCAACACTGTGGTACATATAGACACATCCAAAATGGATAGGCAGATACGGCCTATTTAGTATTTCAAAGACTTCCAGAAGCCTTTCTACAGCCTGAGTCATTTCTTGCTCATATCCAGCATCTTATTTGAACAGCATCATCTGTCAGAGGGACTGGATGGACCAGGACTGATCAAAGTTAAATGGAACCACTTCCCCTCCAAAAATCTGAGCAAAATGAAAGCTAAAGGGAAATAAAGAGGTTTTGTGGTTGGGTTTTTTTTTCTTCTGGATAGCAGGGAAAGGGCAGCTCTTTGTTCCTGATTTACATCATCTGAAACAATTAATTTGTGAAAGCCACAGTACCATTCCCCTTGACATCCAGTGTTTATTATGCTTCAGACCATTTCAAATGAGCACTTGAAAAGGAGAGAGAGCCCCTCTGCCTCCCGATCACTGGAGGGAAGGAGAAAGTTGTCCTAAACAGAACAACAGACTGTCCCTTCTTAATGGCACTTCAAAGCTCCTCGGACAGGAAAATTGATAATTGTGTCAAGTACAATTTTTCTAAACTTCATCATTTAGCGCTGAAAACTGGGCTATTGAATTCATATAGTTCTTTGATCAAGACCAGTTAATTAAGTTATTCCCTTGATATGACTCTTATCACTTTAGTGCCAGACCTACATCACACTTATGCAATTTACATCCTGGCTTTGATATGCATCGTTTAAGCTTCCCAGACCAAAATCTCTGGGTTTCTGTAGATTCCCTGCTACCTTGCCAGCTTCACCAACGGGATGGGCTACAGGTCAGTTATTAACAGAGAGACTGCACACCCCAGGAGGCTCCTGGGTTTCTTTGCTTTTGGTGACTCCTGTCCTTCCTGTTCCTTCCCACCTGATGCCTCCTGACCCTTCATCTTCACAGCCATCTTCCATTCACGCTTTGTTTCTGACCAACCATCCAGGGGCTCTTTCAGTAAATCCTCCTCCTCCTCCTCCACAGTTCTGCTTTCCACAGGAGAGTGACAAGCTCCAATTTAGGTCTCCACAGTTTTTCTTGGGCTTATCCCCTTAAACCGGATTAGCTAACGTCTTAATGCCAGTGACACCAGTCACAGCTCACCATCTGATCCTGCCTTTCAGGATTTGCTGCATCTCTGCACTTTCCATTGCTAAACCAGATCCTCTGATCTTCCCTTCCAAGCCCCCCAACTCCCTGCCACCATCACCCTGCCACCGTGGCCTGCTTGTTTTACTCCTCATATCTAGAAGATGCTCAGATCTCCTCCTTTCCTCACCCAGCACCTCCAGGGTCTGAACTCTTCCAACTCGCTGACAGCCTTTGCACTTTCCCTGTTTTCATACCTACAGTTATTTCATCCAGGCTGTTTCCTCCACTTTGAGACACAGCCTTCCAGGAAAACTCACAGCACCCCTTCCTTGGACCTCCCTTTTCTTCAGTATCAGATACAAGATCTCGAGGCTTTCTTCCCACCACCATTTGCACAGAAACCAGCCCACATGGTGATTCCTCTTGTGTGTTTTAAACCCCCTTTACAGACCCATGTCCTTTCCAAGCACTCCTTCACTCTCCACCCATTTTCACTGCGAGGTGGAGATGCTGCTGCTGTAGCTCTCTCCACGCAGCTGTGCTGAGCAGTTGCATCAGGAACTCCTTTTCCTCCCACCTCCACCCCTTTGCCCTAGACCAGCTCATAAACATCTTAGGGTCAAACCAAGTATTTAATCAAGCTACCTGTCCTGATCATCTCTCTGTTCCTGAATTTCAGCTAGTCCCCTGCTCTCTGGGTGGAGGTGAGGGACTCTTGGCTCAGTAAAACAATTATTACAGGGTAAGGACCAGCCTGCATCTCCTAAAGAGGTTCTGAACCTGGCACCCACTTGTGACCAAGAGAGGAGTTGGTGATCTGCAGCTTTCCATCACGGTTCTCCCTATCTGGGATGTGACGGAGGAACCCCTGAGAGCAGTGTGAAGGAAACACAAGCAATGGTGAGCCCTGGTGCTTGGCCTGCTCAGTCCCACCACGCCTCTGGGTGCTCCCCAGCATCCCCACCACGGCTCATTCTGGTTCCCAGCTCACCGCACGGTGCAAAAAGCAGTCACGTTCTCTGTATTGATCAGGCTGTCCCTCCACACACGTTCCCTTTGTCCCCCCTTAAAATAAAACCCCAACTGAGAAGAGTCACCAGCTGGAGTTTAATTTCAGACTCCAAGGCATATCTGGAGCCAATTTGCAATGCGCTTACTCCGAAAATCGCCCTCCCCTGTGACGCTTGACAGCTCCAGACCACAGTCCTGCTCTCAGCTCCGAAGGAAAAATGTTTTAATTTGTCACAAACCAATTATAGCGTCTCATCTATCCCTGAATTACTCATCTTGGCTACAGTCTAGGACAAAGGGCCCCTCTGAGAGGAGATTAGACATGGATATTAACAAGAGAAAAAGTGTCCACTGTCTCACCTTGCTGGGACGCGGCTTCCAACGAGACAGGAAAAGGAAACCCCTCCTGACTGACAGCCAGAGGGAGGGCTCCCATCCCACAGCAAATCCCTCGTTTCACGCGGAAGAATAGTCACGACAAACTCCGTATTCAAATAATATTCATGCATGGCAGATAACAGAGTCACGGCTGGCAGAGCTGCAGCATGAATATAAATAACCTTCGCTCCCCTGGCTGCCGCCGCAGACGCTTTGCCACCGAGCAGGAGCGTGGGTGAAGGGGCTGTCAGAGCAGGGCAGGGTAGGGATGCTCCAATGCAGGCACTGTCTGCTCTGAGCTCCACATGCTGTCCCTCTAACGAGGCCGCTTTCCTTGAGCCCTGCTCTAGGTTGGGATGCTCTCCCATGGACTCCCAGCAAAGCAGTGCTCTCCAGCCACCTCCTCCCACCCCAGCTGCCAGGTGTACCTGTGGTTCTCACAGGGCACACCAAACATCCCTGTGAGCTCTTGCTTTGGAGCAGACCTAGTTCCCTGGCCTCCAAGTTCTTCTGTGTTAGTTCTCCTTCCTTCCCTTCCCAACCCTGCACTCTGTCCATATCAGTGCTCCTTCTTTCCCTCCTTAAATCCACGCTGGTCTCACATATTACCCTTCAACCCAACAGCCAAGACCAGGGTGTTACCTGCCAAGCTGAGACACAGCCTTGAGGATGCTTTTGGACTGTCCCATCTCCTGAGCAGCTCACTCCAGCAGTTCCAATTCATCCAGCTGGAAACAGGAGGTGAACACTCAAAGGCAGCACCCAAAGCTCTCATGGGCAAGAAGCATTTTGCATGTACAGCTGCAATGGTGACAAGTTCCAGCCACTTCACTCAGCAGTGGGGACTAAAAGCTGTGGGCAGAATTGGCCTCAGTCAGCTGGAAAAGCTGGATGTGTTGCTGTTCTGTCTCAAATAGACTCAAAGCATCAGAGGGCAGCCACAACACTCTCTTCTTCCCCATGCTCACTGCAGATCAGCTTTTTACTTGGATGAAGAGGGAGACGATGAAAGTCGATTTCCCTTTGTGCTCATGGCAAATAATTTGGAGAATTCCCCTTGTTTACTCAGAACTGTTAATGATGCGTCAGAAATTACCTCGGAGATTGTAATTAAAGAAAACGGCAGAAGAGAGAGACATACACACACACACACACACACACACAGCCTAATCACAGCTTCATATGCAAGTCTGGAAGTGACAGAGCCAACAGCTGCTTCCCCATCACCCCAAACCTGCAGAAGGATCCCCAAGAGCCTCTTAAATGGCAGAGGCTCAGGGGTGCAGCCCCCAGGCCCTGTGCAGCCCCCACACTCCTCTTCAGCTACAAAGAAAGCAGTGGAGGCACTCCAGGTATCCAGGAGCTGGTGAGGCCACAAACCCGACTGGAGGCCATCAGGAAATGAGCAGGAAGCTCAGCCCCCTTCAAACCATTTTGGAAGTGGAGCAGCTGACCTAGAAGAGTAATTAAGCTCTCAGTCATCACTGAAATGCAGACACCCACATGCACACAGCAATGTATCTGTCAACCCCCTGCCAGCCTGACCTCGGGGCTCGGCGTCTGGTGGGGCTGGAGAGCAGAGCACAAACAGCCCTTTCTCATGGAGAAGGGAGAGGAATTTGATTCCCGTTTGGTTAGAGGAGGGTGCCCGGATTGCCTAATTACTCACGGGTGACCACTATGGAGAGGCAGTCGAGAGCTGGTTTCCCAACACCTCCCTTCCTGCTCTGTCTGAAGGCCAAATCCTCTTGCTTTGCCTTCTGGAGCACTTCCACGGGGTGAGCAAAGCTGCTTGTGCCAGGAGAGCAAACAGGGGTCAGGCAGGGGAATCAGCTCAACTAAAAGCAGCCAGCTGGAGAAAAGCCATTCCCTTTCTCCACCTCAGCCAATGGCTTAGTTCTTCCAGGGCTCGTTTCAAGCACTGGATTAAGAGAATGGTGGAATTGCAAATCCTGTGAGTCCCAAATTCAAGGCAGAGGAAGGAGGAACAAGCTGGGTCATCCTCGTGGTCACCATCAGCAGTTGTCAGAGTGTGCAGGAGCTGCGGGACAGGCTGTACAGAGTTTGGTTTTGGTATACCCTGGCCACAGCCAGACAGCATTCCATCAATACAGACAAGAGTTTGGGACTCTGAGCAGGATGTGTTTGCATCACTACTCCTCTATTTACCCACCCATCTTTGGTGTAGAAATAACTGAGGTCAGTCTTGCTGTCAGCCTCACACCAGCCCAAAGCGTCCCATTCCCAGCAGCATGGTGAGGCAGGCTGGGCCCTGTCTCCTCTCCCACTCTCAGTATTTTTCTACCTAGAGACCACTTAAACCTGTCTAAACCCACACAGCATTTCCAGGTGAGCCTCATATCCCCCAGACCATGGCTACCATCTCAAACAGACTCCAGATGGGAGAAGGAGTGGTTTTTCCTTCGAGACCTGTTCTTGGAGCACACAGCTCTCAGGTGCACCACTGCCTGCTGTCGGGCAGCAGTTGGCCTTCTCACAAAAGCAAACCCTACAGCAGGTCCAACCTTTGCCACCACAGGGCCCTGGGGTTGTTGTTAAAGCACTTTATCACATTTCTGCAGAGGTTCATTTCCTGCCTGTTTTCAAGGTGGGTGAAGCTTGGAGAGGGAAGGATTGGATGAGTTTGGATGATGTTGCTACCATCCTCCAAAGCCATGCAGATTAAACTTCTTGAGGCTGGAGAATTGGAGCTTGAAAAGATGAAAGCCCAGCAATAGTAACAGCTTGGGATAGCTCGTCAGGAAAGGTATTTCTCTCCTTCAGAAGAGATGGTTTCAGCTCCCTTCCTCTCAGCTGGCAGCCCACAAAGGCAGGTTTAGTTCTGGGGATTTGCTGCTACTGCCCAGGTCTAGAAGAGGGGCCCTCCTCCCTCCCCTCATGTTTACACACAGCCCCAGGAAAGAAAGAGCTTCCTGACAAGCAGACCAGGATGGCAAGGCACAGCATGCCAGCCCCTGTGGTCAGCATGTCCCCACAAACCAGTCTGTCTTCCCCTCTGGGTGAGCACAGGCCAACATGGAGCAGGGTGTGATGACAGAGCTCCGTCAGTGACACCGCGGTTCTGCCACTCGGGTCACCAATGCCACGCTCAGCTCTGGCACAAGCAGCTCTGCCTCGTGTCTCCCACACCTGCTGGCCAGGCTGGGGCCCCACAGGCTTTGACATGTGTGTGATACTAAAGCAGCAAGGAAGGGGAATTGCATTTACCTGAGAGCAGGGGTGAGTTTGACACCTAAACAAAATGAGTGAAAAACCCCTTGGTGCCACTGCTCCCCCAGGACGTGCAGCTGCCCTGCAGGCTCTGGGCAAGGAATTTGCTCCACCACAGACACACCAAGCTCCAGAGAGGGACTCTCAGTGCTCACAGTGACCGGGACAGCCATATCCCCACTATCCCCATATCACACTGGGATGCTGAGATTTGCTCCAGTCATTCTTTATTGGGCAAAAGCATATGCAGGTAGGGGGTGTCCCACCACTTGCACACACACGGTCCCCAGTGTGCGCTCCAGGACGCCCCTCGGGCATTCGGTCCCACCCCGAGCACATCCCTGCCCGGGCCGGAGAGTCCCAGTGCCACCTCGTGGGAAAGGGACGCATCGCCTCTGCTCTGCCGCCGGCACGGCGGGAGTGAACCTCCTCCAGCAAAACCCCTGCTCCTGCTGGGCAACAGGACCCGGAGAAACCTCGAGTGCCTGGCGTGGAGGGAGGAGGGCCACACAGACCAGAGGCATCATGAATTAACCTGGTCTTTCATGGCTGTCTCCATCCCTGCTCCCCAGGTTGACTGGGAAGAGAGTGTGCACCCAGGGCAGGCACTGGACTGAGGGAAGAGTGGAAAGGCTCCCTGCAATGCCCAGAACATGCTCCTACACTCCTGGTCTCACCAAGGTGAGCCACAGCACCCCTAGAGGGCACTGGCTGTCCAGGGACGCAGCTCAGGAATTGAAATATTGGCCCCATGCAGAAGACTCAGGGGTGAGGCAAACCCACGAATTCCCTCGTGATCCCAGTTAGCACCCGGTGATTAAAATAATAGTTATGTTCATTTTCATTAGGATAGGCCACAGGCAACGAAAACCCTGCTTCACTGAGCAGTCAGAGAAATAAGGAGGCTACAAATCTCCCCCACAGAGGGAATGAAGCAGTGAGCAGCCTCTCATGGCTTTGAGAAATCAGCCTACAGCAACTTCCAAAAGAGGTCTGGAAACAAATCACTATTGCTGAAACTGCTGTGGGTCAGGAACACCCCACGCCACAGACACAGAGGTGGCTCTGCTCTCTGCTCCCCCTAGACATGGAGCCTCCAGTTTGCACTGGTGTGATAAAAGGGAAACCATCAATCCCTCTTGCCCCATAGCATCTCCCTCCCTGCATCTCTGATCCCAGCCAAAGAGCCACATCACAGAGAGGGAGGAAGGGAGGGACAGTGGCCCTTCCACAGCCCAGTGCAGTGTCCTGGGTGCAGCCCTGGTGTCAGGTGTGGGACACCACGGGCTCATGCTCCTGCATTCAGGACTGTAATGACCCCAGCACTGGGTGGGCAAACAGCTCCTGAGCTGCCAGCAAGGCTGAACCTGCTCTGAACCAGAGCCAAAGAAGGAAAACAGTCTTAAAAGTCCATGTGCTGGGAAAGGTATCCTTGGGCCATACCAGGGCCAGAAGGGTTCACAATGTCCCTTTGGTCAGCAAACCTGCAGTCTCCACATCAGGAAGCAGAGGAGCTTCTCACAGTCCAGGAGCTCCAGGAAAGCAGCACTCAGGAAGGACCACACCTCTGATGGGCCTCTTAGGGCCTCTCACAGCCCTGCACAGCTCCCAGAAAGCAGCACTGAGGAAGGACCACACCTTTGATGGGTCTCTCTGGGCCACTGAGAAAAGGAACATCAAGCTCCTGAGCTTTACTCCTGTTTTTTCTGCTTCCATATTTTGGACAAGCGGAACTTGTTCTTCTTCCTCTCTGGCTCCTGGCTATCAAGAGATCCATCTGCAGGAAAGGGAGCAGACACAGAGCAGGTTGAGACCCACAGCCCCAGTGACCCCCAGTGTGCTCTGTGAGAGGTAAAAGGGCCCTTACCCAACCTCTGTATCATGTCTGCCAACATCTGGTCTTCCTCTTTCTCTCTGTAATGGAACAGCATGGTATGAAAAAAATTTGCTGTGTTCATGACAAGCAGGTAGACACCAAAACCCATTCAAATACTGCTCTTATTCCCCAGTAAGAAATGACCAACCTCATAGAAGCCTGCAGGGAAAAAACCCAACAGCTAGAGTCTAAGACATTAGCAAATTCCATTTGGTTCCCTTGAAAGCAAATGCCTGTGTGGGGATTTCCAGACCTTCTCCCAGCTAGCTGATGAATCATCCAAGTTCATGGAGTGCAGCTCATGGAGTGCTGAGACACCACCACACCCGAGGAGATGAATGAAGTTGAGACACAGTAGCCTGGGGTGCTATCAGAGGTGCTCACTGCCAGCAGGGGCAGGCACACTGCTATCACCACCTTGTCCTGGGCAGTACTAGAATCCACAAGCAGGAGCTGGTGCTCTGAGGTCAAGAAATGGAGGCTGTTCTCAGCATCAGGAGGCACAAATCCAGCTACTTGACACAGCAGTCTTCCTTGAACTTGGGAAGGATCCAGTTCTTGGCTACAATTGTTCTTTCACTTGCTGCAGCAGACGAGCACATTCCTGACTTCATGTTCCCAGATTCCTCCTGCATCTCCCATACTCCCTCCAGCCTCTCCATCTCCAGCCTCTCCCTCTCTTCCCCCGCATTCCACATTTTCACAGCCCTTGTTCCCACAGCAGCTTTAGCCTGAGAGAGCAGTGAACAGGGCTGTGGTCCTGATCTCTATCCAACAGCTGCCAAGGATGCAAAGACAGCAGCATTTAGGGCAAGGCGGCTGATGACAGGTGACCACCCACCTCTCATGGAGCAGAAGTCTGGACTACAGCCACTCATCCACCCCTACAGCCTGGCCAGCAGTGG
This sequence comes from Eopsaltria australis, assembly GCA_034509425.1. Lineage (NCBI taxonomy): Eukaryota > Metazoa > Chordata > Aves > Passeriformes > Petroicidae > Eopsaltria > Eopsaltria australis. The sequence goes on along the minus strand of JAVTVJ010000220.1, from coordinate 2,941,785 downwards.
AAATACAGTAGTGTTGGCTCATTTCCCACCATCTGAGGCCCCTCACCTGATTCTGTCCTCATCCAGGCAATCCACAATATTATTCCGGTCATTGACTGTGTTCAGGTACGACTCCAGCAGCTCCTTCTCTTGCTCCTTCTCCCGGGGTGTCTTCAGTTCCTCTGCACAAGACAGGAGAATCTCATCACACAACTACAGGCAGTACCTCCCCACTGTGGCTCCTGCCTCCACCCTGCTCCAGCAAGGCTGGTTTTATTGTCCTCACACTCAGGGGCACACCCTACCTCCCCTCACAAAGCAGAGGTGGGTTGGATGTTAGAGAGAGTCTGCACCTGACAGGGGACAGCTGCAGTCAGGGGGCACCCACAGTGCACCTGCAGTCCCTGGCAGTGCCTTCAGACCTGAAGGACACCCCAGGGCTGGAACACAAAGTGGAGGCTTCTGGGGCCAGCAGGACTCTCAGTGTGGCCAGTCCTTACCTGGTTTGTTCATGAGGCTTCGCAGCTCCATCTCAATATTCCACTGCTGCTCCTCCAGGTTCTGCTGCTTCATCCTGGAAGGAATGACAGAAGTGATGAGCTACTGCCCTGCCATGCCCCAGGGCTGGATCCTTCTCCTGACATGCTAAAGCCTCATCTCTGTGTTGCCAACCGCCTGGGCAGGGCCTGGTGGATCAGGGGAAGTCTTCCTCCATCACATTTCTAACATTTCCCTCCTCATAGACCCAGTTAATACATCATGATGCTGGCAGTTCTCCCAGAGACATCCTCCACCCTTCTCAATCCACCAACTGGCACATCATTTTTTTGGGCTGCCACACTCCCTCTCCTTCACTGCTCACACGTGAAGTGCGCAAGCAGACAGGTGAATTTCTGGTTGTACTCACTTGTACATCAGCTCTGATTCCTGTCTGAGCAGCAGCTGTTTCTCATGGATCAGTTTGAACCAATCCACCATAAGGGCATCCTCAGACTCATCTGCAGAGGAGACAAAAGGCAAGAAGCTGCATCAGTTCAGGCCTCCTGGCTCAAACACACAATCTCTTGAGGGAGAGCCTAGGATGACTTATATGAGCCCCAGGCAACCTCAAATGAAAACAGGCAATCTTTGGAACTCCTGAGTATAAGGGATGCAGGTCACTCCCTGTGGATTCAAGGAAGCTGCTCATGGATACTCTGCTACAGTACTCCCAAAACTCTCTGATCCTCAGCCAAATTAACACAAAACCTTGCTCAAAAAAAATATGTTACAAAACAGCCAGAGAAAGTTCAAAATTCCCTGGGTTTTATCTTTGTCTACCAGGTACCTCTGGCAACCTGGTGTCACATGTAGCCTGACTGCCTAAAAATGGAGCCAGAAGTGCCCAGGGGTAGGACATGAGCCTCACACCTCCCCACCACAGCAGAGCTGGCCCCAGGTCTCCTTTACCTCCCTCGCAGGCTCGCAGCTGCTTCTCCAGATCCACTCCTTTCAATTCCAGCTCGTCCAGCTGCTTCTCGATGTCACGAACTTTCTCCTGGATTTTCTCCTCAGGGAGGTAGTCTGGGTGCAGCTAGGGGTAAAAATGTAGGACCAAATACAGCTCAGCAACCCTGAGGCTGCCTGCTGAGGTCACAACAGAGATGGGAAAGGGCATAAGGAGCCCAGCTACAGAGCCACAGCCTGGGAGGGCCAGGTCAGCACAGGTGCAGAGCTGGCTGCTCACAACAGAGGGGTGGCCACTGCAAGGCTGTGACACATCTGCTGTCAGTGGTAACCACCCACATTCTCCCTCCTTCTCTGGGGAATGCAAAGTCTACCATAGTTTAGTTTGGCTCTGTCTCATTCCAGCTCCCATTGTTTCCCTGCATGGAAGAGAATCAGCAGCCTCTCTACCTTGTCTCTGCCCCAGAGCTTTTCACCCTTTCCCTGAATATCCACATAAACCCTCCCAATAAAACAAACTTATTTTGCTTCTGGACAAGCACTCCAGAAGGATATCAACAACCCCAGCATGCTCCCCTTACACCTGGTTCCCAGCCATACCTTGGTTGGGGACACCACTTCAAGCTTGCCTTTGCTTTTTGGAACAGGGAGTTTAACTAGAAGGGAGAAAAAAAAAAAATCAAACAAAGAATGTCAAAACAATCTTTAAATAATTTCATGGTGTGGGACAGTGTCTACACCACCAGAGCACAACAGGTCCCAGCTACCCAACAGAGGTCACAGGTGATTCACATGCACCCATATGCCTGACCAAAGTAAGAGATATCCTCACAACCTGATTTACTCCTTGTGGCTTGTCACTCAGGTCACAGGTTGCTGCTTTCATCCCCAGGGAACAGACAGTCACCTAATTCAGGTGTGACTTTGGAACTTTCACCCAAGAATACTGACTTTCATGTTCATTCAATATCTTGTTAAAACCCAAAGATATTTGTTGTGGCAAAACCCATCCCTTATTAAGCTTCCAAAGGATATAGCACAGAAAGACTGGGTTACTGTCACAGGAAACACCAAGGCATACTAAAAATGTCCCTCTAGTGCTCTTTTACAAAGGAGTATCAGTAAATACTGATGAAACAAAGATGGTCTAGGGAATCTCAGTGTGATCTCAGGAAACTAAGGTTCAATTCCTCCCACAAAACACTTCCTAGGTGAGAAGTCCCTTAGGCCCCACTACACAGCATTATTTAGGCCCTGGACACCTATTAAAATCAATCCTTAAGCAACGTGTATTTGTTCCACTGTGCCTCAGCTTCCTCTGCCCAACTGTGCTGCAAGGATAACTACAGAAGAGTGTGAGGTATTTGGATACCCGAGGGGCTGGGCTGGATAATTACCACAGAGAGAGAACAGAGGCGTACGTGGATGATGTGATAAGGAAGGAAAACTCTACTATGAAAAGAGCACAGCTGTAACAAAGGCAGCAGTGATGCAGGCTCAGCACACACAAGGAGAAAGACAGGACAGACAGACCAGGGGAGCCTCCTGAGAGTCTCTGGTGATTGGGGAAGAGCTCAAGGACAGCTCTCCAGTTGCCCAGCCCTTGCTCTACTGTGCTTTCTAGGAAGAGTGCAAAAGGAGAAGATGCTGGATGTGCTGTGTTGTTCCTGCACTGCTGGCACCTTGTCAGGGATCTCTTCCCTCTGGGTGCTGCTGGTTTGCTGCCCAGGGCACTGCCTGCAACTCACACTTCTCTTAAAGGTTCCTCCAAGAGGGACTTGGCCTGCCTTGAGCTGTCTGCCTGAACAACACTTCCCTCTCCCTGCTCAGTCCTGCATCTCTGGGCTCCTTCTGAGTGGCCTCTGCAGCACCTGCAACCAAGGCAGAAAGCTGCACCACTCACAGTGAGAAGGCCAGGGTCACTGGAGGGGAAGAGCCTGTAAAATAACACCCTGTGACCAGCTCAGGATCTGATATCCCCTGATACCCTCAGGTTCTGGCTTGACAGGCACAGGATGGGTTGGCTGCTTGCCAGCAAGCTGGAAGTAGGACAGTTGGCAGGAAAACCCTGGAGCCTCCTTTCTCAACAGAAAACACCACCAAAGATAATGAATGATCTACAGAAGTGCTCACTATCCACAGCTCCACACAACCCCAGGACTGAGGGCAGGAACAGCAGCTGACTGGTTCACAGCTCTCTCTGAGTGCTGAGGTAAAAATCTACACACAGGAGCAACCTTGACCACAGCCTGCCCAGTGACAGCAGCAGGAACCAGCCTTTCAGGTGGCATGTTTGGGCACACAGAAAAGTAGAGGGAGACTGCTGGGAAGATTTCCCAATGGTCCTCCCCCATGGCAATCATTAACCTTTAGAAAGACAGATATAAACCTGGCCTCCCTTATCTTAACAGCTCACTTCCTGGGAGAGACTAATGCTGTACCCTGGGACTCAGTCTGAGGAAAGAGGAGGTGGAAAGCTTTGGGAAAATGCTGACAAAGGAGGCACACTAAACTTGGAGTTTGAATGTTTGGTGGCTGTCAAAGGTGCTGGTTAAGGACAATGCTGGAACCAGCTGACAAACACTAAAGCACGAGGCCATTGAGCCATCAGGACATATCCTGCTTGCTCCAAGACAAACATCAGGGGCAAGACTGAGCCCTGCTGTGAGGATCTTCTACTCCAGACAGGTAAGACACAGCTAGATGGGATAAGGAAAAGGGAAGTGAAGAAGCTGAGCAAACAGGACAGCAGCAAATGTCAGGTTAGTTGCAGAAAATTTCATTAGCATGGTGGTGGGATATGTTGGAGCAAGGGTAAGTGCGCACTGGAAGAGAGGTGCACAGTAAAGTCGTGACTGAACAAACAGGAGTAAGAAACTGGATTAAGAGTAGGGACAAACTGGTCAGGACATCTTTGAAAATCCAAGAAACAGCAGCCTTGGCTCCTGCTCCTGTGGGTCCTGCCAGCTGGAGTCTCTGGATGACAGTTCTCTGCATTCCTTTTATTTCCTAAAGCCACTAAACTGAAGAGGAACAGAGACATCAACTAGATCCCAGTTCCCCAAATTAGGAGATGGTCCTCTTCATAGCACTGAGTCTAAAGAATGACAGGGCAGTGACCTTGAAAAATTCCTATTTCAATTTCTTCCTTTCCCACTGAATTCTCTGGCCTTGCTGCTTCCTGCTTAGGCCAAGCTGGCTAATAAAAATTAATTACACAGATTTTGCCCCCATGACAACAGTCACAGGGTTAGCTACAGAAAACTCTGGGACACATATCCCATAATGACCACCCAGGCTGTTCCCTGACAGGAGAGAGGAGAGAGTGACTTTAGCAGGCAGAAGAGATCTTACATGTAGCAGTGTTTGTTTTCCACTGGCTGCCATCTTCCTCCTTCTTGGCAGAGCCTCCAGGATCTTTCCAGTCTTGCTTTGCATTCTGACAGCTCCTGATAAGCTCTGAGCTAGGAATCAACAACTTCTTTGTGGACCCACCAGATAAAGCTGGATTAAGAAGCACAGAAGTTTTGGGTAAGAAATTTCAACCCTCATCTCATAAAAATCCCTTTATTGCCCAATGTCTCTGGCACTCACCACTACCCAACTCAATTTCTAGTCCTAGTTCTCCTCTCTTGATGATAATGAAGGGCATTAGCCCAAAGTAAACATGGAAGAAACACTGATTACAAGGCCAGAGTAAGAGGAGAATAAACATTTGGGAGGAGAATAAACAGTTGGGAACCATCACCAAGATTTCTCAACGTTACACAACCATGCAAGAGAGAGTAAGTGAGATCTTGCTGGCTGTCTTGCAGAAGAAGGGAACCCTATGGAGACTGAGTCTCTCTCCGTGGGGAAGGATGGGAGGCCACCCATCAAAGACACAAAATAAAGGCACTACAGGGCTAAAGCAGGTGCAAAGAGCAAAGACCCCTGAAAGCAAGGCACAGTCTCCACCAACACATTCCTCACATGGGCCTTGCAGCACCAATGCTGCAAAATGAAGGCAAAGTTTTTATCTTTCATACCAGACTCCTGCTTTGCTTGTTGGACAACTAATTGGCTTGGCTTTGTCTCCTTGTGTGCTGGGCTCCCTGTTCCCACCTGGGAGTTATCAGTAGGTTTCTTAGAGACATCTTGGTCCCTGCAAAGAAAAAAGACAAAGGTAGGAAATGATCCCTCTTGCAGAATGGTCCACAGGAAAAATTCTGGACATCCTGGTGTGGATCTCCATCTGGGATGGTCACACTTGTCATGGAAACCCACCAGCTCCAAAGACACTCACTTGTTGGCTACAGGCTTCAAGAGAGATCTCCAGCCTTCTGGGCTCTCAGACTTGTCTTCAGCAACATTTGTGCTTGCTGAAGAACGGAACATAGCAAGGTAAATAAAAATAAACAAGAACAAAAAGATCCAATAAAAAGAAACAAGCCAGGTTTGAGTCTCAGGAGAATCCTAGGAGATAAGCCATGCACTGGGGCAGGTACTATGATGTTATTGCAGCAAACCAGCACCAGCTCAACAAGTTTAACATGGACAGATTCAGATACAATAGGTAGTAAATAATCTCAGTGGCATTTTGTCCCTTTCTGATCAAATGTTTTAAAACCTACACAGCTACAAAAATACAGCTACAGAGTACATGAACAGGCACATTCAACAGCAATACAACACAGACAGTTCAGATCTGAGAGACCAAAGGCTGGGGTGGGAACAGGGAGAGTCAAAAAGCCCCACAAAGCCACAGCAAACTGCAGACAGTGGCCCAAAAATACACAGGCCACCTGAAAGTGCTTGGGACACTGGGAACCCCCAGAATACCGTCCCTTGGCCCACTGCTAAGTCACCATGATGGAAGCTTGGTTCAAAACAGACAAGGAGGCTGGGTGACCTTCAACTGCAATCACAAAATCATCCCGAAGTCCTGGCAAGGTCTCCCATCTGGGAAAACCTAAGTCTCTGAAAGCCACCATGATCCCAGTGATTGATGACAGCAAGTGCAACTTCAAATACCTGGAGATCCTCAGAGTAGTAAAACTCATCAGACTAGAGAGAGCAATTGCACAGAGATAAATGGAGGTGTGTTGAGCCCCACAGCTCAGAAAACCTTTATGTGGTGGTAGAGATAGAAAGGACAGGACTCATGGACACATCTGCTGTACTGGTCCAAGAGGAAGGCATAAAGTTGGAGTGCTGTGTCCAGGCAGAGCTGTGTGAATCACTCATCCTCACCTTTGATGCCTTTTGACTCTGGCTTGTGCAGAGGGTCAGCAGGTTTGCTGGCAGCCTGGCTCTTGGGCACAGGGTCTGTAATCTTTTCCTGCTTTGGTGCTGTGTACCCTGTTTTGCTGGGCTGTGTTTTTGGAGCTGGACTCTGAGAACCGGTGGGAGAAAACTTGCCACTGCAAAAAAGAACAACTGAGTGAGTCTTTTTGAAAGTATGGACCTTTTTATAGGCCTCTGTTCCAATGATTTGTCCGTGTCCTTCTACATGCCTTTAAAACTGAGCCACAAGAAGAGTCAGGACAAAGCAAAGAAAGATGCAGGGGCTTCTCCAAATTATCCCAAGGAACAGCTTGGCAGGAAAAAGGGAAAGAGAAATAGTGCTTACCTGCTAGGTGCTGAGGAGCCAGTGGAACTGAGTCCTCCTGGCCTGTTTGGAGAAGTGCTTGATGCAGACAGAGCCTGTATAATATTGTTCCGTGCCTGATCCTTGCCAGCATTCACTCGACTGACCTCAGCAGTGCTTCTGGCAGGGGCAGTTTTATCAGGGCCATGAGGAGACTGGACTTGTTTCTGAGTGTCAGAAGATTTATTGCTGGAGGACTCCAATGACCGAAAAAAATTTTCTCGGGCTTGCTGTGTCTTTGTTGTGGAGGATGTCCAAGGAGGCTTCGATGGGGTGCTTTCTGTTTTATTCCCCAATGAGGCACCTTTGCAGTCATCTGATTTATTTACAGCTGAGGAGGACCATGGAGTATTTACACTTTTGGAGCCAGAGCTTCCAGAAGATGAAACAGATGGCTTGGTTGAATTAGTGAGGCCTTCCTGGCTGGGTTTCTTCAACACCTGCTCTGGTTTCTTGGGTTCTGCTGCTTTCTGGAACGCCCTGGCAGCAGTAGGGGCTGGGGTACTGTCTGGTTTTTTCCCAGTGCTGTGGAGACCAGAGATCTGGACGTTGTCTGGCTGCTGGTGGCTGGTACAGATGAAAGTACCGGGCTCAGGCCCAGCTTTGTAGCTTCCAGGAAGAAGCAGGTTCCAACACTGCCTGCACCTGTGGATACAAAAGTCTCAGGAAACATCCTCCAGGGTGCTGGGAGTCACACAGCTGGGAGTGCAGGCACAACTCCACCATCCACAGGAGGGTGAAGGTACCACACTGAGAGTGAGCAGACCCTGTGTGCACATTCCTCAGGCACCAGAACAGGAGCTGTTGATAGCACAGCCTGAAGCAGGAAAGGTGTAGATGAAAACAGACCTGTGGAGACACTTTCCCTTACACAAAGGTCAAGAGCAAGCTAAGGTTGTCACCACTCTGAAAAAATGTGTCACACCACTCTCTCTCCAGCCCCAAAGGAACCAGGCTGGCCCTCTGTGACCACCAGAGCTGTGCCCCTGATTTGAAGAGCTGCTGTACCTGAAGCAGTTCCTGTGGTAGAGCTTCCCATCAACCAAGTAGCGCTGCACCAGATGCACGTGTTTGCCACAGATCCCACAGCTGCTGCTGGGGACATTCCCACAGTCTGCCAGGACCCTTTTCTGTGGAGAGAAGCAGTGGGTGAGCAGGCAGGACCATGGCCCTGGATACAGCTACTAATCTCCCAGGCAGGCGAGTGTTTGGCATGCACAGCCAGGACAGAGAAGTGACATCCAGGAAATCTCTCCCTCTAATGCCTTTGTCATATCAGTGGAATAGCCTTGGAAGGACACAGTATGGGGAATATGTTCCCACAAAGCCATAGCACCAGGGTGCCTTGCCTGCCTGTAGGCAAAGGTGTCTGATTTAAATTAGCTGGGAAAGTGCTTCTATCCTGTTTTCATCCCTACTCTGCTTTGAAACTGTTTCCATGAATTGGATCAATGTTTTCTAGCACAAATAACACTACATCCAGTAAAAAGCTCCATCCCCAATATCTAGGAACAGCATACCCATGTCCTAAGACACCCCTGTCCTGCTCACGATGTATCCAGGCTGACTGATGGTTTCCCAGTGACTCCCACCTCAATCTGTGCCAGAACCAGACCTCTGGACTAAGTCCCTCAGAGTGAGCAGAAAATGTAGACTAAGTCCTTACCATGAGGAGCCTTGAACTAGCCCAGAACTCTCCATCTCACTGAACAGATTAAGGTATAAAAGAACACCCAAACCCACATATCTTACTGGGGTAACTGGGGAGGTTTCCTTTGGCTTAGCTCTGGCTGGTGGGTGGGCAGGAGGCAGTTTTGGTGGCACTGGCTTAGGAGGCTCTGGAGCAGTTTTCTTCCCAGGAAGCTGCTCAGGAGATTCAGAGGAAGGACGCTTGATTCCAGCCATGCCTCCAACTGGAAGAATGGAAGAAGGGAATATTCTTATGGGAACATATGGAGATCTCATGGATTTAGGAGTAATTTACAAAGTAAGAATATCCAGAGGTGCCTGATGGGTAACATGCAAGCACACAAGGAGACACAGTTTTCCTTCATGAGCAGTTCTGTACTGGACTGAGGGGCAAGAGGCAACAAGTGAATTTTAACGACATTCAGCTGTAACGTCTGATTTTTCTCTTCTCAGGGAATTTCATGAAAAGGAATGCAAAAGTGAAGAAATGCAAATCGCACAGTGAGAACAAGACCTTGGGTTTTCAATTCCAGCCCATGGTTTGGCTGGAACTGATCCTGACTGAAATAGGCCCTGCTGGAACAGGCAGAGGTTATGGCTAAGGAGCTGAAGCACAGAGGGTTTGCTTCATTCAAGTTTCTGTGCCCCTGACTCCTACACACTCTGAACATTCACTGCTGTGAGAGTCCACCCCATATCCCAGCTGGGACTCCCACAGAGCAAACAGCCTTGCTGAATGTGGAAATGACCGCTAAAAATGGATCATTCTGCAAAGACTTGGAGGTGCCACAGACGTGCTGATGTGGAAACCAAGACTTGCCACAAGCAGCCTGCAAATGCCCACCCAGTTCTCTTTTCTTTGCAGATGAAATAGAACCCCTCAAAATTCACTACAAGTGGAGAAAAGAGAGTCTCCAACACACTTCAGTCAAGCAGGGAATGATGCCCTGTGCCCTGGGTAGTGCAGAGAAACTTCCCTGGGAAATAAGGCTTTGTGCAGTTTTTACAGACACAAACCCCAAGTGTTTCACAGGGATGTTATTCTTGCACCACCTCCTATTCTGAATGAGATGTCTCTGTGTTCCTTGTGGAATACTGGAGCCACAGCTTCACTTTCCAAGTGACACTTAAATGGCCACTCGTCTGAAAAGAGATTATACCCTGCTCAGTAAACACAGAAAGGGCAGGGAGCAGAGAGGGAGCCCAGTTCCCAGCAGTCTGCCCTCAAGAAAGCAAACTCTCCAAATAAACACCCAGGGCTCCTGCTGCAGGGACCAGGGACAGCTGACCCAGCAAACAGCTCAGGCTCAGGCTGCCCCCTCACTTCCCACTTGTGCCATTTACTGCACTCCCAAAGCCCAGCACAAAGATGGGTGGCTTCAACTCTGCTCTTCCACAAAAGACCTCACTAAAACTTTGTCTGCTCACCCTCTCTGTCCTCCCGTGTCCTGCTTATTTCATGGTCCTGCTGGAACCCATCTGAAGGGCACGACTGTTATTCCATGATTCTGCCTGGTGTCAGAGGGCACATTCCAGGCCGGGCTCATTTTCAGACATTCACATTCACCCCAGCAACAGGAATGCAACCAAAGTGTTTTGTGGGACACTAGAGAGTATAAAAATGTGCTGTGCTTGATGACATGAGAGACAAGATGCAGGGGGGAGGGGGCAAAGACCCCCCAGCCTGACCCAGATTCTCACCACTTGGCACAAACATGATGGAATTTGTTTGATTTCAATCAGAACGATTTTAAAACAAGAAATAAAAAATGAAGAGGGGGAAGGAAGAAGGTGGAGGGAGAGAAAAAGCATGCTTAAATGTGTAAAGAAGTGAAGAAGTAGGAAGAGTTTAAACATTAAAGGTAACTCTGAGTGAACTGTGCTTTCTTTACAAGATGTAGGACATTTTCAATACATATCTCTCCATTTAGATTCACCTTAACCAGTTAAGTCATTCATGTCCCACTTTCTAAAGTTTCCTCTGGAGGAACCTGTAAAATTGGTTTATCATATTATTTCATTTTGTGTGAGCTTAAAGCCAAATATAAACCAAGACTACAATAATGCTCCTGTGAGCCCAGCTAAACTCTCCAGTAGGTGAATATAATGCCTTGGCAGCTCTGTGGCCTGTTTCATGTTTGACAGAATTTCTATCACAATTATGTCAGTTAGGGTGATAATTTTCTTCTCCTTCCTTCCATCAGTGCTGCTGTGCTGTACAAGCCCTACCATTTATGCTGTTCCATTGGCACAGCCTCACAGACAAGCTCAACCTTGTTCTATTCCATGTTCTCACCAGCCCTCAGGTGTGGCAAAGACTGGGACAGGAATGGAAGTGCTTGAGAATGGAAAGCTGAGGTGGGGACCATGGAGAGGAATCTTCAGTGTTCCTCTCTGGCTGGACTGTAAGAAATTTTTAATTTTAAGGGAGTAGTTTCAAAGACAAGACACAGCCCTGTACCCTTCCAAAAGCACTGGTGTAACTGTAGGCTGGTGTGCAAAGAGTTCAGATCCCCCTGCTAAATAGTTCTGGTACCAAAAAGGCCTCTGTGCAGTCTATTTTGCTTTTCCAAGCTTGTTAGGAGGCAAGGGAAAGCATGAAATGAAGCCCTGAGCCTTCCCACACCTCCAGGGAATAGGGTACTTACTAGGAGACCGTCCATGGAAGTAGTTATAATACTGGGAAACATAGGTGAGGATGCTCAGCCTGTCTGGTACCTTCAGAGCGACCATATCCTCTGCATCCAGCAAGGCTGGGATCCCCAGCTCCTCCTCTGCCACTCGAAATGCCTGGAGAAGGGGAAAAAGCATTAAAATAGGGGGGTCTTGTCCATGCCAGGCAGCAGAGCTGCTCCTCATCATAAGTAAGAAAGTGCACTGCAAACAGCCCCACTCAAATAATAACTCTACTGGGGAACAGCTGCACCACTTTAACTCCTACATCGTAGGAACCAACGGAGTCATGGCTTCCAGCCACTGCCTTGAGAAATCCAGGCAAGGAGCCAAAAATCTGGCCTGGCAAGCTGGCCATAGCTCAGTGCACAGTAACTCACCTGGGCTTCCCCTGCTCTTCCTGCAGCCTGCCTGTGTGTGAGTGCACAGCTGCAGAGAGCCAGGCCTGGCAGAAGGGGATGTGTCAGTCCAGGCTGGCAGATTTGATTCCAGGCTTCCAGCCCAACCTGGAGCACTCCCCAATTAACGGTGGGCTGCTAGGTGCTTGCAGGCAGCTTCCATCTCTGAGTGCTGAGCAAATGTTAAAGCTTCCTGCCTCCTACTGCCTGCTCTTCTCCATCTGAAAATGGGAAATCTTGGGCTGCAGGAGGGACCCCTCTCTCCCAGACCAGAAAGGGGGAATGCAGTAGAATTCCTGATACATAGCTCCTTTCCAGCTTAACTGTTTCCATGCTGCCTAACATGGATTTGGGGTAAATATTCCTCTTTGTGGTGTTCTCCGCTTTGAAACTGCAGGTAAAGGAGGCAAAAGCTGTTTTCTCTTGCCTCTGAACAAAAGTCTTTAATAGAACACCAAAAAAATTTGCAACATCCAAACTTCACCCTTGCTCAGCTCAGTTTAGGGCTTTTACTAAGGACCTTCTCCAGTTCTGTTCCTTCTCAGCTTATGGGAAAAACTCCTTTTTCTCCCCCTTTGGAGCATCCCTGCTGAAATGCCAATACAGCAAAGGAAAACAGCACTTGCAGGACCAGAGGCACAAGGAAGGCCACTGCTGAAGTCCATGGTGAAAGGGTTAAAAAAAAGCTTGAATATATTAAACCCCTCCGCATCTGACCTCTGGCAAGGACACACACAGCGTTGGTGTACAAGCCAACCATTCCTGCTTAGAAGAAACAAACAGCCACTATTTTTCAGCAAGATAATTACCATTTTTTCCATTGGATATCCCAGTAAAAATGTAACAGAGCTGACATTAAAAATGCTTTCAGCCAGTTACCACCGGCTGTGTCACCCCAGCTGCCAGCCCAGCCTGGCACTTTCCTGTCTTGTAAACTGGTACTTAATACATTCTTTGGAGTGCTCCCCCCTGCACTGGCTGCACAACTTGTCTGACCAGTTGAGTTGTCTTGCTGGACATTCCTGGTGTGAGGTTTAGTGGGAACACAGGTCATGCCACCTCCTGCCACACTGTGCCAAGGGTGACACTGGGGCAACAGGCACAGAACATGTACCAGGGGCTGCTCTGCACCCACCTGGTTTGGCCAGAGCCGGGTGAGCAATGCAGAGAGCAGCATGAGGAGGTGGTGTGCCCTGTGCCTGCAGCATCCTTGTGCTCCTGGGAACTGCTCTTGCCTGGAGACCCAAGGGGGTCACCACCTAACAGGACCCAGTCACCCTTCTCCTCTACCTGCCTGCCCAGGCTGGTCTTTAAAGGACCAACATGTTGTTTTTGCATCATGTTTTTCATCAGTGCAGCTCCAAGTGCTTTCCAGGGGAAGGAAGTGCCACTGCTGCCATGTCCATGCAAAATGGGAAAGTGATATGCTTGAGGCCACCTGAGCTGCCCTGGCACAGCTTCCCTCTGGCACAGGCTCTACCTGCTACACCACACCACCATCCACCAGCACTGGCTCCAAGACCTCTAGAAACTTTCCTCCTCTTTATATATTTTTGAAATCTCTAGCAAAAAATGCCACCAACTGAAATTTTTTCTAGGGTTTGGGGGTGGTTTTGTGGCACTTGAGAAGTGACACATTCTTCCTTGACAGATGACCTTATATGGCAAATTGCAGTTCAAACAAGGCTGTTTTACATGCACAATACAGCCCCTGAAAAGAAATCTCTGACGAGTAAGGCATCAAGGAGAGTCTGGACAATAGCAGAGGAATAATACTGGGAGAAATGAACTTGTATCCCAAGGACAGCTAGAGCAAGGAAGTGTAGGAACTAGGATGGAGAGTGGTCAAAGGGGGAGGCCAGCCCAGGAGCACAGAGAGGTGGAGGGTCAGTCCCACAGACAGCTCAGCCAAGGCAGCAAGACACCAGCAGTGAAAGGACAAGGCAGACAACTCATCCCACAGCAGGTGGAGCAAGGAAGAGAGAGCAAAACAAAGCACATGAAAGAAACTAAGGGGGAGGAGGGGACACACAGACTGCAACAAAGGAGTGGAGCAACTCTTTATGAGGAGCACAAAGAAGCTTTTCATTAATAAGAGCAGCAGAGGCAGCTCGCAAAGCTCATTTCCCAGACACAAGCAGACACCATCAGCCCAGCTGGAGAAGGAGCAGCACTCAGGGATACTCAGCACTTCAGCCAAGATACGCTTCCATGGCAAAGAGGCCCTGACTCCTGCCAAATACCAAACCTCCAGGGCAAAACACATCGTCTGAATCTTCCCCTGAGGAGAGGAACACGCAGGGCTGAACCCCAGAGTGTCACTAACTGCTCACAGGCTGCAGCCCCAGCCTGGGGACAGAGGGTCTGTCATGGGAGCAGTGGACATGGCCAGGGATGAAGGGAAGCAGAAGCTAAGGAGCCATGGGGGGATAAGTTCAGCTCTCCCAGAGGCAAGGAGCACTTCAGTCAGCTCACTGCCCGAGAGCGTGTCACTCCTCCAGCCCAGACAAGGGGAAGCTGCCATGGTTCATTCATATCCCAAGCTCCTGCCAAGCAGCCATGAAACTGTATGGAGCAATGCCAAGGGAAGAGAAGTGTTATAATTCACTGCCTCTCTTCTTGTGATGGAGGGGAATATCCTTCCTTGGATCACTAAGACCATGCTTGAATCCAGTGCAGGAGGGGGTTGGCCTGCCTAATTTCTGTTTTCTTTGTGGCAAGAACATGAGAAACTCCAGTATCAGGCTGGACTGAAGTGTCCAGGTAACATCAGGTTTTAGGGAGTATCCACCTTGACCCCCTGCACCAGGAAGGAACAGAAGTGGAAGGACACTCTGTGCTTCCCCTCTCACACCAGCTTCTTCCCAGCTCCTGCTCCAACCCTCAGGGGCATCACATACTCAACCTGTCCATGTTTTGAGCTCTAGCACCTCTGTCTGAGCTCCTGCTGCCACAGGACACAATGGGAACAGGCATCACTGTGTAGCCAGCTGAGAAGTATGAACAGTCTGAAGGTGCTTTCAAGCAGCCAGCCAGGCTGGATCTTGCTGTACAAAGAAGGCTGGAAGGGGCAGAATGAAGCAAAGGATTTGAACACAGCACACTCAGCACATTGTGTCTGCAGGGTTTCTGTTGCTGCATCACATGAGCGAAGTGCCAGGTCACGGACTAGACCAAAAGCAAAAGTTAAAAGTCACTTACCAACTTGTTGTTCTCGTACACATTTTCTTTTCTGAGAGAGTCAAAGTTTCTGAAATACAGAAAGAAGAGAAAAATCTTAGTTTGGTGATGTGAGTGAGCTGCTTCACTTCCAGCTCTCAAACCTCTCAGAGCCTCACTGGCTCAGGGGACAGAGCACCCCATCCCACCCTTGGACAGCTCCAGAGAGGGCAGCGTGGCAGATTCCACCTGAGAGTCACAGCCCTGCTCTACCCAGGACAGAGATGTGCAGCAGGCACAGCATCTGCCCACAGGCAGCATAAGACAATTTTGGCACATCTGCCTTTGTAGGCGTGACTCCCAGAGCTGCCTGTGGACAGGACACGCTGATGCCAAAACATCCAAGGCAAATTGGGGGGCTCTGCTGAGACAGCCAGGAACAACCTCTAACTCATGGGGTGGGTTTTTGTCCCCCAGAAAAGCCTTGCTTCTCTCCCACTTCAAAAAGACACACCAGCGCCTGCTGGGCAGGTGTTAACACCCTCTCCCTGAAAGTACTTTCCAGTCAAATGCATGATCTTCTCTTGCATTTAAAGTTGCCTCTACACAGAGAGCTCAGCTCCAAGGAGGTCTCTCATGGATCACTCACACACTGCATGTATCACATGCTTTCCCAACACACCTACACCCTCTGATCTCAGAAGTTCCTGGGTCCAGCAGCACATGAGTTCTGGCTTAAAATCCTCTTTTTTCCTCTGGCAGAACTCCACAAAACCAGCACCAGGAATCTGCCTGGGAAAACCTCTGCCCACACCATACTGCATCTCATAACACCAAAGTTCCCAGCAGAAATCTTACTCTGCTTTCCCTAGGGCTGTAACTTTTGATTTGTGATCATAATCAGTAACTGAAAAGGAAGTGACAATTACTGCTCACAAATCCAAGCCAAAGTCAACAATTCCTTTCTGCTGTCCCCGACATCACTTCCCTCTTCACCTCTCCCCAGATTTGCTTTCCCACTCCCTGGTCCAGCCCAGATGCCAATGTCTCTGCACTGTGCTGGGAACTCAGAACCTGGGACATGCTGGGACAGGGATGAAAGCGCAGGGGAGAGTTTGTGCTACTGGAAGTAGAGCCAGAGCACAGTGCGCTCCCTCACCTATAGCAGAGTGTGTCCTTTGCTTAGGAAACAGCCATCATCAGCTTTGTTTTAAACTGACTGGCACTTGCAAAACAGGGAATACAAAACTGGCTGTTGGCTGGCAGCCCTGCTCTCCAACACTGCTTCCCTCTGCCCAGGCAAGCGGGCAGGGTCAATTCCTTCCTGATAACCCCGTTTCACTTTACAATCCTTGTGGCTGTTGGCACAGAGCTGAGCGAGAGGCTGATACCTGAGAGGGAATTCTCACTGATAAACAGAAAACAGCACCAACTTTTGCATTTTTCGTATGTAGCACCTTTATATCTGGAGTGGACCCAATGTGTTAGCCAGTCCCTCATCTCTGGGATGAGCCAGGGCAACTGTGAGAGCCAGGGCAAAGCTGGCTCACAGCGACCTATTCATGAGAGAAACACATGATCTGTATCGCAGCAGGGGAACTTTTTCCACTGCTTGTAACAGCAAGGAGCAAGCCAGGTCCTTTATCTGCTCAGCACAGAAAGTGGAGCATTACATCATAAATAAGAGAGGCACCTTCAACATGCTTGCTCATCATGCCACAGCCTCTGCCTCCTCCCACTTTCCCACATCTGGTATTGCTATGTGGGATAAGGAGAGAAAGAATGACAGATAAGACCCTGAGGTTAAACTCCCCCAAAGAGCACGTAAAGACAAGGCACATCCCACCTCTAAATCATAGACTCTTTCCTGTGCAGAATCAAAGGGAATTGCAGAGGTTTTTCTTCAAGCAGTGCTCCTGCCCAATGATTTCCCTTCCCTGAGACAATGGATTAAAAAGAGCAACAAAAATAATCATGTATCAAGAAAGTCTCAGTGAAACAATAGATAAAACCATCCTTGGGTTAAGTCAGGCCAGAAAATTGGCTTTTTTTAAAAGCCAGCTGAAGGAGGTGATTTCAGCTCTCTGCCTCACTCCCAGTTCTACTCCCAAACAGTCTCTGTAGCGTGGAAATGCAGCAAAACACTGCAAGAGCAAAGAGGAGCTCCAGCTCCCTTGGTCATTCTGATATGTAAGACACTGGAATTACTATTTATTGTTGGCCAGTGGCCTTCAGCCACACTCAATGCTGTTTGCTCTGGTGGTGTGTGCACTCCCTGGCATGCAGCAGAGACCTAAAACCCCAATCTGTTGACGGTGAATGTCTCAAATCCCCTTCTGTTCCTCAAAAGAAAGTGCAAACAACCAGGTTATTTGGTCATTTCAAGAGTCTCCTGACCTCTCAGCATCATTCCTTCCCTGGCTAGTCAGGTGAACTGCTTACATATAATATTTCTTTTGGAAATTGATCTTGCTGGTGCATCTCCTATCTCGGAATATCAAAGCTCTCTGGACCAATGTAATCCTAAGACAGCAAAGGTAATACAAACAGAGAAGTAGGAGTTCTCCACTGAGAAAACACAGGCAACTGAATTAATTGGAAAAGGTGAAAAATATAAATGTGGCCCAAGAGAGGCCTCCAGTGTTGGAAACAAATCAGAGTGGAGTTCTCTAGCAAAGGAATAGCAGAGAAGTTTTAAGCTCCAAAAGAAACCTTTCCCTTAACAAATAAGTGGCTGAGCATTTCTCATGCCCACAAATCTCTGTGACCACCCCCTGCTCCAGCTGCACAGTCCCAGCACTCACAAACACGCTACAGTCCTCTGCAAGCACATGTGCTTCCATAGGAGGAAACTCCGCTGCTGCAAGCACTAACTTGACCTTGGAGCAGACTGAGAGAAAAAAAAAAATCCCAGAGTCTCGATGGCACCAAAAAAGTTTCTGTTTTTTGGCACTTTTTTGCTGTTTTCTCTACAGACAATGAGATGTGCAGTCAAAAGGATCACTGAAAATGAGTGAGGTGTCCTTTGCCAGCTCACAGCCCTTGGCCAGGGAGCTCAAATCCAGCAGGCTCTGCTGGGAACAGGACCTTTCAGCTGCTCTCTTTCTGGAGGTGCAAACCTGGGGAGGTGGGACAGAGCTGGGAATTCCAGATGGGAGATGTCCCCCATGTGCTCATCCTCCTCTCAGGAATGTCCACTCCACACTGCCCTGCTCTGGCTGGCAAGTGACAGAGTGCTGCTGAAATGAATCCCGAGCCATCCTCCCCCTGCCTACGCCTGTCACACAAACCACAAACCCACCAAGCCAAGCAGGCGGCTCTGCTTCACCCCAGCCTTTTGCTGAGGAGACTGTGGACAACCCATCCCCAGCAGGGCCAGCGTGACCTCATCCTGCCCTGCTGAGCTGACAATGACCTGAAAATGCAGCTGGAGGAAAGAGCACGGCTGCTGCTCAGCTGCCAAGGGGGATTTCACCACCAGCCTGTTCCCAGAACACCAGCTTGCAGTCTGGGAAAGAGCAAGATCCTGGATGAAGAGAAGGATCTTAATCAAAACCTTTTCTTGACATCTGGCATTAATATTTGAGTGAGTGTGCACGGCTCCCCTGCCTCCTCTAACCCATTTATCAGGACAAGGGCACTAAAGTCGTGGCTGAAGCTTGCACAACCTTCACCACCACGTGGCAGCTGCTGACTCAGCCTCCTACCATGCTGCCACGAGGCTTCATGTTCCTCCAACAAGAGATGTCCCCAGGCTCTACAATCATCACAGAAAATGGGCTGGAGCCTGCCCGACACAGTGTGTGTGCCCAGTTGGGACTGACTCTGAAGCAAGCTTCATCTGGGATGAAAAAGAAGTGGATTTCCATGGTAATTCAGCACGGATCTCCACTCCCTCTGAGCATCCTTGCATGAGTGGGAAGTGAGTGGGAAATGCATTTCTAATTTTACACAGCCTGCCCTGTTCACTGGTGGCACACAAGCCAACATTGGTTAAGTTTAAGAGAAGTTATCATATTTTCCATATGTTTTCCAGCAAGAAAACAGGAAGGAAGGAGAGACCAAGACCAGCCTGTCCTCTGAACCATATACTTCACAAGAGAAACCCATGTTTATATCCATGTTTTGAGCTTGAAGTTTTCCTGGTAATTTTTCAGGCTCCTGCAGGAGAAATATCGTGCACTCGGCCCAAGAATGTCATTTGTGTAAACCAGAACAGAAAACACACTGTTGCAAAACTGATGCTGTGACTGAATCATGATCTGCAAATGATTTATGCAGCAGAGCTGCTGCAAACACACCAAATCCTCCAAACACCAACTAGCCTTTCTAGTTTTACTTTCAGTCTGATGTTTTTAATCTTTAACTCGGATCTTTGGCAGAAGCAAGGGCATGAGCCCCAGAAGGGACCCTTGGGAAGCAGAAGTCACAGTCACACATGCACACAGCTGCACTTCTCACCACTGTCCCCTGCACCAAGAACACTCAGAGAAGCTTTTAGGGATACATGGAGAATCTGCACAAGTATTCTGGCCCAGGATCTGACCCATGGCACCCGGCAAACCTGGCCACCATCCACCTGAAAGCAACACTTCCTTCCAGCAGGACTTTGCCCAGTCAATGGCACACGTGGAGCTTTCCTGTAGCACAGCACTGATGAAGGAAGCCACAAATAAAGGTTTCCTTAACTCTAACCTTCAGGTAGCCCTTGCTGAGCTGGTCCAAGTCAGAAGGAGCTTCTGTAGCATCCCAAATAAAGTCAGGCAGAATGTTCACCATAAAAGAAAATGAATGGGAACAGACTGATACCTCAAGGAAGGTCTTCCCTCTTCAGCACAGGAAAATTTATTCAAGAGATGTCTATCCACTACCCTTGCTGTGCAGTTCAAGGACTATAAACAACTCACTAAACTGGGCAACAGGATTATTCCAGCTCTCACAACACTGAGCCCCTGTGCACAGCCGTGCTCCGGATGGGCCAGCTGCAGGAAGCAGTCACAGCCCCTCCACAAGAACACCTCAACCCTTCTGCCCCGGCGTTTGTATTTTTGGGACTGTGAATCAAAGGAAGGAAAGGAAATATCTGGAATCACATGGACATGACAACATGTCAGGAAGTTATACACAACAGCACCACGGTGACTGCCCAAGCACTGGGACAACAAAGTGTGCCTGGAGCTCCTGTACTAACCTCCCACTGCCCAAGGCTGCTCCAGCTTCTGTCAAGTTTCAAGATAACAGAGGAGAGAAAACAGGAAGATATCTTCTCTTGGGTTCAACCAGAAGCAAGACACCTGCAAGAGGGATGTCTGCACACAAATCCATGTAGCAGGCTGTCCTGGGAGCATGAGGAAAAAGGGAGAATACATAGGACAGGAGGAAAACTGCAGTACAAACCACCCAACCTGCTCCTCACACAGCTGGGCACATCTGATCAGGAGAGACCTAATGCTTAAATCAATACTCCTGGGCACTCTTCCCAGTGCTCCCTTGTCTTCATCTTCCCCCTCAATGCCCTCATCTCAAAGTCCAAAGAGCCCAGAAGAAAAAAAAAACAAAACAAACCAAAAAACCCCAGCTATGAAGCAGGATCTGTGACTCACTTTGGCCATTCACCTTCCCAGATGTTAACATCTGGGCAGGGACAGTTAAAAACCTACAGTGCACCAGCAATGGCACCAGCAAGGTGTGGAAAGCACTTAACCTCCCACAGACAGAGCTCTAGATCTAGGGAAAAACAAGGATGTGTAGGAATCCAGTGGCTGTGGGGCCCTTCTCTTTTACTGCATTTTGTTTAAACAGCCCCCGCCTCATGACTTGTGAGCGCTGCACTGCTGTCGGGCTGAGCGAGGAGAGCCCAGCCAGGGCAAACACAACAGCAAAGAAGGAAATGCTGCCCCAAAGATCGGTGCCTGAACTTGTTTTGCAATGGAAAGGACACATTTAGAACATCTATAATCCAGCTACTGAGGGAAGAAAAGGGAAAAAGGAAAAATATATGGAAAAAACCAGCACGTAGGCTGGGAGAAAGGAGCTTTTCTCCTGGAGATTCTGAGCGTGGGTGTGAGCAGAATGCTGCTGGTGAAGTGTCGAAAGGCAGGGCAAGAGCCCAGGGAAAGTGAAAAACCCGGGGTCCACAGCTCGATGGATGGCGGGATGACCACAGCACATCCACAACTGGATAGACGGCAGGATGGCCACAGCACATCCACAGCTGGATGGACAGCAGGATGGCCACAGCACATCCACAGCTGGATGGACAGCAGGATGGCCACAGCACATCCACAGCTGGATGGACAGCGGGATGGCCACAGCACATCCACAGCTGGATGGACGGCGGGATGGCCACAGCACATCCACAGCTCGATGGACGGCGGGATGGCCACAGCACATCCACAGCTGGATGAATGGTGGGATGGCTGCAGCCCAGCAAGGCTTCTGCAGGGATAGAGGGCGTGGGGTCTGCAGCTCGATGGACAGCAGGATGGCCACAGCCCATCCACAGCTCGATGGACAGCAGGGTGGCCACAGCCCATCCACAGCTCGATGGACGGCAGGGTGGCCACAGCCCATCCACAGCTCGATGGATGGCAGGGTGGCCACAGCCCATCCACAGCTCGATGGACGGCAGGGTGGCCACAGCCCAGCGAGGGTCCCGGGCTGTGCGCCGGGGGTCCCGGCCCCGCCGAGCCGGCAGCCCGGGCGCGGCCCTCGCCGCCCGGCACGGTACTCACATGAGGTCGGGGCGGTGTCGGTGCAGGATGGCGCAGAAGGCGAGGCCGTCGCGGAACGAGGTGGTCATGTTGGTGATGCTGACATCGCGGTAGCCCTCGCACTGCTGCCGGCACCAGAGCTGCAGGTTCTGGATGGCTGCCATGGCCCGGGGACTGCGGGAAGCCGGGGGGCGCCGCGCCCGGGGCTCGGCAGGGCCGGGCAGGGCCGGGACCCTCCGCACCGCGCCGAGCCCAGCCCGGGCCGAGCAGCCGGCGGGTGGCGGCCGGAGCGGCGGCGGTAGGCGGGGAAAGGGGCGGGCGAGGGGCGGAGAACGCGGGGCTGCGGGACCGCCTCGCCTCAGGCAGCGGGCAGCGGCACCCCCGGCACCCGCTGTGGGCACACGGGGCCCCGGGGCCGCCTCGCCTCAGGGAGCGGGCAGCGGCACCCCCGGCTCCCGGGGTGGGCACACGGAGCCCCGGGGCCGCCTCGCCTCAGGGAGCGGGCAGCGGCACCCCCGGCTCCCGCTGTGGGCACACAGAGCCCCGGGGCTGCCTCGCCTCAGGGAGCGGGCAGGGGCACCCCCGGCTCCTGCTGTGGGCACACAGGGCCCCGCACGCCGCGCTGCTACGAAGGGCAAGGGACATTTCCTTTGCTCTCACGCAAAAACGTCCTGCCCGGAGGGACGGCCACCGGGGGAGGCGTGAATCATATCTAATCACTGGGGAGGGATGTTTTCTCCCTGTTTGGAGGAGAAAAAGTTAAAAAGCGCCATAAATCGCCTGAATGTAACCGTGCGCTGGACAATCCCGCGCTGGGTGGGCGGATACAGCCCCAGCATCACCGATAACACCGGGTGTGAGCGGGGCCGGAGCCGTCAGAGCCCCTCCGACCCAGCGAGACAGAGACCGCCGGGCACGGGACGGGGAGGAGGAGGAGAGAGGACGAAGCTCGGCTGCCCAGAACCTGCCCAGAACCTGCCCCGAACCTGCCTAAAACCTTCCCAGAACCTGGCAGGAGTCTGGCTGTGGCGAGGGAGGGAGGCCAGGCGGGAGCGGGGGGTTTTTCCGTGCTGGGGCAGCGCGTCAGGCATCGGCAGCGTCACGGAATCATGGAATTGTTCAGGCTGGAAAAGACCCGCAGCTTCCTCCACGCCCCGTTCCTACAGAGAAGTGTGGGGTGAGGGGGCAGGAAGGCGGCCCCGCTGCCGTCCTGCCCCGCAGCACTCACATCCCATAAAATAACTCACCAGACCTCATGCAGCTGACAAAACATGGGAAGAGACAAGGTAACACTTAAACAGCCGCCTATAAATTAGGTAAAAATAATCAATAATACATATAATATATTAACGGCATTTCTGTGACATGATATGGATAATATACATTAATATATAAATACCTCACAAATAATTCAGAGTGTTTCCATTTCATCAACAATCACTGGCCAATGTATTTACTTTATGGTAAGGATTATACATTTCATTATAAATGGCTTGCTGGGCATGTCAGCAACTTTTACATCTCCATTCACTTTATTATTAATGGTTTCCTGAACAGTAATGGCATAATAATGCACACAATGCAGCATGAATATTTGATGTGGCATCTATAGTCTCCCATTTATCATTTATAACAGGCTACAAAAACATTATAAAACATTTATTACAAATTTATAGATCACTTTATACTAAAACAAAGTTGTGTTATAAATACATTATTAATCCTTTATGCCATTTATAGGAATCCCTTGTAATAAGGCCTTAGCATATGTTGCTGCACAACTGTACAAGAGTGGTGTGGTGAGGAGGAAATACGGCACTGTGAGCCTGCTCCCAAGTCCTGGGTGTATTCTGTGATGGAAAGCAGAAACATCTGCACTCAAAATTAACCAGACTACCAAGGGACCAATCGAAAGAAACGCTGGATTAACTCAAAGTTGTGTTTTTACCCCTCACTTCCCTCAAAAAAGACACTTGCTGGAGCCCTGAAAGATGAGCTGTCCCACATTTCCACAACACCTTTGATAAAACTGTGTAATTTACAGAAAGCCTGGCTAACCATGAGCAGCCCTTCCCATGCTCAGGTAACTTAGGGCTTGGTGAGAAATAAAGAAGAAGCTGGGTTTAGGAAATGTGTCTGTGGAGTTTCTGTTCAGCAGTGTGCATCCCCTGCTGAGCTTCCAATCGACACAGTGCAGCACTGGGAAACGAGGAGAAGGAAATGAGCTTTGGAAATGGAGTGGCTGCCAGTCACCAGTCGTACAAACAGTGAAAATCAGCTCTGACACAGCTGTACTTACCCCTTCCAGATTTAATGGCCCAGATGGGGCACAGCCCAGGGAACAAGACTTAGTTTTTTAAAAATATATTTGTTTAACATGACAATCTGTCCTCTAAAGAACCCGGCTTAATGAGTCAATGCAGTTAGTCCCTTCTCATTACCTCATGCTTTGGGAAGGGGCAGCTGGGGCTGGGTGGCAGGGGACACAGACCCACAGAGTGGAAAGCCAGGCTGGGCTCAGAGCAGCTGTGATTTCCTGTGTATCACAGGCCACCACGTTTCACCTTGTCCCTCCCTGCATTGCACCCTGCTTTTTCACCAGGACAGTTGTACCACAAATGCAGGCTTGCAGACACCAGAAGAAGAAACTATTAGTTGCTGGTTCCAAGCTGTACATCCCAAGAGAGGGTTAGTCTGGAGGTACAGCCCTGGGTACACCAGAAGAATCAGGTCCACATTATCCACTAAGGTGATTAAAATGACATTGCTGAAGGAGTTTGCTAATGCAGTAAGAGTATTACTGCTGGCCCAATAATGGCTTTCCAAAGTACAGGCAGCAGAGACATGTGCAGTGGTAGTTGGTGATTAAGGAGGGCTCTGTGGGAGTTTGCAGCTATGATGAGACTTTAATGCACCAACAGGTAAACTAACACACACTGAGAGAGGAAGGGGGCAGGAAGGGAGCAGAGCTGCCTGTGCAAGTGCCTATTACCCAGAGCTGCTGTTCTCCCAGGATGTTCCTCAGGGGATGATGCTTACAAATCCTCACTCTGGATTGTACCTTTCCTTTCTACATCTTTTCCTCTGAGGGAGCCTTATAGGTCCTTATCCTGTTTTGCAGACCTTGCCCCTGCTCACTGAGCTCTTCCCAGAGCTGCTGGGTGAGGTTTCCCACAGCTGGCTCAGGGTGTGTCCTGGAGCACAGTGCCTGCTCCCCTAGTTCCCTTCCCAAGGTGTGTTTGGAAGCTTGTTGGAGCAGCAATCCACAGACATGGACTGATTTATTCTTCTCAGCTTATAGACACTCTTCTTCCTCAGTCCTTTTCAGTTCTCAGATACCAGACTGCACCAGAGAAATGCTGAGTGCTTCCTGACAGTTGCTATGACTGTAACTAGTAGGGATCACTCTCTGCCATCAGCTCTTAAATTTATCCTGGTTCCCATATGCAGCAACTAATGGATTTTACCACTACTAGAGAAAAAAGCATAAATATCTGACTAGGCCACCCAAAAAAACCCAACCATTTGTCAGCTTGAAGACTCGAGGAGAAGAGTCGATTCCTTGTATGAGAAAATACAGAGCCTCATGAAGCTGAGAATCAAGTGACGAATTTTTTTTTTCTCATAAGACAGCATAACATCATAGAAAAAAATCACATCTTTTAACTATTGTGAGAAATCAGCTGATCAAATTGAGCTACTTCATAATTTTGCTGCGGGCTGTGTGCAGGGCTGTTCACTCCCAACAATAGGAAGTGTGTGTTGTAGCCAAGAGCTCTCATACATCCCCGTGCCAATGGCTTGAATTAAATTGAGGGATTTGAAACAAGAAGGAAAAAGCATTTGTCTCATCAGTAACATGCCTCATCAGCTCTCTCTTCCCAGAAGGCAGCCAGCCTGACTCCACAGAGATGGAAAGGCCCCAAACAGGGAAAAGAAAACCCCAACAATTTCACAGCTATTCACGCAGAAATGCTTCCACACGATACCTGCCTCCCCTCAGAGTCTGACTAGTTTGACCTGCAAAAGTAGCAGAAAAAAAGTTATTATGAAATTCAAGTCTGAACAAGAATTTTCACTTCTTCCATTCTTCCAAGATGAAAGGGAAACGTGAAGTTATAGGAAAAGGCACTTTGGTAAATCTCTCTGCAACACATCCCCCTGAGAAGCTCATAAATGGTAAACTCATTATCCTAAAATCTAAAAGGACCAAAAACAGTGAGCATCAGAGCAAAGAGTGTTCTATCACCCAGGTATAACACAATGTCACATCAAAACAGAAAGAAGTCACTTTCCCTTGACCCTCCTGCCCATCAGCCAGATGTCCTGCTGGCTTTCCTGTCCCCCAATACAGTGAGGTGAGGGATGGGCTACAGGGTGATTTCAGAAAGTTATTTCCAGGCAGCAAGCACAAGAGATTGCTCACATCCTGCATCCTACACACCAGGTGATAAGAAAAATGAAAAGGGCATAGACAGCAGCTTGGTGGGTCATCAGTCCCAGGGAGCTAAAAGCAGCTCTCCAAGAGGGTTGGGGGTGGTATTTATTTCATAAGGTGATCTGCCCTTGTCTTCCACGGAGGGGGAAACAGAAGATGGTGATCCCCAGTCTTTGCATTGCCATGGCAGAACATTCTCTCTAGTCCTCCAGGAGCTGCAAACATCCCCATCCTTATCAAAAAGTGAAAGCAAAGGTGTGTTTTGCAGACTACAACCTGTTTGGATCATGCAACTGGGTGAAGTGACCCCAGGTTTATCACAGCACCACGATGGGAGCAGGACACACCCCAGAGCAGAAACTGGCTTGGGCACTTTGAAATGTTGTGTCTTATCAGTAGAGCAGAGTTTAAAACCAATAAAATTTGTTATTGATTAACAGTGTGAATGTGCTGAAGCGAAAAAGAACTTTTCTCCATGAGTAAGTGAAGTTTCCTTTTCCCGGTAGTGAGGGTAAGCAAGGTCTTGTTCTTGTTTCAAGGAACACAAAGACACTTGCTCATCATTCAGCTTATTTCTGAACTCTGAAATCCAGCTGGAACCTCACCTGGAAAAGAAGCCAGCTCTTACCTTGGGTTACAAACTTAATAGCAATAAAATTCTTGAGACAGAGTAAAGGCCAGAACTTTCCACTTTTGCACTAAATTGATGGGAAAAACTACAAATTGCCTTGTTTTCACCCAGACCAAACCTGAAGCACTATGTGCTTTATTAGGGGGAGAACAGGCACTCCCCTAGAACATCTGTGACAGTACAAAATTAGGACTCTCCAGTCCTGGCATAGCAGTGTGGCCACTCTGTGTCCTCCACATCCACTGGCACTCTGTGTCCCTCTGTGGGTGCCTTGGTGGGTGCAGAACCAGGGGATGGCCTGCTGTGGGACACTTCAAACCCTGCAAGAGAACTCTTGGTAAATGTGTTTTGGGATGCCCCAGAAGGGCTGAGCACCCTTAGAAGTCTCACTCCCCTCCAAAGATACAGTAAAATCATATGCATCCCTTTAGATTTTGAATATCATTATTGGTTTAAAAAAAAAAAAGAGAGACAGAGAAAGGGAGGTAATTTTATTACTCTTATGGTATGTTTTCCGTTATTTGCATAATTGCTTAATGCTAATAAGACAATTAGCAATTCTTACAGCTTAATAATTACCCAGCAATGACTGGGCTATTGTAACTTAATTAATATTTTAATTGTTGCTGGGGGTCTTGACATTTTTTGCCAGTATCTTTTTGTGTTAGAGATGGTGTTCCTGCAAGCTGACACCAGAACACCACCATCAACACAGGACAAGCAGATATGTTATTATAGATGTCTCCTGATTTTAAAATGATGGGAAATTTCAAGCTCTGTATTCTGCTACTTTAGGGGCAAATTATCTAAATACAAGGACAGGCAACACAGAAATCAGTCCACCTTAGGCAAATGCTACCCCTATAGCAGCCAGGCTACTTAGCTGGCATGGGGCTGGCTTTGGCACTCCTAAAGTTAACGGAAGTCTTACCATTTTTAGCTTTTAGCAAACAAGTCCTTGAGTTAAGTGTGAACCGTACTGTCCTGAACTGTGGTATGGCCAGAAGGAAGTTAATTGAGGGCAGGCAGGGCCAGGACTGCATTTGTCACTGATGGAGGTCACAGATGAGGTTGGCTGGAGGAAGGGGATGGCAGGGCCCCAGGGAGCAGTCCTGGGAATAGACTCCATTCACAGACACGAGGTAATGGAGTTTTCCTCTCCTTTTTTATTCTACACAAGACTTCTTGCTGCTTCTTGCAAGGTGCGGCTTCTCATTTCTCATGGCTGGCACCACATCAGCCTTTAGCCATGAAATCCCAGTTGGTGGCTGTTACCTGTGCACCTCTCCCTGCCCTGCTGCTGTTGGTGTAGCAGGTCAGGCAGATTTTCCTCTGAGCTCAGTGCTGGGACTCGTCCAACTCCTCAATGCCAAACACGTCCCAGAGGCAGCGGCCACTGAGTCAGGAACAGGCAGGCACCTCCCTGCTTAGTCATGCCCTGCTCATGACCAAATCCACATGATGCTCCAGGATACCCCACACCATTCGTGGGATGCACAACCTTGCCCAGAGGTGTGTCAGAAAGCCACAAACCTCCAGGACACTGGTGCACGTGAGGGGCCACAATTCCAGCCACACAGGGCTTGGCAGGTGCGTGGTATGGATGGGTTAGAGATGCCCACTTGTGCCCAGCCAAGTAGTGAAGATCCATCATGTGCATGCTGGACAAGAGCCAGCCTTGCCCTGAGCTGGGTGCAGCCACTGGGTGAGAAACAAACCTCTGGGCAGTTTTCTCTTCCCCCATCAGCTGGAATGGGATTCCCAGTGTATCCGAGAAGACAAAAAGCCTCCCCATGAGCCAGTGCTAAACACATTTCCCAGCCCCAGACACCAGCTCTGGCAGCCTAGTTCTCTTAAGAAGGCTCTTCACTACAGGAGATGATGATAGAAAAGTGTCTAAACAAGCATTTTGCAGCAGTTTGGGATGTGCTGCCTGTAGGGCAGATGGGAGCAGTGACGTGCCCTGGGTGAGTCATGGGGCCCCATGGGCTTGGCCAGGAAAGACCCTGCAAACCTCCTCAGCACTCCTCTTCTGATCAAGGCACAAGCTCTGGAACACACAGAGGATGGCCCCAGCCCCGGGAGGAGCCTGGGAGAGCTGTGAAGGGTGACACTGTCAGCTCAGCCAGGATGGGAAGAGAGGAGGTGCTCAGACAGGCGGAGATGGAAGTTACAGAGCACAGATTACAGGCAGGCAAGTGTCAGGGCATCAGTAGCACTGTCACCAACCATCTGAGAGCTGTCACGGCTGCCTTCCCTGACAGCAGGGATGGGCTCCAGCCCTGAGCTGTCTCCACACAGCCAGGCTCCCCCTGACAGCCCTGTTTTCAGCACTGATCTGGTTTTGATGATGTGCTCCAAGCCAAGGCAACCTGCTTAGCTCCACTGGGTCCAAGCAGAGGATGGCAGCAGAGAAAGTGCACTGTGGGAACCTTCAACACAGCAAAAAGGAGAGATCAACAAATCACAGATGATGATTTTTGTACTGGGACATCTATGGGAGATCTCAGTTCTGCAGAGTAACTTTCACCCACATCATCTCTGTTTGACTTCATTTCCTGATCTCCCAAAAGATGATTGCTGCTGCTGCTAAAGAGATGCTCCTTCCACCTTCCCAGACACATCTCTTTCCACACAGCTCTGCAAAGCCTGTCTGTTCTGGACTGAGGGGTCATGAAGTAGTTCTGCCAACATGCAAGCATGCCTTGCTCCTGTGACCCAGGCATCCTGGAGCAGGTCTGCTTACCACAGGCATTGCAAAACAGACACAGGAGAATTTGGGACCAACCACATTGTTTGGTTTTGCCTGTAAATGTTTCTAGTTGCAGCCCCAGAGTGGAATTTCTGGAAAGCCCCAGCTTTCCCAGAGAGGATCTTCGCCAAAGCACTACTATTGTGCTTGACTCACTGTCTTTGCACAATAACAGTCTTGAGACATCTTCGTTGCTCCTTGACTCAAAGTCCTTAAAAGCCCTTTTCCAGGAAGTCCCACAAGTTCCCAGCTGCTCTAGGCCCACAGCAGCACCAACAGAACTACCTCCCTGCTCTGACAAACTGAGCAGTGCCTTAATGATGTGTGATAAGGGACTAAGGTACGGGTTCCCAGTGAGATTACTGGCTCCCCTTGGACAGGCGTTAATCCTGCTGTCACTGAGCCCCTCAGGAAACCCATTCCACTGACTTGATCTCCTTCAGCTGTTCCTCCACATAATTTATATGGAGCTAATTGCCACAGTAGTGGCTCCGGATGCGAAGCAGATGCTGCTGAGGAAAAGAGCATGTTGCATCCATAACTGATGGCTCTAATCTCTACATAAAGACAAGGCTACTTAGAGCTGATGGGAGGTTCAGTTCTCCCCCTTTTCTTCTCCATCTCTCTGCAAAGCCAGCTGGACATTCATTCATATGTTGACACACTAGCTAAAGAGCTCAGCTATGCTATTCCTCATGTGCAAGAACACAGTATTTCCCCACTCAGCTGAGGTCACAACTGTCCCTGCCACCAGCAAGGAGCTACAGATAAAATTGCTCCAGGATGTTTGTCTTTAGTATCCTACAGAGTTTCTCTACTAACAAGTGGAGCACCAGAGGAATAGAAACAAATGACATGAGAACAAACTGGTGATTAGAATTAAGTGAGGCTGGAGAACAAGCATACAGAGCAGTTATTTCTCTGGAGCAGGGGAAAGGCAGATGCCTCCTTTCCTGTCCTCAAGTGACAGCTGGCAAATAAACCATCACCCCTATCAGCAGGCAAGAACCAGAGAGCAGTGGTCAGAAGAGTCACTGGGAGGAACTGGCCGATCCCAAAGAGGAAACCCAGCTGCTTGTTCAAAGCCTCCACTGTGACAGTGGCCAGCTGCTGGGATGTTTGCAGATGTACCAAGAAGTTTGTTTTATTTGTTTTTAAACAAAACTTTTCTAAGGAACCTCTTAAAAGTTGTCCTGTCAGCAGCTGGTGCAGACCCAACTCATCCATGGTACCTTACTGATCTTTCCAAATCTGCTCCATTTCTTGCATATCCTGTAAAAGGCCAAGACAGCTCGGTGAGCACTTGGCCATGGAGACAGGTCTCCCAGAGGTCTTTGTCTAGAATAACAAGAGACTGAAGAACAGGGGGAGAAGGATGACAAGCTATGCCCAAGGAAGCAGAGAAAGGCACAATGGAAACAAAGAGAATTTTAATTATAAAATAAAAAAAATAGAACACCCACCCCCAGAAACCAAAGTGGTCTCTCCCCCTGCACAAATCTGCATGTTCTCTCCAACACGGAGAGTGCAGACACTTCAAGTGCAAGGGCCATCACTCACTCCCTTCTGCTCTCCTAGCAGCTCTGCCTTCTTGGAGAGACAAAAAACCCCAAACAACAAATTGACAGCCACTGCCCCAAAACCCCAAGAAGGAAGTGGTCCCTGTTTGGCACAATGTTCAGGAGATTTTTCTCCCGCAATAATGGCATCTTAGCCAGCCAGATTAATCCTTGCCCCTTTCTGATCTTCAGTCAGCACCCTCTTCTTTTCCAGCACAGTCTGGCCTGCCACATCACCTCTTTGATCCTCCAGCACATGGGTTGCAATACCCTGTTCTTCTTACAGGCCTGTAATGCAGCTGATGAATCCATTAAATTAATTCCTCTGGAAGTGGAACTCCCAGAACCACATGTTCATATCATGGCCTCCATGTGCAGAATCTTCAAGGCCTCTGAGATCTGAGAGCTGGTGTCGATCTGGCCATACATGCCCACCAGGAAGGCCCTGTGCAGCAACACTGCTGCATGCTCTGGGAAAGGGAAAGGCAGAGTGAGGACTGGCCCGAGGGCTCCATGTGCAAGCAAGAGCAATCCACCAACCACTGGGTGAGCATTTGCAGCTACACGAGAAACCTCTCCTTCCATAAGAACAAGGCACAACCCCCCCTCTACCAGCTCTATGGGTTTGTGATCATGTGAGAGGTCACAACTCAGAGAAAACTGTAAGGGAGACAAATCTACTTCAAGGAAGTGTCCTTTGTCTTTATGACAAATCCCCCACGTGAAGCTCAGCCCAAAGCTACTATTGGTATTGACAGCCAGGTCTAAGCAACAGCAATCCTTGGCAACTTCCCAGGGGAGCTGTTCCCAGCACAGGACCCCAGCTTTGACCCCTGTGAGGCCAACCATGCCCCAAAGGAGGCAGATCTCCACTGACCTTGGCAAAGGAGGGTATATTCAGGCAAGTTCCTCAGTGCTGTCTGCACCACCTCGAAGTCTCGGCTGCCGAGGCAGTACATGTAGGTGGGCAGGAAATCTGCAGCAATGCTGGGAGGGAAACATGACAGTGTCAGTGTAGTTCAGATCACCAGCCAGCACAGCCTCAGTTCAGATCACCAGCCAGCACAGCCTCAGATCCCGTGGTGCTCACCTGGGGTTGTTCTGGATGGAGCGCAAGGCCAGGCTGAAGGCCAGGTTTCGGCAGGAATCCTCTGAGGAACTCATCAGCTTCTGCAGGTTTGTCTGAAAGATGGACAAATGTGGATCATGGGGCCATTCAGGGAGCACAAACTCCTTAGGCTGGCATTACTCCTCCTCCACACCAATCCAGCCCAACAGAAATCCAGCAGGTACTGGCTGACCCCAGAAATCCCTCTTTGTAAGACAGATTATCCTGGTTTTTAATACTTTAAAGTACCCTTCTGTAATCTTATTTCATGTGGGACAGCTGAGTTTTCCCTAGTTTCCAGCTTTTCCAACAGAGTTGTTTTGTTCTGTTCTCTCCTTGTCCTGGGAAGAGGACAGAGGGTTAATTCTTGCTCTGACATAAAGCAGATGATGGCTGACCCAGTATGCAATGGAGGGAACTACTGCCTGCTCTCAGCAGGGCTAACTGAGGACACATTTCTTCTAAGGTGCTGCAACAACCACCCAAAAAGCAGAGGAAAGGTAGTGCTTAAGCTGGCTGTGCAACAAACTGGTGAAAAGAATCTCTTCCTTCCAGTGGCAGTTTGAGACACCAATACTCACAGCAAAAAAGGCAAGAATTTCTGGCCTCCGTCTGGACATCTCATCAATGTCTGTCAGCACTTCCAGGATGTCTGGAAGAAGACAGGTGAAAAGGTGACTGAAATTCACTGATCCAGCAAAGAATCTTTTCTTTTTCCCCACAAAACCAATCTCCCAAGCCGTCAAGTTTTCCCACTTGCACACAGAGGTAGTGTAATAAAGGCAGTTCTTCAAAAAGGAGGAGACCAGGGATGTGCCAGATCAGCACATCCCAACCTGCCCAGACAGAGGAAGGAATACAGTGGGTGAGAGGTTTCAGTTCCAGAGCACCTTCTCTGTAACTGAAGTCCTTCACAGAGTGTCTCTTCAAAACACAGAGTCCAGGCAGGACTCTTTTGTCCTATTCTATGTTGTAAGGAAAACTGTCACAACTCAGGTTTGAACACTGGACACCTGTAATATCAGAAGACCTTTGGAGAAGATTATGGATCCCATATGCCAGGTTAACATGGTTTTCTTCCATGAAGGCCATTTTGGGATTTCTAACAAATCCTGCTTCTCATCAGTTTGGTATTTCATTCCTATCAGCACTTCAGACCTGGGTCAAACTGTAACACTTGATTTACTCATACTATCTCCTAAAATGCCTAAAGATCCTTGAAGAGCCCCAAAGCAGAGGCCATTAAAGTACTGCTGAGCTAAGCGATAACAGAATCATAGGAAGCCTCTGTCACAGAATCACAGGAGGTTATGGACAAGTTAATCCAAAAATGGAACAACATCCTAACTGCTAGTGGCTTCCAAACACAAGATTGAAACAGGAAACCACGCTGCTGCTGACAGATAAGTTACAAGGTTGACAAATGTCTGCATTTGCCCTGTGTCTTTGCAGGTCCTCACTCACCCTCCACTGTTTGGCCTCTGGAGAGCCTCTTCATGTACGGGGCCATCTCAGCTGGCGTGAGGGGAGTGAAGAGGGACACGCTG
This sequence comes from Eopsaltria australis, assembly GCA_034509425.1. NCBI lineage: Eukaryota > Metazoa > Chordata > Aves > Passeriformes > Petroicidae > Eopsaltria > Eopsaltria australis. Next base: position 2,908,064 of record JAVTVJ010000220.1, on the reverse strand, counting down.
ACCAAGGGCAGAGAGCCAGCAGCTGCTTCATCTGGGGGAGAGAGAGAGAGCAGGGCACTCCTGGCAGCCCGTGGACTGGCCAGTATTCCCCCCCAGTGCAGTGGTGTATCATGAGCCACCAGCAATGCTGTGATACAATTCCTGGCTCTCACACTGTCTCTAATCTCACTGCACCTCCTGTCACCCCCTCAGCTGACACTGAGGAGGAAGCTTTGCAAGCTCTTTTAATACTGAATAATTTTCCCTGCAAGCTGTGCAAGCTGTAAACAGTGGACGAGTGGATGTCCCCCCAACAGGTCAATCCTTAAGTGTGGATTAAAAGGGCAAAATCCACAACCAGGAAGATCACCCTTGTTAAGGGCTGTTCTTCTGCTCCAGTAGTGATACCACTGGCAAGAAAACAAATTAACCCATCCCAGCTGCTGGTTCCCAACTGCAGAGCATACAAGCGCCATTCTCTGCTCTAAACACATTGAGCTGTTACAAGAACAAGCATAGCACACACCCCACAAAAACACCTCTTCTCCAAAACAGACTGCAGGTTCACCAGCTGGAATAACTCTTCCCTGACTCACCATCCTTCTCTTCATCAGAGCCCCTGTCCAAGATGTCACTCTTACTAGGCAGACTCAGCCCAGCCAGGAGGGACTTCAGCATTGCTAGGTCACTGTTGTCTGATGACAGGTCACTGGGAAAAAGAGGTGGTGTGGCTTTCAGTAGCAATAAGGGCGTGAGCACAGGAAACAGCACAGATACGCACACTGAAACAAAGCGCTTCTCAGAAACAAGATTTTTCCTTTCTTCATAACTGGAACTCAAATGCATTTTCCCCACTGATGTGTAGGTGGGACCCGCAGCCACTGCTCTGGGGAAAGACCCTCCAGCTGCCCCTCTGGAAAGGCTTGCAGTGCACTCAATGTGACATTCAGGCCATTATGTGAATTAAAGTCATTATGTGACTTCCTTGGGCTCAGTTTTCCCCTATAAAGAAGAGATATGCTGCTCAATTCAACGGAGACTTAAGGGAGCCAAGGCTAAAAAAGTGCCATATTAACAGCTACTCTGTCACATCCTCTTGCTGTCCTCTGTCTGATTAGCCCCTGGCAATCTGACTGTGCATGGGCTAGCAGGCATAAGGAAGCTTACTGGAGTGGATCCGAGTGCTTCTGTAAGAAGGAGACAGCTGCCTGGGCATTGCATGTGATGTACTTGTGGATGAACTGGACAAACTTGCTGATGAAGGCAGCCAGGTGCCGCGAGGATTTTCTGTAGTTCTGGGAAAGGATCAAGAAGGTGAGAGTTAACAAAAAACCCCCAGCAATGTACTGCCCCATCCTGCAGCTTCTTGATCTCCTGCCTCCTCTTCAAGCTCTCCAAGGTACTTAACACACTCTTTTTATTCTTAGGCATTTAGGAAGGCTTTCCCTTCAAATGAGAAGAGCTGAGGTTGGCCCTGTGTTACAGGAGCTTCCCCATCTAGTGGCCAGGAGCTGGCACAGGGAGGGAAGCAGGGATTTTCCTACCAGCAGCAGACGGATGAAGGACAGCAGACAGTCCCAGAGTGCCGCCTGGTGCTCGTTCTGGAAGACCTGCGGCTGGAGCAGCTCCAGGATGCCCAGGACGTGGATGAAGAAGGTCAAGTGGTTCTGCTGCCTGAACTCCTGGAAATTGAGGTGAACGCGGCCGTGCAGCAGTGCTGCAATCATTGGCAAGTGCCTGAAACAACAAATAAGAAAATCCAGGTCTAGATCTTTCAAGGTTACATATTACCTGAGTTTCTGGAAGGCAAAATCCCTTATCCTCTCTCAGAGTTCTGATCTTGATCCCTATATCCATAGATGCAGCAAGCCCTATTTTCCACCCATATTCTGTTCTCTAGTCTCCAGTTCCAAGATTATTTCCTGACAGACACAAGGTGTTGCCTCCTTGTAAGGGATGTAACCTTGCTGCCCTTCTCTTGACTTCTGTACACGAAGGTGAATTCTCTCACCATCGTTGTGATTGCTGCAAGTTTGTTCCCTTTCTAGGACAAGGGTGGGTGCTTTTCAATGAGCCCCAGTCACACACAGGGAGAGAGAGGTACCTAAGGAGGAGGATGGGATGAGCCACAGCCAACTTCCTGCAGGCCATATTGGCATCCCACACGCGGCTTTCAGATGACTTGGAGTCACTGGTGTCTGCAAGGAGGTTAATGAATCTGTGAACCAGGGCATCAAGCTGGAAGAAAAATAATGAGCAAATTGTTAAGAAGTTTAATGTACAACTCAGCCCCTGGCTCTCCAGCAGTGCTTCCCAATTCCTTTCCAGCTACACAGGGGGGTTAACAGAAATTATTTTCAGGTAGAATCTGTGCATAGATGCAGTGCTCCAGCTGGCATGGGATCTGAAGTCCACAGTCCCTACAGACATCAAAGCAAGATCAGATGCCTGCAGACTTGTGCCTTACAGAAGCCTTTGGCACACAGAAGCTTGTGGAGCTTATATTATTTTATAGAAGGACACTGCAAAATAATCCACACCAGAACTCTCTGCTCTGTAAAGTGCAGGCAGGGAAGGGGTAACAGAAGAGCAAAATAAAGAGACCAAAGTCATCTAGGAAATTTTTGCCAGTCCTCGCCTTCTAAACTGGGCATCAAGGTAGCATCCATTCTGCATACACAACTGGAAAGGGGCTTTCCTATGCCTCTAACTTTACCTTGCAAGTGCTGCTGTCTCTGGCTCCTTCACTGGTAAGAAGCATCTCAGGCATAGGCACAAGGAGCTCAGGTAGTTGCAGGTATATCTGCAGCAGAAGGTCCTGGCAGCATTTCCCCACAGAACTAAAGGAAAAAGGAAGAGGTCAGCCACTGACTACTACATTAGTTCAACCAGCAAACAAACACCCCAGACCCATCAGATTAGTAACAGCCTTCCTGCATGTGGCAAACAAAGCATGTGAAAGCACAGACATCACTAATCTCAACCAGTGTATTTTAGGTCTTTGCTTCTTTTGAACAACTCAAATCATTCACCTTCTACAGAGATCCATCCACAATCTATGGAGATCCATCACTAGGCCATTTGGAGTTAGAAAACTGCAGTTCCAAAGGGCACAGACAAGAAAGCTCTGCTTACATCTCCAGCACAGGGCTCCTGCACATGGTACTCGTCGTCAGCTCCACCCCAATTCAAAAAGAAGTCAGAACCACAACTATTCAGACTAGCCAACATGCCCTCTACACACCTGAGGCCCCTGTAGATCCCTGGCACAGTCTGTACTGGGAGGCAGTAAAAAGCAACAGCAGCTGAGATTACTCAGAACCTTTCCTAATATCACCATAAGCAAGCTTGGAATTAGGTCAGTTCCTTTCACTGCCACAAAACATCATCTTCCTGTTCTTTCCACAGACCTAAAATAGCTGTTAGGAAACAATTTGGTCTCCATTCAGCTTTGAAAGCAAGTCAGAAGCAGGATGTATTATAAGCAGTGACTCAAGGGATGAGTAGACAAGAAATCCCACGTTAGGAACCAGTAATTAAAATAACCATTGCCTTAAAGAAAGAAACAAAAAACCCAAGCATGTCAAGAATTTCATTCTGAAGTCCTAAAAGCAAAAGAACCCTTAAAATCACTTTTGAAGTCAGCTTCCTGGTCTGAGTACCACTTAAAACCACTTGTTATTCCCCCAAACCTCAGGAAGGATAGTGTGCACTTTTCATACAGGCTCTGGAACATTATATTCTTAATGAAGACATACTGGCAAGAGTCATCATTACCTGCCTGCCTGTGCCCAAGAACTACAACTCCAGCAGTCAGTGTTCCTCATTTGCAGCCTCACCTGCTTCCCCACTGCTGGATGCAGTTGGTCAAATATTCTGTTACTTTTTTGATGTTCTCAAGGTCTCCATGAGAACAACTGAGCAACAATGGCAGTCGAGACTGGATGAGCGTGCAGGAGGCCTCGTCAGTGTTCTGGTATCTGGTCTCTGCTTCAGCCAGGATCAGCTCCACCATGCTGATCAGTTCTGATGCCTTCAGGTGGAGCACGAATTCCTCACGGCGCTTCTGTAACGCAAGACAACATCCCAAATGATTCCACACCAAATCCCAAGATCCTTAGTTCCTTCTAGTAACACCTTCCCCTACTGGAATGGAACATCTTAGAACCAGAATTAAGAACAGCCTCATATCTAGAGCTCTGAAAGCATCACAGCCCCAAATGAAACCTCTTTACCCCTCCTCTACTTCTTCATTTACTTCCATCTCAGCATGTGTGATGGGTCAGAAATCATAATGTAGTCACCAAAACAAAGAAATTCTGTGGAGAAGAGACACAGCCTCCTTTTCTTTGTAAAATGGCAATTATCCCATGCTGGATTTTAGCTTGCTTGCCACTCTACCCTTGCACCTTTACCAGATATTGTGGCAATTGCTGCAGGGGAAATGCCAAGTGGGCAAACTTTGTGTGTTCCTATCAGCTTTTTGGACTCTAAATTGCCACTGTAATATGTAACAGCAGAGCAGCTAAGTAACCAGCTGAGGTACAGGCAGCAAACTTGGCACACTGCACCTGAATCACTCCAGCCACCTCTTGGCCATGGAAAAATCAGGCACTGTGAAAACATTGCCTCTCACTGCATCCAGAGAGGAATCTTGGAAGAACTGAAGCAATACCTGAGGAGTTCTCTGGTCCCTTCCCTGCCAGATCCGAGGAATGTGAATACAGGCCCACAAGAAATCCAAGGATGCAGTTGGGTCAAACCTGCCAGAAGACAAAAGAAGACAGATTTGCAATTAGAGTCAACACAGCCCCCGGGCAGCACACAAACACATGGAAGCATCACTAAACATGATGAGTGCTGTGAAGAAAGAAACATCTGCAAATGTAAAAATAGGATCTATTAAATCCCAAGAAGGGGGTTGGTTCTGTTCCCAGATTATGACTAAAGAGTTGTTGCAATAAGCACAGCACAGGGTACAGAGCAGAACAAATGGCACTCAGCAAGTGTGGGGGCTATGTGGAACCTTGCACCAAGGCCAGGAGTTGGACATCAGCAAAAACAGTTGGTACAATCAGACCAATGACCTTACTGTCCCTATCACAGCAGTTACCTTGAACTGAGAAATTAATGTAATTTTGAGCATGAAATCAAGAACAAAATAATAAACTGAAATACTACCAGTATTAGAAGTACTGCTGTTATTAGGTTTTAGTATTTCCTGGTCCATAACTGTAACAAATTTAAGCACAATACTACTACAGTGGCACTTCAGTATTTGAGAGCTGTGTATAGAGCCAGGGCTGCTGCAGAGATGAGAACTGGGAGCCTGATTAATGCAAGGGTTAGAGAAAGACTGGAAATGGAGTTTAGTACAACTAAAAGATCCATCAGAGCCTGCCCAGGTACAGAGACAGTTCTCAGCTTGCTATCCAAGCCACCCTGCAAACCCTGTGTTCATAAAGATTATCAACAAGGGCAATGCAAGATGGATTACCCACAATTAGCACTTCCTGTTCAGAACACAGCCAAATCTTTATGTGCTTCTTCCATCAAACAGTAGGCAATATTTATATCAAGGTACACAAATCAGCAGGACTGAAATCAGCATCCTTCTCACAAAGTCTATTTTTGGCTGACTTACATCTCCTGGCAGACACATGATGAACATGGCAGGTCTTGTTCTCTCTCAGAGAGTTGCCCAACTCAACCCTTTGGCTAGGCCTGACAAACAAGACTCACCTTTGCTCCCTGTTCCTGCCAAGCAGAAGCCTGATGCACTGGTGCAGTGTGGTCCAGCTGGACTGGTGAGTCAGAAGAGCCAAGAGGTACGGGCGGAAGGAGGGCACCTGGGACCCTGCCTGGAAGCACCAAAAGAGGAAGAGATGTAATGAACACATCCTGGTGGTGAGGTGGGTGTAGGAGATGCCATGTGTACTGCAGAAGGATGACAACCCAGGAGGGCAGACAGCAAGAGGATTTAGGGCAGCACTTTCTAACAGAATATGGCATCAGATGTGAAATTCAGTTTCAGCCTTAACTTTGACATGGTATTTTGGGCAAGCTATTGATCTGTCTGCAAAAATACCAACAAAAACACAGCTGGCTAGGCTGTTATTGGGACCATGTGGTGTCTGTAATGCACTTTGAAATCCTATGAAGAACACAGCTGAGGAAATATAAAGATAAGGGGAAACATAAAGCTTGCACTGAGAAATGTGAGCCTTGCACAGAACTGTCCTCCTAGTCAGCCTATACTGCTTTGGAACTCATACAGTAACCTGTGGCAAAACATAAAACTACCCCTTGCCCTGTTTCCAGGTGCAGGTCAGTACCCCAGACAGTCCCTTCAGCACAGCAGTCCCTCTGCCCAACAACTCTTACTTTGTTCCAGGAAAACAGTAGCTTCTGCTGTAGATCAGGGCAGCTGCTGATGACCTCTGGGTCCAACATCTCCAGCCAGTCATTGAGAAGGCCAGAGGCAGGCCCTGGCCAAGCTGATTCAGCACTGTGGACAAAGCAAGGCCAGTGTCACTGGTGGTACCATGCACTCAGACCTCCCTGTGAATTCCCATCACTGCCTTGGCTCACCTGCAGCTCTCCACCTCCTTCTTTACTGGTGTTTCTTCCTTGTCCTGGAGCAACAAGGAGCACACCACAGCAATTGGTTTCATGGCAGGACACCTGGCAGTGGTCTCAACAGTAGCTGAGAAGAGGACAGACAGGAGCTCCTCCAGGTACGGAGAGTGGGTTTCAATCAGACCCTGAAGGACTAGCAGAGGGAGAAAGATGCCACTCATGAACTTCAGGACGTGGTGAAGGGTATGGAACCTTGCAAGTATTACTCCTGACAGCCAGGCTCAGTGAGGAAGACGGAAGCCATTTTTTATCTGGGATAGTAGGCTCCCATTTCTTTTTGTTAGTGGAAATCAACAGTTTGCTCAGAGATTTAATCCCAGCCCCAGATCACAGTTTTCCCCCACATACAGTGGGGGAAAGGAGGTGATACAAGATAGGGCCAAGCCTAGATCAGTTCACATTTTCTGATCCAAGGAGAAGGCAGATTCCCACAGCCTGCACAGCAGGCACTGCCTTGCTGGGCTGGAAGTTCAAGCTGCTGCTGCACAGAAGAGAGCAGGACATCCATACCTTTGCTGATGAGCTCTGGCTCCACATTACACTTCTCTCCTGATTTCAGGGTAGCAATGATGGCACAGACCGTGGAGCTGATCAAGTCAGGGTCACGGCGGAACGAAAGAGCTTCTGTGAGGTGCAAGAAACCACCTCGAACTGTAAAGAAATCACAGCACTGGCATCACAGGGACAAGCCAGCCCACACACCAGACTTCCCTCCTACAGATTCCCCATGTGGCTCCAGGGCACAACTACTCAAACATACAAATATACATTCTACAGCCATTTACGGCCACCAAAACCCTTGACAGCTCTCCTGCATGTTACAGGGACATGTTACAGGGACTAAAAGAAAGCTCTGTAACCACAAACCCATTTCCATGCCCAAGCTCTTGGTTAGACTCCTGCTCCAAAGGGATGGCAGATAAACAATTCTACAAATCATGATGTGACCTCGTTCCAGAGGCATTCCTGCATGCTCATCTACCAATACTACAGCTCACACAGAATTCCGGGCCTGAGAAATTGAAAATTTTCTCTGAGAAATCTGCTGTACTTGGTGAGGTGCTACCAGGTGTCTACTGCAAGCCCCTAGAGCTAAAGCACTTGTTCACCCTGAAAGTTTCTGCAGCAGTGTACTGCTTTTGTTACTCCTTATGACACCTGTCTAAAAGGCTGCCCATGACATTTCCTGCTCCAGCTGCAATTTCGTTTGTCTCTTTCTTGTCCCACTTTGTCCCCTCTGAGTCCCATAAGCTGCCCAGTGCCAGTACCATCACTGATCCTGTGCCTTGAGGAGTATTGCACAGCAAAAGCCTTCAGCTGAGCTCGCAGGGGACCATCTTCCACCGCGGGGTTCTCCAACCACTGCAGCATCTGCATAAGCACTTTGAAGAAGAGCGAGGAGAAGGCAGTGTCCTGTGGCATGGAGCGCTGGAAAGAAATTCTTTACAGTGAGGGTGGGGAGGCACTGACACAGGTTGCCCAGAGGTTCGGGACTCCCCATCCCTGGAAGTGTTCTAGGCCAGGTTAGATGGGCTTGGAGCAACCTGGTCTAGTGGAAGGTGCCCCGGCCCATGGCAGGGGAATTGGAGGTAGATGATCTTTAACGTCCCTTCCAACCCAAACCATTCTATGACTCTATGAATTAGACTTCAGCTCTCAAACTGTCTGTAAATGCCCTGGCTTGCAAGACATGTCCAGTGCTACAAAACAGCACAGACCTACAGCTGTAAAGCCATAAAACGGTTCCCAGGCTAGGTAAGGTACACTCACTCTGCAGGTAATCTCACCTGTGCTAGGCTAATGTGGCCAGCCTGCATCCAGATGCCCATGGCCAGACAACCTGAGCTGAGCATTACAAAGTGCACACACGCAGAGCAGGTGCCCTGCAGATGTCCCGTTTCTCCCTCACCCCCATTTACGAAATGCTCCCAGAGGCACTCACGTGGTACTGGTAGAGCTGGCGCATGAGCGGGCAGGAGATGAAGTGGTGGCGGTGCATGGCCATGACCAGGGCTCCGCTGTGAGCCGAGTTGAGCAGTGCAGCCACGGCCTGCAGCAGCCGTGCCGTGACCCCACTGGCCGCAGCCCCGCTGGCCGCGGCCCCTTGGCGGATGTGAGCCAGCTCCTGCCCCAGCGCCTGCTGCAGCGCCAGGGCCAGCGGCCGCAGGCTGGAGTTCTGCCACCGCGGCTCCGGGCTCAGCGGGAACAGCTGGGGGGACACAACAGGGAGTATGTTTATGGCAGCCAACGGAAGGATTTGCTGTACCATGAGCACCCTGAGGAAGAGGAGCGATTTACCTTGTGCAGTTGTACTGACTGTGGGCTAACAGGAGCCATCTGATACAGCTTTTTCTACATTCTAGTGCCTGGCACATGAACATAAGCAGCATCTCTGCAACCCCAACATGGCTATCAACACTGACACTGCAGGGGAATCCTGCTACCCAAACACCAACAACTGACTTGGCCAATTAATTCTCTGTAGGCTCCTTCTGGAGTCAATGGAGGGAGGGAAGCTCTGTAAGCAGACAAGCCAGAGTACAAATGCTGTTTGCACACAGCTTTGCTGCCAGGGCCCTGTGAGCATTTCACAAATCCTGCATCCACTGCTGAGAGGAAAGGAACTATGCACAGAACAAACAAGGTGCAGACACAACAACATGCTAGTAGGTACTGACAGTACTGGGCATGATCAAAAGCCACATCACGTTCCAACTACAAGAAAAAATTCCTGCCAGTATCAACTCCACCAGATTATAATGGCACAGCCTCATTGCATCAGGGCTTTCATATTTATTGCCTGCAAACACTGCAGGACAAGGAGTCACAAGATGCAAGTATAAGAGAAATGGATTTTGTAAAGCTGCTGCAGGGAAGCAGCTACTCAGCTGGAGGTTGTGACAGTACCTGCAGAATGATGCCTGCCAGATCATCTTCTGGGCCCAGAACACGGACCTGGCTCAAGGCCCGGATCCGACTCTGACTTTGAGAGTTTTCAGGACTAGATTTTGACCTTGCAGTCTCAGTGCTGTCTGCAAGAGAATAAAAGGAAAGAAAGGAAAACGCTGTTATGTTAGATAGCATCTGGAGCCCCAACACCAGATCACCATCAGTTTTACAGTCTCTAATTACTGAGAAATTCAGCAGCTTTTCTTTCAAGTCCAAGCAAGACCTGCTTTTCCATATGACTCAGAAAAACTCACTGTAATAAACTCCAAAAATACTGGAATTTCTCCCTTTGCCAGAAGCAAAAAACTCTAGCAAGGACTGCTGTCTAACTGTAGCTTGCTGGTTTACTGCAATACTACTGCTTTTGCAGACAGCGCTGCCTGTTCCTCTTAACAGCAACAAAGGAGGGAAGTTTGGAAGATGACTTTGATATTTAGGCTATCCCAGGTAGTACCTCGACGGGCTGGTAAGGAGGCAGTAAGCAGGGAGTGGAAAGTCTGGCCTCCTGTTGCTCCTCTCTCATGCTGAACCTCCACAAGATGAGCCATGTAGTCTGGAAAAAGGAGGAAATAAGAGCACATCATCATCTTGCCCTCTTCAGTAAAGCAGGACAGAACTGGCTGTTTGTACAGCTCCCACAGACAAAAGAATCTGCTGTTCCCACAGACTTTGTAAATATGATGCCTTGAAAACTTTGTTTCTTTTACAAAGTAATTTTTGAGTCTGTACACTCCAATCCAAAAAATCCTTCTCTACTTTGGGAACTACAGCCAAGGGCCACCCAGGTGTCTACACTGACAACAAGCTGCCAAAGCAGCCTGTGCACAAAGTTTGCTGAACTAGCTTGGATTTTTCCAAGGAAGTCACAGGAGACACTCATGGAAACTGTTCAAGAGAAAGTGAAATGCCTAGTCAGTCTCATCTGTAGCTCTTACTCTTGTCCATGATGTTCTGCTCCAGCGTCTGTGGGTCATGAGATACTGCCTGATCCAGGTACTGCAGAAGTTTGCTCATGCTGGAAACTGGGATTCCAAAGGACTGAACAAAGAGAAGCAGCTGCTGTGGCTCCAGGTCCTGCAGGGCTGAAATACACAAACACTGAGTCCTCAGATCTCTGAACTGCTCACAGAGGGTCATCTATATTACCTGATCTCTATGCTTCTGTCTGGACTAACAGTGACACAGTAATGACAGCGCTGCAGAGAGCCTAAAGCCAGAAGTCTGACAGCTGCCTACTGTATTTTCCTTCCTCTGCAAATCATTGCCGCCTTATTGCATCTTCCAGTTAATTCACTCGCTGGCTAATTTGATCTTCTATTTAATTTTATTAGAACCTCAGTAATGCAATCATTCGTATTAAAAAATAACTTCCACCCTATCTCTTGATGGCTGCAGGCAGGAATTATTGAATAATTCAATCACTGGCTATAGACAGCTGTCATTTAATTAGTAAAATGGGATGAAAGCTCTGAATACCAAGAAGAGAGCACTGATGAGTGGTATGAGGACCAGAGTAACCAGAGGTTTAGCTTACATCCTTCAGGCACAGCTTTCCACTGTCCTGTGCCTATTGTCTGGTGACTGCATAGCTTAGCTCCATCTGAATTGTCGTAAAAGAGATGAGACCTCAATTCAGAGTCCCCCATTCCTTTAAAACACCTAGAAAGCGCAGTATCCATTCAGACTCACTCCCCTGCTATAAAAGTAACAGTGACAGATGGTTCCATCCAAAGGCATCCAGGTAGGATGGCTGGGCACACTTGAGCAGGGAAGCCTCTCCCTTTCCTTTCAGCAGCGTCTGAAACATCAACAAACGTGCCCCAGGCTCACCTGCATCCACCAGACGCGGGACCTCGGAGCGGATCATGCGCAGCTTCAGCCAGTCGGGGAGCAGCAGAGCCTCCTCGGAGGTGTCAACCAGGAAAGCTGTAGGAAGGGGCTTCTTCTCCGGGAACCAGATATCCAGCAAGGTGTAAAAATCACCATCCCCTGCTTAAAAATGGATACGAAATTATTTCCCATGTTCACAAGCACCTAGAACACCCTGCCCTTGTCTATCAATACACCAGGACACACCATTTAGTATTTCCCACTGTCTGCAGAAGGCTAAAAAAAAAAAAAACCAGCCTGCAAATCCTTCACTCTCTGCAGCAACATTCTAATAAATCTTACAGCTACAAACAAGCACTGCAAGGGTCCAGCCTGTCACTAGAAGGATTAACACCAGCCTGAGCTGTTAGGAGACAGCAGACAGAAAAAAGCCACCCTGTATTCTCCATTACCCCCTGAAAAAATCTGAGCATACTTCACCAACCTTGAGGTGGCCCCAGTGTCAGCAGAATAACCATGGCATGGACCACAAGGATGTGCATGGTGGCTGTTTCCCCACTAGTCCAACGAAGGAACACCTGATCCTGAGACTCTGACTGAAAAAGGCAGGAAAAGACAGGACGAGCAAAGGTGGGGAGAAAAAGGAGAACATGAGAATGGACAAATTTAGTCAGACCATAGTTCCCAAAATCTCCAACTGTGGCCACAAAAGATACTTGGGGAAAAGCTAAAAAGGCTTTTTACAAACACACAGGATTGGCTCATACAGTGTCACGATCCAATAATTTTCAGATCAGGGAATTCTTGAGCTGGACTTGGTTCATTCAAATTGAGCAACCCATAAAGGGTTTGTGTTTTGTTAACCTGTCCAGTGTGTGTGACCTGCTGGGGCAGGGCAGGAGGCACTCACCCAGCTGTACACCTCCTCGCCCTCCTTGCTCTGCCGCATGCGCTTGATGTAGCGGGAGAAGATGGAGAGCAGAGCCACCAGCACTGCGTCTGACTCAGCACTGTAGGAGAGCTTGGAGAACAGGTGGGACATGATGGTGGAGCGCTCCACGATCAGTCGGGCAACGTCCTGCAGGGAAAAAACATCCACGAGGTCTGTACTGCAAAACACAGGCAGGTCCCTGTCTTGCTGCATCATTCTCCAGTTTCCATTATCAGCCCAGTGAACACCACTCTGGAGATCAGCTTGTGGAGTCAAGAGTAGAACTGACACAGGAGGGAAAAGGCCAGTGCTTTGCATGCATCTTACACTGTCCCCAGATGCATTCTGATGCAGCCCTTTACAAAGTAAGCATTTACATAGCATTTCTCCAAAGAAAAAGATCTACTGATGCTTATCATTTAAACTCCTTCGTGTATCTAAACAGATGGAGGCACTATCAGCACATGAGACTCAAAAGCAACAAAAAAAAACATCTAGGGAGAAAAATGAAAAAAAAAAATCCAGAATTTAGAAAATAAAAAAATTCACTAAAAGCTTTTCAGAAAAGAAAAAAACCCACACAAACAAATAAATCCAGAAATCTAGTTTTGGTTATGGGAGGGTACATATCCCACCACTAAAGGTCCTGACTTCCCATTCTCTCCCCAAGCACATATGACTGCAGGTTTAGCACCTGCTTACTTATGAAACATTCCCAGCTGGTGGGATTTCCCTCAAACCACTATCCACCCTTGCATTCCCTATTCCAGCTGATGGGCTGCTGCACTGCATGTTATTGCTCTGATATAATTTCATTCTATGAACCAAAGATACAGGTTGCCTTTCAACCCATACACAGAGACACAAACAGGTTCAGAGTTGACATGAACCCAGATCCTCATAGTGCTGATAGAGCAAGTCCCATGCCTGGGACATGCCAAATGTCACCCACACAATCCCTCCTCTCACCAGAGCAAGGTCATTGTGCTGTCCCTGCTCCTCCACTGGGGCATGCTGGGAGAGGTACACCAGGTAAGCACTGATGGTCTGGGGATCTGTCTCCATGTGGATGGCCTAGAATGAGAATTCCTTTCATTAGAAATCAGGATTTAATGAAAACAAACACCAGCATAGGTAAAACTCTTCTGCAAGCACATAAACATGTCAACATCACAGCCAGATCCAGTTTGTTCGGATCTGTTTTAGCAGGAGTAGGAAAGGAACAAGCTGGACACTCCTCCCTTCAGCTGCTTCCACCCACCTGCTGCAAGGCCAGAGCTGTGGTGGCTCTCACACTGTCAAACAGGGGCAGCCTTGGGAGGTCTCTCAGCAGCCACTGATATCCCTGCAGCAGCTCAGAATCACCAGAGTCTTCCTCCATGGGGTGATCCTTCTCCTCTCCATCACGCATTCCTCCTTCTGACAGCACCAAGGACAGGCCCTGCACGAGTCACACAGATACAGATGTTGCATTTGAAGCCACAGCTGGACTGCTGGTGTCATACTAGTGAATATAACAGAAACATCAAACACCACAGAACAACCCAAATGCAGCACACAACAGATTTCATCTCATATAATGTCTTTTCTTGAGAAAATATATATATATTCTTGTCTTTGTTTGAAGTTTCAGTCTGAGCATGATTTTTCTGAGCTCCCTGTAATTCTCTTTGCCTTGACTATGCTCCAGAGCACCAGGCACTCACTCACTCTCCCCACAGAAAACAGCCTCTGCCAATTACTCCACGTGGCACACAGCCTCCTGAGTCTACACCTGAACTTCACAGGAAACATAGCAAAATCCAGCTCTATCTTAAGAAAAAGTACAACTTGACTGTTGAACAACAACTTCTGAGCAGCAGGGAGCAGAAGTGTATTTGATGGGGTTTGGAGATTGAGACAAGTCACTGACGGAGGATGACATGAAATCATTTCACTGTGCTGGCTCTGGACTCAAGATAACCTAGGGCTCTGCTCTGGGCTTCAGATAGACCCTAGTCAAGGTGATTTTCATCCTGCTCACCTTCATGGCCAGGACCCGGGAAGCCACCTGGGAGGAACTCAGGCGTCGCAGGAAGTAGTCAAGCACCTCGCAGGTTGTCTGTTCATCTGCTTTGGGTCCCAACAGCAAATCTTGCAAGCGTCCAAGCAGCTGCCTTTGTTTCTGTTGTCTCTGTGGAGTGAGAAGTTGGCCTGTTCAGTGAAATCAGATCTGGGATGCATAGGAAGCAGGTAACAGAAGGGATCCCCAAGAGACTGCTCACCTGGCGTTTCTTGGCACGCTGGTCCTTACTCTCACCCTCCTCTTCTTCTTCACCTGAGGTTGATTCATCAGCAGCATCATGAAGCAGGAACTCACAGAGACACTGCACAGGCAGGACGTCCAAGGAGCCCTCACTGGACTGAACCAGATCTGCCAGCCATGGCATTGACTGTGATGAGGCCTGAGAAGGATGAGAGTAACAAGATCAGGAGAACATATATGCAGCACACTGATAATTTAATTCCTGAGCAGCAAGCCACCTTCCCCTGAATCCACTCAGCTTCCTTTTGCCCCTCACTCTGCTCAAGTTTCAGAGGCGAGGGACCCACCACAGCCCACCTGTCTTTGGATGATGTTGAGAAGAAAGTCAGGATGGCGACTGCGGCACAGGAGGTGGCCCAAGCGAAGAGACTGGTTCAGACTTTTCACCTGCTCCAGGACATGTGGAGGAGGTCTGCGAGGGGGGCCCCTGCCACAGAAACAGCAAGTTACCCACAGGCTGCCAGACTTCCACTCTGGTGTGATGAGGATCAGTTAGTTCTGTAGTGCATGAGGGGTTTTTAGAAAGGCGGCAGGCAGGTTGGAACCAGATGATCTTCCAACCCAAATCATTTTATGATTCTGTGATCCCATGGGCTACCATACCACAGGGTTTCTCCTTCCCCACATCAACTACCCTGTGGAGGAGCAGGGTTTCCTGATTAGTGCTGTTAATTGGGACTTCCTGATGGCACCAGAATGCAGAAGGCTACTTACTGAGGGTCCAGACTTGTCAGCTGGGACAGCAAGAGGCTGCTGCTTTCTGTAATTGTTTGTTTTGTGGATGCAGCAGCCAGATGACCCTCAAACGCAAGGATCTCCTGTTTTTCTCTCTGGGAGATCTGAAGTTCACGATTAATCATCTCTGTGCGCGTCTCCTCATCCGTCAAGGTACATTGAGGGTAGGAATAATTACTGAGAAAATAAGTTTAAAAAAAGGAAATGGTTATCTTGTTCTATTCAAAATTCATGAACCACAGTCATGGAAGAGCACAGGACCTCAGCTCTGATAGACAATGTAGAAAAAACCAAGTAGTTTCTCAGTGGAGCCAGAAGACTGAGACCTTCTCAGCAAGGCACAGCAGTCATCCCCCTCCCCCCTTTTCTCAGCTTTATTCCCTTGCTTATAATATTTTTGTCGAGGGAAGGCACTTTTCCCACACCAACTGCAGTGTTGATGCCAGTTTATTTTACACCAGTCCCACTGGAAAGGAAGGAGTCACATGGCACAAACTTAATTCAGGAATGTGTGTTTTCAGTGGTCTGATATACGTAGGGATTTAACCATACTAACTTGGTCATGACCATTTCCATGAGCATCTTCAGAGACGGGTACTCCTCCCATGCAGCCAGACCTGCAGCAGAGAAGAGAAGAACAATCAGGAATACAGGGAAAAAAATAGAGCCTTTATATATACTCTAACACACTCCAAAGTGGGGAGACTCACTTGAGAACAGCTCATAACACTCAGAGTACAAACCAGGTGATTCCAGCCACATGCTGGTCCAAATCCCAGCTCCACACATTTTTCACTCATAGGGGATACACTTATTTAACTGCAATTACCTCACCAACCCAGCACAGGCCTTGGACACAAGCAACCAGACTTCTGCAAAAAGCAGCTTGGTAAATTTTTGCAGCAGAACTGGTATCCTGAGAAATGTCCACACTCACCAATGTTTTCAGGATTGAATGCAGCCACTACAAGCAGGAGAGGCCAGGCCTTCCAGTAGAGAGTAGAAATAGCTAGATTTGGAGGCTGGTACCTGCAAAAGCCAAAAATAGAGAGAAGTGGTCAAGTTTGGTTCCTTAAGCCATCTCAAGTCTGCTTTTCTCCTTAATCATGCACTGTTTAGATTCAGTCATGCCAGTTCAGTGCTTTTCCCAACAAACAAACACACACACAGACATACACAAAAATCCTTCCAGGAGGGACAGCAGGATTTAGCTGAGGATTTCTAGGGCAGAAAGGTCAGTACTTGGGTCTTGATTGCTCTAGAGAAAAACCCACCTGAACATGACCCTGAAAAGGCTTCCTTGTCATTTTGTTATTACAAATTTTAATAGAGAAAAGCATCTTATAATCTGTGAGCTGGGAATGTTAGTCACAAGGTGAAAGTGAGCTAGATCACAGCAAGATTATCTGTGTGATAAACCTTACCCTGGGGGTAGCTGGATATTCTCTGGATGGTGATAAGTGCACAGATTTAAGACTGCATCGATCAGCTGGATTCTTTCTACCCTCAGGACCTCAACATCTGGAGAGAAGGAAATACTGAACAAGTTATTGACCTGTCTACCTGCCTGAAAGTCCTTCAAGAAAAGCATCACAGTATAAGAAAAATTTTACTTGAAGCAACTATGTTATTGTGGGCTTGCTCTCATGGTATTACAGAAACAAAAAATCAACATTTAAAAAGCAACAACACTTAAAAAATCCTATAAGTCAATATATAAGGAAGGATATGGAGCTTTTCAGCTGCAATCTGGTTTAAATTCTTAAGGGCACTTTTTTTCCCAAATGCATCCAATATGATACTTGTAACTTTTTCAGAACTTGGATACACTCCTTCAGGTAAGCAACAAATCTGCTCAGAACTTCTGTAGCTCAGAGGAACTAAAAACGCCTTTCAACTTTGTTGCAAGTTTTCAGACTCACTCTAATTTTAAGTCTTCCAGCACATGAAATGATGCAGGATTTAAAATTCTATATGAGAGGCTGGACACATTTTGAGAGGATACTGAACAGCAAAGTCTAGATCGTTCCACAAGCACTGGGAATTCAGGATTACTCATGGCCATTAACCACTCAGCACTAAGAGCATGTAAGATACTTTAGAATCAGACTCTGACAACATCCTCAATTCTGCCACAAACACATACAGCTCATCTGAATGCAATGCAGGAATTTCCTGCAATGCAGGAATTTAGACAAATGCTAAGTGAATTTATAAAATGGCTAAGAGAAAAGACTGCTTTTGTAACAGCTATTCTCTAAGTGTCCCAATAATGGACTTGGGGAGAGCACACAATTGGTTAATTAATTTAACTTCCAATCCTTCCATTTTTGCATAGCCTATAAATGTCATTTTACAGTATGTATGAAGGACTAAATTGAATTTAAAAACGCTGACTCAAAACTCTGGGTGGTTGTTCACAGTCCTTCATTCTCCACACAACCAATAATTTCCCAAACACTCCATGAGACAAAATTAGCAACAGGGAGAAACAGTAAGAGAAAATAAGAAGCTTCTCTAGTGAGAAAGCAACAGCAGTACATGTCTGGCTTAGAGCCAAATGCTTAGCCATCACGACTAAAATATGCTTTAAGTGATGCAAAGGCTCTTTGGTAGGTGGTAGGAGCTGTCTCAGCCCTGGGTGGCAATAGGAGGACGTGGAGACAGAAGCAAGCAGTTGCTGGTGGGAGCTGTGTGCAGCCTCACCATCTGCTTGCACAGCTGCAGCCCTCTTCACCAAGTGGTCGGCGAGCTCCATGGCATCGGCGGGGCCCAGGGGCAGGTCCCGCGACAAACCGATCACGAGGATGCGCATCAGGGTGTCCTCCAGGATGGGCACCTCGGAGCACAGGCGAAGGAAGAAGCTGCAGAATACACCAGACATCAATCACACTTCTTTGGACAGCAGCATGAGGGTTCCCAGAACCCCCCACTCATCCAAGCAGAAGATACATCACACCTTAGTTTACACCACCTTCCCTGATCTCCAGCTCCAAATGCAACTATATGAAATAAATTATTATTGGAGCATCACCTGCATTGCCTTGTACCTCTACACTTCAGCCTTGAGTCTGAGCTCCATAACGTTACCCCAGTCACCCACACACTGCAGGGCTGCCCTCCTTACAACTACACCATCAAGATACAGAACAGCTTGGCACAGTGAACAGGAACGAAGGAGGAAGAGGAACAGATGGAGAATGGAACAACACCCCCAGTTTTATGGCAGTGTAACAGATGAAGAAAATCTGAGCTCAGTTCCAAGCCTTTCCAACACAGAGCTATGTAAGGATGACCAGAAAACACCCATTCCTCTGCCTCCAGCTGGAGCAGCTCCTCACTTGCACCCACCATGGGAGGGGCACACACTCACTTGCGGTCACTCTCAGGGGGCCAATTGTCCCATTTGTAGTAGGTTTCTGGCTGTTCTGTGAAGAGCACCTTGTGGAGGCTGTAGAGATGAAGAGGACAGTAAAACCACCTGTGAGGCTTAAGGACACATACAACAGTCCAGCCTTCCCTAAATCCTGCTAAAGTTTCCCATCCTACACATAAAGATAGTGAGTCTAGCAACAGTAACAACATGATTCAGAACAGACAGGATTATACAATATGGGCTCTGGGCCTTCATACTTTCAGTAATTTATCTTGCTTACTATTAATTCTGGCTTGAACTGCCTCAGTAATGCCTTGTGTCAAGACCCCAGGATACCACCTGTCCTCCAGAAGACAGAACTATCTGTGGAGCCCTCAGCCATAGATCCTTAAAAAAGACGTCAAACAAAAAAACCACAAGGATTCCACAGGGATTGTGTTTGGTCAGCTAGCTAAAAATCCCCTACTGAGTGGACCCAAATAATACAAATCAGAAATATTTTCCATTATCCTATGTTTCTGGTAAGAGGATGCATCTGAAGGAATTTCAGAGAGGGAGACAGTCCCAGCCTGAACCCTACTAAAACTGTTTCTGCTTCCTGTCTGAAAATGGGAGAGAAATCTAACCAAACCCTGGCATACACCTGTTTTTTCATAATATATCAGTGTTGGGGAGGGGACTGGTTATGCACAGACATGACCAGGCTGACTCTCACCAGTGCACATAGTCCTTTGGAGCCAGCTTGCTGATAGATGGAACAACTGTGTGCAGCCACCAGACAGCATCACGTTGGATAGCAGCAATTTGGTTCTGGAAAGAGCGCAGCACTTCCAGGTCTGAAAAACAGTCAGGTCACAAAATACACACATGGGCCCCATCAGAAGCGTGGTGGTTTCAAGACAGTAACCAGGACTCTGAGGCATCAACGGTAAGTCATAGAATCACAGAATGGTTTGGGTTGGAAGGAACCTTAAAGATCATCTTGTTCCAATTCCTGCACCACAGGCAGGGACACCTTCCACCAGAGAAGGGAAACCAGAGAAGAGGAGCAGGTGAGAAGGACTTGAGGCCCCCAGCTCTGTCAGCACATGTGCTTTGCTTTCTGACGTGCTGCAGCAAAACCCCCAACATGAAGCACAGATAGATGTCAGTCCCAGGATGACAGGAGGCTCCCAACCCTAGCTGATGTTCTCCCAACATCAGGGGCAGATATCTGCCAAGATGCCCAACCTCAGGGAGAACCTAGGTTCTTCTGCTTACTCTTTTTCTCTCCTTTGTCCCAAGCAATTCCAGCCTCCTTCACCTGGGCTGTGATACCAAGCATCATGGAGACAGCTAGCAGGTCAGTTATGTGGATGACAAATCGCTCCTTAAAATAGAAAAGAAAAAAAAGTGAGTTGAATAGTAATATCCAGAGCGGCCTTCTGGAAGTGTTTAGTCATCAAAAATGATGAATGTGGATGTTTGGAAATGAGATATGGGAGTGCTGCTATGAGACACACAAATAGTGACTCATTCAGACACCAAAAGAAAGAATGGGCGGGAAAGCAGACACAGAAGAGCTCAGGGCATCACTGGCAGCACAAGGGTCAGAAACGGTACCTTGAATTCCATCTCTGCATACAGGGCCTCCTTCCGCTCCTGCATGAGACCCAGACAGAAGGCCTGGAAGTTGATCTCGTGTTTTGTCTGTTTGATGATCTCCCTCAGCAGAGCCCGTGAAGCTCGCAGGTAATCGTCCTTGGTGGTCAGCAGGTCCTGGAAAACCATGGCCAGGTACTGGGGCCACACAGAGAAAAAACTTTCAGTGCACTGTAATGGGGCTGCACCCACAAAATGAAGAGACACAAGGAAACCATGCTGGAGGTATCCCGTCCTTCAGACCCCTGGGGAGCTGTAATAATGTTTCTCTCATGAAACTGCATTATCACCCAGGACATGGGAGTTAGAAAATGCCAATTGTATTATTATTAATATAATTTCAAAATAGTATGATACAGATCAGACAGCTGTCTGTGAAAAGATTCATCTGAGCTTCAAAACAACTAAATCTGTCAGGTGGGGTTCTGGGGTCACCATCAGTCATCCAAAACACTGCACCTACCTTTGGAGCTTGCTCTGAGCTGTGCTGAAGCACAGTATACAAGATCTGCATGTTGTTGGGATTCCTTGCATTTGATAGTTCATTGAAAATCACAAATTTAATGGTGGTGCCCAGGTTATCCCTGTGTGCATTCAGCAGCTCTCTGCAAGGGAAAACCAGAGATACCTGAACTGACACTTCATTAAAGCTGGACATATTGTTTTGATTTCTCCTTGAAGTATTTAGCACACAAAAGTGAAAAGGATAGAACAGCTCACATCAAAGGACAATATCAAGGCACTACTGAAAGACTTCTAGGACAATGAAATTCATTTAAATGAACACGAGACACTGGTATTTCAAACCACTGTGCAGAGACAATGAGACTGTCAAGTCCCTGGGCACACCTCCCACAGTGCTTTCTCTTCCCATCACAGACCCAGTCACTCACCTGACACACAGCATGTAGTGGTTGAGAAGGACTTTGGGCTTCAGACGAATTTTGATCAGGTTGGAGATAACTTCCATGTCCTCTGAGCTGTGGGTGTTACAGTTCATACAGACTGACATCAGCAAGTCCTGAGCTGGCTTGGTCAACTGCAGAGAAAGAGCAGAAAGACTCCAGCCACTTGCCATTCCAGACCAGACGTGTAACTGGCATACAATATGCAGCCCTCCTGGCTGGATTCCAGACCAGGGCTGTGCTTCAACAGCTCCTCTCCTTACCTTTGGATTCTGCAGCCACATCTCCAGCCTCTGCACAGCCATCTGACGCACCTCCTTGTAGCCACAGGTTGCTGTCAGCAGCCGGAGGAGGTTCCTGGAGACATTGTCCATGGGCTGGCGCCGGTTCAGCTGGTCCCGAAGCATGTCCAGGACATATTCCTCCACACTCTCTGCAAGGTCTTCATACCTGGGCCACACAAATTGAACTTTACTCATTTCCACAACAGCCAGTCCAGAGATCAGCACTCTTTCTTGTTTGTGGTATGACTTGCAAACCAACAAAATCCACTCTTTCCTCCGGGAAACAGTTTTATGTGATGCCCAACATCCCCCAGCAGGTGCCACAGGAGCACAGAGAGGGAACTCCCTGTGCAGGGTGGGTGAGTACAGACACATCTACAGACACACCTGCCACACAGCTGTGTTAGGAGAGGAAGAGGCACTGTACCTGGGCATGAGCTGGCCCGCCTGCTCTGGGCTCATTTTCTCCTCTGCAATCAGCAGCTCACTCTGGCTGTCCTCCTCCTCTGTCATGGAAGGGTGTGGGCTACTCCCTAAGAGAGACCAGGACACAGCACTCTCCATGACACAACTCCTCTCTCTAGAGATCAATCATTTTGCTCTAGTTTGCTCAGTTTCTTTCAGGGATCCCTTTCAGCAACACTGAGGGAGGCCACAGCCAATTGCCTCCTCACACTGCACCCCACTCAGGCCCATTTTTCACTACCCTCAAACATCCCCCGGAAATGAAAGAGCCCCAGAAAGAAAAGCAATGGAACTCAAAGCCTGGCCTATGTGACTCCACCCAGGAATAAACTATTCTCACAAGTCAATAAGCACTGAGCTCCATCCTCTCCCTAAACTTCTGTTCCTGGTTCCCAAACATCTTCTTACCAGCACTAAGGTCCCCTCCACTACGTCCAACTTCTCCATGCAGAAGCATGGTCTTGGGAGGCATCTTTGTGTTAAAAGCTGTCTGGATATTATCCACAAACGTCTTGCAGTGAGGGCTGTCCACCCAGATGCGCTCCCCGAGGGAGTCCTCAATGTACACCTGCAGAGGGGAGCACAATCCATGTTCATGAGGTTAATTAAAGGAGTATTTGTGAGTTTTTATGGCTTTCCAGTATACAAAGAAGGAAAATAGCATAACCATTGCATGGATGAAAACCAGACCAGATGACTGCTGGCAATGATACAAGAGCAAAAATACAAACCATCACATCCCAAGCTCTACTGAGCACCAAGCCTTCTCAGGCAAGAAAGGTGATCAGCTTTCACAAAGACATTATGACAACTTGTACCACCAAATTACAGAAGTCGGTCAGCTCAGCCTTTTTAAATTAATGGGTTGTTTTAATCCCTACAGACCATATAGAAAGTAAGGAGTCTCTGCAACATTTACATCAATATAGACTCTCAAAGACATCTCAGAAAAAAGCAGAGATAAGGCAACAAATTACAAAGGAGGTCACAGCATTCCAGAAACCCATGGAGATTTTTCTTTAAAAGGATGGGCCCAGATTCCAATTTCTGCCTCCTCCAGCTGCATTCCCACGGTGGACAAGAGGACACTACTCATCCCCTTTCCTACAGCTGTAACAAATCCTGTGCTGCTTTCCTACTCAACCACATCCACACTTCCCCACCCAGTCTGCCCATCACTGCCTTAGTCCAGCAGAAGCTCCCCCAGTTCACCAACCTTAACAAAGATCTCCGGCCAGTTCTCATCCTCTTCATAAGCTGCCATGAGAAGGTTGCACGCCAAGACAGACACAAGGCTGTTCCCTTTGGCTTTGAAATTGATGGAGGCATCTCTTCGGAGTAGGCTGCACAGTGCCTGGAATAACATCCACAAAAAATAAAATAATGAACAAATGATCTTTGAGAAAGCATGCAGAGAAGCTGCAGAAAGAGAAATACAAATTGCAGCAGCTTGCCGCAGAGCTGTGGCATTTACAAAGCCATGCAGACCATGCTCTGGCCTGAGAGAAACCGCAACTCTGCTCAGAGAGTGAGGAACGATCCATCAGTAAGCTCACAAGTCCTCACCTCGATGACCCCTTCGGTGGCAAATATGTTGGGTTTGATTTTTGCCAGGTACATCAGGCTCAGGTACAGCGTGGTGTCAGGCTTGGCTCTGTTCATCTTCAGCTGCTTCACAGCTCCACACAGCACCCCCTCAATACGGTCATCGTTGCCTTCTGCCTCTGCTGCCTCAATCTCATCCAGCAGCACCGTGGGGACAACTGCAACCACCAACACACAGGCATCAGCAGTTACCCTCATGCCAAATAACCAGTCTGAGGTGCTGCAGGACCAGTCACAAGGGACAGCAAAGCACACACCAACTCATTTTTAGCCCCTGCAACAGCTTTTCCCTACTCAATTGCCATTAAAGGGTCTGTGTCACAACTGACAATGCCCCTTCATTGTTTTTCCATGCTAGCACACTCCTCTGCAATGTACCCAACATGAGAAATGGAATGACAATTCAAAAGACAACATCCAGACCCAGAGTTTGCTAAAGAACTTTGTGAATAAAATACCACAATCCACACTTAGAGATTTCCTCAAGGGAGTATTTCACATACGGCTACTAAACAGCTGTCAGACAGAACGAACACAACCCAACGCCAACAGAAGAGAAAACCGTGACTTCAGCCTTATATCCATGGAAGGAAACTCTCAAGGACAGCACATAATTACTGTGTGGGCTTCAAGAAACACTCCTGGCATGAGACTCCAGAGAAAGGAGAAGTTTCCCCCTGTCTTCCTTGTGACGGCAGGAGCGCAGCGAGGCCTCACCTTCGATGGGGATGACAGACGGCTCTTTGATGGAGGGCGAGATGGCTCTTTTCTCCGCCACAGCCGCCTCTGCCAGGCGTCCCAGGGCGCTGAGGGGCGGCGTGGAGGAGAGCTTGGGGCGCTTGGTGAGCCCGGGCAGCCCCGCCGGGCCCGCCAAGGCGGCGGCCGCGTCCCGCTTGCGCTCCGAGGGCAGCCCGGGCGGCGCCGGCTTCAGCAGCGTGACGGCGGCCTTGCCCTCGCCGCTCTGCCCCTTGGAGCCCAGCGCGATGAAGTCTCCGGGCGGCGGGTGCGCTGCGAGGGGAGACACAGCGACAGTGAGCGACAGTGAGCGACAGTGAGCGACAGTGAGCGACAGTGAGCGACAGTGAGCGACAGCGAGCGACAGCGCCCGCAGCCCCTCGCCCGCCCCGCGGGACTCACCGGAGGGCTTGGGCACGGCGCTGGGCCGCCGCACGGCCGCCGCCTTCGGCCGGTTCATGGCGCCGCCGAGCACCGGCCCCGGGACGGACCGAGCGACAGCCGGGACGGACACACAGACACCCGGGAGCGACAGCCCGGACCGACCGACGGCCGCGGCCACACGGAACCGGAACCGCGGCCGCGCCGCACCGCCCCGCCGGGCAGCGCCGTCTGGCGGGCGGGAGGGGAACTGCACCGCCGGGGGCATGGGGGGCTCAGGGGAGCCCGGGGTCACAGAGGGGCTGGGACTGCTGCGACACGCGGAATATGTGACATTTTTCTTAAGGAAGGATGTTCCTTGATGTTTGATCCGCCTCTTCTCCCAGGCAACTAGCAGCAGGACAAGAGGACATAGTCTCTAGCAGCACCAGGGGATGTTAAGTCAAATATCAGGAGGAATTTCCTGACAGAAAGGGGGATTACATATTGGAATGGGCTGCCCAGGGTGCTGAGGGAGTCACTGGAGGTGTTCAAGAAATGACTGGACATGGCACTCGGTGCCATGGTCTAGTTGAAAAAGTGATTGGTCAAAGGCTGGACTTGATCTTGGAGGTTTTTCCAACCTAAATGATTCTGTGGTTGGGGGATCTGAGACCAAAGATAGGAATCAAGGAGGTGGGATTGGGGGCTGGAGTCAGGGGCTGAAACTGGGGAGCTGAAAGTAGTGGCTGAAATTGGGGGGCTGGAACTAGAGGGGGTTGGATTGGGGCTGAAATTGAGCAGCTGAAATCAGGGGGGATGGAGTCACGAGTGCCAGGGTCACGGACTAAAACTGGGGGCACCACAGCAACTGGCTGCCCACCCCCTCTGCCCCATGTGACCTTTCTGTCCCCATAACACACTGCCAGGACAGGTTCTCCACATGCCTTTATTGCAGCGGGGACCGCAGGTACACCCACACCTCCACCCACACCCCCACCCAGGACCATGCAGGGGGCACCCGGCAGCCAAGCCCCCATCCCACACCCCCATCCCCAGCTGTGCTGGAGGGGGACACGCAGCAGCAGCAGCAGGTGACAGTCCCCAATGCCCCCTCCATGGCAGCATCCATCAGGGGCTGGAGCATCGAGCATCTCCTGGATGGGTGGTCCCGGTGAGGTGGGGGTGACCCCACGGCCCCCTGCTCACAGCCACTGCAGGGAGAAGCCCTGGCTGAGGCTGATGCCAAGGTCACTCACGGTGAGAACCTGTGTGGGGAGAGGACACATTTTGGGGTACAGCCTTGGCAGGAGGGAAGCAGAGAATGCTTTCCTCTAAACCCTGGCATGGCAGCAGAGCCACACAGAGTCTTCAGCCCCCTCTGGTTACACTGTGACCCTGGAGGAGGAGGGGAGGAGACCCTCAGGATGGGGACCCCCACCCAGAAAGGACACCCTGAAATGGGGCCATACCTGGTTGTCCAGGTAGGAAAAGGGCTTCTCCTGGCCGTTCAGGAGGACCTTGCTGGGTGGCTTCTGCACCCCAAAGATGCTCAGAGTGCCAATGGTGACCTTGGTGGCCTCGGTGCTGGCATGGAGGATGGTGGAGGTGAAGATGTTCTGTAGGAGGGGACAGCATGAGCTCAAGGTGACCAGGTGCCATGGGACCATGCCACTCCTGCCCTCCCCACCACATCCCACCTGTGTGACATTGAACACCACATAGGAGTAGTTGCCCTTCTCAAAGGTGTCCAGGCTCTCGCCATCATCCCAAAAAAGGTCACCCCAAGCAGTGCCTTGTGAGGACAAGGCCACGATGAGACGCAGGGGGTTCCCTCGGGTCACCTCTGTGGTGGTTCCTGGTTTCTGGAGTTCAAATACATGGGTTCTGTAGGACCATGACCGCTGGGGATGGGGTTCCAGGAGTTGAGATGCAGGGGACAGCACCCCTGGGAGG
Source organism: Eopsaltria australis (assembly GCA_034509425.1). Classification (NCBI taxonomy): domain Eukaryota; kingdom Metazoa; phylum Chordata; class Aves; order Passeriformes; family Petroicidae; genus Eopsaltria; species Eopsaltria australis. Next base: position 2,881,369 of record JAVTVJ010000220.1, on the reverse strand, counting down.
CGATGGGCAGGCACTCACCTGGGTGGGCAGGATGGAACCTTCACGGATGTGCAGGTTGAGGTGCTCCAGAGGGGCCGACATCTTCAACATCTCCCCACTGCTGTTCACCGAGGAGCCCTGGGCAGGCAGCGAGACATGGGTGTGAGGGATCAGGGCTCAGGCACGGGTCTGGGGAGCAGCCATCCCCACCCCTTCCTCCATCAGGGCTCGCTGGGCTCAAGCCAGGCCTTCCCACCCACAGCCCTGAGAGGGTCGAGCAGGGATCTGCTGGCCACCAGCCAAATACCATGATGCTCCTCACCGTGTAGAAGTCGTACCACGTGCCTTGGGGGACATAACCTGTGACTGAGTCCGCCCCAGGCTCCAGCACTGGTGTTATGAGTAGGCTCCGGCCCCACAGGAACTGCCTGTCCAGCTCCCAGGTGGCCACATCCCGAGGGAACCTGCGGCAGGATGGAGACGCCGCTCGATCGGCCGCTTCTCTGTGACTCAGCCCGACCATCTCCCCAGCTCCCGGTGGGGATGGCCTTACTCAAAGAACAAGGGCCGGGCAACAGTGTCCCCTTGCAGGTGGGCATGGTGGAAAAGGGTGTAGAGGAAGGGCAGGAGGGAGTAGCGGGTCAGCAGCACATCCTTCATGGCTGTCCTGGCGGCGGGGCTGAAGGCCGTTGGATCCTGGGCCTGGGGGAGGTGTGGGGAGTCAGCAGCTGTCCCACCCACACCTCCTGCATCCCCCATTCCATCTCCCACCTCCTGCATCCCCCATTCCACCTCCCACCTCCTGCATCCCCCATTCCACATCCCATATCCCGCATTCCCCATTCCACATCCCATATCCTGCATCCCACCCCTAGGATGCCTCCCACCAGTCACACTGCCCTCGACCTTCTCATTCTGGGTGTTGTGGTTGCGAGAGAAGGGGTAGAAGGCTCCGAGCTGCATCCAGCGGGTGCACAGCTCCTCCGAGGTGCTGCCCGAGAAGCCACAGATGTCTGCCCCGACCAGTGGGATGCCAAAGAGGCTGAAGCTCAGCAGCCCTGAGGGCAGGGACAGTCAGCGGGGCACAGTTTCAGAGACATTTCCAAGCAAGCAGAAAGCTCTAAGGGCTGCTGGTAGGGGGTCTGTGCCACCCACCTGGAATGGAGTAGTACATGTCCTTCCACTGGCTCCGGTTGTCACCCAGCCAGTGCCCCGAGTACCGGCCCTGGCTGGGGAACGTGGAGCGGGAGATGATGAAGGGGCGCTTCCCCCGGATCTTGATCAAGGCGCTGGAAAACAACAGGGACAGCTGGGGGCAGAAGGTAAGAGCCGCCTGCCAGGTGTTTGCCTTATCCTATATCAGGGAATTCCAATTCCAATTCAAGGGAGAATTCCAGCCCCATGGCCACTGCCAGGGGCAGAGAGTCAGTCCAAGCAGTACGGCAAAGGCTTGGCAGCAGGACCAGCCTCATCCACCCATCCCTCCCCTCTTTCTCCTGGGTTATTCCCAACCCAGAGACTGTGAGCAGCCAGAGCTTCTCCCCTTCAGATCAGCACTCACATCCCCATCCTCAGCTCTGAGGATTTTGTCTCAACCCCTTTCCAGGCTGTCAGGAAGCAGGATGCTTAGGTACCTTGCTGTGGCTTTGGCTTCCATCAGCCCATAGAGGTTGTGGAGGTTGTAGTGCACTGAGGCTTTCTGCTTTGCTGAGGCACACACCGTCTTTGCAGAGAGGGAATCACCCAGCACAGCTGCCAAGAGGGAGAGCCCAGCTGGCACCCAGTGGTGGTGGGGTGCAGGGGATGTGGACTCCCCACACTTGCTGACTCTGGGTCAGTTCTCCCACAGCCAGCTGTCACTGCCATCCCAATGCCAAAAGCTCACGCAGATGGCCCCATCCTGCATCCTGACATGGCCCCAACAAGTGTATGTGGCTTAGACATGGATACTGGCACATGCAGGTAGGGATGGAGACATTCACGGTGTAAAAGAGACACAATGTCTCCTAGGAATGGTTTTCCTCCACCACACTCAGTTGGCAGTGATCTCAAAGCACACAGTACCTACCAGCACAGCTTTGTATCTCATCTCCCACCTTACCCGGAGTGTAGGGTGGGCTGTCAAACTCTCCGGGGGGGCAGCCATCCTCAGACCCATCCATGAAGTTGGATGGCTCATTCATGTCCTAAACAAAGAAAATTGTGGAGCCATTTCAACTGTGTTTTTTTTGGGATGAGTGGTAGATCTGGAAAAGGGAGGGACAGTCCTGCCAGGACACACCAGGCATGAGCTGAGCTGCTGGCAGGGAGCAACCCAGGGCCAAGGAGGGACTTACGATCCAGAGGCCGTCAAAGGGCACGCGGGCATAGAAGTGCTGCAGGTTCTCCAGCCACCACTGGTGGGTGTCTGGGTTGGAGAAGTCTGCAAAGGCAGTGAAACCAGGCCAGACCTGTGGGGACACCACAAATCCATGGGTTCAGCAAGCAGGTGATTTGTGGGGAGCCACTGTGGGGAACAGGGTACCACAGCATGCCAGGATTTCATCTGGGGGTGAAACAGGCAATGAGACAGAAGATAAACCCAGCCAATGCTTCAAGTCCTGGATGCTACACACACAGCATCCCTCCTATCTCCATGGTACTGGGAGTACCAGGTGCTGAGGAGTCCCCACAGTCTGTGGGCAGTGGCAGCTGATGGAGCAGCTGCTCTGCCCCCACTTGCACAAGGCCTGATACCACCTCACCAAGAACATGTCAGGGGAAAGTAAGGATTTCTCTGTGCTTTACCTCATTCCAGAAATTTTAGCCAATTCATTTTCCCTCATGTTTTCAGGCTACATTAAAAGCCCCCCCTTGGAGGTGGCAAGGGAGCGCAGGTGGGAGAAAACAGCCAGAGGGTCAAAGTTGGAGGGAAAAGCTGCAGAGCAGACCTGGAGGCACACTGTCCATCACAGATAACCTCCCCTCACCCCAAAACAGGAAGGGAAAGAAATCAGATGACCAGCCTTAGGCAGCACTGCTGACTCTGTTAAGCTCATATGACTTCCACAGGCTCCTCTGCTGAGCAGGGGCTGGCTCCCAAGGCTGGTGAAGACACCAGGAGGTGACACATGAGGACAAGGGCTGAGACAGGCTCTGGCAATTATCCCAGAGAAGTCCCTTGGCCACTTGGCTTTCCCTCTATTGTGGTGAAATCCCAGCCCTGGTATTGCACAACCCACGGGGCTGGGATTTCCCCCTGGAGCTGCTCACCTGCCCGATGAGTGGCTGCCCCTGGGTGGTGTTGAGGAACAAGCCCCGTCTCAAGCCTTCATCGAAAGGCCAGTAGGAGCCGTGAGGGCTGGTGCTGCTGATGCCAGGATCCTGGGGATGGAGCACAGTAAGGCTAGGGCCATTCCAGGCAGACCGTGGCTCCTTCCCCCACCCACACCGGCGTGATTCACAGAAGAGAGCCCAGACAGGATCAGCCAGAGCCCACACACGGCGGCTGTTTCCCCCCAAGGGGAAGAGAAACTTGCTTCAACGCTTCCAGGCATGTTTTCTAAAACGCCACTTCTGCAAGTCCCCAGGACCCGTTACGGCGTTTTGGGGAGGGGGGGACAAATACAAGAAATCTTGCTCTTATGCAAGAAATGGCAGGTCCTGGACAGAGTTCAATGAGGAGGAAACCCAACTTTCCCCCTCAAGGACCTGCTGGTCCTCCCTGCCTCCAGCAAGCAGGACCCGTGCTCCCACTCCCTGCAGAGGGAAGAAGGACGTCACAGCCAGGTCACAAGATCCCAGCACTTGTGAGGATGTGAGGCCACCTAAGTTGAGCAGCCACAAGTTAACCTGCCTGACCCACAGTTCCTCCATTCCTTCTCTCACAGGGGTCAGGGCCATCCTTGTACCCGCAGAAAGACAGGAGCACAGCACAAGCACCTGGCTGTGTCTCCACGGCCCCTGCATTAGGGGAATTTCCAGTCACAGTTTACAGCTGCCTGACCAGCACTGGGAACTGGCCTCCCACAAAAATCCCCAGGGCCAGGAATGACCACCTGGGACCATGAGCATTCCTTATGCTCTTGTCTGACATCCCTGCAGCAAAGACAGCACAGTGGGAGAGGAGGGGGAATACCAAGATCATAACGTAGTGCTGCCCGTGTCTGTGGAGGTCTTCCACCAGTGAAGGGAGGGAGGCAAACTTCTGTGAATCCAAGGTGAAGTCCCGGTACCCATCCATGTAATCGATGTCATTCCACTGTGCATCCTGCGGGAAGGAGGCTCAGGAATGGGTGATGGAGACTGGACCCCCTGCCCCAGAGGTCTGAGGGGTTACCTGGGGGATCTGGTAGTTCCTCATGGCTCTCACAGTCTGCCAGGTCTCGTTGCTGGATCCGTAGCCCCAGCGGCAGAGGTGGAAGCCAAGAGCCCAGAGGGGTGGCATGGCTGGGAAACCTGCAGTGGGACAGAGGGAGCATGGATGGGGGTTTCCCAAGATGACAACAGCATCTCAAAAGGATGGGAAGGTAAGCGGAGAGGGAGGATAAAAGGTGATCACTGACCACAATGTGCTGGTAGGGCTGAGGATGGGATGGCTGGAGGAAGCTGATCCCTCCCCAGCTGAGAGGGTTGGAGGTGGTGGTGAAGCTGGGGTGAGACAGGGATGTGGGCATGAAGACAGATAGCACAGATAGCTGTGTTGGGGTGTGGGCACTCACCTATCACCTGCTGGTACTGCTGGATGACCATGTTGGGATCAGGACCCAGGAAGATGTAAAAATCCAGCACTCCTCCAATGGTCCTCCAGGTCAGGCCTGGAGCAGGCTGCAGAGCTACCTCTTTGAGTGGGAAGGTAGAAAGGGAAAGATAAGAGAAAAAGGTAGTGACAACTGGGGAGCAACCCCCAGACCTCAGCCCCTATGATGGGGCCCAGGCAGCACCACAGGCAATCCTCAGGGGAAGAGAGAAATCCCTGTCTTGCACTCAGCAGATGCTAAATGGGTGTCTGGAAGCTTAAATCATCGCAGCTCAGAGAGATCATGGGTTTATGCTATCTTGAAAATCTGCTCTTTAAGCTCAAATCTGTGCCAGCTTCCACGGCTGGACCAAGACTAAGCACTTAAGTGCAGTGCTTTCCTCCATGTCCTCCCCCGAAATCCCCTCCTAAGTGAATCTAGAGCTACTCTTCCAAGCAAGCCTCTGGGAGCACGGCCTTTCCTGGGAAGGACTCTTCACATGGAGCAGCCTTTGCACCTCAGCTCAGGTGGCTGCATCTCACAGGAGCTCCTCCTTGGCAGCATCACTGTGACAGAGCCGAGCGCAGCTGGAGCCCCGGTGTGAGCAGCATCGTCCCCCCTGGCTGCAAGCAGCAGCTGCTGGGAGGGACGGGTGGTCCTGGTGCCGCCCCCGACACGCCAGGAGCCTGTGGGAGCTGTTGTTATCAGCTGGCACACACGGGCAGATCCCGTGGCCACAGCTGGCGCAGCACAGCTGGGAAGAGCGCGGGCGACAGACGGCATCCCCGGCTGCGCCCCCGCCGTGCCCCGCCGCCGGCGACAAGGACATTTCAGTGGAGGGGGAATGGGCATGGACCTGCAAGCAAGGGACTTGCTTTCCTGATGGCAGCTCGGCAGCTGGGCGTGTGGTTAAACTGCTCGGCAGTTGCTAAAGAGCCTCGCCGTAGCCAGGAAACAGATGGCTGCGCTCAATAACGGAGCCATCAAACCACATCTTTCCCTTTTATGGCTTCCTCTCACCCCAAGTTCCCAAACTGGCCACTCCAGCAGCTCCCATCTGCCCCCATCTGCCAGGTCCCCCATCAGGGACAAGCTGGCCTGGGGTCCCCTGGACACCTACCCATGGCATTGCTGTTGAGGAGGAACACGCCATGAGCATCTCCACCCTCCTCCATCAGCAGGTAGAAGGGGTGAGCACCGTACAGGTTGAATGATTCCTGCAAGGAGAGGTGCCAGGTAAGACAGCAAAGAGGGCAAAGCAGGAGAGTCCCATGTCACTGAAGGTGAATAAGCGACCCTGAGTTGCATATGCTGCCACCATCTAACCAGGCATTTCTCACCCCTCTGGAGCATAAGACAAGGATGGAGGATGGGTTTGGAGCTCAAGGCTATGGAAGGCTGCTTCTTCCTCCAGCTCAGGGGCTGCTACTGAGCTGGGCTGGGTGAGGGGGAAACCTCCTGCCTCACCACAACACATTGCACGAGGAGCAGGGTGGAGCGGAAACACCCAGTGCCTTCGGAGTGCCAAGAGCATTTTGCAATTGCTCTGAAATCCTCCCTGGCACATACCTGCCCATCCATCCCCATCCACATACCGGCCCCGACCATCCCCAGCCTCTCCCAGTGCTGCTGCCCACCTCTGCCATGTTTTCCCAGGGTTTGTCCAAAGCACAGGAGAGTGGCACCCCCACCCTCAGCCCCTGCAGCCCCATGGGGAGAGGGCAGATGTACCGTGGGAGAGACGTCGCGGGCCCACAGTGTGAGAGTGTTCCAGTCCAGGCTGTGGACGAGGCTGCCACGGTGCTCCCCCAGCCCATACAGGAACTTGGATGGGAGTGACGTGGATATCTGGAGAAACTGGTCAGCAAAGATCAAGGGGGCCACAGTGGTGTTGAGCCTGCCAGGGTGACGCCAAGGAAGAGAGAGGGTCAAGAGAGGATTCTGGGACTCATTTGGATCCATTTACCCATCAATAATTGATCTCTTCCCTCTCAAAGCATCTCGAGGGGCAGTCTAGCAGCACATCCCACCCTGCATCCAGCCCCAACACTTTGGCCCAGGAGCAAATTCGGGTCTGCTGGACACAAGGCATAGCTTGAGCCCAACCCAGCCTGACCCAGCACAGCACAGCCTTCCCTTTGACACCAGAAGTTTCCACTCAGGTTATTATTAACCACTGAAGTGATATGGCCATGGGGTTTCTCAGCTTGCTGTCACTGATAAACAGCTCCCAAGTATAGGACAAACCACAGTCACCAGCAAAAAGGAAGGAGAAGGAAAGGATGGGATTCCAAAACACCCTGGCCAGACATTGCCCTGCTGCTGGTGCTCACCACAAGCTTAGTGTGGGCAAAATTGTGGAGGTGACAGAAGCAGTACAATAAAGTCACCCACAGTTCTTTTCCACAAAAAGCCTGGAGCTGTGAGTGTCTCTACAGCTTGGACAGCCAGGGAAACCTAAAAGCAGGGAGAGGGCAAAGCCACAACCGTTCTTCAGCCTTTTTCCTGAGCCACCAGGTCATTTATTGGTGATATGCTGAGACCAGTGTTTGGCTTCTGTAGGATCCTGGGAAGAATCAGGGCACTGGAAAGGTTTTGGAGAGGTGCTGATCCCACACAGCTCTGCCATGGCCAGACCAAGCACGTGGCCAGCCCATGGGGCCAGTAAGCCACGTGCTGCCACATCCCCATGTGAGCACCACTCAAAAGATGCAAGACAAAGATTCCTGGAGATCTCACAGTATGTGTTTCCCTAATGAAAAATTTCTGGGAAACATGCTGGAGCCTGCCAAGGGTGGGATAGGCTTCTTCCCACCTGCCACAGTGTTAGCACAAGGTAGATTCTTACAGCACTGTCCCTGTCGCCTTGCGCTGCAGCAGCACCCCAAAGGGGTCCCAGGAGAAGTTCAGACTGTAGATGGGGTTTTCTGCTCTCTTCATCACCCGGGGAACATCAAGAGGAACCTCATAACGTGGGTTTGCTGCATCTGTTATCTGCAAAAGGGAGAAAAAGTGCTTTAAAGACCAGAAAAGCAAGAGGGCAAAGGGCTGGAGATGCTCATTGGCCCCACACAGCCATGCCTGGAGCACAGCAGATTCCAAACTTGGTCCAAGCAAGGGATGACCACCTATGGGATGGCAGGTGCAGGGGTAAGGAGCACAGTCATGGGTTCTTGAGGGCAGGCAGCAGGAAGCTCACCTTGATGTGCAGCCTTGTGTCCGTCTCAAACTCCACATCCAGCCTCAGCTTCTCGATGTCCTGGGGGTAATAGGCCTTCTCCCTTCGCACCAGCAACCCTTCCATGCCCAGCGCTGTCTGGTTGAGGCTCTCCAGGGTGTAGCTGGGGAAGTCAGGGGGATAAAAGCACCAGGGCACCCCTTGCTTGCCCTCCGCCAGCAGGGGACTCTGGATGAAGCAGCACCCTCGGCTTTCACACAGCTCCTGGGTCACCACCACGCGCCGCTCGGGGTAGCAGTCAAAGCGGTGGCTCTCAGGCACCAGGAGACATTTGGGGGGTGGCGTGGGTCCGAGCCAGCCCCCCGACACTTGCCGCAGCACCCAGACAGTGATGGTGCTCAGCAGCACGGCAGCCACCAGCAGCCCGCTGCCCACCCACCACGGGGCCAGCTTCCCACGGCCACTGGGCATCGGGGCAGCCCCTTCCTCTTCCACCTGGCATGATGCTGGCTGTGCTGCTGTCAGCTTCTGGTACGACTTCATTGTCCTAGTGCTGGATGGAAGGGGAGATGGTGGGAGGTGTGAAGGAGACAGAGGGGGAGAGTTGCCCAGGCCACAAGGGCAGCTTCCCCCTCTCCTGATGCCTGTGGTTGAGGCAGAGCCTGCCCGCCTCAGCACCCTGCAGCATCACATCTGCACCTTCGGCCAAGATGCACCTGGCAAACTCAGCAAAGGAAGGCTTTGCCAAGGTCAAGTGGTCCTGACCCTGCTAAGTGTGGGGAGATGCTGACACTCGACAGTCCACCAACCCCAAGGGACAAAGCACATCTGCTTTTGGGAGGTGGCAGAGTGGCCCCTCAAGGAGTATTTCCCAGGTCTGAATTTATGGGCTGCAGTGTTTCTGGAAGGTGCAAGCAAAACCGAGCTTGCTCTGCCTGTGGGAACAGAGCTGTGGTGCTGAGAGCTGCAGCTCCGAGGTGAGGAGCATTCTCTGCTCCGAGCATCTTCTGCTCTGAGCATCCTCCTCTATCATCATCGTCCAAAGCCCTGACTCAGAGGTTTTAGAGGAGGGCTGGGCAAGGAATGGCTGGGAATATGCCATTAGTCTTTGCTTTCCACTGATAAAAGCTGATTCTAGCAACCTCTCAGGCAAACACTTCCCGGACTCCAAGCAAAGCAGACCCCCATGCTCCTGGTGAGTTTGCAGGGAGCAATCTCAGCACCTTAAAACCCACAACTTTCTTTTCCCAGTCTCCTCACTCTCATTCAGACCCTGCTCCCCTCACCCTGCAAAGGCTCAGAAAACGGCTCCATCCCCCACAAACAGCTTTATTCCCCGGCAGCGCTCCCCAAGCTCGGGCCACCACTTCGGCTCAATCCTCCGGGGCCTGGCCGCGAACCTCCCCGAGCGGCAGCGCCTCCGCCCTGTGACACCGCCCGCCGCCTCCCCACGCGCGGGTGGCAGCACGAACCCCGGGGACCTCGGCACGCCAGCGGCACACGCACCCCGGGCCGGTGCCCGGCCGGGCCGCAGCGGTGCCACTGCGGGGCGGGGCGGGGGGGACACACAGCCGGGGCGTCCCCGGGCGGGCACGGGGGAGCGGCGCGCCCCGGGAGCCCCTGCCCGCCTGCGGGCCCCGCTCCGGCCGTGCCGGCGCTTACATACACGTGTCTCCTCTTGACATTGTGGCTGCGGGCAGCGGGCAGGCAGCGGGCGCTGGACGGGCGGCGGGCGGGCAGCGGGCGGGCGGCGCTCCCGGTGCCGCAGCTCCGCCCGCTCCGCCGTAAACACCCGACGAGCCGCCCTGCCGGCTCTTACCGCGCCTCTCTAGTAGCAGCGCATCCCCGCACGCCCCTCCTCCGCGTTGTGCGCTTTTTTTAGTTTTATTTTTAATATTTGTGTCTGCGCTCGGTGTTGTTCAGGAGTGGAGAGTGTGGGAGTTCAGCGGGTTTTTTGGGTTTTTCCGCAGCCGATGCACGCAGGGTGCCAAAATCCAGAGAATGAACGTCTCTGTGCTTCCTTGTAGGGTGAGAGCACTTCATCCCTGCACAGTGGCTCCAGGGAATCGTGATGCTCGGCGTATTTTGAGCACACGGCAGGTGGGCCAGACTCACAAAACCGCACACATCCCAGAACACCGCTCTTTTTCCACGCAAGTTTTCACCGGAGGTCTGGTCTCGTGTGCACTCCTGTTCATCTGCTTCACAAGTGCGCATGCTGCACAGGCTTTCCCACTTTTTAAGGGACTGGAGAGCTGCTCCTTGTTTACCTTTGAAGGCCACCGCGGTCTAAAGTTCAGCAGTGAATGAAAACAGACCTTTGGAGCAGAGGCACTTTCCCCAGGGAATGAAAGCGAAGAGTAACCTGTTGGGAACAGGGTAATTCACCCAGAATCAGAATTTCAGGTAACACAGCAACTCTCCTCCTGACATATGTGATTTTCAAACTCTTTGTTCTTGCAGAAACTGGGAGAAATACCTCAGTTTTGGTGAGCCCCATGTGTAGGGCTGTCACCACAGAGGGTGAGACTCCCATTCAGGATGCAGCCAGTCGATCCCTCCTGCCCCCGAGGATCATCATCTTGTGGATGTCTCAGGGATAAACCTTGGATGATTTAGGATGGCTCTGCCCACTCTTGGTTATTACCACTCAGAGAGAGCACAGGGGCAGGTGGCTGTGCTGGGGACATCAGTGGCCCTAAAGGCTCCTACAATCAGCATTCCTCTCATTGTTTCTCTTGGCTCTCTGAGCCACCAGGACCTTCCTGGATAGAAAGGAGCTCTAGAAACAAACCTCAGAGGCATCACTGGAGACCACAGTGATGGCTGAAATCTGCTCTCTAACCCTTAGCTCACCCTGTCCCAGAACCCAGTGCAGGATTTCAGCCAGTGTCTGCAAATCTGGGACAGGTGAAGGCCAAAGCTGGTGCAGCTACACTGGCCAGCAGCTTTGTGCCACCACCTGGGAGCTTTAGCCAACCTCATTAGCTCAGTTCCAATGACAAATGGGGATTTCTTAACATCAGGGAGGTGTATTTGCCTAAACCTTGGGGCTGTGCCAGACATGAAGCTCCCCGTGTTTTGCAGCTTGTGGTGTTCAAACGGAGCAGGGAAAGATGGGATCTTACACAAAGCCTCAGACATGGCCCGTAGAGCTGCTCCAATATTTGGCTCCAAGGCTGGAAAGCACAAATTGCATGGGGCTAAGACAGACTTTCTAATATTCTTATGGACACAAAGAAATCAAAAGGAGCCCAGTTGAGATGGAGGCAGTTGGATTTAGTCAACTGCCTGTGTTAATTCATTTGTTTGATGCATTATCATCATTGTTGGGTGCTCCCGGGCTCTGAAATGCTGCTCATACCATTGGGGTCAGGGTGCTGTGTTTTAGCAGCTCACATGAGGACAGTGCAAAGATAGGGTTGAAGATCCAGCCCTGGGCAGGATTTGGCTCTGCTGCAGTGCTCAGGGGGCTCCAGGACAGGCAGTGCTGGGCAAAGGCTGGTCCACAGCTGGTGGAGGAGGACAAAGCTGGCCAGTGGCCACCTCAAGGAGCCCAGGGAACAAGTGAGTCCTCCCAAGAGCCTTGGGATGCCCAGGACACATTTCCCCACCATCACTCACCCTGCAACATGGCCAAGTGCTGGTGCTGCACCTGAGTCAGGGTGAACTTTGGTACCAATCCAGATGGGGGATGGTCTGATCCATGGGGGGATGAACAGATCAAGAGCAGCCCTTCCAAGGACTTGAAGGTACTGGTGAATGAGAGGCTGGATGTGAGCCAACAAGGCACTTGCAGCCCAGAAAGCTGTCCTGGGCTGCATCAAAACCAGAGGGGCCAGCAGGTCAAGGGAAGTGATTCTACCCCTCTGCTCTGCTGAGACCCCACCTGCAGTGCTGTGTCCAGCTCTGGGGTCCTCAACACAGGAAGGATGTGAAGCTGTTGGAGTGAGTCCAGAGGAGGCCACCACATAGATTAGAGGAAAGGTGGAGAGAATTGGGACTGCTTAGCCTGGACAAGAAAAGGCTCCAGGGAGATCTTATTGCCATCTTTCCCTGTCTGAAGAGAACCTGCAAGAAAGCTAAAGAGAGACTTTTGACCAGGGCATGTGGTGACAGGACAAGGGGTAATGGCTTTGAACTGACAGAGAGCAGGTTTAGATTAGATGTCAGGAAGAAATCTTTTCTGTGAGGGTGGTGAGGCACTGGCACAGGTTGCACAAAGTTGTGGATGCCACAACCCTGGAGGTGTTCAAGGCCTGTTTGGATGGGGTTTGGAACAACCTGGTCTAGTGGAAGGAGTCCCTGGTCATGTCAGGGGGGTGGAAACGCGATGAGCTTTAACGTTCCTCCCTAACCAACCATTCAATGATTCTACGAAACGCACCCGTGTGTGAGAGTGCAAAACCCCCGGCCAAGCTTGCGCCCCCTCCATCGGGGCTGATCCCGGTGGTAGGGAGCTGTCGGAGAGGGGTGAGCCCCGCAGCGGGGCGGGGGCACGGGGCGTGGTGCACAGGAGACGGGGATGAGGATGGGGATGAAGGGGGCATAAAAGAGGAATGAGAATCACGGTGAGGATGGGGACGAAGATGGGATAAGGATCAGGATGAGAATAAGGACGGCGACGATCAAGGGCACGGCGACGAGGATGAAGGGGGGCGACTACGTGCCGTCGGCGGCGCCCCGCCCGTCCCGCGCCCTTCCCCATGAATGAACCGCGCGGGCGGTCCCGGGCGGTGACGCGGCGCGGGGCGGGCCGGGGTGACGCGCGCGGTGACGCGCCATGCCGGAAGCGGCGGGGGCGCTGGTTGGTCGGCGGCGCGGCGGGGGGGAGGCGGCCGCCCCGCGCTTGTTGTTGTCCGCGGGACTCGCTGGCAGGGAGGGAGGAGGGAGCCGCGCAGCGCCCCCGCCGCCGCCCCCGCGCCCCCGCCGCCCCCGCCAACGCCCCCGCCACGGGGCGCTCCCGCCGGCACGCAGGTGAGGAGCCGCCCGGGCGCGGCGCGGAGGGGGCGGGGGCGGGGGGGTGGGTCGGAGCCGGGAAAGGGGGGTGGCCGCGCGTTGCCGCTCGATCGCGGGGGAAGGGGCGGCTCGGCGTGGGTCCGGCCCGGGTCCCGCTCGGTCCGGTCGGGTCCGGTTGGGCGCGGGCGGGCGGGGCGGCGGAGGTAAAAGTGCTGAGTCACCACCGCGCCGGGCACGTGGTGCCGCCGCCCCTCGCACCGGGCCGGGCCGGGCCGGGCGCGCACGTGGGGCCCGGCGGGGGGCGAGGGGCGGGCGGCGGCGGCCCCGGCCCCGCCGGGGGGCAGCGGGAGGGGGCTCGGGGAGCGCCGCCCGCCCCCGCCGAGCGGTCCCCGAAGCCCCTGGGGGGCGGGGGCGCGATGGCCCCGCGGTCACATCTCGCCTGTCACCTCGCACCAGCGCGGAGCCGGCACCGCTCAATCCCCGTGGGACGGGGCTGGCAGCACCCCCGCACCCTCGGGGACGTGGGGCTGGGGGTCCCCTGGGTGTTTGCCGGGGTGATGCTTTCCCTGTCTCTTGTTGTTATTTTTCTTCCCCTCCGAGGATGAGCGCGCTGCCTGCCTCTGCCTTTGAATGGCTCTTAAAATACATGTGAGGAAACCTGTTGTGACGCCGCGCGCTCCGCCGACTAAAAATAGAAGCTTTTGTAGTACGGAGGGAGCCGGGGCGCAGCCGGGGCCGGGCAGCGTGGCCGCGGCGTGCGGCGGTGGCCGGGCGTGGTGGCGGCTTCGTGATCCGCTCTCCGCCCCGGGTTATCGGGCAGGAGCAGCCGCCACCGGGAAATGCCAGGCGGGCGCGCCGCTGACCGTCGGATGGGCTGGGGGGTCAGGGCTGAGGCCGGTGAGGGGCTTATCTCGGCTGAGCACTGCTGCTGGTTGGGTCGAAAGAGGGAGAGGTGCGTGGTGTGTCCCGGAGCCTGTGGGGAGGGAGGGATGCGTGTGCATGGGGCCGCCCTGGAAATGGGGTGCTCTGCGGCCGCCCAGGGACCGGCAGTGGGAGGAAAGGGGACGGTGACATTCCGGGAGCGGGCAGTGCCGCGTGACTGTCTGGTGGGTGCGGGACGCTTCGGGGATTTAATCAGAAGTGAGGAGGTGGGTGGGGGGAACCTCTTCAAGCTCCCCGTGACGGCAGCGGCATAAGGTGGGGAAACATCCAGGCCACGAGCGACGGGAACTGAGATCTCCAAACTCTCACAGTGTGTCAGGGTCTGTTTCCTTCCTCCTCCTCCTACTCTTCCTCGGGCTGAGATCCCGCTCCCCTCCCTCGTGGGTTCCTCCGTGGAGGATTTATTTCACAGATTCTGCCGAAAGCAGGCCATGAGGTCTCAAATTAGGAACGAGCCCCCTTTGGGCAAAGTTATTACAGAAAAGGGAAAGGCCTCCATTTTCGTTTTCACCTGGCCGCCCCCTCCTTTGCCAGCGTGCCTAAAGGCTGAGCTGGGTCTGCGGAACGTGGAGGGAGCCAGTGAGAGGAAAGTGTTTCCCTGAAAAGCTGCACGCCTTTTTCTTGCACTTTCAGTTTTCGTCAGCCCTGTGGCGGGCGCAGCCCTGCGCCCCAGCCCAGCGCCTGGTGCTGTCGGGGTTTTAGCAGCGAACGACTTTACCTGGTGGTTTTTCCTCACTGATGAAAGGAGCGTGCGTCCCTCCGCTCTTTCCCCCCTGTCCTTCCGTGTGTGTCCGCGGTGCTGCCTGCGGAGAGCCCTTCCTCGAGCCTTCCTCGGTCAGTCACTTCCTCGGGCTGACGGACGCCGCGGCCGCCCAATGGCAGCGCGCAGGGCTGGATGCGCGGCCCCGGAGTTGACTCTGCTCCCGCCCGGCCGGGCTGCCGGACCTGGGGCTGGCAGCGAGCAGCGGCGGGGCGCTTGCCGCAAGGTTGGGCACACGGTGACTCTCGCCGTCAGGACACCCTGCCCGCTTCTGCGGGCTCTGAGCTTGACAGGGCTTTGAGCCCTGTTAAATGTTCCCGGGTGTATTACGCCAGGTTCTCGCCTTGCTTCGCAACTGTTTCTGAACCAGAGGCAGAAATTTGTTGGCTTTTTTTTTTTTTTTTCCCTGCTTGCCTGTCAAGGACAGCGTGCTTTGTCATGTTTTATGTCATTTCTGCGCCGTCGCCCGTCTCAGCAATCTGTTGCGGCATGGAGTTCAGTACTGCTGTGTGCCTCCTGAAAGGGAAAAATACAGATCAGCTTGATGCCCTCTGATTTCCATCAACATTGGAAGATGATTAATGGCATGGAATGTGCTGCAGGACTTGGTATTGAAAATCTCTAGCTGTGTGAGATGTTTGGGAAGCGAAGAAAGGACAGCTGGGAGCACTGGCCCCTGCGGCAGTCGGGGTTTGTGGGATAAGCTCGCTTGCTGATCATTTTTGTAAACATCCAGCTGTGAAATACTTGAGCGGTGCTAGCACTTTCAATTATCAGGAAGTTTCAGGCTCAGCACCCTGTAGAGATGAACAGGCAGTTTCCACTTCTGTCTCAGCTATTGTTTGAGGCTATCTTCAAACTTGGGCAGAGTCTTCCAAGCATGAAGCAAGCACAGGCAATGCAGTGCTCTGTGACCATCAGCACAAGGGCCGGGGGAAGGCAGTAATGAGAGCAATTACCCTGGCACTGCGCTCCTGAGTGGAGGGACAGGCTGCACAGTGGATCCCACTGCTTTGCAGTATTGCAGGACGCCAAATAGCGATGCTGCTGTGTTCCATTATTAGCGGTTAGTGAAGATCTCTGACTTGATGGCTGGCACTTGGGGTCAGGAGCAACAAAGTCAGGAATCCCAATCCCAGCTCTTGCCCCAAGGTCCGGCTGTGCATCCGAGGAAGTTATTTGTTGCTTGGTGGCTCAGCTTGTCTGGCTGGGGAGATGCATCTCTGGGCTGGTGATGCTGAGGTGTAATTCCAGTGTATCTCTGTCACCGCATTTTACAAGCACGTGATGGAAAAAGTGCTGTAAGCTTGTCACTTCCAGGGCTGGCTGTTGCATACCTTTCCCCTTCAGCCTCCTCCTCCATGAAGTTTCAGAGGTGACACACAGGCGTGTTACCCGCCTGGTACTCCATATCCCTGCTCCCTAACCACAGGCTCTCTGCAGCTTCTGACTAGGTTGTTTACCAAACCACTGAAGGCTGTCTGATCCGTGTCCAGGCTTCCCCAGAGAGCGCCTCTGAGAGCTGTGTCCTGGCAGCTCTAAAATGTGCTCTGAAGGTTCCTGAATCTCCTCTTTGCTGCTGGATGCTGGTTCCGATCCATAAGGGAAATGGAAAGCTGGCCAGCTGGGCGAGGGCTGCGTGGAGCTCCTCTAGAACAGTAAACAGTGACTCACCCCCTCCTTGTGTCTTCTCTCTCTTCATGTCAAATATATTGCCTCGCATATGCTTCTCTACTCTCTGATTCACACCACCAGCTCGTCCCTCCCCGCTCTCATTACAAATGAGTGACAAGCGTCAGTCTGCCTTACAGGATGTGTGAAGGTTGTCAGAGCAGGAGAATGGCTTTTTGAATGATGGGGAGAGGGATGGTGCTCTGCCTACCATGCTGCAACGTGCTGGAAATCCATGTCGTGCCTCCAAGCGGCAGAGGCACGGCGACGAGGATTTGAGCATCTGTAGTTGCCTTCACCTGTCAGCTCAGATGTTACCCGCGGTAGGCACATCCATTTGGCTAGCGCTCTGGAGCTGGGAGTAACTTGCGGATAAACGAGAAATTTAAACAGCTGCCTAGGAATTAAATGGCTGCATTTGGGAATGAGTAGAGTATTCCCTGCGTAGCTGTCGGTGCCGAATTGAGACGTGATGGCAGAGATCCCCGTCGCTGCTTGAACCTTGCGCTGTTTTTCTGCCCTCGGGAAGTCGTCGCTGGCCTGGCGGAAGGTGAGGGTTGCATGTTTGCAGTTTGCTCTATGTGTGTGAGGATGGAAGCTAAACACCAGCAGGGCTGTCTGCCAGGCACTCATGTTCTGGCCAGGGTTGTCTTTCAGTGTAGAAAGAGTTTTTAAAATTCAAGTTCATCCGCAGTTGTCGAGTGTCGGCAGTGACTTTATAGTAATTCCTTAATGTGTAACATGCTTGGAAAGCCCTGTAGCGTGGAAAGTCTGAAATCTCACTCTGGCATGTTTTCTTTCTTAATTGCAAGCCTTGTGTGGAAAGCTCTGTCCTACCTCTGCCTGAGTCAGGCTTTCTACTGCCTTTCCCTTTCAAAGCAAAGGAGCTGGGATCTCTAGATGCTCTAAGCTGAGACTGTGAGGCTTACGATGTCAGCTTGAGACCTCCAGGTTTTTGGGAGGATGCTGCAGGAGGCATAGGAGCTGTCTGCGAGAGAGAGAGAGGGCGTTGGCAAGGCTGTCAATGGGTAACTTTATTGCAGAATTACAAGGGCTCTTTATGTAACCCTCAGTCAAAACACTTGCTGTAAATACAAGCGTGGAGCTGCTCTGGAAAAGCTTTTTCCCCTCACAGTTGGTGTAATACTACTTGCTGCTTTATTGATGTGGCATTTGAAGTGTGTCGTACTGCTTACAGAGCAGGGATGTGGCGCGGTCCTCGTTCCAAAAAGCTGAGCTCCTAATTTTAGATGTGATGCAGCAAACGCAATTAAGGAAAGAAGGGCAGGAGTAGGGTAAAGACTAAAAGGGTTCTAATAATCAAATCGCAGGCAGGGTCCCAGAAGACCCCTGTGCAGCATGTTTAGGGAATGCTGCTGGGTATGACTTGTTTGCGGAGTGGTTTACGATTTCATTGTGGGGTTTTGCTTTGTAAGCGTGGGAGATGACACGCTGGTTTTTAGTGTCTTCTTGCTGGTAGCTGAATAGTCCCAAATAGTCCTGATGAGAAGGATTTGGTAGATGAGGAGATGGGGCCCAAGGCCCTGGAGGACTGCTGGTGAGGATTGCCAGTGTTGTTGTCTCGGTTTCGAGCGGAGCCCGGGCCACACCTGTGCCTTCACCTATTGCAGAGATAAGACTCTCTCTGGCACTCATATCTGAGTGTGAGACTGGAGCCTGTTTGAGTGTTTCTACTTGCTGTATGAAATCTAGCCCTTTGGGTCAGGCCAGCTCACAGTCTCCCACCCTTACTTTAAGAGCGTCTGGCATCACAATTCCTGATGGTGCCTTGAATCTCCTCATTAATCTCAGTGTCAGCAGCAGCTCTGGCCCATGGGCCCTGGTGCAGTGGGGTGGATCCAAGCCCATCTCTAAGGGATGCTGGCCCATCCAGGGTGCCTCGGTGTGTGTTGGGAGAGACAGGTGTGCAGCAAAAGACGCTGTGCCTGTGCTGTCCGCCGAGGAATGTGCAGGGTAAGCTGTTGCTTTGGTGACATGGAGCAACAGGTGACCAGAAGGGTTTCATCACTCAGAGCCGGAGCATTGCTCGGGGTGGCAGGTGAGCCCTCACGCTGACCCCCACTGGAGGCAACTTCACCCCTCGGCTCTTATTTTCCGTGATACTTTACATTTCTTTCCATCTCCGCGCGGCCAAGTGGCCGCGTTCAGTTTTTCCATCGGCTGGCGCAGAAAACGCTTTGAAGACGCGCTGGGTGAGGATCAAAAGGCTTTTTGTGCAGTTGGTGGGTGTGACGGGGCTGTCGTTGGCCTCCCCCTCCTTTTTGCCTTTCCTTTTCCGGCGTTCGCAGCGCGGCGAGCGGCCAGCGCGCCCCTTCCCTTGTAGGGATGGGGGCGGCGAGGGAGGGGGGATGCCGCCGAGGGAAGGAAGAGTTTCTGATGCTGTGGGAATGTGAGCGCTCAAACTCTGTAAACAGCTGGTGACTCACTGCATAACTATGGCACCAACTGCCTGCGGCCCGGCTGCGCCTCTGCAGGGAGGGGGCTGCCGGCCCTTTCCTCTACGCACTGGCAGCGCCTCTGCGCTCCTCAGCTCCGAGACCTGTTGGCCAAGACAAGGAGCTTTTTCCTTCCTCCCAGCTGCCAGCGCCTACGTCTGCGCCTCCGGCCGGGAGGTAGGGGTGGGCAGCAAATGCCTGCTGCGGAGGGGAAGCGATGGACGGTGAAAGGGCAGTGCTGGGGGCTGAAGAGGTGCCTGTGCTCGTGGCAGATCCTGCCCTGAAGAGCGCGCACATAGAGGTCGGGCACATCCCCGTGTGTCGGAGGCAGCTGCGAGGGGCTGGGACTTGCCCCCCTGCCCCGTGCCCTGCCCACTCCTGCTGTCCTGGTGAGACAGGGGCTGTGGCTGGAGGTGTGCCCGGGGTGGGGCTCAGTGCTGGAGGAGAGCGGGGAAGGACTCGGTGATGCTCTAGAAAATGCAGCGCACACCAGTTGCTGTAAGTGGTCCATTCATCACGGAGCATCTTGGCTTGTGTGCTGTGCGGCTGTCCTTGTCCCTCCTCCAGACATGGAGAGCTGTGCTGTCTCGGGCTTAAAAATAGAGGAGGCGCCTAAATACACTCCCTAATATCTAGGATAGTATCTTGCAGCTCTGCAATTACAGGATTATTTTTTTCCCCTCCTGCTCTTCATCTTGATTTTTACGTAAGTCGTGTGATGATGAGGTGTCTTGACTGATAAAATTCAAGTGACAGCAGCACGGGCTGAGCCAGCACCTTCACCCACCCAGCTCCCACTGGTCCCCACGCCCCACCTTTGCACCCCCCCAAATCCCGCCACCCCTGTTTGCAGATATGAATGAGTTTGTTTACTCTCCGACGACCTCGTGATGTCTTTGCACAGACATGACCTGAAGTCATTATTGCTTTTGGGCTTCTCTGTTTCCATGGTGACTGTCTCCGGGTTGGCTACTTTCCCAAGGTCACCATGGCAACTATCAGAAGGGAATCATGCTTGGGATGCTTTGGCTGGATTTTTCATGAATGATTAGGATGTGTGACACGATGCAGACGTGGAAATGGGGAGGGTTTGGGCTGGGCTGGAGAAGGTGGGGGGAGAGAGAGGACTCCTGCCAGACAGGCAGCAGTGCAGTGCCGCGGGTGTGCAGCCCCCGAAGCCGCCCTGTGTCAGGGCACTGGCGCCTCGCCCCCTCCCCGCTGGGGAGCCATAGCAGAGGCTGTGATGGTGGCACGGCTGCCAGTGCCTCTCCTGGGGTAGGTGCCATCTGACCGTCGTGCTGCCGTCCCACGGGGCGAAGGGGTTGGGTGGAGGCGCGGGCAGGTGGATTTTCGGCAAGGTGCTGGTTGCAGGGGGGTAGGCACTGGCTAAGGTGAGAGTGAAGGGCAGTGTCGTGGCAGGGGATGGGCTGGCTGTTGGTGGACGTGCCTCCACGTCACTAGAAATATCAAGCAGGTCTGCTCTCGCAGTCTGGGGCTGGAGGATTGGGAAGCAACAGTCTTGGTGTGTTGGGAGAGGTGAACTCCTTCCTGGCTTTGTTGTCAGGGGCTTTTGCTTCTGTTGTTTGGGTTTTCTGGTAGCGTCTCCTTTGGGTGGGGACAGCGCTGGAAGCAGGTTACAAACCAGGCAGCTTCTCTCTGGGTTGCTGGTTCAATTTCGAGCCGGGCTAATAATCATCAAAATGAGAATGAAGGGAGTTGTTGTCTTGTGGCTTTTCAGTGCCTTTTATGAGCAGAGGTAACTCTTAATTCAGTCCCTAATAGGCCATTTGGAGCGTCTGGGATGCCTCCAGAGGGAGGTGAGCCAGTGACGGGGCCTTGGAGGCCACGCTCCATTCTCCCCTTGGGAAGGGGTGGCACATGACAAGGTGGTGCGTGGTGCTTAGTGTGACTCTTGTTTACAGATGAATGTGGGTGTCCTTCTTTCCTCCCTGCTCTGTCTTCTGTGCTGGATCTTAGTGTGGTTAACAGCAAAATATGAGGTCTTGGTGTTAAAAAGCAATGTACTTGTCAACACGAATTTCTCATTCTTATATCTGAATCCATCGCGTTGCTTCAAAGAACTGTGTGGTTATTTCTTTTAATGGTGGTTGAGTTGGGGGTTTGGGCCATGTGTTGGGTGTCTTCTTCTTGCCCTCATCTCTGAGATTAACCTGGAAACCTTGTTTTGTTTTTGCAGTTGCAATTTCTGAGCAGTTTTGTCCGGAAGACTGTGCTCAGGTTATGACGACTAATCCCAAACCGAACAAGGCATTAAAGGTAGGGAAGAGGCTGAGTGGGTGGTGCTGGGTGGCTGGGGAGGCTGTCACAGAACTCTGTTGGTCGTATGTGACTGTTGTTTTTCATTCTGAAAGGCTCTTACAAATGGGTGCAGATACAATTTCCCCCTGTCTACAGGGAAGATTAGGGTAGAAGGATATGGGCATTACCTCAGAAAGAGCCCTGAAGTCTCTGGGGTGGCATGGAGGCTGGCATATCCCAGCAGCTATCCAAGAGACTTCTCACTATAGGAGATACTAGGAGCATCCTGAAACCAGTGCTCCCAGGCTTAGCAATGAAGTACTTTTACTCTCAAAACTGGGAGGCACTGGGGAAGGGACTTGTTCAGCTGGTGTCTCCCAGATCCATGGCACAGTAAATGCCTCGGAAATACCAGCTTCATGGTGGTCTGTGCATGGGCTGTTCCTGCCTTGTTGAAATTTCTTTCTAGTATTTTGGTTCTTCATTCCATATGTCCTGCAGTCTCTGAAAAGACAAAAGGGTGGTGCCTTAAAAGTTCTAAGTTCAGTGATATTGAAGGTCTTTTCAGCCTAAACAGTTTTGTGATTCTGAAAATAATGGTGGTGGGAAATGTGTTTGAGAAAAGGGCAAGGCCTTGGTGGTTTTCTCATGTAACTTCAGTTACTACGTGCTGTGCCCCAGCAAAACCAAATCAGGCTGTCCTTGAAGCCAAGCATGGCTGGTTTTGTTCACTACTCAAATGAGCAATCTTCAACGAAAACCACAAAATGCTGAATTAAGCCCTGCATAGAAGCAGCTATTCTGCTTTTGAGATGCTGCACTGGTGTCCCAACATAATGCTGGGAAAGGGTGTCGTCTTTAGTGTTCATTATGAATTCCAGGTCCTGAGAAAGGACTTCACAAAAAAAGGCTTCAGCCAACTTCACATTTATCCCCTTGAAAATCTTGCTGTTGGGTTGACATTGGGTGCATAAAACTCGCTGCTTTCTCTGACCTAAGAGTCTGACCAAAACCCAGGCAACTCCAGTGCTCAGATCTCTGCTATGTTTAACTTGGTTGTTTTAGTGGTGCTTGTGCTCTCCAGAGCACATCGGGTGTTTTCCAGGTAGGGCTGTCACGCTGCTGAGGGGTGGCCTTTCCTCTTTCTGCTGCCCAGAGCATCCACTCACATCGGGTTGCTGCTACCCCTGTGCTGTTGGTATTTGCAGGTAAAGGAGGAGTCAGGAGAGAACGCCCCAGTGCTGAGTGATGATGAACTCGTGTCAATGTCCGTACGGGAGCTGAACCAGCACCTGAGGGGTCTCACCAAAGAGGAGGTCATCCGTCTGAAGCAGCGGAGGCGCACGCTGAAGAACCGGGGCTACGCTGCCAGCTGCCGCATCAAGCGTGTGACTCAGAAAGAGGAGCTCGAGAGGCAGCGGGTTGAGCTGCAGCAAGAGGTGGAGAAGCTGGCCAGAGAAA
Source organism: Eopsaltria australis (assembly GCA_034509425.1). Taxonomy (NCBI): domain Eukaryota; kingdom Metazoa; phylum Chordata; class Aves; order Passeriformes; family Petroicidae; genus Eopsaltria; species Eopsaltria australis. The sequence continues at coordinate 2,858,986 of JAVTVJ010000220.1, read as the reverse complement.
ACAGCAGCATGAAGCTAGAGCTGGATGCCTTGCGCTCCAAGTACGAAGCACTCCAGACCTTTGCTCGTACTGTGGCGCGAGGGCCTATTACCCCGACCAAAGTTGCCACCACCAGTGTCATCACCATCGTGAAATCAGCCGAAATCTCATCCAGTTCTGTGCCGTTTTCAGCAGCGTCCTAGTGCCCTCGGTGGGGGGAACTAGCAGCCTTTCAGAGGGGAGGGGATAAGGCTCTTATGCATTGTTCCGGAGTCCTTGGTCACGTCAAGAATTGGCATTTTAAGAAGTCTCTTCCAAAAGTGCAAAAAACAGAAGAAAATAAAACGAAAAGAGAAAAACAAACAAACCCAAAGGGTTCCTACAAAGGGAACTTAACTGGCTGCTTCTGTCTGGACTCGGTGGCTCCACCAACCTCTCGTGTCCAGGATTTGAGGTCTGTATGCAGTACAAATTGCAAGATCTGCTTCCTCCTTCCCCCTGCCTCCACAAACCCCTCTCAGCTGTGGGCAGTTTTCCAGCTGGGAGAAGATACCTGAGGAGCCTCCGGAGTCTTCGTGAATGATGCTCAAGAGCCAGGAAACAGATGGACCGTAGAAATCATCATGTGAGATGAATGTATGGGAAAAAGAGTTTCCTTTAGTGGCCTCCTACTCCTTGTTAGAAGGGTCTCCCCTACCTTCCCCACTTCCATCTGTTATTATGAGGGCAGGAATATAGGCTTTTTGGATTTGGTTTCATCCTGCTAAGAGTGGATGGGAGTGGGAGGATGATGGAGATAAATGCTTGGGTCTGACCACACCCATTAAGAATAACCTTTTGTTTTCAATCCATGCTGTTAAAATATGGAAAAATATATATTTTACATATTTTAATATGCCCCATTACCTGTGTGGCCTGTAAAAAAACTACATTGCAGCCTCCTTTATTCCAAGCCCAAGTTTCCCGATAGCTCCTTCCCAAAGGTGTGCCTGTGATTGGGTATATTTATGCAGTTTATATCTTCCAAATGATCCGCAGTTTTGAAGTAGCAGCTTTTTTTTCCTGGGCTACCTGAAGCTGAAGGGAGGGAGGTACAGTAAATGCTGTGAAGAGCAGTGTGGTGGGGAGGAGAACGGGAGATGAGGAGGAAAAATGCTGCATGTATTACTGGTGGAGGCAGAATTGGCTGTGAGAGAAGGTGGGACAGTTCTGCTGGGATCAGCAATATGAGAGGGGGTTTGTGCAGAGTATTTCGGAAGGATGTTTTTAAAGCACTGAAGTGTAACTAGAGGGCAATAGCATTCAGCCAGGAGGAGGTAAGTTTAGAGTCTCCTCTTTGATAAAAGCATTGGTAGGTTAGCAATGAGCATCCTTAGCTGGAGAGCTGCGCTCGCCAGTCCTTGGTGGTCAGAGAAGGGCTATGGGGAGGTCAGATGGGATCTTGGAAGAGTCTTTCCCTCTCCATAGCACATCAGATGCTGAATTTGGGATCCAAAGAGTACAGTGAACAACCCTCAGTGTTCAGACAACCTGTGTGAATGTGACCCTGAAACTTGATGCTTTCTCTTGCAAGTTATCTTGAGAGGCACACGGAGGGCAGGATGGAAAATAAGTGTGTGTAGGGGACAGAAGAATTGGGATCGAGAAGTCGTCTGTTTGGCTCTGAGCAGTGGTTTGGGAGAGGGATTTCTGGCTTGGCAGTGGGCAGGATTTGGGAAGCTGAAAGGAGAGATTCTGCTGTCGCACAGCAGTGATGAAATGATGAATGTTTCCAGGTCACTGTAAAAAAAAAAAAAATAGCTATGTTGGTGTTCGTGTGTTTTGTTGTTGTTTTTTTTTCTTCTTGAAGTAGGAAAGAAAAGGGACTGTGAGTTTTGTAGGGCAGGTCAGAGACTTGTGGAATGGACGATGCCTGTTGTCATGCAGGTGAGAAGAGAATGAGATTTCTGAGGTTTAAGATGAGGAGAAGAGCTTAGAGAATTTGGGTTCCAGAACAGAAAACAAAGATCGCGGAGAATTCGTAAGTGGTTTGGACTGAAAGAGAACAATCAAGTGCTACCGTTGTTGGAAAGAGGACAGTGAACTGGCATCTGACACCCAGTATAATTTGTTGTTTGAGGCTTTGTCTTGCCTTGAATGGCAGTAAGTTGGTAGAAATTTAGTGAAGCCCTACTTGTCTTTGGAAGAAGTTGTTAGCTTGCTTTTTCTTTTTTTTTTTTCACCTTGTCATCGGAGTCTCTGGATTTCCCAGGAGGATCCTTTGTGAAATAGGTTAATGAAAAGAGAAACCTCAGACTTGGTTCTCATTCAGTCCCCAACATCAACATCCGTGACCTTACTGAGCCAGAAAGGGTGTCAGTGAAATGCTTCTTGAAGGCTCGTTCCCCTGCCAGATCCACGCGTTTTGGAGGGGAGCAGGGAGTTTCCTTCAAGAGATTTTCCAGCACGTAGAGTTTGGATGACACTTAGTGTTACCTCATTTCTCCTCCATTCCCTCCCTATCTCCAAACAGGCAGATTGATGCCCTGTGTATCAGTACCAGTTATTGACTCCCACAGCAGAAGCTGAGGAAGAGAAAGATGTTACGATCGTTTCCTGGTCCTCTCATGTTCTCCAGCTCACAGACATTGGACACTTTCCCAGACCTTACAGGTGCCTCCAAAAACAGGCTAAATGGAGACTCCTGGCACTGTTGGGGCTTTAAATGAAAACTTTAATGAAAAAGGCCAGTTGACTTGAAAATGCCCAAATGCTTCCAGTCTTTAAAACAGCTCCAGAGCTCCATAACATTCCTGGCTAGATAGGAACACCCTCTGGCTGCCCTTGACACCCCTCCGGGGAAATCAGACCTGTCTCACCAAAGGGGACGGAGGTCGGACTTTGTTCCGTGGGGTCTTCTTGCTGTTGGAATGAGTTGAGAAACATATCTTTATGTGGCACTTCCCTTGTGGCCAAGTATTTCTTTTTTTTCCAGTTCTTGGAAGGGTGCCAAAGGCTTGTCCAAGTGATTGCTAGTTTAGTGCTGGTAGGCACTTAAATCTCTGGTCACTCGATAAAGAACAAGAGGCCTGGGTGTTGTTAAAGCTGTTGATACCATAGCCATGGTAGGTAATCCATATTGGATATCCATAAGGACCACGTGGAAATATTTAAAGAGAGAGAAATATATATATAAATATATAATTATATACATTTTATCGTACAGATTTTTCGTAAAAAAGAAAAAAAATAATTTTTTTTCCAAGTTTGATACTGTAAATCTTTATTAAAAGAAATTGCCAGTCCAGGGCTCCCTGGGTGGTGACCTGGAGGGGAATGAAATATCCTGGCTAAACTTCCACAGAGGGATCAGAATTGCAAGGTAACGTGGAGGGAGGAATGACCCGAAAGCTGTTGATTGCGTTGGAGACCCAGCTCCTCCACCCTCCTCCCTGGAGGGCCCTCCAGCTTGGGGTTGTCGCGTTGCATTCCTCTGGGGTTCGGTTTGTTTCTGTTTTATTTTTTGTTTTGTTTTGTTTTTCTCTCCGTCCTGCACTTGCCAGCCTGACACCCAGGGTGAGCGCGGCGTGGGGAGCTGGTGGTGTGGGGCGCATCCCCGCAGCCGCGCCTCCCGCGCGTCTCTTTGCTGCAGTACTTTGGATGCCGGGGCTCCCTTCTCTGCCCCTCTTAGTTTGTCCCTGCTGAGGAGCGGGGGTTCTGATTTTTGGGTGCTGGGATCCTCTGCCCTGGGCCTGGCCTTTCTTTGGTTGCTCCCCATCCGCAGTGTGACGTGGGAACCGAGGGCTGGGCGGGAGGCAGGAGAAGACGAAGGCGTCGCGCAGGGACTGGGAAAGGGACACCTCTGTTCTCATAGATGTGTTTGCTGTGCTCTCTGCTGGGAGTGGGGAACCTTTCCCTCCAGGGCAGCTCCAGATCCCTTTGAAACAAGGCAGCGTCTCTGCTCTTGCCCAACTCTACTGTCTGCCAGGAGGAGACCGCAAAGTGCTGAGACCTGGGTGCCACGGCAGCTCCGGGACGGCGGGGAGGGACAAGGCACTGGCACTGGGCCGGGGCAGAGGCGAGCTGTGCCACGGGATGGCTCAGACCCGGGGAGGAGGAGAAGGTGGCAGTTTTTTCTCTCTCGAATCATTTAAACTTCATTGTCATGATTGTTTTTATTTAAGAAAAAAAAAAAAAAAGGAAAAAAAGGAAGAAAAAAAAAAGGAAAAAAAAAAAAAGAAACAAAACAAAACCGAAAAAACTTTTGTAATGTGGATTTGTTTTCCTTCGTCTGTATTTCAGTCTGCTGGGGTGTTTCCGTAGATGGTGGATACTTGCTTTCATTTTTTTAATGATAGAAGTCTTCTGTTTTAAGTTGTTTTTTATCACCAGCTCATTCTATCCTCTGTGGTTACTCAGTAATTTCATTTCAATATTTATTTTTGTGCTGCTTTTTTATTATAAAATAAATTATTGATATACCAAGCAATGTGGATTCCTGTTTGTAAGGCGAATAGCCCTGTGTATGTGTCCATTACTTCTCTTGACAGCCACAACGTAATTTATTGCTGTAAATTTAGCTGCAGTGACTGGTTTTTTTGTACCTTTCCAATAAAGCATTTTCTGGTTTCAGACTTGCCCTGGTCTATGGTCAGCATTTTGGAGCCTGAATTGATCTTCAGTGGAGTGTTTTCCTCGGGTTTTTTTTGCTGCCTGTCCCCAATGCAGCTCATGGCTGGCTGCGGTGAGCGATGTGTTTTTTGGAGGCAGGCTAAGCTAAGGCGAGTGGGATGGCAGCTTGGGCTTTTGCAATCATCTGACCCAGCCTGCTGGAGCCCATCTCAGCCTTGCTGTGGTGCTTCCTTGGGACACTTGGAATGTGCTCCAGGGATCGCTCTTGTCTGAGCTGTTTGTCAGGTCCATCCCGTGCTCAGAGCGCGTGTGCCTGTTCCTAACCCAGGGGCTCTCTGTCTTTGTGCACAGTCAGTGGTGTCTGTGTTAGCACAAGCAGGACTGACAGCTCAGCAGACACCTGCCTGCAGTTGTGATGCTGAGCAAGGCCACTTGTGACATGGAGACACTGTGACCTGGCTTGAAGTGCTGGAGAGAGACACTCCTCTCTCTTCCTTTGGGTTGTGAAATACCCCTTCACAGTTTCCCTGTGTGAATAAACTGCTTTAACTCCTTACATCAATACTTCATCTTTTTGCTTTTCCCTGTTGGGGCTTTAAAAAGGTGGTATCTTGTGCCAGTGAGCTCTCAGGGGTTGTGTTGGCTTTAGTTCCCTATTCCAAGTGGTAGATTTTCTTGAGGGAATGGCATGTGTTGAGGCAGTAGGTTGGAGACAGATGGGTGTGTTGGCCAAAGCTGGAATTAAGAGGTAGGGCAAAGTGGAGAGGAGCAGGGTTGCAAGGCTTTGTGTGTCAGCAGATAATGGATGGTCATTAGGTGGGGCCAGGCAGGCTTGGCTGAGCAGGCACGTGGGTGAAGCCTGGGGGTGATGGCAGTCTCTGTGTTGAGCAAAAAAAGCATTATCAGCTGCTTTGGCTCCTGCCTGGAGAGACTGCAGCAGGGAGCTGGTGACAATGGAGAGGACAGGGACGTGGGCCAGTTGTGAGTGTTGCAGGGATGGAGGAGTGTTAGTTCAGGAGGAAAAGGACATCAGAAATGGGCCAGGTGAAGGTTCAGCAGTGAAAGGAAACTCAACCTCCACCATACATAGGGGAGGAACATAGAAGGTCTCTGAATAGGATGGTAAAAGCACAAATACTGCTCTCTGGCAGTCTGGTGCCTGTCAGCAGCTGGGACTTGTTGGTGACTGCTAGCACCCAAAAAAAGAAGTGTCTCTGACTGGGTGCTGTGCAGCGAGCAGCTGTGCGTGAGAGCTGCCTCTGCTGTGGTGCCAGCGGCCGCCTTCCTTCCCCTCTGCTTTTAGGGAGGTCAGCCCAAGCTCCTGCAGGTGTAGTGGCAGGGTGTGCCTTGTGACGATCATCCCTGACATGAGCGGGGTGTAAACCTGCCCGATCCAAACCCAAAAAACACCAGGAGATCCAATAGCTGCAGTTCAGCCTTGTCCTTGGGGAAAGCCCGAGGACAAGCGACAACGGGAAAACAAATCTGCCGACCACCGGAGCCTGCTGCTGGCAGTGAGAGACGCCTGTTCCTCCCGGGCTGCCTGCTGGCATGGCTCCAGGCACAGCAGGCTCCTGTGTAGGTCACCCGTGTGCTCGCCGCCAGCTTCCCCCGTGTCCTTGTTGAGGAGGTGGAGGAGACGCGTTAGCAGAGGAGACCGCGTCCACCTTTCACTACTGTTGGCATTTCTATTCCCCATGGATGCCTTTTGACAGCCTAAGGGTTTGAGGGCCGTGACAGTGCCCAGCCTGAGCCGTCAGCTCTTGCCTCTCTCCCCCCTCCAAGAAAAAGGACGAGCAGGAGGCCCAGCCCGCGCCGGCTGGAGCAGGGAGGGTGCCTGCTGCTGCCGTCGCGGCAGCCAGCTGGTGTCCAGCCCAGCACGGCTCCTTCAGGCTGGTATCACACTGCTGACTTGCATGACTCACAGCTGACTTTTTTTTTTCTTTCTTCCCCCTCCTTGTTTGGCTTGCAAGAAAGATCTGTTTTACATATAATACAGTAATCAGGGCTTGACATAAATAGGCAAATGTTATTGTCTGCGGTGGGAATTGCACCTGCTGGCAGAGCAATGGAGGCAGCCCATTATGCACCGGAGTCGATCATTTGTGCAATGAAGTACAACCACGGTTCTTGCTGTGTTCTTGTGCAAGTCTTTATCTCAGCGGCTGCGAGTGCACCAGCAGATGTGCCATCATCACCTTTGCAGTCTGTCCTCGCCCCAGGAGCCAGAGCAGCCTCTGTTCCTGCAGCTGTGACTGTCCTCTCCCAGAGGGGTGAAGACCAAGATGTTCAGCTGAGATGTTCCTGCTTCGGTGCTGGCTGCGTTACAAAGCCAAGCAGCCTTGTCCCTGAGTACTGAGGCAGCACTTTCTGTGCAGGACAGTGTTGCTCCCAGGATGTGCAGGATTCTGGATGAATGCCTGGATGTGCAGAGCATCTGGCTCTTGTTTATGGACCTTATTGCAGGAAAAGTGGCAGCAGTCTCACCGGCTAAGCAGGTATGAGCACTGCTTCTTCGGACCAGAGGGACTTGCAGGACTGGCTGAACTATAGGCTGGAGTCTGGGCTTCAGCAAGGTAAGATTTCTCCAATAATAATAAACAGAGCTTGTCTTGTTGGTGCTGGAGTCCATTCTTAGTTTAGCTAAACCAGATCCAGCACCTCTGAACCACTGCATCCACAGCTTAGGCGAGGGTAGGAAGAGGTGCTGTGTAAGGAGAGGAAGCAGGAGACACGCACGTTCTTTGTGGAGTGAAAAAGATGAGCACAAATCCTGTAGGAATGCCAAAATGTGCAGGATGCTGCGTGTGCAGGTATTTCTGCTGGGCCAGCATTGAGGGGCAGGGAGGACGTTAAGCTTAAGAGCATCAGCATTATAGCAGGAACAAGCAGATCGTGGGCTTTGCTTGCTGAGCTCAGTGAAAACGCTTGCTTGCTCTGTGCTAGAAATTGCTGTTTATTAGAAAAAAAAATAAATAATTTCATGTTGTGATTTACATTTTGCAGCTTAAGAGCAGGGGAAAAAAAATCAAATTCTACGAGTTGTGTTTGAAAGGGCTCCAAGCCCTATCCATCGGTTTGTTTGCCACATGACTGCAAATCTGAGGCTGTAGATTTGCCTTCATCCTTCCACTAGCCAGCTACCATCCCAGACAACACCCCAACCAGTGCCTAAGTTCCCAGGGATCATCTCATTAACAGGAGAATAGAAATTAGACTAAAAATTGGGGAGGAAAGGAGAAGTCTTAGCAGAAGGATGTGCACTCTCCATCACTGGGGGAGCATCCCTCCATACACAGTCTTCCCTTGCCTGTGGTCTTGCCCCACATGACAACAACCCTCAGCACCTCTATCCTCACCATGGTCACCCAGCTGGGCTCAGCTCCTGCTTGCCTTCCCACAGGTCAGGCAAAGCCCAGGGATGGGGAATAGTGAAGGGTTAGGAGGAACAGACAGTTCCCAGTAAGCGAATTCCTACCACCACCAGTCACAGTCTGGTTCCTTAATAAAGATTCTGATAAGGAAGCTGGAATCCCTTTTAACTTCTGATCGTTCAGAGATAAGTTGGTTTAGACGTAAACAAGCGCTTCTGTCACCGGCAGCTCTCAGAAATGCAGCTGCAGACCTCTGGTTAGTCCCAGTGAGGTCCTGTCACGCTCCCAGGGGAGTTACTTGCACAGCTGCATCCACATCTGGAGGGAGAAGAGCATGACTTACTCTTTCTCCATGGTAAAGGTCTTTTGCACATCTCTATAAGCTTTGCTGTGAGAAGGAGAGGGGGAAAGATGTAAAAATAAGGAATGACGTCTTTCAACCTTTACCAGGTTTTGAGGTGAAGCGAAGTCACCTTCCTGGGCTGGTTTTCTCCACGGAGCCCTTGGAGATCATTTTTTACTCAAATTGGGAGAAATTAGAGCAGAACTGTGCTGAGAAAAGCATTTCTCTCAGGCCTCAGCACTGCTTGGAGGTAAGAGGAGGGTGAGGGCGGCTGGTCTGTCCTGCACCCCGGCCCCCCTCCCAGCCTGGCATCCCCCAGCATTGGCACAGGGCTGGCAGAGACACCAGCAGTGGGGCAGCAAAGCCCAGGCTGCAACACAGGGTCCAACACAACTTCATCCATGACAGCAGAAGCTGTCTTTGACTTAACCTTTTCTGGGTTATTGCATCTTCCCTTTGAGAGACTGGCTTTTTGGGTAGAGTTCCTGGCTTCTCAGTGCTCTGATTAGCCCAGGCTGTGTCAGCCTCAAAGACACCTCCCCTTTGCATGGGTTAAAACCTCTTCACTGTCTTTTCTGATATCTCCTACAGCTCCTCATCTGACAGGATTAACATTCTCTTTTCAATGTTTTTGCTCTTCCTGCTGCTCTGTCCATCCATCTTGGAGGCCACGTGCCCGTTCTCCCCCGGCGCTTTGCGCTCTGCCTCCTGCATTGACTGCTGGGTGTACTGCTGGTACGTGGGTGAGAAGTTGTGGATGGCATCCTGCACAATGTCCTGGGGGCTGATGGTCTCCTTCAGCCCACTCGAGATGCTCTGCATTGGGGCGAGGTTCGCTGCAAAACAGGGAGAGGGGGAGGGTGGTGGGACAACAGACAATCAATGAGACCAAGTGATCCAAGACACTTTTCCTTAGAAATTCAAGATCAGGGGCTCACTGTGGGCCACGTCAGCTTGTGGCTCCAAGGAGAAGGGAGGCAACCCCAGCTCCATGTTCCAAAGAGGATGGGTCCTCTCCAACAGCATGTGGGTAATACCACAATCCCCTAATCCTGCCCATCCACACCAAAGTCTCCTTTCCTGTGCACTTGGTATAGCTTGTGGGTGTCATGAGGGAAGGAGAGGGAATGCATGGAACACAGGATAAAGAAATTCCTCTTTAATAAAATAAGGGAGGTTTCCTCTTTCCTTGGTCATTGAAGAAAGGAAGAAGTGAGGAAGAGTTACCTGTTGAGTTTTCTTTCTTCTCCCTGTACACCTGGCAGGTGAATGCGTAGCGCAGGGCAATGGAAGCAAAGAACATCTCAATGCAGATGATGAAGTTCTGGTAGCCAGCAGCAACTGTCCCAGCTCCCACCTCCTTCCCATCAATGATCTGAACTTCAGGGATGACCCCACATTTCTCCAGGATTGCCAGCAGCGTCCCTGTGCAGGGGAAGGGAGAGGGATCAGTTCTGCTCCTGAGCCAGGTGGGGCTATGGGGAGGAGAAGCACTGGGTGTCCATGTTGGGACCCACCTTGCCAGAAAGAGAGGAAGATGACGGCCTTGATGGTGATGAACTTGAGGACTGGCTCAAACGGGCGCAACAGGTCCATGGTGGCAAAGTAGAAGAGGAAAAGGGCATAAAGGGCCAGGCTGACAGAGAAGTTGTAGATGATGGTGATGTAGAGGTATCCACTGTGGACACTGTGGAGAGAGAGAGAGACAGAGCTGCTGCCCTGGGCTGTGGGGAACAAAGCAAGTACAACTGGGGGCAAAGAGGGATCAAATGGGGAAGGGGAGGGTGCATAGCTTTGCTGTGGGGGAGAACACAGCCCAGGAAGGGGAGGAGGGCAGAGGTAGCAGCTTTTCCTCTGTTTTTCCTTTATATTTATTATATTTATTATGGCTCACAGGAGTTTTGTTCCTTTATTCTTTGGGAGCATTGAGTCTCAGTTCCCCAGCACTTTGGGCTCACAGTGCTCTCACTATCCATGGAGCAGCTTCCTGGGGAGACTGGCAGGACACACTGGTGATGGAGCAGGGATCCATCCTCTCCCATTCACCCCCCCAGCCTGACCCAGCATCCTCACTTGAAGTCTCCATCGTGGTACTTCCCGAACGCCTGCAGGATGATGGTGACGATTGCCATGAGGGGTTTCACAATGCAGAACTGCAGTGTGGCCTGCACAGGGGAGAGTCACAGTGTACCATGGGCAGCAGGGACATCCCACTCCTCACATCCCACCCCTCTGCTCCAGGGACACACACACACACAGAGAGCAGTGCTGAGGGGTGAAATATGAACCAGCACAAGGTCTGCAGATGGGAGGGAGTGGGGCTTCCAGAAGGCAGCTCCCGAAAGGCAGCATAGCCACTCCAGGGTGGGGCACTGGGTGGCTTGGGGACAGACAAGTGACAGGATTCAGCCCACAGTGCAGTGCTGGGGAGTGACAGAGTGTCCAGGCTAACCTGGGACTGGACAGAGATGGCAATCTGAGTTCTGCAGTGGGAGGAGACCCTGACTCAGCAGTGAGTCAGAGGCAAGGACAGCGAGCAGCCCTGCTGCTGGCCAGGTGCCTGTAAGCTGGTGAACTGCCTCCCTCAGAGGAAAAAAACCTCCAAACCCAGCATCTTAAGAGAGTGATGAAGCACAGCACCCTTGGCAGGGCAGTGGGAAGGCATCTGCCACCCAGAGAGCCCTCATCTGAGGCAAGTGGAGTCGGTGGTCCCCGTTAGGTACCTACCTGCTTGCAGAAGCGCAGGAACCCGATGGAGTAGGACATACCCTGGAGGCAGCAGGTCCCGTAAAAGCAGCTGGACCTGCAAGCAGAAGGTGAGGGGATGCCATTGGGGGTGCTAGGTGGGGAAAGCAGGTGAGAAGGAACTCGTAGGATACTGGGACTTACGCAATGGGCTTCCCTCGGATCTCTGTCATGATGGTGCTCTCCCCTCCAAGGTACTCAAAGCACAGGCTCAGGAAGCTGTAAATCACAAAAGCTGCAAAGGCAAGGGCAGACATGATCAGCAGGACTGATGGAAGTCCTGAAGGAGGTTGTTTCATCTCACATTCCTTCCTGCTCAGGTGTTTCCTCATCCAGCCTGGCTGGATGAGGAATATTTGGGATGCTGGTGGGTGGGAGCCTAGTGAGAGGAGCAGCAGGTCAGATCCATCCAACCTCCAAGTGGAGTCAGGCACCTCACACTATGTGCACAGAGTTCATTACAGACACAGCAGCTCCTCTGGGCACACACAGACCCTCCGGGGACCATCTGCATGGAAGGAACTCAAAATTGCTAAGGTGCAGCACAAATGACTGGTGACCAGCAAGGAGCAGGTCCTGAACCATTTCCTTGGACATCCCGACCACTTATTTTTCATATATTCCAAACCTGAAGTAATGCAAATGCCCACACAACATAATTCCTGAGGAAGGGAGGAACAAGGTAGAAAAACAGCCTTAATCCTGACAAGTTTCCCTTCAAAACACCCCAACTCCCCAGTTTCTTGGGTACATCTGCCTCGTGTTTTAGAGAAGCTGCACTTCTACCCCACAGGCAGCCAGAAAACCTCTTTCCCAGGACTGTGGTGCTGGGGTCCCTCCAAGCCTGTGTCTGAAAGGCACCAGCTCGTGTTTGTGGGGCATCCCCTTCCTGCTGCCGATGGAGAAGGAAGGGGATAACTTCTGCATGGAGGAAGGGAGAGTGGGAAGTGAAAGCGATGGAGATTTGCCACTTCACAATCCAAGACGCTCCAGAGACAGGTCAGCAGAATGAGAGCTCACTTTGCCCTGAGCCTCCCTGCTGAGCAGGTGCTGTGCTCACCTTCGTAGCAGTCACGCACTGAGTCAAAGTAGACGTAGTACTGGTGGCTGCCGAGGAGGAGGAGGCTGAGCCAGGAGTCGAAGGCGTAGACGGGCACGATGAAGAGGATGCGGATGATGTAGCGCTGCTCCTTGGGGATAGTGTAATTCCTCAGGTGTGTGTAGATCTGCAAAGTGCCCAGTATGCAGAGTTGTGGCTGCCTCAGGTCAGGCTGGGAACCAGAGGTACCCCTAAGCCCACAGGGGTGCTGTGTTAACCCTCCTCTCTGGGGTGAGAGCTCTGGCAGCTTTCCACCATAGACCCATCACAGTGAACACACATGACAGGCTCCATCCCAGTCCCTGGGCCATTCCTTGCATGAAAACGTGGAAATCAGGTTCCTTCCCTGGGCTGTGTGAGGAATGTGCCCTCCCCTGTGCAACCCCATCCCAATGGTTGGAGACAGCAGCTTGCCCCAGGGCTGCCTTCAGCAGCACAGCCCCCTAAATCATGCCCACTCGGGGTATGCCTCAAGGCAGCTGGTGCTGTGCACCCCAAACACCCCAAATGCCCCGCTGGGCATTGCCACTGGGCAGTGCCAATGCCCTGCAGCCTCTCCTGGCTCTGGCAACCACCTGGGGAGAGTGTGGGCAAAGTCCATCCTTAGGAGCTGCCAGCACCAGGCTCCTGACAGCAGGGATATCTCCTCTGGGCAGCAACAGGAAGAAATACTTATCCAGAGCTGAGTGATTTGCAGTGGACTTGGGGGCAATCAATAGTTTTGCTCTCATGTTAAGCCCTGTGCTGAGCCCCATCTGAGCTGCAGCCCATACCTGGTGGAAGGTGACGATGAGTGCTGACCACACGAAGATGCCGGAGATGACCTGTGCTGCTGTCGTGGTCAGGAAAAGCTGCTGGCCATCCTGGGAGTTGTTGTGGGCAGCCGTAAGCAGGGCAACAGCTGGGAATGGGGGGGCTGAGGCCAGCCTGGCTGCTGCTGTGCCAGGCCCCAGCGTGCCAGGTGCCACGGGAGAAGGCACAGCACGTGTGACATTACTCATCTGCAGGGAGGGAGAGGGAAGGGGAGTGGTGCAGGAAGGCAGGAGCGAGGTAAGCTGGTGACAGGGAAGGTCCCAGCAGATTTCCCAGCCCACACAGCATGTACAAACCTCTTGTGATGTTTATCTCCTCCCCAGGGTTTTTCCAGGCTGTCCCTCATCCAAACCAGCCCATTTGCCATGATTGTGTCTGCTTCTCCCAGCAGGAAAATGCAAATGTCCTTCAAGAGCAGACCCTCTTCTCTCTGAGGAGGTCTATGCAGTTCCCTTATCTCCCAAAACACACACTTCTCCTTCCCAGCTTTGCTCCTTGCTTTCTCAGGAATCACTCCCACTTGAAGAGGAATGATCTGTGTATATTTGTGCCCCTGTGAGTTCACACTTGTGGCTCAGGACCCTTTTTCCATTAGAAACCAGAGACTTAGAGGTTAAACCAATCCCTCACCCAGGATAATAAGAGTCCCTTACCAACAAGCCATCAGGGCACTTGTGTCCTGCTCCTTGGGAGCCCAGAAAACACCAGGTCCCCCCTAAATATGGCTCCTTTCATCATGCGTGGCCTGCTGAGGGCAAAGCCCAAGGCTGCTCAAGAAACCAGACATTTGGTGTCACCCACATTCTTCACCCAGCTATTTCAGGATTGTGGGGGTGTCCGTGTGCCAGTAGTGCCAACCCAAGACTTAAGGACAGCCAGCGGTCCCTCCTGCACCCAAATTAAGCACAAAGGAGCAAGCCTGCCATGCCAGAGGCAGAGCTGCTGCCCTTTGGGGATGCTGGAGTGCTGTGGCATCTCCCTGGTCAGAGTGTGCTTCTCGGAGCTGGCTGCCCCGAGGCACTGAGCATTCCTGGAGCAGAGGGTGGCTGGGCACACGGACACCGTGTACCCTGCGGCTCCAGACAGCAAGGACCAACTAATAATAAGCAATTATTTATAGGGCAGCTTCATATCTCAAGGCCAACAGATGCATAAACTGCCATGTTTGGGTTCTCTTTCTGCTAATCTATGGAAAGCTGCTTTTTCCCAAGTATAACAATAGCAGTTTAAAAAAACCAACAATCTGCAAGCTGAACTCTAACAATATAGATGCTTCTCAGTGTATTGTTAATAAATAAGTATTTTAGCTGGTGGGTAACTACTGCCTGGGGTAAAACTGTAAGCGTGGAGAGAAGAATGAAAATACCTGCCACAGATCAGAGTGGTAGGGAATGACCTCGGTCCAATTAAACACTGAAAACAAACCAAAGCAAGAGCTCACCCTGCGGATCCCTGTTCTGCCCTCTCACCGAACCCCAACCTCACAGGAGAGGAAACTCAGCTGGTGTCAGATCAACAGCCCTAAAAATACCTTTCCCCGGCTCCGCCTGGCAGGAGTCGCGTGTAAGCGGAGCTGCCGGGGCCGCAGCTGGCGGGGCCCCAGGAGCTCACCCCGAGTACCTGCGGCGAGAGGGCAAGCGGAGCTGGGGCTGCTGCAGGGACAGGGGCCGATAGTGTTACACAGGCAGCAGTTCTCCCTCTCCGCCACCGTCCTGTGCTCCTGCCCCGGCCAGCAGGAAAAAGCCGGGGCGGGATCTGGTCTTTGGACAGACCTCGATGCTGCCGGACCTGCCTTGTAAACATTAACAGGAGGACGGAGATAGCTCGTGGCACAGCGAGGGACATGAGAGCCCGGCTGGGCCCCGTTCCCTAGTCACTCTTCACTCTCTCTGGGGGCCGCCCTGCTGCTGGCTGGGGTTAAATGGCTGGGTTTGGCCACGCTTTCCCTGTGCCAGAGCATCATGACAGAGCAGGATGAAAGCTCGCTCTTTCTAGCTGTGTTTTTCTAGTGATCCGGCTCACTCCTCAAGACATGGCAGAGAGCTGTGCTCTTCATTAGACCCATTTATTCTGTTTTCAACCCAGTGCTGTGCCACAGATGCTTGGCCCAAGACATCCCATCTCCTGTTAACTTTCCCAGCCATCGCAGTGTGAGCACAGTGGCACCAACAGCCAGTCCTGGCAGCCTCCCCGACATTGTCACACTGAACATGGCAGAGCAAGTCATTAAAAGCAAAAGCCTCGGTGCCGCTCGGAGACAGGGCTCCCAGCTCCACAGGTAATTAGATCCCGGCCGTGCAAGGTAGTCAGGCAATTCAATGCAGTTAGAGAGCCATTTGCTTCCAAAACAAAGGCAGCAAGGAGACACCGGGAATAATATCAGCTGCAAAACTCGGCGCCTGCATGGGACTGAGCCATATCCAATCTGTCTGTTTTCAGACACCTTGCAGGTACCTGCCATACACTGTCTACCTGTTACACACACTACCTGGGATATTAGAGATGCCAAGTGAGAGCTGAGAAGATAAACTGAGCAGTGAAGCTTGTATTCAGGCAGGCCACCTGCAAATGGGGCTTTTCACCTTGCCAGGGATTGCCCTCCATCCGCAGGCTGCCAGAGCCCAGACTCTCAGCTCACATTCCTCCCTGTGTCCTGCAGCACCGAGGACAAATCTTCATCTCAGCGGCAGCCCCCTGTGGGGTGAAGCAAGTCAGCAGGGAAAGGTGAGGCCTCGCAGCCCCCTAGCAGTGCCTCTGAGATCCCTGACCCACATCCCGGGGAGAGGAGCACCCAGGCTTAGCCCCACCAGAGCAGGAGACATGCCTTTCCTCCTTATTGCTTTCAGATAAAGCCAGGACACTCTGGTTATTTATGGGACCAGCCTCTTCACACCACCATCAGGCCACTCAGGAGGAAGGACCTACAGCACACAGCTACAAATCGCGGCAGGGCAGCATCGAGCCCTCCTTGAAGCCCATCTGGAGGAGTGGATGACGCAGGCACAGCCTCTTAGAGGAGGCTCTGCCCTCTCAGCGGCTCCCATAGGTGCTCAGAACCAATGGCTGGGTCAACCCCTGATTAATGGGGCTTCCCCAGCTGCTGTGCACCCCCCAGGGCCCCACTCACCCTTTGGGGCTCCTCCGGGAGGGAGTCTGGCTGCCGTGCACCTGCCTCTGCATCCCCCGTGCCCTCCTCCACCTGCACCGCTGGAGACTCCTCCTCCGGACACCATCGCAGCCCTGCCCGCCCGCTGGCCGCGGGCCCTGCCACTGCCCTAATTACACCCACTGCTCCCCGGGTCCCACCAGTGCCCCACTCACCCTGGGCACTGTCAGCGTCCCCACTCGCCCTCGCAGCTCCCCGGGTCCCACCAGCACCCCGCTCTCCCTGCCAGCCCCCCCACTGGCCCTTGCTGCGCTCCGGGCCCCGCCTTACCTTACCAGCACCCCCTCGCAGTGCCCGGCTCACCCTGCCAGCGCCCTCCCCGTGCCCCGGGCTCCGCGGCAGCTGGAGCAGCAGGTCGGGCTTTGTCTCCCGCAGAAAAGCTACCCAACTTACCTTTCCAGTCCGCCGCGCTCGGCACCCACGCCCGGAAAGCAAACACGGATGGAAAGCCGCGGTGCTGCCCGACGCCGCTGCCCCCCACCCAGCACACGTCCCGCGGCCGAGGGCAAAGCTCTGCCTGGGTGGCAGAGGCAGCTTTCCCAGCGATTGGGAATTAATCCCTACCTGGAGGAGAGCGATGACTAAAAGGCAGGCAGCTGGTGGCACCTTGTGCCTGTTGTTTGGACAGGCCTTCCCCTTGGTTTACTGTGCAGAGAGAGGAGCAAAGTCGAAGGACCAGTTGCTGTGCTCGAATTTATCACACGTGGAAAGGCACAGAGGTAAGTCTGTCCTGGCTCTGAGCATCAAATCAGAGAGGTTTCCACGTCCTTTCCTCACCCAGCGCCCTGTGCACACCTGGTGGCACATACACAGCCAGGAAATGAAGGTGCTTAACTTGTGCCTGGCTTTTAGGTAGTGACACTCAGGTCTTCAGGACACAGCAGTGGTGCGCCACTGTATCAGCACAGTGGAAGATGCAATTTCCATTCAATTTGCTAATTCATGTATGTTTTCCATGAGCTATTGGAGCTATGGACACAGTAAGAGCACCAGTTTTGTGTCAGGAGAGAATCCTACTAGCAAAGCAAGATTGACAATAACTAATTCCACATGCCTCCCTCAGCCTTCCTAGACAAAAAAAAAGGGAAGTGTAAAAGAGGAAAAATTTATGGTTCTGACAGATGCGAATCTTTGATTCTTGGAAGCACAGTTTGGAAAATTATTTTTAGATGAAGTTTCTTGTCAAGGGCAGCTGGAAGCCTGCAGTGTTTGAATGTATTTTTAAAAAAGAGTTTCATTTCTCATAATCCCTTTAAATGCTGTAAATAACCCTTACTTCAGAGAAAAGAGTCCTTTCGAAATCCATTTTCTGCTTTTCTACTTCTAGGGGATTTTTTAGCACAAGAAATGACCCAGCAGCTGGATCACCATGGGGTGAGCACAGGCTCTGTGCTGATTCTGCTGTACCAGCTTGGTCTCAGCACAGCTCCTCCCTGCCCAGAATCCAAGACCTGGCCTCTGTCTGTGCTGTCAAGTTCATGAGTGACAAAAGGGTGTAACAGCTCACTTAAAAATTTACTGCTTGTTGTTGTTTATTACAAGAGGTAAAAACAAATGTGCTTTCCATGCAAAAGGCAAAAGTTTGGCTATTAATCTTTGCATCAGCTCATACAACCTCATCTGACACTTTTTGAAAATGACTTGGCGGAAACAACCCTATGTAAGCTCTCATACCCTCTGTCCCCACGTCTCCTAAGACAGATGCTCACTGCAGGTGATCAGCCCATGGATGTTCTGTCTCTCCGATGTGTTGGTACCATGTAATCCATTGGCAGAGATTATTTTCTTACCACTGCTTTGGGTTCCTGTCTTTCAGTCTGACATCAGCTTTCATGAAATTTGCAGAGCATCGTTATCTGCCTCTCTTTAAAATCAGAGTGAAAGCAGAAAATAAACTCAGACTACATCCAGAAAGGAATGGACGTAAGGACAAAAAGCAGCCATCTAGGACTCATTTCCTTAAAAAAGGGATGAAAATCTTTCCCATTATACAACTGTTGATTTTTTTTACCAAGGCTGTATTTCAACTGAAGTGATTCTCACAGAGCAAAAAATAAAACAGGTAAAATTTGATTTGACAATGCTTTTTTTATTCCCTCTGCACTGGGTGCTCCCCCTTTGGTGGTACAGTGCAGCTATGGAGCTTAGCATCTGCTGCTCCTCAGGACATGTGCAGAGCCGAGCCCTTTCCCAATAAATGACCCACCCAACATGATAAAAGTAACACTTCTCTCATACGTTGAGACAATTGCTTTTGTCTCACCACTGTCTATATGGACTTGCAAACCTGTCCCAGTCACAAAACCCACAAATGTTCTACACAGTAGAGAAAAATTCATGAAATTCCTCAGTGTGTCCAAAACCACCACAAAGACATTCCATTGTTTTCACTTCTAGTCTTTTTAAATAGGTGGTGATGAGTCATGGACTCCAGATCATTTCCTTGAATCCAGATGGCACAACTTCACCACACTTGGCAGCTTCGGATCACTTCTCGTAGAGCCTGTATTCCTTCCATGGTCTTGTCCTTTAAAGCCATGGCGAGGAGAACAGGTTTGTTCCCAGCTTCCTGCGACACGAATGCCACCAGGTTTTTGGCACAAACGTGAACGAGGGGCTGAAAAGCAAAGGGATACAGATGTACATTCCTGCAGATGAAGAGTCCTCACACAGGAGTCAGGAGAGGAAGAGTCCTGGAGTGATGTGGAGAACCTGTTGGATCCTGGACTTGGACTGAGCTCAATGTTTGCTGAGCAGTTCCAACATCAGCAAAGCCAAGCCATGCGTCAGGGAATTTAGAAGGCACTTTCTCAATCAGCTTAAAAAGGAAGTTTGATCCCATGAGTGTGACAGCCACCCACACCACCCTGAAACAACTTCACTGGAGCTGCACTTGAATTCAGTTCAGCACTGTCTGGAAAACTTGAAAACTCAGCACGGAGAATCTTTCCTTTCATAATCCTCCCACCTGAACTATGGCACCAGTATTAAATTATATGAAATGCTGTGGATCAAAATGCCTTTATTTCCTTCACAGCCAGTTTTCTAAAGAAGTTTGCAAGTACAGTTTTTTTGTTTAAAAATTCGTTCTGAAGAGGGGATGTTCCACTGACAAGCTGTTATCTTTGTAATTCCAAGAAACCCCCAAATGGTGTTATATACACAGTTTTTGTATGCCTGGTATTACAGATATATTGCTTTCTATTTTAACAGAATAATGAACACCAGAAATAAGTAGTGAGGCTGAAGAAGGCAAAAAAAGGGATATAATCTTCCTCATAAGGTTTCTTTAACAAAAATAGATCAGAACAGCATTGACAATTTAACTTGGAAGTGACCTACAATGACATCTAGTCCAACTGCCTGACCACCTCAGAGTTAAAAAATTATTCAGGGCATTGTCCAAATGGCTCTTAAACACTGACAGGCTCAGAGTATCAACCACTTCAAGCCTGTTCCAGTGTCTGACCACCCTCTTGGTGAAGAGGTATTTTCTAATGTCCAGTCTGAACCTCACCCAGCACAGCTTGGAATCACCCAGCTTGTCTAGGTTTTATTTACACCCATAGCTGTGTATCTGTCAGAAGGATGAGTTTGCTTGATTTTAGCTGCCGGTGCTGTTTGGAAGTGTGCACCATCCCAAAGAAGGATGTTAACAGTGACAAGGAGGTAAGCAGCAAACTATTAGAAGTATTTTCTTGAAGTTTAGATTGGTTAAGTTAGTTAAAATTATTCAAAAATAGAATGGAGCAAAGTAAACATAGCACTTCCCATTTCCAAATAAAACACAAAATCAGCTTGGGGGTGGAGGTGGTCAGACTTAGCAGATATCACAGCAGAGAATGCAAAATATCTCCCATCCAGAAAGGGAGATTGCTCAAGAGAAAGAACTCCACAAGGGGAAGTCATGGATAGAATCAGGAACTTGTGTTGCTACAGCTTTTCTAGTTAAAGCTAGCAGGTAATATTTGATAGCTTCAGCCCTGATGGAAAGCCTCATAATCCTGTAGCTCTGTAACTTTCTGTTTTAATGTTTGACCACTGGATGCTTTGAGAAACACATTTGCTTCTGCTTTCTCTCTAGCTTCGTGAAATGGTCGATAAAACCCTTATTTTGTTGAAGCAAAACAAATTAAACTTTATCAAGGGAAGGTGCTGGCAGGCACACTTGGGAGTGGGCAACTAAAGTCCATTATGGAGCTGGCATAGACTGGGGAGGATGGGGGTGGATGGAGGTGGGAAAACAGACCTGAAAACGAAAACAAACTCACTGGAACAGAAACCCAAAAAGGTTATCAATGGCTGCATATTTAATCTTGCAACCCTTAAATCAACAGAGCTTTATCAAACTTTCCATAAACACGCAGAAGCAATCCATATCCTGCAGGACACAAAATAACAGATCGCCAAACCACTCATGATTAGTTAAACTTTTATGTCCAAGAGCAGACGAGCACACATACTTTTCTGATGAGCCCCTCTTTCCTCATTTTAAAATTAATCTTATCACTGTTCAAACACTGCTTAACTGCTGTGATTCATCAACTCCCTGGCAACTTGCACAGCCCCACCTACCACATTTCCCCCTTATCCTTGCTGCCTCTGCGCTTCGCATCCGCTCTCACCTCATCCTTGCCCAGCAGCACCTTCGTGGTGAGCGAGGGCCTGCCCACGTTGTCGCCGATGGTGTTGGGGTCCACGTAGACGATGGTGCCCATCTTGCCGTACTGAGTGACCACCACGAGGACCGAGTTGGAGAAGGCCGTGCACACCACCTCGGTCGGCACCCCGTGCACCACCTCCTCCCGCTGCTTGGACGTCACGATGGGACTCGCTGCCATCGCTTCCGAAAGAGAACAGAACAACAGTAAAACAACGTTAGATTAAAAACATGCGCTACGGGCTACAAAAAGGCCGAATCATTCCCATAATTTGAAATACCCACTTAATTAATTTCAGCGCACAGAAGCATCCGGAGGTGGGTGGGTGTCTGCAGACCAGCGGTGCACACCCGCACCCCTCTTAGGGGGGATTTCGCAGCCCCGCAGCGATGGCATCACTGCCCCCGCATGGCCCTGCTGCTTCTGACACGGGCCCCGCTAACGAGGGTGGCTGGTACCGAAGGGGAAACCCCGAACCCTGCTTTCCACCCCGGCTCCACCAGGCTTTTCCTGAGGGAGACATGGAGACAGCAACCCCCCCGTCCCACGGCCCTCACCGCCCCTACCCTTGCCTGCGCCGCCGCTCTCCGCCCAGGCCCGCCCCGCCGTGGCGGAAGCGGTGCCTTTCTTTTCCTTTCCCTTCCCTTCCCTCCCTCCCTCGCTCCCTCCCTCAGCCGGCGGGGGGCGATGGCGCAGGGCGGCCGCTGCCCTCACGGCCCGTCCCCTCCTGTCCCCTTTCCTCCCCTCGGCGCCGCCGCCATTACCCGGCGCGCTCGCGGGCGGGAAGGCGCCATCTCCGGCCCACCCAGCTCCCCTCACGGTCCCTCGCCGGCCTTGGGCAGAGCTGCCTCACCCGGTCCCTTCTCCGGGGATGATCCCCTTCTCCCGGGGATGATCCCTTTCTCCGGGGGTGAACTCCTTCCCCCTGTAGAGTCTCCACGCCCGGTTTCTCCCCGTTTCACGCCGTGAGGCGGGGAGGAGTCACAGGACAGGATCCCCCGGTGCCATGAAGGGGTAGCGTGTGGGGGACAGGTGACCCTGGGGGCCTGAGAAGGGCTGTGAATGTTGTTTTTCTTTTTCCGTTCGTTTCCCCATGGGATACGGCCGCTCTCATTACTGGGTGTTGTAAACTTCTGAGCGTGCTTTCTTATCTAAATAAAAGTGGCTTATAAAGGGGACTTGTGTAAAAGAGGTAGAGCAACTTTTTATATAGGCAGACAGAGATAGGACAAGGCGAATGATTTTAAACTAAAAGAAGAAATTTATATTGGGTATGAGGAAGAATTTCCCTGTGAGGGTGCTGAGGCCCTGGCACAGGGTGCCCAGGGAGGCTGTGGCTGCCCCATCCCTGGCAGTGCCCAAGGCCAGGCTGGACGGGGCTTGGAGCAGCCTGGGATAGTGGAAGGTGTCCCTGCACACGACAGGGTGAAACGAGATGATGTTTAAGGTCCTTTCCAACCCAAACCATTCTGTGATTCTATGAAAACAAGGCTGGTTTTGGTCATGGAAGTGTCCTTGCCGTTGGCCAAGCGAGCATTGGCAGATGCCCGAAGGAGCTGTACTGAGTGTGAGGAGAGTGAACCAAATGTGTCTGTCCCAGGTGCAAACATTAGTTTCTATTAATTACACCCAATTAATACAGTGCTAATTTTTTCCTTTGAAATACTTGCACTCACGAATAAAAATTTTGTATTCTAATTTTTACAAAGCCCTGAAAATTGTGATTTCTCAGAGGTTTGCAACCTTCCAAATTCCTGCAATTGTTGCATCTAAAATACAATCAAAACCTTCATTCCCATATCTTAGCTGTCCTTTATTGGCATTCTCATCACACCACAAATATCCTGGCCATGAGTGCAGCAATAGTTACCTGACCTGTGGGTTATCTATTCAGGTAATATCTCTGAAGGACCTCATGAATACTTCTTTTGTTTGTTTTGCATTAAAGGTTTTACCAAAACTTGGTTACAGCAGGAGCCCATAGACTGTGTGCTGAGAATCCTTCAAGGCACCGTTAGAGAGCAGCAGAGGTCCATGGAACAGCTTTTAATTCAGCAGGTTATTTTTGTGGTTAATTCAAACAGAGAGACTCGATAACTTTTCGGTACTCTTTGCAGTCTGGCAAATAGTCTGTTTTCCAGCACTGAATAAACAGCATTCCTCTTTCTTGCTTACCACAATCACTCGAGGCTTTGCCTGTTTGACAGAGATAATAGCAGCTATTGTCAGTAAAACCTCCTGACTCATAAAGAAGTTTATTCCTGCTCTGCCTTCTCCAGAGAGTAACTTTACTTCAGGACACAAAGGACTGGATTCTTCCTGCCATCCTTGCCAGACTTCATTTTATTTTTTACATGACAGGAGGACAAAGGGAGTCCACTGTAGTTCAGATTTATGTGGAAACACCATTCTTTGCTGTTTTCCATTAGTTTGGGACAAAAAAAAAGTTGTTTTCCCAGTTTCAGTCAATTGGATGTCTCATTTTGGTGTGTAGCTGAGGTGGGATATAGCAAAATGAGGTAACTGAGCACTGAATCTTCATCACTGAAAGTGAATGCTCTAAAGAAATGAACTAAGGAGAAGACTCCTGTGGTCTGTGTGGCTGAGGCAGGGAATGGGGATTTGAGAATACTCACCATGACAGGTAATGGGACCTTTCCTGAAGGGGTCTGTCTGCCTGTCATCTGCTTCCCAGCATTTCTGGCTGAGAAGAATCTGTATCCTTACTCACACTTCTGCTTTCTATAATGCTTTTCTTCCATAGAGCCCTCATCACATTGCAAACATTATTACATTTAGCTTCATAAAATGTCTTTCAACATAACAGATTGTTAATATAACCCATTTTATGGTTGGAGGGAAATAAAGAATCGAGACCGACAGCAGTTCAGAGCCATCAAATCCTCAGCTGGAGATTCTGCAGGATTTCAAGATCCCTTCTTCCATTCCCATGCACTCGCTGCCAAAGGAACATAAGTCATGCATGTCACGATCTCAATTATAAGAGAAAATCAATGACTGTGCAGCCCCATACTTTGACAAGCAAAACTACTTCTAATATTGGAGCTTTATACCTTTATTATTATTTATTCGAGCAGTTTCGTACTGATTTTCTT
Source organism: Eopsaltria australis (assembly GCA_034509425.1). Taxonomy (NCBI): domain Eukaryota; kingdom Metazoa; phylum Chordata; class Aves; order Passeriformes; family Petroicidae; genus Eopsaltria; species Eopsaltria australis. The sequence continues at coordinate 2,835,079 of JAVTVJ010000220.1, read as the reverse complement.
TTTAAACTCCTGAAGTGCCTCTGTGTGTGTAGACTGGAAGGAGGCTGCTTTCATATTAGTCTTTGCATTTATCTGAACTGACTTTGTAAGAACAAATGTGTGAGATCCACAGAGCATCAGAAATGTTTCCCACTTCTCTAAAACACAGACACAAAGTGTTTCAGGACATCCATTAATAATTCCTGCTCTGGGGAGTGCCTCACTATCGAAGTGCTGGGTTGGTTTATTAGTTTACAGGTTATTACTTCTCTAGTTTAGATTTCTCTCTTGTATCTTTTATGATGCAGAATATAGACTGTGAGCTGGAACCTCGGGTGCAGCTGGGCTCTGGACTGTGCAGCCAAGGAGAGAGGAAAGGAATTAGTTTGCTCCCTGATGCAGGAGCTGCTTGGGAATTATTCTGACCCTTGTTATAAATCAGGTACATGAAGTGTAGTTGCCTGTGAGTACATTCCTCGGGCCAGACAATATCAGAACGCTGCTCTTCCCCTTATTACTGTCACAGCAAGGTCGGGGGTGTGGGTGGTGCGGGGTTGTGTGAGGGCTCTCTCTGTGGGGCCGTTGTAAAAGGAGTAGGAGGAACGGCAGAAATTCAGCTCCTGGATTCCTCGTTTCAGGCTGAACCCACTGCATTTAATTAGAGTCTGGCAGAGACGGGGTTCAGAAAATAACAGTGAATCGAGGCCCTGGGGGAGGCAGGGAGAGGAAGCACACCTGGGGCTGTTCAGCCCCAGCAGTCGGGTCTCCCTGGCTGGCTCTCTGCAGTCGGCGGAGAGAGGCTTTGGCCCTTGATGCAGGGTGGAAACACGGCTTTGAACCCAGCTGTCTGCAGTCAGGAGTCACCCCGCTGCACCTGGAGTTGGCTGGTTATCTCTGGGTTTCTAGAGCTCCTCCTGACATAGGTATGAGCCTGCCAAACATTACCACAACACAGCTCCTTCTGCACATGAGCAGAAATGGGACATCAGGTGTGCAGGGGAGCCCGAGGTTGGAGTGTGAGCTGCTGAGGAGTTCAGATGTGTCCAGGATTAGGTGATACCTGAACAGCATCTCAGAGTTAAAGCTCTGAGGCTCTCGGTTTATGTGCTCGTATTTTGAAGGAAGATGAGGGGATTCTGGCTCTTTTGTGCGTTGGTCCCTTCTCTGTGCTCCCTAGGATAACAAGATTATAAGTTCTTCTGAGAGACAATTCTAAGAGGTTTGCTTTGTTCTGAAGTTGTCCTCATGGCTCTTACTGTACGGAACATCTCTTATTTCATTGATTGTGTAAGAGGAAGGCTCAGCCAATCCATTAGGCATTGCAGAACCTCTCCAACATATATTGTTGTTGATGAAACCTTTTTATCCAAGTGTAGAATTCAGCCAGTAGAAAACACAGTCTTATAAGAAAAAACAAACATAACACTTAAACCCAAATTCTTCCCTTTCTGAGTGAGCTGCACTCAGCTGCACATCTGAAATAAAAGTGCTGGATGTCTTTACATGCCTGAGACTGTCAGGGCACGCTGTTGTTTTGGTTTCTTGCACTTGCAGCTTTAGTAAGGAAGCAGTAAGGGAATGTTCATTAATGTTTGTGTCAATAGTAACTGCCCACATATGAGCACTAGCAGATTTTCCTGAGAAAGCTCAATGCACAGGGTAGGATTTAAAAACATGGCAGTAAGCCAGCATGCCCTGGCTGGGCCTGGAAACATCTAGGTAGCAATTTGACTGGTGCTCTGTGGAAGTTTTTTTTAGTCAGATTTAGCGACCTATAAATAGAGGAGTACTCCAGCCCTTGTAGGACTTTTTTATGCTGTGTCATTGGTGTTTTCTGAGCTGCTGTGCAGGCTGGGGGAGGAGGATTACAGACCCATGGGGCTGAGAGGAGAAAGGAGCAACCTTGGTGCTGGGGGAGAATTTTGGGAAGGGGCTCCTGCTGAGATTGCAGAGCCTGGCAAGAGTGAAACAAGTCACACCGGCAGAAGGACTTAGCTGAAAACAGTTTCTGGGGTGATTGATCTCAAATGGCAGTAGTTTTCATATATCCAGTACCCTTAAAACCAGCACATCTTAAATTTCTTTGCAAAAATCTCTCCAGAAATTATTTCAACAACCACTGAAATGAAAATGACATTCTGGAAATGTGTAAGATACATCTCCAGAAACACTCCAGACTACCTAAGAGAGCTATAAGAGCTCCAGCTACCTAAAAGAGTCAGGATTACATAATTCAGTCAACCTGGTGCTGTCTGATGATAATTTTATCCTCGATATTTATCATGAGATAACAGCTGGCTGTTCTGGGCACTGTAGGCAGGGGGTATGGAACAGACAGAGTCATCATGAGGCAAGATTGAGTTTGAGTACTGTTTACATAATTTTCATTTGTCAAATAACAGCCCTACATAGATCACAGCCATGACAGCGCCCGTGGATGGTATCATCCATCAGCAGATCTACCCTGTGAGCAGCAGAAGCTTTGTATTGCTGCAATGGCTGAAGGAATTATTTCCATGGATCAGTAAAGACAGCAGTAATTGCACTAAAGCTCACTAGTTTATGTGGGAGATTTTCAGGTGCTTGTGGTGGTCTGTCAGATGGAAGACAACATGCAAATGGAGGGGATTGTAAAAATTATTGTGTCATAGCTTCTAAGAATAAAACTCATACCCCTCAGTTCCTGAGAAGTGTGAAAGCACAGAAAGTAATGCCATGGCTCTTGCAGAAGTAACGAGAATGTCAGAGTATTAGTATGATGCTAATAGTATAGTCAGTCCTATAAATCACTTAATTGTGACAGCAAATTAAATAGTGTTGTTGCCTAGAATTCACCCACAGTTAAAATGATATATCTTGATGAGACAAATGCCTTCTGTGCTGCCAGTAATAAATTAGCTCCTCTTTCAAGTGAGAAAACAATTAAAAACTTGGTTGAAAAGGGCATACTTTCTCTGTGGCCACTGATCCCTCAAACTCTGGAAATAATAAAGTGGTTCTAATAGTTGTTCATTGTTACACAGTTGAAAGAGGAAAAATCCATTGCCTCATTATGTTCAAGACAGTTACGAAATTGCATTGGGAATATTTGAAAATGTAAGAGGCATCTAACCAAATGGTTTCAACTTTGACAATGTGTCATCATTTGCAGTTCATAATGCTGCTGTTAACTTTTGGAGATATCAGTCAGTGCACACAGTGGAAAATGAGAATAAATATTTACCTTGCATTTATATACTGCATAAATAACAGCAAAGTATACAGTAGACAAGTCGAGATGCCATTTTGAGGGTTGTGTAACAAAAGCTTCAGAATTACAGGAGGTATTCATTTTGCAGCACTCAAATATGTGGAAGCATTCAGGCAGTTCTCAACAAAATGGGCAACAATGCTTGCCAATGAAACAATACCAAATTTATTTCTGGGTATTATGAATTACTTCTGAATATTAGGTGAAGATTGGCCTCATCTGATTTTTAAGTTCTTTATAGGTGTTGAAGATTGGGAATGCCTGGGGTCGGAATGTCTCTTTCATGATACATTAAATTTGTTTGCCATTTAGTTAAAATTATCATCCTCTCTGGTGCTTAAGTTTAGCACATAAAACTGAAGTTATGCTGTAAGTCACAGTAACGAATCCAAGTCAGACTTGCATAAGACATTCCATGACAAGGCAGGAGAATGCAGGCAGGTGTCCTTTAGTGGGCTATAGAGACTCTCAGATTTCAGTATTCCTCTGCCTGTACTAAGCAGAGTCACTGAAAAGGTGTGAGATTTTAGGAAACTGGGAGCTCTACTGAAGGACTTACCTATGACAGAAGATTGGAAATATATTTATGAAGAACATTGCAATTTGAAAGATTTTGTTAGGCATGTGCATATACTGCAGGAATTTGTTTTTAGAGGAGTTTCTGATCCTGGTTATCTCCATTTCAGAAAACTTGTAGAGTTTACTACATCTCCTCCTGTATCTAGAGAGCAATCAAATAAATATTTCCTCCTGGAAGCAGATTTAATATTTCAAAGCCCTGCAAAATATTGAGTCAGTTAAGGCTGAAGTTCAAAGTTAATTTTAACTGACCACATAAATTCTTTTATGAATCAACATAAAAAGAAACAAGTACTGAAATTGTTTGTTAGTGCCATTCTAAGTAACGAACTGAAGTTTGTGATAATTTAATTGTGCTGTTGATGGACTGTACAAATGTACTCTTAGAAGAAAATACAATTATATATTGGGGAAAATGGCATTAAAATGAAGCATTGTCCCTTATTTCATAGGTGCTTATCTCCTGTTTCTGCACAAGAAACATGATAATTAAGAAAGGCAGATATGCTATCAACTTTTCAAGTTTCATCCTGGAAATGAGGTTGGAATATTCCATGAGGAAATCAATGTCATTTTCCTACTCTCTTCTGTCTCAGTAAGAAATCCTTCTTTGCTCTGCATTTGCAATTCTTCTTCTGTATCTTTAGGTGACTCTAGGCTGAGCTCATGTTTTTGTTCTCAGCTTCACGTGAGCCTCCTTTTCTAACCCTTCCAAGAGCATTTTGGAACTAGTTTGCCCTGAAACCCTGAGATCTGAGAACACTGGAGGATTAGGTTTAAACTTGTTAAACTGAATTAACACTCCTGCCACATGATTCTGGCCTGTGCCAGTCCTTCTAATCTTGTTCAGAGTTTAGGATAATTTGTTTAGTAGGGCTGATCAGCTGGAGGTTAATTCAATTGGACTTTGGTTATTTATTCATGCCCGGATTTGCAAAGTGTCACAGCAGATACATGAGGTTTCTGTTACAGTTATGAGATGGCTTCATTAGTGTGACGGAGAGTCCATCTGGGTGACTTCCTTTCCTCAGTGCAATAACTGCCTGTCAGGGCTCTCTCCAGTGGAAAAAAACCCTTATGTAACATCTCCCTTTCATTTGTGTCACAAGTGTATTGATTACAACTTAAAAGGCACTTCTCTGTTCTGATCACTGGGATTACTGATAAACTTTCCCAGGGATGTCAGTAGTATTCCACCTCTACATTTTCACTGATACCAGAATTTAAAAGAAAAGCACAGAAGTGTTTTAAAAGCCATTTACTATTAATTATGTGTTTTCATGCAGGATTTTGGTCCTTCTCACTTCAAGGTCCATTTTCCTTCTGACTGAGGTGCTGCCAGTGCTGGGTTGGAAGGTGGTCAGTCTTTTGCACTGTCCAGAATTAACTACCCAGAAATGGAAGACAAAAAGGAAGAAGAAAATTCCATCCTACTGAAACCTCTGGAGGAATTTAGGTTGGCTGAATGTTGTTACTCAAACTGGAATGTGGCCAGGACACCAGGATTACTGTTAGCACAAAATGCCATTTGATTGCAAGTGTTCGGATAACCTTGGATGGAAGTCTTAACTGAAAAGAGGCTCTTCTATCAGAAAAGGGCTCCCTGATGTTGGCTGGGACTTTGGTTCAGGGTTGACTCAGAGAATTTTTGCTCTTTGCTTCAGCAGTTTTTGAATGGGACAGCTCTGGGATGGTAACAGATCTCCCCCTACACAGCCTGCAGCACGGCCGATTGTTTCCCAGAGAGAATTCCATGCCATAGACTGATGTCTCTTTTTAGAGATGTTTCTGATCTATCGTGCAAACAGGACAAATAGGAGCCTGAAGGGAGACTTGCTAGGGGAAGGTGCTAAAGATTAGAAGTCAGGACAAATGTTCAGTGTTGAGAAGGCACTGGGACAAGCTGATCTTCTGCAGCTACATAAATGCGGAGTAGTTAGTTATGTCATGGAGTTGCTTCTGAGCAAGTGAGACCATCATTTGCCCCATTCTTGTTTTCTTTTCCTCTCTGGATGTTTCTGCTGTCAGTCCTCTAATACATGTTACAGCTTGGGCTGGCAAAACCATGCAGTTTCCAGCTAAAGCTTTGATGATTAAGAGCAGTGTTAATCAAAATTTCTTCTCTTTCTCTCATTTTTTTTCAATTAAATTGTAAATCTGTGTTGAGGAACAACCATTAGCTTCCAGGGAGTGAGAAGTGTTCCCACATGCTTGGCCACCTTCAGAAAACCCTGTCACAGTTACAGACCATGAAATACAGCTTCCAACTGAACAATGTTCCCCAAACCAGCTGGGACCAGCATTACAACTCAGCATTCTTTGCAGAAGTTTATTTGCTGTTGACTTGGAAGTCACGTTAGAGCTTTGGAGAGGAGTTTCTGCTTTTCTACACAACAATGCAACGTAGATCCTGCAGCGTCAGCTCCCACAGAGAAGCTGAAGACAGCAGGACTGGTGTATCTTTAGCCATCCTTGTCCCCAAACCTGTCATGGGAGGTGATGGCTCTTGCACTGGTGCTGGGTTCCACATGCCTGCATGAGAGGAAAGAAGGCATCCAGAGGGGATGTTGAGGCAACTTGCCATAAATTATGAAGGGGGCTGTATCTGCAAAAGCCAGTGTGTGTTCCCAAGGGACTGTATCCCTGTCTGGAGGACAAAGAGAAGTGTGCAGCTCCATCTCTGGGTGCTGTCCTGACACTGCAACTCCTTCTTTGCAGTAAGGCAGGAGCTCCATACAACGGGAACAATCCTTACAGGGCTGTGTGTCAGCTGCTTGCATGGATAAGCTGTATGTGAGCGTGAGACTTGCTTTGCTGTTTGTTTCTGAGGGCAGAACACATTACTGCTGTTATGTGGTATGAATGTCACCTAAACTTTTATAAGTGGAGCTATTTTCCATTCTACCCAAGCTCCACTGATGTTTCCCCTTGTTTTCCATGAGAAGACTCTGATTATCCCTTTTCCTCCAGCTCAGTCTTCCCATTTCTTTCCTGCAGCACTGAGAACTTATGTATGAGCCAAGATATGATTCCTCTAAGAATATACTTCATTTAATATTCCTTTTTCCAGTCTTCATTATTTTTCATTTATAGGTTAACCAGTACCTGAGACGCTCAGTGCTTTCCCTAACTTTATTTTGACTAGTTAAACTTTTGAATTAAACATTTTTATTCCCCTCTCCTTCAGTTAGAGGGTTATTTTATTATTCTGAGTTTAAAAAAACAGCAAATGGAGAAGTAATCACGGATACATTTTGCTGAGAAGAGATAGATGCCATAAAGGCTTGAACATACTATCTCGCAGATATCCCTGCATCTGACAAAATGGGCCACACTCATTCTTTACGTGGCTCCACCAGGGATGAACAAGACTCAGGGGCTGTAAGGAAGACCACGTGCTGACTTTTTGTTCCATTGAGTCCCTGGAACATCGAATATGTGCTTGATATGCAAGAGTAGGCTGAAATCTGCAATCAGCTCCATGAGTGTAATTGAATCTGAGTCAGGAGAAGTGACACCTGCATGATGAAGAAGGGCATTCATTCTGCTCTGTTCAGGTCTGTACCAGCCTACTTGTGTGGACAGAGTTCAGCATGTACTATATTGAGCTGAGGGATCACACAATCATGCTCCAATGATCATCTCCTATATATATTTTTAGTGCATGCTGGACATCTCAATGCTCTGGTGACAAATGCAGGAGCACGCCCCCTCTTATCTGCGTATCTGCTCTGGGCATGCACAGCAGCAGACAGCAGCACATTGGACTTAGAAATATGAACGGGGCAAAACGTGTCGTGTGACCTTCATGTGGGGCTGCCTTTCCTTCTGAAAGGTCTCTGCTGCCTTGGGGACATCAGTGTCAGTCCAACGGGTCCCCTGTTATTGCAGGCAAACATGATACAGCTGTGCAGGGGCTGTGGTGCTGTGCATCTCACACACCTGCTCCCCATGCCCAACATTAGGAACAACACTGGGTACAAAACACTGAAAGTCTCAAAGACAGCACATGAAGAGAGAAGGAGAGACCGATGCACGTTGCTACTGCCTTAAAAGGAATCATAAGAGGAACAAATTCCTGGGTAATCTCTTCATGTTATCACCAGGAATGGTCCTTTTGGGAATGGTGCAATGAAGAGCTTTTGAGAAAATGTTGTTAAAGGAATTTTTGTTGGAAATTTATTTTGACCCATCAGGCCATATTGTTTTGATCACTCCCTTTTCAAAAGTAACTTTTAGGTTGCAGTGTTCTGCTTTCATGATTTTTCAAACGAAGTTGCAGTCATTTCACTTCATGTCGATTTTTTATCCACATTTTATCTTACATGGGAAAAGTGAGCAAAAGAAAACATTTGATTGACCCAAACTACCTGCAGGACATGCTGTTTTTGTGAAAACCTTTAAAATATTTCTTCCTTTTTTCCTATTTGGATAAAAATCTTAGGATGTCTCACATTTTGGAGAAAGGACAGCACACTCCGATGCGGGCATGTGGTACCTAGACCAAGGTGCTAAACCAGGACTGGTTCCATGTTCCTTCCCTAAATAAAGTAGGAAACACCCAGGTTTTCTCCATATTTTGAGGAATTTTTACCCAAATCCCCCGTGTATATACATACATGTATAAAATCAGTTACTGAAATCAAGAGAACAAAACTACTATCAAAGTAAGGAAGATCCTTCAGAGAGAGGGATGCAAAATATGTATCCAATAAAACTTTTCTGATGATATCCATAAATACAGAACTGAAGTGCTGGCCCTGCTGTCCTCTGCAGTACCATTGCACCAGAAATGTGTAGCTCACATCCTGAGTCATCCCCAAGGAGAGCAATAGATGTTATACTCTCGAAATAGTTTAATTTCTAACTGGCCCAAGCACAGTCCATCCCTCTTTCATCAGGCGAGAGGAAGATGAAGAATTTTAATATCTCCTGATGAGATCATGGGACCTCTGAGTCCCTAGGCTTATTCAATGCAGTCAGTGCATTTTGCCAGTTCCATGCAGGTGTGGAAGTCCACACTGCAGGTGTGGGAGAAGTTGGGCTCCCAGACTCCCGTGCAAGGGCAGGAGAGTGATGACGCTTGTGTAGAAAGTTGGACTTTTGTGTTTGCTCTGTGCAGGACCATGAGATCTCCATTTTCAGATGAGGGAGACTCTTTTTTAGTCTCATGAGTTTATAGCAAGATACTCTAATGGTTTTCTTTCCAGAGGCAGGGATGGTGGATTCCCACTTGAATAAACAGTTCTGTAGGCAGATGTGTTTGGTGGGATCTAACACGTCACTTACCCTGGGAAACTGTAGCTTGCTACATCCATTCCTTGCTTAGTCCCAGCCTGTAAGCTGAGCTAGGGAGCTCACAGCCTCTATTGTACCCTCCAAAATAGTTGTCCCAGCATACAGAGAGGGTTGGCTACCAGGAACCTGCCCTCACCCCACTTTGATGCCCCAGAAACAATTTTCCCTAGGAATAAGTTACTGATGGCTACAATTACGTGATGAGACCTTTGGAACAGACCCAGTCCCCTTTATAATAGAGTCAAAGGGCAAGAAGATCTTTCAGACTTCCTACAGCTGTGAGGTGGCTTTGGTTTGAACATAGACAAGAAACACATTTTCAGAGCACTTGGAATCCACAAGTGAGAAGGGAAAAAAATATGAGGAAATCAAATGGCTGAATTACAAACTCATCAGAGGCCAGTGGGGATTGTGGTAATACAAGCTACATTATATTGTCAATTTGTATTGTACATTGGGAACAACAACAATCACGTTATTTTGAAATTAAGAATAACCTGGAGGGGGAAAATAAACTAACACTGTACCACATCGTTGAAAGGGAGAGAGAATTTGTACTTGGCAATAATCAATACTCATGTATGTCTTCTAATTGAGTCAGCCCAGGCTTCCTCCGGGATGTGACAGTGACAACTGAACTCCTCTTCCCGTTTGATGGATTTGGTTGTGCTGCCACTGTAAAGAGAGAGTGCTCCAAAAGTGGCTTTGGTTTGTCCTCAGCATCTGAACACCAACTCTGCTGGATCCCAAATATCAACCAACCAGGCAGGACAGGGGCACTGGTGCTGTCTTGCCTGGGACAGTTGGGGGTCACAACCAAGAGTGTGTCACCTGTTTATCTCCTCATGTCCCCAGGATTCAGCTGCAGTCACATCGAACAAGCATCTTCTAAAGAATCAAATTATTAGTTCTCATGGCTTTCTCAACAATTTGATCCTTGTTCTGTCTCCTAAAATATTTTAAAAATACTCTGCTGCCAGAGGCATTGAGTGGGTTGGTTGATCAGCGTGACCCAGTGCTTGGGGATCCTCAGTTGAAGTGTGCATTGTTCCTTTGGAGTCTGAGGTCCTTGCTTATGAGTGCAAATCTGCAGTGGTTGTTGGATTCATGATGGAAATAATTGCAAGGACCCAGGGCTGTCATCTGGCATGTGGCCAGGGCAGACCCCAGGCACCCTTTTTTCACATCTCCACATTTTAGCACTTCCTAACTCGTATTACTTCCTCTGTCCCTCTGCTGTGGCTGGAGGCACATCCAGTTCAAATGAAAGGCTTCCCTTTTCCCTCTTCAAATTGCTGCTTGTGTTGCCAACTCAAGCTCTTCACTTGGTTTGCACTGGGGGATGAGTCAAAGCCCTGGCCTATTCATATTTCACATCATGTGCACGTTAATTGGTGCTTTACAACCCAGGAACTTCCTAAGGAAGCACAGATTTGGTCTCTTAACAATTTTACTACAAACACATTTCGCCCCCTTCCTTTTCCCTCTTTGTCATAGATAAGATTCATTTTTTTCTGGACATGAATCCATTGCCTGAGGTTTCTCAAATCTCTGCTCTGGGACACTGAATTCTTATCTCTGAGGCAGAGTGGGAAAGGAAAAGTAGTACATGAGAGGAACTGTGACTCATGCAGAAATTGAAATGATGAAGCAGATGCTGCTATTACAAAGACCCAGAGGTGTTCAAAGACCTACTGGTGGAAAGGCAAAAGCCTGGGCTTTTCAGTGTTGAAAGCTTCTGCATATTGAAGCTTTGAGCACCGGATGAGGGTTGCAGACTCAGGAGCTCTCTGCTTGCCTGCTAGGTCCTTTCCATGTCAGCAGCAGTGCAGCGGAGCCGAGAGCTCGAATGCAGGCAGTGCACAGCCGATTTAAGCTCTGATTTAGTCTTGATCAATAGAAGATCTGTTAAAACTTGAAATGGTGCTGCCTTCTTCTCTGCAACAGAAACTTTAATTTAATTTTTTTGTCCTCTGGAGGAGCTGAATCTGAATGAAAGGAAATAAGGAGAAAACATGCCTGATTTTTCTATTTCAATGAATGAGCTGAAGGAGGCACCTATGTGTGTCATCCTGAAAAGCTCCTTGTTTTGATGGAGCCTTAATAGATTTTTCAAAAGACTCTTTGAGTGCCTCGCCCAGCTCTATTGGAAACAGTTCTGTTTTGAAGCTGGCACCTTGCCATGTCTATTTATATTCAATATTGCCTTCAAAAATAGCATTGCTTCTGTCTTTTCCCAATATTCAGGGCAGTGTTAGTACATAGGATGATGAGCTGGCCTTGCCTCCCTGTGCAAAGGAAAATGCTTCAGGGGAACCCAGACAAGCTCCTCTCCTCAAGGGTGGGTAAAGCTTTGCCACACAGATAGCATTTTAGACATCAAGAAGGGAGAAGAGACCTGTAGACTAACAGGAAAGAAAAGTTTACAGCTCCCGACATGGAGACTCCCCAGCATCCCAAAGTTATCTACTCCAGACCCTGTATACAGTCTTCCGTGTCCAACCTGATTTGCTCTCACTGCAATTTAATACCGTGTCATCTTGTCCTGTCTGCTGCAGCTGTGGAGAACAGACTGTTCCCTTCCTCAGAAGGTTACCTTTTAAAGGCCTTAAGAACTGAATAGTTAAGTTGAGGGGAAGACAAGGTTAACATCTCTTCTCTGCCTCTTGTTAAGCTATGCAAGGAAAGGAACCATTCCTCATTCAGAGCTGCAGGACAGACCATTACCCTGTAACTGCCATTATCCAAGTTCCTTTCTGGAAGAAAAGCCATGCCTCCGTTCATTCCCACCCTGGATGTGAGCAGTCTGTGCCTCCTGCTGAAATGCAGTGCCTGGCTGTTGTCCCCCATTTGCATTTCACCTCAGTATGTAGGGCCATTTCATCCAACTTGTCTAAATCATTTTGAATTCTAACCTTGTCCCCGAAGTGTCCTTGCCATCCCTCCCCAATCACTCTTGTCTGCATGCATAATAATCCTGCTCCTTCATCCCTCACTGTGTCTTCCAAGCAAACAAAACGGAGCAAACACAGGAGAACGTGCAGCCCAGCTGTCCATGCAGTCTGGGAACCATTGGATACAGCAGATCTGCAGGGATCTGCCATCCCATTTTGTGCATGCCTCAGGGCAAGGCCCTTTCACTGCATGCTCCGTGGTTTCAGGGGCACTAAAGCAAAGGGGCAGAGTCTTGTCACCCCACAGTTTGGTTATGATGCAATACCATTACATCATATGGCTGTGGAGGTGGCAAGGCAAGCAAAGGGACCTTTCCCAGGAAGACCTCCCATCCTCTGTAGCAGCTGGCTGCAGGATGAGTAAGGTGCCCAGTCATGTTGTGACTCCCGAGAAATCCATTATCAAAAGCCTTTTTTCCCTTTGAAGTATCCTCAACTCGGTGAGCGTGCAGCCTTATCTCTCCCTGTGCCAAATTCTCCTTAATGAGCTTTATCCAGCTTTGCCAGCATGGCTTAACATTGTCCATCCAGTCCGGCCAGAAAGGATCCTTTATTTTGCTAACATAATTAAAAGCAATAAGCGGCCCATGGTGTGCAGCGATAATGGTATTGGTGCTGTAATGCCCCGCAGACAGTGCTTGGGATTTAGAGAAAGTTTCATTCTGTGTGCAACGTTAGCAATTTCCCCAGCTCCCTTCCTGAACAATTTCTCTTTCTATTTCACATCCTATGCTGGAATTTTGCCTCATGCTGTTTACATTAAAAATGCATTATACATGTGTTGAAAACATTGAGTTCTATGTTGCTGGCAAGGAAGGGTGCTGTTGTGTTTAAGAAGCACTCTCTTATATTATTATCACTTTTGTTTAATTTAGTAGGATTATTTTCTCTAATTCCAAAGCTGGGAAAAGACTCCTGTAAATATTCTTCCCACTAGCCAATTTCTGTATCATCCAAACCCATGTATAAGCTGACTTGCTTATGAACTGCCACATCACCAAGTTAAAATACTGATTTCCCTCTGTTAGCTTTCTCCTGTGCTTTGGATCAAAAATATACAAAGAAAAGGTAATGTCATTTAAAAGAGCTCTAAAAGGCTTGCTGCAGCACAGGGGAGCTGGGATTTATGCTAGCAACAGAGCAGTGCTAGGCTGGGGAGATATTGAGGTTTCTAAACTCCACAGAAGAGTCACATGGACTGGGAAAAGTGGGATTGAGCAACTCTGCACCTGTAGGGACTAGATGTTCAAATGAACTTTACCATCCTCTGTAAATAAGCCTCGGAAGGATTTTCTATGGGTCTCACTGCTGTCATATCTAAGCACCTTACTGTACAAACAGAGTGTCAGGGAGGGTAGTTAAATCCCTGTCTCTGAGCCCCAGAGCTTTAACTACGTGGGCATTTCCAGTCTTTGTAATATAACTCGATCCTGGTAAACTAGAGGCCTAAAATGAGATGCAATGAGGGGGAATATGACAGAAATGGTGACTGTGGGTTGAAATCAGAGCACTTAAAGGAAATGAGGTGTGAGAGAGGAGAAGAGAAGAGAAGAGAAGAGAGGAGAAGAGAGAAGAGAAGAGGAGAGAAGAGAAGAGGAGAAAAGAGAAGAGAGAAGAGAAGAGAAAAGAGAAGAGAAGAGAAGAGAAGAGAAGAGAAAAAGAAGAGAAGAGAAGAGAAGAGAAGAGAAGAGAAGAGAAGAGAAGAGAAGAGAAGAGAAGAGAAGAGAAGAAGAGAAACAGAAGGGAGAAAAGAAGGAAGGAAGGAAGGAAGGAAGGAAGGAAGGAAGGAAGGAAGGAAGGAAGGAAGGAAGGAAGGAAGGAAGGAAGGAAGGACATGATTTTGCTTAATTAGTGATTAACAAGACTGTACCTTGTGGGCATTAGCTCCAAGAGAAAAAAAAACAATCCATTTACATAACTGAAACCCATTTTTTAGCAGTGAGGCTGGCTGGGGTTGGGCCCTGCAGTGGAATTGAGCAGCAGATCACTCAGTGCACAACACACGTGTCCCCAGTGCAGGCACGAGGGGCTGTGGCAGTAACTGCTGGATGCTGGGGGTAGGATGTGTGTTTGTTCCCACAACATTTTGTGAGGTGGCGGAGGATTGGATGCCAGCATGAGGAAACCTCTCAGGGGGCCAAGTGGCAGCTGTTCAATGGCAGCTGGCAGGAGTGCATTGGGAAGCCCAGGAGAGCCACGTGTCTGCACAGGTGAGCTGGGAGAGAACTCCCACGTGTCTGAGGCTGGCCAGGGAATGGGATTCCTTCCTCCCTGGGACAAAAGGAAGAGTTTGGGATGACCAAACTGATGAGCTGAGACATCCAGTTTGTCTCATTCCAAACCCATCACGTCTAGCAGCACAAGGCCATCAGAGACCAGCATGAGCTGTTGGTGATCCCTTAGCCTTCAGGAACACAATAACATGTCTGTTAGATCTTCTTAAGCATTCACCAGGTCACTGCTTTATCCTTGAGGGAAATAACCTTGTGCTGAACAGTTTGATTGTCTAGTGCTAATATAACAGGAGAAAACCTATTAAATGTTGGCCTGGACGGGTCCTTTGGGTTTGGAATAGCTTCTCTTTTTCTTTCCATTTTTTCTTTCCCTTTCCTTTTTCTTTCTTTTCTTTTTTTTTTTTCTCTCTTTTCACCCTTCCTTTCCATTTCTTTCCCCCTTTTTCCTTTCACCCCAGACCAGAAATGAGCAACAGCAATGAGATTAGCTCCATTGGTCAGAGCATGGTGCTAATAACACTAAGGTTGTGGGTTTGATCCCTATATGGGCTATTCACTTGGGAGCTGGAGTTGATCCTTGTGAATTCGTTCCAACTCCATCATTTCTGTGATTCTGTAATGAAAGCAGGAAAGACAGACCTGTGTTCTGTTTCCCTGCTTTCCTGATGGCTGCCTGTCCCTCATGTCTCCCTCAGAAAAAATCCCTACCAAACATTTGAGGAGTTTTCCTACATTTGTGCAATGATCTCTTTCTTCTGCTCCTTACTTGTGAAACCTCCACAGGAGATTGTCCTGGATTGCTTCCTGTTCTCTGTGCACCAGCAGCTGGCCAGGAAGAGCTGCCTGAGACTACCAGGCTCCTGAGGCCAGGCTCTGCAAAGACAGAGACATCCCATCCAGACAATGTGTTGGCCTGGGTAGCACCTGGACCAGCTGTGGCTGATCTGTTTCTCACTTCCGCAGAGGTTTCCCTGTCACAGTAGCACATGGCACTTCAAGGGGCAAGCCTCAGGGCGTCTCCTCTCCTGGCACTGCTGAGACACTGGTGGCCTGTCAGAAACAGCAGGAGAGGGATGTGGTGGACCCTAGAGTGCATCTCCCATGCAGATGTGACTCTGAGCATTTGCTGTTAATTTTAAGAGTAGAAAAGAACAAGAAGCCTGTTCATTCATCACCTGGGTGAAACACCCCATGGAGAAGTGCCATGTTGGCAGAGCCCCTTTCCACTGGGAACTGGAGACAGGCGGTTTTGAGGCCCATACAACTGTTAAAGCAAGCCCTTGCCCTGCTAACAGCAATGCCAGGAGGCATTTTCCTCCTGAAGTTGTGTTTGGGTGTTGGGCACATGAGGTAATCCCTCCAAGGAGTGAGGAGTGTGAGCAAGGCCCTCGCAGCACTGAAGGTGTTTGTGAGCTTTTAGGCTGTGATGGAAACTGGTGCAGTCCGTGCTGGGAAAATGTCACTGCAGAGAGCACAGATCATTTGATAAGGTGATGACCTTACAGTTAAGGTGGCTTTGTAAAAAGATGATCCCCCAAATCAACTAATATTCTGTGTCCCTGATTGTTCATGGGCCTTTGCACATTTTCCAGGGTGGTGAGAGATGCCTGTTGACCCTCTGCAATTAGTACCCTGGCTTAATTGACTTTAGCATTCTCCCAGGTTCCTTGGAGATGAATGGCTCCATCTGCTCATTCAGGACAAAGGTGGCTCTCCCCGAGATGCAGTTACAGCTGAGAAGCAGATGCGGGGCAAACCTCGCACTTCTAGCACGTGTGAGGGAGAGCTTTAAGGCTGCCATCAAGGGGTGAGAGGCTCCTGGGCCTATGCCATGGCCATGGCCTGCATCTGCATTGATGGGGGATGATCCCAGTGGGGGGATGCTGTGCCAGCCCCTCTGCCAGCTCAGCCTATTTTTGAGCTGCAGGGGCAGAGCCACTGGAGCTGGCTTTCTGCTTCTGTAACTGCATCCTTCACGTCTCAGTGGCTTGGTTGGGGTCTGGGCAGGCACACGTGAGCCAAGCTGTGCTTGCTGCTGGAGCCTTGAGGGAAACCGGGAACATCCATGCATGTAAAGCCATCAGCTCCAGAGTGAAACCTCTGCCTGACCCAGTAATCATTGGCAGGGATGAGCAGAGAAGCCACTCCTGACAGGCTTTGCCAACCTGGCTCTTTGCAAGGGATGCATTCAGAGACCTTAAAAACCCAGTATCTGGGTTCTGGCTTCAAATAAATAATTTTTCTGACTTTGCTGTCATTAGAGGATGTGATGAAGTCACCCCAAGATGCTGAGTCTCATTTAATCCCATGTAAATCTGCTGATATTCTATGCCTCAGATCCCCAAATGGTGCTGTCCCAGGCCCTGGTTTGGGCAGCAAGGACACAACTCTGCATCTTGCCGAAGGCCCTGAGATGCTGCTTGGTTTTTTAAGGTTGGCTTTGTGCCTGCTTGGGAGCCTGACCTTGCGGGAGGAGGTCTGCCAAGAGGATCTCCAGCCACTGCTTCTCCAAATGCCACACACAGAGCCTGGCTGGGACTGAAGGAGGGACAGCAGGGCTGGGAGGAGATGCTGACTCCAGACCATCTGCCTGGCACCAAGGAAATGCACTCCTGCCCACCATGCAGACAGAAGTGTTTCTCCTATGCAGGGGTTGCCATGTACCCCAGGCCTTGGTCCCTTCCCCATGCTGTCTGTGGACCCCTTTCAGGGCAATTGCAGAGAAAGCTGTGGGGCACAGCAGTCAGTGTCACCCTTGGCATGGGCACAGCAACATCCAATGGAGTTGCTCTGCGTTGGCATCCTGTGGCCTGTGTAACCTGTCATGGTGTCCCAGTGTTTCATGGTTCCCTGGTTTCCCTGGGCACAGAAATTGCTCAGCTCGGCCTCAGATGTCTTGGCTCTTGTCACTCAATTCCACAGGCCATGTCAGTGTTCAGTGCTCCTGCTGCTGACTGGCTGCTGCAGGTTGGTGTTCACCGTTTGTGCTTCTCCAGCAAGCCCGGGGCTGCCAGGAGCAGCAGAGTTCTTGGCTCTCATTCTGCTCTCTCCCTGAAATCGGGAGACTTTTAACTTCAAAAGAAGCTGGCTTGGGGCTTGCTGGGGAGGATGCAGCAGGAGCATGTCCTGGGAGCAGGTTCTTTAGCTGCTGGAGTGTTTGTCCTAGTGTTGTTCCTTCCAGGTGCAAGAGGAGTGTGGAGTGACCTGCAAACAGCTCCTCCTGCTCCAACCTGTCCCTCTCTAACACCCCTGAGCAGCAACAGGACAGGGGATGCTCATGCACAAATCCCCCTGAGAACTAAACTAACCAGCCACTGGATGTCATTATTGCTCCAAACCAATACATCGAAGAATCTATTCCAGAGCTCAAAAAAAAAAAAGTGAGTTTTCAGTACTTAAAATGCTTAAAATGTGCTTCCCGAGGACACAAATCTGTTCACCTCTTCTCCTGCAGCTCCCGTGCTCCCCAGCACACCTTTGCATGCCCGGGGACAGAGTGCCTGGGGTTTGCCACAGGGAGAACGCAATCCTGTGTGACCTCTGTGCCCTTCCCGGGAGCTCCTGCGCTACCTCCTCACCGCGGGGATGACATCATGGCTGTTTCTGTAGCAACAGAGAGGGGCACCGCAATTCCTGAGCGGGATCGAGCAGGACGGAGACCTTCCCCCAGCAGCGTCCTGTGGGTGCCCCTGCCACGGCCCTGAGCTGGACAGCAGAGCTGGCAAGTCAGAGGGCTTTTGGATGGTATCTGATCCAATAAATCAGGGGCAAAAAATTTGGTTTGGTTTCCCCCTGCTTCGTCTTGGGGACCCCAGCTGTCTCAGTAGACCTGAACTGAAACATTTTGCTTTAGGTTATTTGACCTGATACACACTTTTCCTTACTTCTCCTTGCTTCACTGTAAAAATGAGGTCTGGTCTTAAAGAAAACTGTCCTTTGAAACCACAGTTAGAAATTTCATTTACAGGGAGCAACATCTTTTCTCTGCCTTCTTCTCCCAAGGATTTTTATTGCAGTTTTCCCAAATTCAGCTTGATTTCACCAATGATTTTGAATTACTGGATTGTCCATTTCCTGGCTGGTTTGATATTTACTGAAAACATTTTGCATGTGCCTGGTTCAATGTGAGAGCTGATGGAAGTAGGGGATCAGGAGTTCAGCTGATGTCTCACCCTCCTCTCCCTGAGCTACTCACAAGTCCTCTCCCTGCACTCCCAGCATAGCTGTGCCATCACAGCCTCCCATGAGCTCTGGGACAGGCTTTTCCCGATGTACTGGGAAGTCTTGGGCATCCCATTTGTTGTGTGTATGGTCAAGACTTTATGGGGGAGTGGAGAACTGCAGAGGAGGGGTGGTGTTTGCACCGCAGTGCAGCACGGAGAGGAGTGGACGATCCCTGGGGAAATCCTGGCACGATGCTTGCTGGGGAGAGCTTCCATAGAGCCTCACTGATCTGTACTCTTTCATCTTTATGTGCCTGCTTCTAAGTTGCCCTATTTCAGTTATATCCCTTTCATAGGCTTTTCTTCTTCCACCACAGCCATAAAACAAGCCAGGGAAACATCAACTGCTGCAAGCCTGATGTGAAGAAATAATCCTGAAACAGCAGAGCAGGATGTACGTGGGCTGTGCCTCATCTCTAGCACTACCTCGGGTCCCACAAACAGCTCTGGCCAGCAGCAGCATCATCTGCTCCCACTGCAAACCATTGCAAGGAGCTGCAGCCCAAGGGAATAAAACCACTCTGCTCAGCCTTGCTCTTAAACTCTTGCAGAGAAGAGCTTTGGACAGGCCTTGGGTGTGTCTCAGCACAAGGGAAGTTGTCTCAGCCTCGGAAGAGCTCTCAGCAAATGCCTGGACTCCCTGCTTATTTTGACTTGTGTGGGAATCTTTGCTATCAAAATGATACGACCATTCCAATCACTGCTGATCGCTTTAGGCAGGTGTAATTCAAGCTCTGGCTGCAGACGGCTGTCATTTAATTAACATGGAGAGAGCCAAAGTTCTGTGTAGGACTGGGGAAGGCAAAGAGAAGAGCCTGAGGGGGACTTGTGATAATAGAAAGCAGAGGATGCCAGCAGACTTTAGAGTTTATCTGTTCCCACAACCATGTAAGGCTGACATTCCCTGCATCACAGGAGCAAGGTGTGCAAGCAGAGCTGTGGTAGGCAACACAGTTATGTACTTATTTCCGTCCAAGTCGTGGGGAATGACTTGAGCACAAGACCAAGGGTATCAAGACCCTTCTTGGTGTTGTTACCAGCTCTAGAAACTCGCAGGCTCTGAACACTCTTTTCTCTTGCTGTTTCACCACTTTGATTTCATTTCTGGCTCAAGCAGTTCTTGCCCTCAGCCCTCCAGGGCCAAGCTCAGCTGGGTACAAATTGCTGCAGTTCCCTTTGGCCACTGGACTGGTGCTGGCCCTCCAGCAGTGCAGAATTTGTCCCTGTCCTGCTGCCTTTGTAGCTGCTGACTTGCCAGGGGTGCTATTTCTTTGCAGTGGCTGTGTATCTTGTGTGCCTCTGCTTTCCACACTTCCGACCCAGATTTCAATTTTCTACACCTAAAATGAAATTACTAGGTCCTGTTACTGCAGCAGGGGAGGTGGTGGACAGTGGAGGAAGTGCTTTAGTCTTGCTTATCTTGGGCAAATTAAGCATGTTTTGAAACAGTTTTCAGTAACTCATGTCCTGATAGTGCAGTGCTTCACCTTCTCCAGCACCTGGAGCAGATGGAGCTGTGGGATGGGGTCACACATCCACCCCATTCCAGCAGTGTGGGGATGCTGGTGCCACGTTCAGCCAGGAGCACTGGTCACTGGAGCAGTGACCTCCCTTTGGGAGCCTCAAGTGAGGGACCAAGGGAAAGACCTCCTGTGCTGGGAGATGTTGAGCTGCTGGAGGGATTTCCAGTTGCAGAGATGGCAGGAATGTCACACTGTTGTCCCTTGGCCCATGGGAGTGCCTGTGCGCAGTGGTACAACCTTGCATTTGCATGACCCAGAGAATGCACCATGCATTCCTAATCCAGCTCAACAAAACCACCCTTGTTGTCACACTTGGTGCTGTGGCTTCTGGTTTGACATCCCTGAGGTACAGAGATGGCGGAGCCTTGTAGCCTTTTCATTTACTTCTGTCTCATCAAATGGCTGCGAGACTAAGAATCAAGTTTTGGAGAGGAGGGAGACGAAAATCCAGAGGAAATTGCTGGCTTCCCGCAGTGCTGACTCTGAGCTGTTTGATATTCTCTCTTTTTTAAGGTTTGCTTGTTTTAAAGCAACATTAATTGGAAAGATGCTGGAGTGTCAAATAGAAACCACTCCCTGAATAACCTCGCTAATGAGCATGTTATTAAAGCAGGGTTAGGAGCTCCCTAGAGGGCTCTCTCTGGATAGGATTAAATTAAAAAAAAAATCATCTAAACTAGAGAGAAAATCTCTGTTAGTCTGCAGTGATGAATATAGAAAAGTCCAATGAAAAATGGCTTTGAAAGGTTTAAGTGTATGTCTTCCTATCGAGAACTAGACTTCTCCATCCCTCAGGGCTCAGTCAGGCAGAGAAGTTTTTAATAAAGCAGAGGGTGGAGGAGTTGCAGCTCAGAACCTGACAAGCCCAATTTCCATGTGGCCACTTCCCCATGTCCCTGGCACTTGCCCATGGAGATCAACAAGGGCAGTCCCTGCAGGCCACCAGGGTGGACAGTGTCTCTACCCAAACAACGTGGCTGGTGGGAGGCAAGGGCCAGCAGAGATGAGAGCCTGTGCCAGGAGACCAGAGAGTGCCTGTCTTCTCTGCAAGGTGTAGCTTTTATCTGACTCCACTGGAACAGTTTCCCAATAAAGCCTTATGGTGCTTCCACCACCGTGATCCTTCGAAGTGCTGGCATCTCCAACTCCCTCTTCATCTGCCTCTCCTATAGGTCTGGAGCCATCTCTGGGAGCAAGGACACAGCAGCAGTTCTGGAGCAGATGGGGCTGTGGGATGAGGTCACTTATCCTCCCTCTGACAGCACTGTGGGGATGCTGGTCCCACATTCAGCCGGGAGCACTGGTCATTGGAGCAGTGACCTCCCTTTGGGGAGGGATAGGGAAGGAAAGGTTTCATGGTTCCCAGTCCCTTCCCTCCTGCTGGAAAGGATGTGGGAGGATTTAGGGCAGGAAAACTGTTCTCATACCATTCTGAAGACAGGCATGAAATGCTTTAGCAAAGCTTCCCTGCAGGCAACAGCGACTTCCAGAGCAATTCCAGCTTTTTTGTGTCTTGCCCTTCCCGTGAATGGTGGGCAGGTCAGCCCTGCCCCAGCCGCAGCGGGGGGCTGGCTGGGGAGCTGATTTACTGCACCTGCAGACAAGGAGCTTCATAGCTTAAGGCCGTTCTTTGCCTGCATTACCATGGAGCACATTTTCAGGGAAGCTTGGCTGCCTGGGCTGCTCCTGCCCAGATATTTGGGCTTTGCAGGCAGGAGCCTCCCTTCGGAGAGGATTTTGTCCATGTGCAGAAGGAGATGTATTGCCTTTGCAAAGCACCGTCTGACAGGCTGGTGCAAAACATGCCAGCACCAAGCTGTGACTCGAAACAAAGAGAGGGAAAACACAGTATTTTTATTTTCTCTGCTGCTGCACTCAGTTGGAGTTTTTTCTTTCTTCTTGTTTTTGTTTCGTTTTTTCTTTGCCTGAGACAGGTATTTGGATTCTCTGTGCTCCCCAAACTCTTCCCTGGGCTGTCTCCAGCAATCAGACAGAGTGACAGCTCTGAAACTCTCCAAGTTAACAAGTTCAAGTGCTGATGATTAACTAGATTCACAAAGTTGATTGGAAAAAAATAGGGATATAAATAAATATTCCTGGAGATATTCCACCCCCTGTAGTCATGAACTTTGAATAATTGGAGGGAATTATGCTGAGTACTAATCAAAAGGGTTGTTTTTTTTTTTAATTTGCTAATTACTGCTGGGTTTCATCAGTGTCAGACTCTAATCATCTCAAGACATGTTAATTGACCCTTGGGAGTTGTTTATCTGATGCAGAAAGTTTTAGATGGGGTCATACAAAGAAATGCAATCACTGAGGTTACTTCTTGCCTGCCACTCAGCTGGAGAGAAGAGTTAAAAAGTCTTTGGGCCACTAGGACGTGTGCACTGACCTTCCCATCAGCTGAGCTCTGGAATGGCTCCTTGTGGATACTGTGGCTTCCTCCATGCATTGGGGACCTTCTCTTTCTTGTCCCTTGCACTTCAGTGTCCTCTCTGCAGGCCTCCTGGTTTTTTACACTCACACAGAGTAACTTTGGTGATCCACGTGCAGTGAGTGCTGACAGTGACATCCCTCTGGGATGTGGCGATGCTGTAAGGCCGTTCTTTTCCATGGCAAGATCTGCTGGGACAGGTTTGTGGTGCTCCAGGAGGAGGATGATGTTCCTGCTAAGGAGTGCAGGCATCACTGTGGAAGGATGTATACAAAGAGGAAAGTTTTGGAGTGTTTTCTAACTAAATTTAGACACAGACCTTTAAATCCCCACATTGCTTCCACCTCCTGAGAAGGCAGTGACCAGCAGCAGGCCATTCCTGTGACTGCAGATGGCCTCAGTCTGCCCCTACAAGCACCTGTGTGGTCCCCTCCTCCCTCAGAGACAAGGCTGCTGAGGTGCACACTTCAGGGTTGGGTCACTTTTGCAAGCTGTGTGGGTGCAGACCAGTCTCTCCCTAAGCTGTATCCTTTTTCCATCATTACCCCAAAATTCACTTCCTAGGAAGTTTCACAGCCTGGCTGTCTCACCTGTCTCATGTCCTATTAATTAAACCAGAGGAGGTGGGAATCAGTGGAATAAAAGGTGGGGCAGTGAGGAGCAGGGAAGCACTAAGCAAAGGGCTGACCAAGTTTCTCAAGGGCAGGTTTCATGAATGCCAATGTTTTCATCATTTAATGTTTTAATTAATGACCTTGGTATAAAAATTAGTCTTATGCTAATGAAATGCTCTAGAGATGAAATGCTATGAAATATCCTCAATACAGAGGCACACAATGTCATACCAGAAGACCTGGGTGATCTCCACATGAGTAGAAGTGATTAAATCTAAGAGTGCCAGCAGTGCAAGGTCGCTCACATAAGGGCAGATGAGGAGAACTTCTGCTACCAGCTGGGAACTGAGCAGCAGCTCGGGAAAAATGCCTGAGTCACGTAGTTAATGGTGGGTGACCACACTGCAGAGATGCAACCCAGCCCCAGGACAGGCCTGTTGTGTCCATCTCAGCATCACAGCAAGAAGTGGAGGTAGGTCAAATAAAGGAGGAGTATTCCCAGGTGGTGTGTGACCCCCATGGCATGCAGGGGCACCACCAGGAGCTGTGCTAGGCTCTGTGCATCCGCTGGCATCACAACTTCGTGGTGACAGTGATGGAAGGACCTGTGTTCCCATTGCTGACTGATAATATTTCACCAGCTCTTTTGTACCCATTTTCATTTTGATTCCGGGATAATTTGTATCAGTTTATGAAATGAGGCCTTTCTTTCATTGCAGAAGAACACAAGCACAACAATGATGTCTAGGTATTATTGACTTAGGGCATATATAGGCGTGTGTTTTCATTTGATCACCTTCATTTTTCTAATTTTCCCCTTCCCATATTCTTTTGCCTTTTTATTACATTGCTGGCTGTTGGAGGCCCTGAAATAGAAATAAACTTTCTAGGTAATATTTCTTAATAAAACCCATCATTTATTATTGTTATTCCCTACCAATAAATGCTCAGCTCCTTCTCTCATTTGTTATAAGTCTAGATTAACATCTTTTGTGGCGAGGCTGGAACAGATACCTGAATATGACTGCAGCTGTGTCCCCAGCCTTGCTGTACCCAGCTGTAGGTGTGCTAACAGAGGTCAGGTCTCAGCCACTGGCAGTGTGGCACGTGTGGCAATTCCTTGCTGCCACAGGTGGACTGTGAGTGTGGAAGAGATTTCTGTTTCAGGCTCCTGCATTTACCCTGTAGTGCTGAGAGGTGAGAGGCTCCTGCCACCAGTTCCTGATCTGCACCCCTTGTTATCCTCAAGTCAAGGTGCTGCTCGCTGAATCTCAGCTCAGATCCTTCCCCTCCTGTTTGCTTCAACAGTTCATCAGCAAGTAGAGGTAGAGATGTCTCTGGAAAACACCTGAGCTGTTGTTTACTGTATTGCCATTTCAAGGAAAAGCCTTTTGTGTGAAAGACACAAAAATAACTAATGGCATTAATATAAACATATACTTTAACTACCGTTTAAGGCTGTCACTGGGTTAAAATAATCCCTGGTGCTGCATCCCAAGTGCACGGTAATTATGTGGCGAATCTCTTTATTACAGGGTGTCAATCAAGCGGCGACGTAGCCGCGAGTGAAATCTCTTTGTGTCTCCGCTGATATTCCCAGCACGGAGCTGCGTGCTCCACGATGCTTCTGGAGCTCTGCGTGCCTGTGCCCAGGATGTCTCATTAAAACGTGGCTGCAGGAGGGAGAGCTGGGCACAGCCACTGCGCTTGGCTTTCGGGGAACTAAATGCTTCTGCAAAGTATCTGTCCAGCTTCCTGTGTCAAAGGAAAGCACGCAGAAATACTTGTCCTAATTGTGTGCATCACCAGGTGATGCTCACAGGCCACTGCACTGCAGGCTCCAACCTGGATAGCCGGGTGGTTCAGGCAGAAGCGGGTCCTGCCTCTGCTGGCCCTGGCAAGCACTGAGCTGTACATGCAGCCACCCTCCCCACAGCCCCAGGTAGAGCCTCGGTGGTGCTCCCAGGACACTGCCTGTACCACTGGCTGTGGCATGCAGCCTCCTCTGGGCTTGCACAGGGGGTTCTGGGACCATCTCTTGCCATTCCTCCTGCTGTGACAAATGCACGGTGGCCAGAGACAGTGGCATGGAGCTGGAGGACTGCCAGACCTTGAGTGCAGCTGGCCAGTGGCTCCTGGTGTCCCCACACAAAGGCCAGGGCAGAGGCCAGGGCGGCCAGGTTAATTCTGCTGCTGGGGTGTCTGGATCCCAGTAGGTGGGGTGGATTATTTGGTTGTGGTTTTGAGGCTGCTCTCAGCTGCTGGGATCTCATCTGCAACTTCTGCAGAGGCAGAAATCCTTGGGGAGAGACACAGCATGCATCCTGTGGGACTGCACAGCAGCAGGGACTGTGTGGCTGCAATGAGTCTCTCCCTCTCCCATCCTTCCTGGCCATTGCTCATTGAGGATAAATCTTCCCTTTGCTGTTCCTCTTCCAGTTGCACTCCTTATGTCCTCCCACTTCCCTCCACCTTTCCTTTCTCCACCTTTCCCCCTAAGGCTGTCTTCCTTCCCCATATCCATGCTCTAATATTGGTGGGTCAGACAGTTTTTGAGCAGAGGTTACAGAAATAACCCCAGGTTTTGCTCTGGGAAGCTCTATCCAAAAGGAGGGCAGGAGAAATGCATTTCCATGTGCTCTTGACTGAGGACCAGGGATGGTGGCTCAGGCCTGGCAGCTGAAGTGAACACAGGCTGTGTTCCCTGAGGGGAACTTGTATCTGGTGTGCAGCAACAAGGGATGGATTGGGCTTGAGGCTGGGGCCACTGCTTTTCCCAGGAGCTTCTTATCCCAACCTGGCTAAAGTCAGTTTGCTCTGTCATCCCCCCTGTCTATCATCAGATAGACAGAGTGGACTTGCTAGTACACAGATCTTCTGGGTAGGACCAAAAATCCCACATCCCTGCTGGTTTATCAGGGTCTGAGGAATCAAGGATGTGGTTTTCTTGGTCCAAATTCCCCCTTCCTCTCCACTATAAGTGGGGTGGTGGCTGCTTTGCTGCTGCTGCTGCTTCCCACCAGGGCCTGTTTTCCAGCAGCTTTCAGAGGACCTGATAGCAAATCACTTTGGGGACTGTTTATGATAAAAAGTGCAATACAAACAGATAAAATCATCATACTCCACTATTAACAGGCTTAAATCCCAAGGATAGGGAGAAGCTCCTGTGGAGAGAGCAGAGCTATCTCTCAAACACCTCTGCTGCATTTTAAAAGCACTCCCTAGCCTGCCAAGGCTAATTTCACATCTTTTTTTTTCTCCAGGGAGTATATTTGGGGTTTTCCTGCTTGAGGCAGGAGGCCTCCATGCTGATTAGATTCAGACAGGAGTTTTGGTTATCGCTCTCCTTGGGTTCTGACGGAACATGATGGAGAAGAACATGTTAGATGGTTGTGTCACCCCACAGAGGCCAAATCAGCTGTGAGCTGGGCAGGACATGCTTACTGAGTCGTGTCCCCCTGAATGTGCCACCTGGGGTGGGCACTGGGGACAGCTGGGCAAATTTCCCCTTCCTCCTTACTGCTGCCACTGCGGTCCTTGGCTGGTCTGTGTGGGAGTCTCAGAGGTGAGGCAGGAGAGTCAGTAAAATTAAAATAGAAAAGGAGAAGAACATGAAAGGCAAAAATCCTTTTCATAATTAGGGCAGATATCCCACCCTTTCAGTTTGTACTGAGGGATGAAAATTGCTTTTCAGATTATTTCTCTGTCTGGAAGGATATTTGTATCCAAATGTTGCTGGTGTGGTTGGTGTCTTGACTGGGCCTTTCCATTTCAATGGCTCTTCTGGAAGAGCCACATTTTCATGCATTAGGTTTGGTTTCTGCTTTGAACAGTGACTCACTGAGCCTTAACCTGGGTCATCCCTGGTGATGCACACAAAGGTAGTGGGAATGCCAGGGATGAAGAGTGGGGGAAGGGATGTCCTCAGCAAGAGGGAAAGGGATAGTAAAGATTGAGTTGTGCTACAGCTACAGCCTCATAGTGCCTTCAGGAGAGCATCTTTTGTTCCTGCAGCTCACCCTCCTGCCAACACCTGCTCAATGCACGACTGGGCCCCAGTTCAGACACCTCTTAGCTCTGACTGGTTTTAAATCACTGCGTTTCCCTTCTCCATTTCTTTTGCAGTGGGGGCTTTACCCCACTCAGCATCATTTCCCTGCTCATCTCCGGCTCAGACAAGGCAGGAAACGTATTTTCAATGTATTAATTAAAATGTCTTTGCAGCAGAACATCTGCATGGAGAGCGATAGATCACCGAAGTGTGCGTGTGCGCGTGTGCCTGTGCGTTGCAGCCTCCCAGATAACGCATTGCTTTGCATAATTTATTCCAGCCAGCACAGCAATAATTTTCATAGCCTGTGATCTTCAAGTGTGCGATTATCAATCTGCAGCCCGGCCCCATGTGACCCAGGCGTTAGATTATTCCCAGATAAAGGAGATGCAGGACGTTTGGCGCTCCATCACCTCTGGCCAAATGGTTTACGGGATAAGATCAAGCGCTGCTTTGTTTGATCCCACCATGCTGAAGCAATGGATCTTCTCAGGTATCCATCACTGTCAGCTATTTTGGGAGAGGATGGTCTTTGCCAATGATGCTATTCAATTTCCTGATTGTTCAGCTCATATCAGTTTAGCTTGAAAGATAATAAGATAGAAACCAGAGACTTCCCAGTCAATGAAAGGAAACCTCAGAGGCTTTTTCAGTCTTGCATCTGTCATACTTTGTTGATATTTTAGCTGCCGAGCACTTGACAGCTGGTTGTAAAACTCTTATTTCCTCCTTTGAGAGAATTAAATGAAGAACATTTAATTTATTCCTTGGAGGTTTCCCCAAGTGACCCAGGGAACAGGTCTCTTTCTGGCAGCTGGATCAAATCTGGAGAGATTTCAAGCTTTCTTCACCCAAGGGAGAAAAACAAAAGAGATTTCATTACCTTTTCCCTTCCTTTTCTTATCATCAAATCAATTTTGTGTTTTCCAGCATTGGTCCTACTTCCCATCAGTACCACAGACCACTGCTGGCATCTATGGTGCCAACCTGGCCCTGCCAGTGGCAACCAGCATTTCCTGAGTGGAGATCTTAATGCAGGATTGCACTGTGGGCCATCCATCTCCAGGCACTGGTGCAACTGGGAATGGCAACTGGGAGCATTTCTCCTGCAACAGGCACAGGGTGCTCCTGCATCAGCATGGGCAGACACACAGGTGGGCACCCGGCACCATCACTGGGGACATCCCAGCCCCCTCACCAGGTCAGGACTTTAATGGGCTCATGGTTAATGTCACTAATCAATATCAGGGGAAGGCTCCCTTAACTGTGCCAAGGGCAGGCAGCTGCTCAAAGCAGCACAATAATTATGTATAGCCCAAGTAATTATTTTTGTCACATCTTCCTGGCAGGAGAAGACCATTTGTGGGCTGGGTTTAGCTACCTTGCACAACACGCCTGTGTCTTATTTATCCAGAACAATGCGCTCAGTGTGATTTTTCTGTCGTCTTTTTCCTTTTAACGTCGTTTCCAGCCCACACTGCTTTTAATTTGGTGAGGTAAATTGAGACTGGGAGGGGAAGCTGCAGAAAACCTCCAAACTCCCATTCTCTGAGCAAAACATTCCCCTGGGATCTGACGGCACTGCTGAATAGCTGGTCCTTCCCTTCCCAAGGGGCTGGTGAGTCTCAGCGGAGACAAATGCTATTTTGGATGGCTGTAGTCACTGCACGGCCGGGGCTTGTTGTGGGATCTGCTCAGAGCTTTGGAGCCCTCCCAGCAGCTCCTTCCTCACCTGGGGACCTCTGAGTCAGCAGCCCCAGTGCTGCCCTATTTTGAATGTTGTGTCAATAAAAGGGACATTACCGGAGCGCTGCCTTCAGAGTCCTGGTGCTGGGTTTGTGTGGATAGAGGAGAATTGCTCCCCACACTCTTATTTCAAGAATTCACTCAGTCTGCCTGGACTCAGCTGAAGAAGGTGATGGATTTGAAGGTCTCTGCTCCTGGAATCCTGGGGAAAGGAGATGCACCACATGACTCATTCTGAGCCCATTTCCATTCCCTTCCTGAATGCGCTCATGTTCTCCTGGATCTCCAGTCAGCCTTAAAATAGGAGAAGAAGCTGAGATGGTGTCATTAATCCCAGATTTGGTGGATTGAATAGCTGGATTCCCATCTGAATTTCTAATTTGTTCACTGCTTTCAGCCATCTTAATTTTTTTTCTGCTTTTCAGAGCCAAAGAGTTTGAATGTCCACAGCTGAGCCATAACCAGTCCTGTCTTGTAGTTTCACCTACTCATCTCAGGTACTCACTCCTTTCTCCCCATGTTTTGGCCCAAAATACAAATGACCCTTTAATAGCCTTAGATAGTGCAGGTGGCCATGCACAGGAACCAGTAGCCAGTCTCCATAGTGGCAGTCAGACACAGTACTGCCATTTCCCCTTATCATGGACATCTTGAAAATGCAGCCTGAAGGTCCTGGTGAGGTTTCCCTGTCTGGATTTCGCACCCCTCACCTGTTGAATCTGCTGTGGAGTTACACAGCTTTGAAAGGCACGTTCTGTTTTGCATGGGGACAACCTCCAAGTCTGCTTAATACATGAGTGCTCACTCAGAGGTGTCCTTTCATTTACTGCTTTCACCATCAGCAATCTATAGAAGTTTAGGGTGCCTTAGGGAATTCCTGGCTTTAGCATCTTTTGCTTGGTAACAGTGCAGCTGCTCCTGGTGCAAATGGGCTTCTCCCAGCCCCCTCCCCACCACGTCGCAGCATTGCCCGTCCTTTCTTTCTTGGCTTTCTCCCTCCTCCTTCCTCTTCCTCTGGGTGTACTTGCAAAGTGTTTGCTA
Organism: Eopsaltria australis; assembly: GCA_034509425.1. Classification (NCBI taxonomy): domain Eukaryota; kingdom Metazoa; phylum Chordata; class Aves; order Passeriformes; family Petroicidae; genus Eopsaltria; species Eopsaltria australis. Next base: position 2,805,150 of record JAVTVJ010000220.1, on the reverse strand, counting down.
TAACTATTGAAATGGATATAGTGGCAATTTGGGGAGAAGATGCTGTTTAAAGCTCTTTAATTTAAAGGATGCTAATTCACTCCACTCCATCCTCGGGTGAGTTATCCAGCTACGTGCAAACCTCCTTTTCTCTGGGTGTCAAATAGGAGGATGATTTTCTTCAGTCTATATTTAGAGACTTTGCTGAGCCCATGGCCCACGGGACATCCCACAAGGACAGCTGGAGGAGCAGGGAGCTTGCAGAAGGCAGAGATGCTTTGGGGCATCATCCCAATGGTGCTGGGATGCTGCTGAGATGCTGTAGCCTCTGTTGGGGCTCCCTGGGGCCAACCTCTTCTGAAACTCTGCTTTGTCTCTCCTGCTTGGGACCACAGAACAGAGGGAACCTGAGGCAGGCTGTGTTTGGCAGCCAGGGATCAGGGTGAAGGCAGTTGCTGGGAATAATAATAAGAAACTTGGCTACAGATCTCCATCGCAGGTCTGGTGCTCCGAGGGCTGTAGTTAACCCATGTGAAAAATTGGCTGGAGACCTCCCTGGAAACCAGGTTCTGCCTCCAAGGCAAGCTGGATAAATAGCTCTTCAAGCCATGAGGGCAGCTCCAGAGAGAAGCCACAGGGCAATTCCCTGTGTTTAAAAGATCCCTGCAGTTACCACCCCAAACGATTCCTGTCCTGGGCCGGTGTGTGCTCTGTTATCTCCCAGGCTGATCCACGTGTCCCCACAACTGCTCTGCAATCTCCCCCTGTGTGATATTGCAGGATATTCTACTGCATTAGCAAGTTGAACATGTTTTTACTGCCCAGTGTCTCTCCATGCAATATTTCACTGTCTCCCTGGCTATTATCCTGGCGGCACAAAGTCCCATTGAAATTCATGGTGCAAGTCTCCCATTTGTTTCCTTTGAGCTTTGCAGGGTTGTTCTATGCAGCTTTATGCATATCATTTTTTGCTATGCAAAGTGAGGGTAATGACTTTACCTGCTCTCTTTCAAAGCACAGAACAAAGCCTGTCCCCATGCCGTAGACTGATTTTGGAATATTTGTTCTAGGGTTTGAGAGGGATGAATCAGAGCTCTTAGGGAATGTGCAATCTGATGCTCTGTAAATAAAAAGTAAGTCATGCTGCATCTACATGTCTCCAAGGCAGGCGTGTGCTCCCTGTCAACCTTTCTTGCTGGAATCAGTTTCAGGGATGGCTTTGGCAAAGCTGAATAGCTTCATTTTAATGACAGCCCTGGAATAGCATTGCTTGGTTTGGCCAGTGCCACCGACAAGCCTTAAATCTGCTCTGCCTTTTGAGGAACAGATGATGCCCCTCATGCATGACAAGGTGGGACTCCTCAAGCAAAGGGTCACTGGAGATATCCTCATGGACATCAGGAGTGTGGGAGAACCAAAGGCAAAGCAACAAAGGGAAGGTTTTGCTGTGATGACCTTCAGACTCAGGCTGAATTTCCTCCATTACCACCCCAAAGGAGCCTGAACCTTCAGCACCCATGGCACAGCTTTGATGTCTTGAATGAAGCCCCCAAATCAGTGACCACTTGTAAAAATGGGGTTCATGATGTCTGTGCTTGGATCTGTGCAGTGCCAGGAGGGCAGAGGCAAGACTTCCCTTTCCATACACTGGTGTTTGGATGTGGCTAAGCATGCAGGGTGGATTTTGGACATTGCCCTGGGATGCATGGATTTGAAACGTGTTTTGCTGGGCCATGGCCCAAATTGCAACTTGAAGATTTGGTGACAGACTCCTTGGTTTGAAAGCACCCACAAGCTGAGACTTATTCTCCAAAGAGACTTGTGAATAGCACCTTACAGGTGCACTGGAGAATTTCTTGTTTTCTTCATGGATAATGTGTGTATGACAGAGAAAAAGAAAGAGACAAAGAATCTTTAAAGAAATTGCCCATTTTGAATTATTTACTCTGTCTACTTTCTTGGAATCCCCAAGAGGATGACACTGTGCAATCTGCATTACAATAGCATGTCAAGGTATCCAGAAGGTCCAAAAGAAACCATCAACAGTTGGATGAGTCCCCTGGGGCCTTGGTGAAGGACATCCAAGCGTGCTGCAGTGAATCCAGAGTTACAGATGTAGGCTCCACAGGGATGCAAGCACAGCAGGGAGACAGTGATCTGCATCAACAAGGATGATGAGGACCAAATGAAACCCCTTTTCAGACTTAGTGGTCAATACAAGGAGCACACAGGATAGGGAAGTGTCTCTGCTTTGAGAGATGGGTGAGCAGGAATGTCTGCATGGGAACTGCACCATCCTCATGGACATCCCCTCAGCTGCCAGGCCCAGCAAGTAAAGGTGGAACCAGAGACCAAGCCAGTCCTGGATGTCCCTACCAGCTGCAGGTGGTGAGCAGAGCAACTCATGGTGCACAATCACTCTGCACCTGGGCTGTGGACTGGCAGGAGTCCCCTGTTCCCACTGCTATCACCTCTCACTGACTTTCATTGACTTCTTGAGAGTTTCAAAGTCAAAACTGGAAAAGAAACTCAGAACAAATGGGGACCTATAAAAACACATCTGAGCTGCCAAGTCTACAGCAGATGTGATTTGCAATGGATGAGGTATTAACGCCCTGAAAAATTGGAGTAATGATGTGCAGTAATATTTGTCATCACCAAGGCTGAGTACGTTAAACAAAAATGTTTTGAAATGCAGCTTCTGCCTGGGCCTGGTAACTTTCCCAGATGTAAATATTGCAGTTGTTTTCCAAACATTCTCTAAATACCATAAGGCCTTAGTCCACTTACAGCACTAACAGCCCATAAAATGTCATTTTTTGTTTTCTAATTAATCTGATGATTTTTAGATGGGATTTGACAACAGCAGCAAAAAAGCATTTCAGGCTGAAAAAAATTATCGCTTGGATGTCAAGTCACCCACAGCCAAGCTGGTGCATGGCTGGGAATGGCACAGCAGCATCCCCTCATCCTGCTGGATGGTGACTCATGGTTGGACAGATCTACTCACCCTCCAAGCCAGGGGACACCAGCCAGTCTCCTAGGGATGCAAAGGGGGATCCTGCAAGGATCATCCTCCCTTTTTCTTCTCCCTGTCCTGGTGCATTTTTCAGATGCCTCCAGCAGAGAGGGGAGCTGGAGGCAGAGCCCTCACAGGGGTCCCAAGTAGAGCAAGGCTGGTAGGATTTTCACCCTCTGTGTAATGGGGGTCATTGCTGTTAAGGGTCTCACTGCGGGGGTTCAGGTGCTTGGGATTTTTAAGACAGTTGAAGCCACTGCTTTTTGGGGGAGATGAACAGTATAACCAAGCAAAGTACACGAGACCTACATGAGACCCTCATCCCTTGCCTACATGGGGTCCCCACGGAGGGGAAGGCACAGAGGGGACTTCTGGCTCTCCCCCAGGCTCTGCAGAGACAGTGACACAGCTGTCACATCGCCACCTTTCCCTCCAGACTCCCCTGTTTTGGTGAGCGCTTCCCTCTCTACAAGGACACCAGGTTGTCACACTCACTGTGCCACAAGGAGAATCCAGAGTCAAGCCTAGCTGCTGTGGGCACTGCAGGGGAACAACTCAGTCCCTGCCCTGAGCAAGGACAGAAGAGACATTGCATACCCAAGGTCACACTTTGTTTCCTTATCTTACTCAACACCTCCCCGTTCTGCATGGGCAAATGGAGCAGTGCCCAGCCAACACTCTGTCCCTTGGCCAGCATTTCTTTCCAGGTGATTCTCAAAAAGGCAGCAGAAGAGCTCTCATTCCCCTTCACATCATCGTGGGAAGCAGCCAGTGTTTCATTAACCACCTCTCCCTCCTGTACTGCTTGTTAAACTGGGTTAGGACTGCTTGAGCCTGCTGTGTTAGACATCTTCTGCTGGTGGAGGGGAAGGGCTCACAGAAGCTCTGCTGACCCCAGACACCTTTCTCACAGCACTCCTCCCGCCATCTCGCATAAATAGATCAGTCATCCCAGCACAGCTACGTCTTCTTTTACTCCTTCCTGTCTTTAATAATATTATCAATGTCTGGTTTAGATTTTTACTAAATATAGGGGCCAGAGTCTGGACTGGCGTCACTTCCTCCCAGAAGAACTGGAACAGCTTGCTCAGAAGTACTTACTCCTTTTATTAATTTATCTTGGTTTGTAAAGTTGTTTGATTGCACCAAGTCTTCCCACCCCCTGTTGACCTGGCAGCTGGAAGAAATGATGCTGCTTAAAGCCTTGATCCATGGGTAAGGCTTGAGGTTTTTGGGGCTGCCTCTCCCAAAGCAGCCCTGGGGAACAGGGACACTGTGTGCCAGTCAGCAGCAAATTTGCAAAGAGCCTTTGGCAAATCTTCCCCCTCTTCACTGCTGATCTCTATGGGTGAAGATGTCTAATGGAGTGCCAGTGGCATCCATGTCTCCTCTGGGTGATTCTTCCTCCAGCTGCCAGGTATCAGTTGGAGCTCTAGGGCTCGCATGAACCCACGGTGTTTGTGGCTGGCCCAGGGTTTGTGTGGCACTGGTGTGGGGACTGAGCCCTAGAACATCCTGCTTCTGGCACCAGGAGGGACTTGGCAGTGTCTGTTCCCTGCCCAGGAAACCAGTCTGTTCCTTCTTCAGCAAAGGCAGAGGAGGGATGGGACCTCTTATCCCTTGTCTCCCCAGGAAGACATTTGACCCCAGACCCACCCTCATGGTGGCCCCTGCTATTTCATTGCCTATGCATTTATTAGTCCAAAGCAATTTCAATGGAAATTCCTTGACTTCAGGGCATCCCATGGGACATGGGAGAATGGGATATTCCTGCTCCAGAGAGGAAGGGGTCTTCCATACTTCAAGGACACAAGCACAGGTGGTGATGGCGAAGGGGAGTGGAAGAACCTCAGAGCAACCTGCTCACCCAGAGACCAGGACCCTGGGGAGCGGCTCACAGCTGTGGAACAGAGGATGCTGGATCCATTCTCCACGCCCATCCTCTCCATCATGCAGGGTATCTCCTGCATTCCCACGGGCACTTTCCCTGGGCTGTGTGTCTAATGCAGCTGAGTGCTGTGCCAGGTTGCCAGCTGCCATTTGGAGAGGGGCCATTGCTTGCCTGTTCCCAGGCTGTCTCCCAGCTCTATTACTCCACGCTTCAGGTTTTTTGGCTGTGGTGGTGTTGGTGTTGTTGCTATTAAATTGAAAGGAGTAAAATTTCTCTCCTGTACCCATCCTTTTCTCCCTCCCCTGCCACCTTCTTGCAGGGCTGCAAAAGGAAATCACTGGCTAGGAGGTGGTTTTGGAGATGGTTTGAGACACCTCAAACCATCACAAAAAACACACGGGCCAGTCCTTACCTCAAATGACAGTACCTGGGGAGAGAGAAAAGCACTTCTGTTCCAAGGGCCGGCTCAGTGCCAGCCACACTTTAATCATCCTGATTAAAGGTATGTTGTGTTGCTAAAACAGCATAAAAAACCTGCCCAAAATGGGGAGGCAGGATGGCAGCCTCTGGGACAGGTGAAGTGTAGTTTGAGGCACGAGAATGACTGGGAAGGGCTGAGCACGGGGGCTGGGGACCCCTGGGAGCTGTGGGCGGGGTTCGTGGTCCAGCCCCATCAGTGTCATGGCTCGTCCCAGTCCCCGTGCTCCCAGCATCACCTGGCGCTGCCCAGCTGAGACCAGTTTGGCCCATGGAGGTTCAGATTTGGTGTGAGACGTGGGGTGGCCGTCGTGCACACATGGGGACACCCAGAGATGTTCGCACAGGCTCACAGTGTATGTAAATACCGTGTGTGTAAATACCGACACACAGACGGACACGCAGACACGCCCCGGAGCCTGCACTCTCCCGCTGCACAGGTACACCCCAACATACAGACACACACCCCAACACGATCACCCTCACCCCCTCAGGGTGTCACCACACACACACAACAAGCACAGAGGCACATCGACACACAAAGGCAGATGTCCCCGACACGGACACTCACACCTTCACGAGCCCTGAACACTCACAGCCCCCCTCTCTCAAGGTGTCACACACACAGGCAGTGTCACACACATGCAAGTGTCACACATACAGTGCCGTGTATACACGGTACCGCACGGTGTCATGCAGTGCCACACACCCAGTGTCACAGTGTCACACACCCTGTGTCACACAGTGTCACCCACACACGGCCCCCACCCCGCTGGTGTCAGCCCGACTCTGCCGGCCAAGCTGTTTATCGCTCCGGGCCATGACCGGGTCCCGGAGAGCTCTACCGAACCGTGCCGTGCCGAGCCGGAACCGAGCCGAACCGGCCGTGCCGAGCCGTACCGGACCGTGCTAGGCCATACCGAGCCGAACCGTGCCGTGCCACATCGCACCCTCCCACCTGGCCCGCAGCGAGCCGAACTGCGCCGTGCCCATCCCATCCCACCCGAGCCGCGTCGAGCCGAGCCGTGCCGAGCGGTGCCGGTGGAGCCCCCCGGGCCTGGCAGCGCTGCCCGGCGCCGCCTGCACGGGCAGGGCTCTCCGCCTGACGCAGTGAGGAGCTGCAGCCCTTCTCTTCTCGGAGGCCGGGCTCCAGCGCTGGGATTTGCTCGGCTCCGGCTGCGTTTCCCTGCCCGCCTCCTGCCCCCGGCCCGCCCGCTCGGAAGGGCGCGGGGAGCCGCAGCCGCGGGTGCGTCCGCCGCCCATCACCGCGCTTCGGGGCTGGGCGCGCCGCCGAGCGCCGGGAGCCGCCTCCGGAGCAGGTAGGTGCGCCCGCATCCCCCGCCGCAGCCCGCCCGGGCCCCCCCCGCCGCCCCCGACCCCGAGCGGAGCCCCCCGCCCTGCTCCGCTCCGGCCCCGCGCCCGGTGTCGCCCCGCCGCGGCGCCCCGCGCTGCCCGGGAGCCCCGCGAGCCCCGCGCAGCCCCCGGTGGCCGCTCCGTGTCGCCAAACTTTTGGCGGCTGCAGCCCAGGTTGGGGCTCCGGCGGGAGGGGACCGCGGGGCCGGCGGCGGGGGGAGCGGGGCGTCCTCCCCTCCGCGGGCGGGGAGTCTCCAGGCTCGGCCGGGGCTGCTCCCGCTGTCCGTCTCCCCAGGGCGAGCGGGATCGGGACCGGAGCAGCTCCCCACGGCCGGGCCGAGGCCACGGAGCCGGGAACCCCTCCTGCCGCTCGGCCCGTGCTCCCTCCCCCGCTCATGGGGGATCCCCACTTCGGGGTCTCCCTCCGCCAGCGAGGTGCGCCCGAGCCGGAGCATCCCCGGGAGAGCCCCTGCAACTGTTGCCTGCGGGAAGCCCCGGTGCTCCGGGGAAGAGCCGGTGCCGCGGGCAGTAGCATCGCCCCGGGGGCAGGGGTCTTCCGCCCGGGTCGCCGCAGCACCGCACAGAGCGCTCGGACAGGGGAGGCTGTCGCCGTCACCCCAAATAACCCTGGAGGCTGCGAGCCTTTGGGGTGGGAGCTGTGGCAGAGCCGCTCTCCGGCTCTGCTCCCCCCACCTTCCAATCCCTTCTGCATTCCCACGCCGGCAGTTGGGACCTGCCTCCCCCCACACGCGCTCCTTCAGCGGCTATTTCTGTCCTCGCCAAACGCGCCGCACATTGAGCTTTAATTAAAGAAAATTAGTGGAGGAGGGCGGGGGGTGTCCGTGCTCCGGGGAGGGGGACGGTCCCCGGGACCTCGCCGGGTGTGCCTGCTGATGGCTCGGGGGAGGCGGGGGGCAGGTGCCCGCCTGAGAGTTTGAGCCGCTTTCGCTTGGTTGTTTTTTTTTTTTTTCTTTAAGAAAAGGGCGGTGGTGGGGGGTGGTACGGACACACGTCGGCGCGGGAACGTGCTCCTTGCCGGAGGGTGTGTTGCAGTTTTAATTATAATGACAGATGTTGCCGTAAAGTTCCGTCTCGGTTCCAGAATACAGGCAGAGGACGGAGGACCGGCAAACTCGCCCGTCGGACCGGGCACTCGCCCGTCGGCGCAGCGGAGTTCACAAATAATTTTTTTGGTTGCGTTTTAAATGAAGCTCGGCCGGGTCTGGGGGTCCTCGGGGCGGTGCGTGGAACCTGGGGGTGCCAGGGAGGTGTCGGCAGCCCCGGCTCCCTGGGCAAAACCTCTCCAACCAGCCCAAATCCCCGGCGGTCCCCAGTCCTCCCTCTCCATATGGAGTGTGGCTACTCCTCCCGTGCGCGGCGGGACCCGACGGGCAGCCGCGTCCCGGTGCTGGGGAGATGCCGGCGTGTCCCCCCCGCAGCCCTTTCCTCCTCCAGCTCTCCCTGGACAGAATCCTCCGCACCTCTGCTCATCCCTGCCTTTCCGGCTCGGGCGGCCCGGGGGACCTGCGGTGCTGCCCACGTCCAGGCTGTGATTTGCAGCCCCGGGAAAGCCCCGCGGAGGGAGGGGACGGGGGGTACTGGCATCACCAGGCTCCCGCGGGGCAGAGCCGCCGCTCCCGCCTCCCCGTCCGGGACTCGCCTCCTCCCGTCAGCTTCGCGCGTTCCGCCGCCTGTTCGCGCTGGATTAAATATTTAGAAGTTTGCAGCGGTGAATAAAGCGATCGTTAATAGAAATTGATGGCACCGATGCGAAGGGGGTGGCACCGGCGGCAGGAGCGGCGCGGCTCAACGGGAGCGGGCGGGGCGCTCCTGGGAGGGTTTTTAAGGGGTTGCACCCCAAGTTAGGGGTTTATCGCTCCGAATGCTGTGGCAGCGCCAAAACCCGGGAGCTGCTCTTCACATTTCCGACGATGTCTTTAAAAAGCACGTTCTTTCCTCCCTGCCTGCCTGGAAAGAATAACTCCGTGCCTTCGCAGAGACGAGGCAATCCGCTCGAATTCAGCACCTAAAATCCCCGGTCAGCACCTCCCGCCGTGCTGCCCGGCACCATCAGGGCTCACACTTCCCCAGACCCTCCGGGTCTGCCGTGGCATTGGGGGGCAGTGGGCAGGGGAGTGCTGTCGGTAGGGACCGGGAGCGTGTCCCCAGCCCCCCGAAGTGCAGGGCTGGGCAGGGGGGTACTCGCGTCTTGGGGAAGGCTGGAGCAGGGATGATGTTTGCGCGATGACCTGGAGCAGAGAGCGGACCCCGGGGTCGGGGCGGCCTCAGCAGGGTGGAGTGGGAAGGACAGGAGACTGGCCGGGTGGCCGGTGAGCCCTGGCCCCCACGCCGGGCTCCGCCGCCCCGCTCCGAGCTTGAGTCAGCGCTTCTGCCAGCGGCGGGGATGGGGCAGCGCTCGGCTGAGCGGGATGCGGTCCTGGCGCGGGTGCGGAGGCAGGGGGAGAGGGGGAGGAAAGACGAGCTAGAATAGGATGAAGGGGCGAACAGAGAGGGAAAGAAAGGGCGAGGGTTGTCCAGGGACCTTCCAGGGGTGCCGGCCCACCCGTGCCCTCTCCGCAGAGCCGCTGCTCGATGGGAGCCAGCGGCGATGGGCAGCAGCTTGGCGTGGGCATGGGGAAAGCGTAGGACAGAGCCGAGAGCCCTGGGGCCGACTCCACGCCCCTGCTATGGGTGCCAGAGGCGGCCTGTTCCCCCCAGGGCGGGTCGGTGCCGTGCCCACGCCCGTCCACGCCCCTCACCCCGCGCTGGTGGACGCTCCCCCGGCCCAGAGCTGCCCACGCGTGTCCCAGCCCGGCCGCCGCTCCGGGCTGGGGCAGCGCCGCTCTGTGACAACAGAAAGTGGCTGGAAAGGGGCGAGGCGTCACACGCTCTGCCTCCGGGAGGCAGGGAAAGGCTGAGGGACCGATGGGAAGGCATGAATGAATGAATCTCCATAAAGAGCCCCAAGCAGCAGGGAGAGGGAGAGAGGAGGAGGAAGGAGAGGAGGAGGAAGAGCCGGAGCAGGGCAGGCAGCAGCAGACGTGACGCCGCCAGGTAAGGGGGTGCCGGTGCCGCACGGCCCCGCGGTGCCCGGGATGGCAGGATGGGGGGCACAGCCAAAGGGCGACAGGAGCTGCCGGGACCCTGCATGGGTTTGGGAGTTTTTTTAGGAAGCATGTTTTCCTCCTGACTCCTTGCAAAATGTGGAATCCCTAAACTTCCCAGGACTCCTTTCCTCCCCCGGTACTGCCGTCCCGAGCAGCCCGCCGGCTTTGGAAGGTTCGGGCTGAGCCGGCGGCAGCTCCCGGCGGGGACCGGCCCCGGCGGCTGGACCTGCCCCGCACCGGGGCAGCCCCGAGCCGGGCCAGCCTGGCCAGTGGCATCGCCACTCGCCCGGTCGTCTGGAGTTACGCTGCTGAGGGCATCCAGCTTCTGCCTTGGCCCCTTTGCTTTGGAGGCTCAGTGGGGAGCTCCTCTCCCCCCTGTCTCCATCCGTCTTCCGCGCTCCGTCCCTGCCGTGGTTACATAAGGCAGAGGAGCCCGTAGCCAGCGCTGACGCGGGCCGGATCATCGGGATCGCACCCAGGGATGGCCAGAGCTGAGCTCAGCCTTGTCCGGCTGCTCCCCATCCTCGGCCCCCGCTGAGCCACCCGCTGCCTGTCCCTGCCTGCTGCGGGGACTGTGCGGCACAGGTACCCCTACAATACACACACACACACACACACTCCTGCCCTGCCCCTGCCCTGGGCTCTCCCGCACAGCTGCCCCGCACCAACGCCGCTGGAACGCGTGCAGGCTCTGGAGCGCACAGCCGCCCGCACAGCCCATCCCATGGAGCAGCCCGGCTCCCGCAGACGGGCCCACGCCGAGGCGGTGCACACCGCGAGTGTTTGCACACAAACACAGCGCTGCAGGCAGCACACGGGTCACGCTCTCGCACACACGTGGGCCGGTGCTCGCCATGGCCGGTGCTCGCCAGTGCCGGCACGGGGGTGGTGGGTGCCGTGCTCTCCCCGTGCCGGACGGGGCCGGATCCCAGCCCAGGCGGGCGCTGGGAACTCTGCTCGGAACGCTGCAGGCCTGGCAGGGCTGCCCTGGCTGGCTGCGGTGGGCAGCTCTGCGGCTGCCCGCAGCTTCCCCCTCCCTGACCGAGGTGCTCCGAGCAGGGATCAATAATGCCTTTCTGATTGGCTTCAATTCCCCATTCAAAGTAGTCACTGCATTAGGACTTGATTTTTCTCCCCTTTGACTCCCGGCCAGATTAGATTGTGAATTTGGCTGATTTCAAGCTACTGGGGGAGGGAAGAATCATACAGCGAGCAAGAGAGAACTGAAATATCCTACAGGATCCCCTGGAGGGGAGAGAAATCAGGTCTAGATAAGAGCTTGTTCTCCCTGTCTGGCTAATGCTTCCCTGTTTGATGATCAGAAAACACAAGACCTAACCTCTCACCAGGATGCTTAACTATGAAAGGTCAGACTTTTGGCTTGTTCTAGGTGCAGGGTTTGTTACTGTGAGCTGTGGATTACGTATTCTGGTTCTCCTGTTGTATGCTGAGCACTGGAGTGCATGATGCATGCAAACAGAAGGACGTGGTCAGTGCTGCTGAGGTTTACGAGTTGAGCTGTGGGTGTAGCACTGAGGTTGGAGGAACTGCAATGGGAACAGGACACGAGGTCTGTGCCCTGGAGAGCCCAGAGCTGTCCTGCCTGTTTGTCAATCTCAGTCCCATCCTTGGGCAATTTTTTTCAATAATTATTTCTCCATGTATGTGCTGGGGATAAGTGAGTGGGTTATGTCAGTGAAGCCCTGCGTTCCAGAGGGACACAGAAAGCAGCCCCCAGGAGCATCCCAGCTGTGTTGGTCAGGGTGCTCTTGCCTACTGGCTGCTCCAGAGCCAGGATTTCATGCTGAGAAAAGCCACAGCAGCACAGCATCACCTGCAGCATCCTAGCTGCCTGCACTTGCTGTGAATTGGTGTTAGCTCCAGGTGAAGCAAAAGCTGGGATTATGTGGTTTTTCAGCAAAGAGCACTGGGAAGTCTGGTGGAGCAGAGGGACTTGTGTAGGAGCTGTTGCAGGGCAGTGAGGAGCCTCAGGAGGAGAGGATGTGGGGCTGGGGGCTTGCTGCAGGTAAGCTGTGCTGTTCTGGGCAGTGGGGAGGCAGCTGTGCAGTCACCACCGGGGCTGTGAGGTGCAGGGTTGAGGAGATGGGAAGCTCCTGTGGAGCCTCTAAAGGGGCTATGAGCAGGGAACACAGTCTTGACCAGTGTTTGGCATGATTTGGTGCAGCTGCTGGATTTTCTTGGTGTTACAAACCCAGGGTTTGAGTGAGCCCAGTGACAGGACAGCACTGGGGTGGAGCATCTACGTATGGGGAGATGGAGATGTGATGGTCAGCACTAAACTGGGCCCAGAGGAGGCTGGTGGGAAGGAGAGGAGCTGTGTGGAGCTCGATGGGACAGCTGCGGAGCCATACATACCCCAGACTGTGGGTGAGGAGGAAGACAGAGCTGTGAAAGCAGTGCAGACCTCGGGGTGAAGGGACTGGAGACCCTGAGCCTTGGTCCCAATGTCTGCTGAGCCCCCAGCAGAGCAGTGCCAGGGTGTCAGTGGGGGAAAAGAGGACAAAGAGCATGGGGTGATTCATGTGGTGTTGTGTGGCTGCTGGAGTGGGGAGTGTGTGTACCCAGCATAAGGGTTATCCGGGTCCCTGAGACATCCCCCTAACAGGAGCAAATAATAATAAATGTGAAAGAAAGGAGTTGTGAGAGTTACCTCCAGGTGAGAGGGACCTGGAGCCTCCATGCACCATGAGGAGCTGGGCAGGAGGATCTGGGGGAGGTGGCACTGAGGGTGCAAGGGGTGTGTGAGCCTGGGTGAGGGAGCTGGGGGGCACAGCAGGAGGCTGGGGAGATGGAGATGGGAGTTGGTGTGGTTATGGCAGCAGCCCTAGAGAAAGCTGTGTGTGTTTATAAAAACACCTCAACAAACAAACCCAAAGCACCTATCAATCAGGGCAGGCTTAAATCTGTTGTCTGGGCTTGGCCTCTGCACTACCTGGTCTGGTCCCCTGTGCAAAGTGAGGTTCAAGGTACAGTTAAAGGTGGCCCAGTGGCTGAAGAGCCACTGCTCATGAGGAAAGCCCTCTGCTAATGGAACTGTGGACAACTCCCTCAGGGAGCAGAGCTTCCCACATCTGTGCCCTGACAGCCTGAACTCGTTGTCCTCTCTGGGGACTGATGAGGGAGAAGTGGGGTCCCAGAGCTGTTCCTGCTGGCTGGGGTCCTGCCCCACTTGGGGACCAAACCATCAGGGGTTTGTTCTAACACACACATCGTATGTGTCTCAGAAAAGCCATAACTCTGCTGGCTTCCCCTTCCCCTCTCCCCTTTGTGCTTACAGGGAACCAGTGGGAAAATCTCCAAGATCTGGGATTTTTTTATTTCCTATTCCAGCATTTCTTTATGAGCTGGACAAGGGCAATCTCTGAAGCTCATTTGTATTTTTAAATCTGCAGGAATAAGTGTATGGAAATGTATGTGTTTTACTGTATCAGCTGCTATCAGCTTTTAACTTTATTACAGTAAGTGCAGAGTTTTTCGTGGGCCAAACTCATTCATTGGATTTAATGGAGTTAAACTGCAGGCAGATTTGGCTACTTGTTTGCGTATATCTTTATAAAATGGACAGGCAGAGATCATAAAATTTTATACTCTCTGTGGCATCTTTTAGGGAAAAGTCTTCCAATATGTTTTATAAACAGCATGCATATTTTGCTACAGTGTATGCTCATACCTAACACAAGGCACTTTAGTGCTGCTTCTTTTTTCCCTTTCCCAGAGCTGTATGTATGTATGTAAACTTGGATTTGCCTGCATAATTTTCTCGTGCTGCTTTCATTAAAAGCGTCTTTAGCAGTTTTAAACAATTTAAGTGAATTTCTTTCTTTCTTTTTGGTGTATTTGTATCTCTTCCTAGAAATGGTGGTAAGAACCCTAACCCTCGCTGTGAAGGGCTCAAAATGAGGGAAGAATAATGTTTGTAAAGCCTCTTGCTGAATGCCCAAAGCACTCCTAAACCGTCCCAGTTGCAAATGTACAATCTCATGACCTTACTCAGGTACAAACATCTGCTTTGAGGAGCTGACTTCCCCCCCCCCCCCCCTTTTTCCTGAGATTCAGTTTTCTTCTATTTTCACGATGTGACAATATCAGTTTCTTGACCTATTCTGGGCTGGGTTTAGATCCTGCTTTTTCAGGGCCTTTCCCACTGTAACATGGAGCAAAGCAATACTTGCAAGCTGTACAAAAAAATGTATTTCTAGGAGATGGATTTATTTTCTAATGAGGTATTTGATGTTTTTCCAGACTCTAAACAAATTAGACCCAGATCTGTGGCTGCAGGGCATTGGGAGGGGAAGTGGTTGATGAGCTGAGCTAATTAATTACACTTAGTTATGACTTATCAAATGGTCATCACCACCCCATATGGAGCACTAGAGTGTCTGGAATTAAGGGGAGAGTATATTGATATGTGGGATAAATGTAAAGCAGTGGTCAATGACAAGGATGTAAATAAATCTGGAGATTCTGGTGACATTAAAATAAATTGCAGGTAGTGAGGTATAAGAGAGCCTTGATGTCAAAGGAAACCTAGAATGTATTTATATTCCCACTCAGGATTTGCTGGGGTTTCTAAATAATGCATTATTTCAATTACACATTCTTAATTAGTGTTTTCTCAAATTGGAGCAACATCATTAATTTACTGCGTCATATTTTTATTTTGCTGGTGTGGCGAGTTTCATTTTTGACTCCTTCCCCTCTCTGCTTTGTGAGACTCGTAACACTCAGCTGTGATGCTCATGCCACAAGCTGCAGCTTCTTTGGGAATACCAGTTTTCTGTATTATGATTTTTTTTAATATTTTTTTTTACGCTGACAGGCTGCACAGCACTGACCTGACCCCGTAATAGGAGGAAGAAGGAGAAAAAGAGCCCAGATCTGAAGCAGCTCCTTTTGAATGCTGAGCAGCATCTGTTCTCCGTAGAGCAGGGCGATCTGCAGCATGCTGGGGCAGGATTAGGCCCTTTGGGCTCCCCCAAATGAGGTTATTTGATTTTTTTCCTCTCTGGAAACTCATGGTGCTTGCAGGGATGGGTGCTCCCTGTCCCTCTGGGGTGAGTGTGACACACAGGGCTGCCCCTCCCGGCACCTGGAGCTGTACAGGGACGGGGAGACACAGGGCTGTCACCCCATGGGGCTTGTCTGCCTGCTTCTGCACAGGAAAGGTTGAGGGACAACACTTTTGGTGCTGTGCCCTTCGCTGCTCTGTCCAGAGGGAAGATGCGCTCCTGAGAGCTGCTCTCAGGCATTTGTTCTTTGGCACCTCCTGGAAAGCAGAGCTGGGTCAGTGGCACATGTGCAGAATGGGTGCTGGTGCCAGGGCTCTGCTCCTCGCCACAAGCCAGGCTTGGGGTTAGCACTTGCTTGAAAGAAGCGTATTCCCTGGTTTATTCAAGTTATAGGATGGTAACTGCTCAGGGAGACGAACACAAGCCAAGACTGCTCCCTCCAAGCGACGCCTCCCAGCCCAACACTCGTCCCAACTTCGCGGAGAGCAGTTTGGGCTTTCCTGCTCCCCGACCCGTTTCTTCCTTTTAATTTTTGTTCCTGGCTTTGCTTCTCTTCCCCACCCTCTGCCCACGCTCTGCTCTCGCTCGGAGGTGAGCGGTGCAGCCTCCAAAGCCCCATTCATCACCGCCTGCTCGCCAGGCTCCGGCAGCCGCCGCTCCATTGATTGACTGCGGCGGGGAGTGAATTTAAAATCATTACGCTCCTGAGACAGCTTTTAAATATGAGGAAAATCAAGTCTGTTAAGAAGCCTGGTGGAAAGGGTGTCTCTGGCCAGGGAATTCCATGTGGCACTGGGTGCTGTTTGGATCCAGAGGAGACTCTGGACCTCACGGGTGTCCCTGTGTGAGCCTGGACCACGCCGTGCTGGTGTGATGGGAGTGGGCAGGCAGCTGCTGGTGGAGAATTAAGTAGAAATATTTCACTGTAGAAAAACACTGTTGTGTAAAGCCATCCATCTGCTGCCTGTCTAATGTTTTGCATGAATTAATGAGCTGATTGATTAGGAGAACCTTGCAGCAGGCGGGTGAGGGAAATGATTCTTGTCCTCATGTTACAGGTAGGGGGAACTGAGGTGCAGAGGTTAAGATTGGGGTTTTTGAGTTGGGTTGGGGTTTTTTTGCCATTAGTGAAGGCTGCATTTGAGACATTTGTCTGTGTCTTGTTTTACTGATTGATCAATCTGATTTTTTGGATGTGTTTTGCCTTCAAGAGCAGTTGTGAGAGCTTGCTGTGGCTGCGACTCAGCCCCGGAGAGTCTCTCTCAGGATCTGATCTTCCAGCATGTTTGTGGCAAAACAGCAAAGTCTGCTGCAGCTCTTGGCTGTGGTGTTTGCAACCAGCAGTCTCTTCTTTCTACTGGGAAAGACAAACTCTCACAATGTTGGCTGTTTAACACACCTTCCCCTCACTCCACAGCCTTTACCAGTCAAGGCTTTCTGTAAGCATCCCCCAGTTCCTCACAGTATCTCTGCTGGCCACCTGCAGCTGGCAGAGGCAGGTTACTGATGGCTGATGCACGGAGCATCCCTCTCCTCCACGCTACGATGAGTGCAGCTTTTCAGGAACGGTGCATTGAGCAAATGTCATTCCACAGCCCCAAAAATCTATCAAAGGAAATGACAGTGGCTGTAAGCATTAATCATCCCGTATCATCAAAATAAAGTTGTTGCAATGGAGTATTGTCAAAGGATAAATGTCTTGACTTCAGCTCAGGGCTGGTTCCTTTAATGCTGGCGGTTCACCAAGCAGGACATGGTGGTTGTGTGGCCCAGGGGCTCATCTTGTGACATTAATTAACCCTTCCCTCTCCAGGCTAAGCAGCTGGTCATCCTGGTTACCAGAAAAAAGCCTGGGACATTTGAGAAGTTGAAGTAGTTTCTTTTCATCATTGTGCTGAGGAATTTGTGCCTGGCCTGGAGTAAAAGCAGGGGTGTGTGGAGCAGCACTGTAGGGGCACTTCCCACTCACCCTTCTGAGCTCTCACTGCCCTCCCCCAAAAAGGGGAGATTTGTTAAGGCAATGCAAAAAAAGCAATGATTAAAAAAAGGTATTGAACACCTGATTTGCAGCGTAAAAATATCTGTTCCTGCTTTACTCCTGCCAAAGGATGGGGCTGGAAAGCAAACCCTTTAACCCTCGTGCTGCTGTGCACCTGCTCAGGGTGAAGCAGGTAGAGAGGCTGGTGTGGGCAGACATCAGGAGTGTGACAGACACGGCATCCATTGGGACCAGTGGGATGAGGGATGGGACTGCTGGTGGCATGGAGCTGATTGACTTCTGGGCTGGAGGGAAGCACTGCAGGAATGTCACTTCCAGCCGCCGTCTCCTGGGGAAGCTGGTGCTGAGCAATGAATTGCAAGGTCTGGTGTGTGGCCCAAGGGGGATGGAGAGCTGCTGGAAATCTCTTTGTGTTTAAAATCTGGGAGTTCAAGGCAGTCCCTTGTGTTTTCTGGCACCATTGATCTTCTGAGCTGCCTGGGTGTGAGGCTGTGTCCGTGGGGGCTGCAGGGACCTGGCCCGTGCTGGGAACAGGCTGTGCTTTGCAGGCTGTGCAGCAGAGCAGGACACTGAGGGGGAATGGAGAGGAGCTCTGCCTCTGCCCAGCTCTGCTGAGCAGGCAGGTGGGGCTGGAAATGAGGGGTGAACATAGGGCAGATGGGGATTCACACCTCGCTGAGCCCCTCTGATGTTGCTCACCTGTCTTGGCTCCTTTTTTACATTGTCCAGTAAAATGCTGAAGCCCGGGCTCAGGAATAATGCAACTGCTTCTGGAGAACATCTACCACAGAGGAGTAAGGGGAAAACTTCAATAAATCAACACGTTTCTACCTCTGTCCCATACCACAAAGGAGCAGAAACTGGACTGTGGAATTCATGTAGCTGCTTCATGTATAAAGAAAAAAGGGGAAATAAATCTGTGAGATGAGATTGTTAAAGCTTCGTTAGAAACCATATAATCATTTAGGTTGGAAAACACTCTAAAAGAAAAAGTCTAGCCATAATGCTTACAAGCAAGTGAGCCTCACGGCCCATCCAATTCAGAGAAGTTTGTCTCATTGTTTACTGTGTGGGTCAGTCTGTTAATCTTCAGCTTCACTAATGGACTTGATGATCTTGGAGGTATTTTCCAATATAAAGGATTCTATCATTCTCCTACAGTTTTGCAGAAAAGTCCTGTTCTATATTAAAATCCTTTCCAGTTGGGAACTAGCTTGTAGGTTCTCTAATACCACATTGGCTTTAAGAAAAAGCCCCAAACTTTCTGCATGGCTTTTCCCTCTCTCTGTCAATAAAAAATGGATAATTCTTGTTATGATTTTTTTTTGTCCATTCCAGTCCCAATCTTAACAAAACAGCCATAAAACAGCATCAGCTTGTATAGCCCTCAGGACAGCACACTCTTTTGCACTGGAGCTTTTATTTGTGGGGGTAAACAGAATAACACACTTTGTTCTAATGAGGCTGGCTTGGGAATTAAGTGTATGTCACTTATTGATCTTGCTTTTTCTCCCCATTTATTTTGAAAAGCTGTTGTCTTTATTTTCAGCAGGTGAAATCTGAAGTGTTGTTGCAAATGCTGACTTACTTCTGTCATTTAGATTGCAAGCAGCTCCTCAGAGCCAGGGCTTGCGGGGTCCTTGGAGGTGCTGAGTGACAGGGAACCTGTTCTGCACACAGCGTGTAAAGAGCCAGTCATGGGGACCAGATGGGAAATAACCTCCTGAGCTGGTCAGCTTTTCTGTGACCATCTGAGAGCCCCTTATCTGTCATCAGAATGATGCCCAGAGAACTGGTAGCCACATTCAGTGGGTAAACCTGGAAGTGAAGCGACATGCCCAGGGTTATCTGGGGTATCAGTACCAGAGCTTGCCGGGACCAGGTCCTTCAACACCTGCTTCTGCACTCCCCACAAGACTTCCTTGCTTTCTTTGTCCTTAGTTTTGCAGTGCAAGGAAATTTTTGTTTAATTTTGAATGTTCTCCTAAATCTTGGTGACGGCAGATTGACGTAAGCGTGTGCTGGATCAGGGCCTGTTCTCTTATGCATATGGATGCGGACACAGCTGTAAGCGTTCTCCATCTCCAGGCTTCTGCAGGGAAGGGAGAGCTCTTCCCTCCCTGCCCAAGCGGGTGTCCCCTCTCTCCTAGCACCAGGGGCAGCAGCACTGGCTGCCCTGGCCTCCAGCGTGAGAACACGGGGGTGAATTTGGGTAGAATCGCTCGTGTGGCTCAGTCAATGTCCATCAGGATTCCTGGTGAAGCCAGTGCGTGTGTGCAGCCTCCTGGGACACCTGGAGCTGGGCATGGCAGTGCAGGGAAAGCCTCTGTGTGGTGGTTACATCTTCCTTGGACCACACAAGCTGGGAAATTCCTCCAAGCCTGCTGCTCTTGGAGGTTTTGGGTGGTGTGTCAGCACATCAGCAGCAACATTACATGTTGGCTGTGTCTTGTCTGCCAGAGCTTGCCCAGGATTTTGCTTTTACAGGTGTCACCAGCAGCCAAAATGTGGCTTGGGGTGGGAGCAGCAGCTTCTGAAAAGGGTAGCACAAACAGGCTGGGTCAGATGGACAGGCAGGTTGTCTTCATCCCAGCTGGTCAAATGCAGGCTGGAAAGTCCAGGCTCTGCATCTCTCTTTATGTGTGACATCCCCTCACTCACGCCATAGTCCATGTGCTGCTCAGGAGAGCAAAAACTGCTTCCTCATCCCTCTGCAATACCTGCAACATCCAAGGGATCTCCATCCATTTACCAGCATGGATTGTGGCCATGAAGCTCCTGAATCAAGCTGGATGCAGCCTGATGAAACTGCAGGAAGAATATTAAAAGAAGAAAAGGTGGCGGAGAGAGCAAATCAGCCCAAGTCTGTTTATGGCGGTTCCATCTCATTTAAAAGGGATAGCAAAGTATGAACCATTTAAATATTTCATCTGCAGAAGAGCCCCAAATGAGTTTATACATGTGTGATGAATGAGTGGGGATGGCAGCAGGAGCAGCAGTGAGTGCCAGCCGTGCTCAGGCCCATGTGCATGTGGGGGAAGTGGCTGTGTTGGTTAAAGTGTTTTATTTAAAAAGGGAATTCGTATTTTACCCTTTAGCTGGTGAAAGTTGTCGCTGTCTTAACAGGTTGGGTCTGACTCTCTGGAGACAAGGGCCTCATCCTGCTCCTCGGTGCTTTCTGCCTGCTGGGTGCCTGGTGACTCTGGAGGATGCTCAAAATAGCCCCAAATCAGAGCTGTGCCTGCCCAACCTTGTGGAGCGTCACGAGGCCACTGGTGTAACTGGGAGGAGAATTTGTCCTTCTGGCTTTAAAAATAGCTGTATTTTCTTTAATGGCATTTTCCTTGGGGCGGCCAGGAGCTTGCAGGAGTGCACAGCCCAGTTGAGGTGCTGCTGAGTGGGAAGGGGTGCCAGGATGCCACAGTTAATCCCATTTCTAAACCACATTTGTCTCTACAAATGAACCAAACCAAGCAAAACTCTGGATTTCTTCTTCCTTCCAAAATTTTTAATTCTACTGGCTTCCTAGAGCCAGGTTGATGACGTTTCCTCTGTGGAAAATGCTCTCTGGTATAACTAAATAGGATTCTGTAATCTGCAGCAGCTGAAGTGTTTAGTTAGGGTCCAGGGGTGGTTTTTTTTATCCCAACTCTGTCCATCCTTACCCAAGTGCAGGGTTTCTAGCGATGAGCGATTTGGGGCTTATCTCTGGGAAGTGCCGTGAATGCCAGACCCGTGCTTATACAAGGAGAGAAATGCATGAATTTTTCCACATCAGTAGGAGCTGGAGATTTTGCTAAAGGTGTCTCCAGCTGCAAGGAGCGAGATACGGCTCTGCTGGAGAGCTCCGAAGAGGCAGAACCGAGCAGGAAATTTAAATGTGGATTTAATGCCTCAGAAAGCCATCTCTGAGGGAAGGTGCAGCTGCTGGCCAGCTCTTGGCTGTGCAACAGGTCACTCGGGCTGGCTGATTGTGAGGCTGCTAAAGCACAGGCGTGCTGTTTAATCTGACTTGGGAGATGTTCATTAGGGAGCCCTAGGCTTTCTCAGGGCTGTGGCACAGCCTGAGGCCGGTGCTGTCCCTGCGAGTGCTCTCTGTGCTCTCCTTGCACAGGGTCCGGCTGGATCAGCTGCTTCTGTCCCCATTTTTATATGGAAAAGCTGCACTGAAGGTTGTCAGGGCCTGGGATGCAGATGGACAGACTGACCACAGCCAGGGCAGGGCGGTTGGGATGCAGTCACCTTCCTAATTCCAGCCTCTGCCTGTGCATGTGGAAAAGGAAGAGGAAAAGGAAAAGGTAAAATTGAGCCTCTGTTTGTTGCCCTCATATCTGGTGAGGCAATGGCTGAAGCTCTTAGATGGTACCACACAGCACTTTGTTAGAGTTCCAGGGCACTTGGTTAAACCCCAGCTCTGTACGGGCACAGGGCTGAGCACTGCACCTCCTCCTGCTGCTCATTCCATTTTGGCACGGGGGCTGTGCTGGGCATTCTGGCATCGAGGGCAGGTCTGTGCCTCGGGGAGCTGTGCAGAGCAAACCCATGCTGGGAGGGAGCATCACCTCTGCCCTGCTCAGCGCTCAGGGCTGAGAACCATCTGTGCTCACCCCACATCTGCAGTGTCCCCCTTGTTTGTGGGGTCCCTGCAGCCCCCTGTGCCCCCAGCCCTGCTGCTGCTGGGTGCTCCCCTGAGCATCACACTGGCCTTGCCCTCGGCCGTGCCCCCTCCTCACAACCCTCCGTGGGGTTTTGTTGCCCAGCACGGAGCTGATGTCAATTTGTAAAACAATACTTCAGCATTACCCAGTGAAAACACAGACAGCATTGTACAGCTGGGAGCAACATTGATTGAAGTGATATTTAATCCAAGGAAAATACATGATACATAGGCTAGGATTCCTCGCTTATCCATCATATAATGCAGTTCATGGGGATTAAATATCCCTCCTTTAAAGTTGGTCGAGATCAGTGTTGTTATTTGTTTTGCAAATGATCCTGACAGTGATGCTGAGAGCTATTGATTACCAATGGTTCTTTAAAAATTGCTATTATGCTGCAAATTACGAACCTTGGGGGTATCCAGTTATATGATAATGGAAAGGCATTGGTGTGTAATGACACATGCATCATAACAAATTTGCTCTGGCTATATAATGGAGATTGAAAGGGACATGATTTACGACCAACAGGATTAGCTGCCTGCCATGATACGTCTAAGGTGACATGACAACTGTCTCGTTGTTCACTGTGGCAAGAAGTACTGATGGTAAGAACAATTTAGAAATAAATGAAGGGAAAAAAACTGAAACAAAATCTCGTCTACCTTTTCATTTAAGATACATAAACAACTCTTCTAATGAATAAATATCTAAAACCCCTCCATCACTCTCCCAGGAGCACCCACAAAGCACTGCACAGGTGCAAACCAAGGTTGCCAGTCCTAGTGGAACTTCTGGGTTTGCCTGGAAAGCCTTCAGAGCTACTGGCTGTGGCTGTGAAGGGAGTGCAAACAAGAGCCCTGAATCTGCTGGGAATTTCAATGCATGTGTGCCCTTGAAGCCAGTGGAGGACACTCGTGTTGAGTTGTGTGCTCTCATTCCTGATGATGAATGCCTGATAACACAACTGCTTGTCTTCCAGGCTCTCCTGGTGTTTCCCAGCTCTGTAGCTGAGGACTGAATACTTGATGTGTTTGAGAGGAGCCTGAGGGCTGCTTCAGCCTATGGTGGCTTGAGCAGTGTCACAGGAGCTTTGCCAACTCCAGGGGCAGAGCTGGGTGCTGTGACCTTGCCCTGCCATCGTGGCATGGCACAGAGGGCTGGTAGGAGGTTTTGGCATTTAGGAAGGTGTGTGGTGTGAAGGTTAACTCCTGTGGCTGTCCTGTGCTCTGGGCATGCTGCAAATACCAAATGCCAGCAATGCAAACAAACCTTTTCCTCATCATCCTGATGATCCACATAGGAGCCCACAGAGAGCTGTGCTTCTGTGTTAACATGCTCAGCTGGGCATGGTGAAATGCATGTCCAGGAGCCAGTGCCAGCAGGAGCACTTGTAAAACGAAAGGGAGGGAAAAACAGTTTCCCTTCTTCACCAGCTCCTTCTCAGCATCTTTTGCCATGAAGCTGCGTATTGCACTGGGAGTCACCAGGCTGCCAGTGTGGAGAAGTATCCATGGACAGGAGTCCTCCTCCACAGACACTGATTTACCTTTGCCCTGTGCTTGTTTATTTTGTGGTGCTGCAGCAGTAGGGACACTTGCCCAGTAATTTCTTTAAATAATTTTAGTACTTGATAACATGGCACTTCAAATGGGGGAAGAAAGAAGTGTGTACTTGTTTAGGTATTATTCTGTATAACATCTAAAGATCCAGCTCCAGCCTCCCATGAATCCCAATAGCTCACTTGGAAATAGGATGGAGGAAGTTTGAAATAATAAAAAGTAACTTGGAGCCCACACGCACTAGGGGTTGGTGGTAGGTGAGTGCATCCCTGAGCACGAGCAGCACTGTGCTGTTATCCACCTTATCCAGAGGAATTTTTCCCTCTGCCTGAAAGGGAAACAGTGTCCTGGGATGAGGCTGCCAGGCTTCCTCACAGAGTGAGGAGAAGCAAGGGCTCCTTGAGACCATACCATAGAAGCAGTTTGTGATATAAAAACCAGTGTAGAGTAAAATTCTCCTCCTTGTGGCCCTTGACTTGCAATAAAGCATTTACTGTGCTGTTTTCTGAGCCCAAGTCCTCTGCAGGTCACCATGTGCTGTGCCCTGTCTTGTGACCTGTTCCTGTGTGTGCTGTGCTTCAGGGGTAAATCAACAGCAGCAGAGATGCTGTTTGTCATCAGGGAGGGGGCATGTGCAGAGGGGGCTGGTTTTTTTCCCAATAAAAATGAAACCCCTGCATTTTGTCAGTGCTTCAGATATGAGAGTCTCTGCTTGTGGAGAGAGAGAGCTTTTCAGAGGAACTGCAGTTTCAAGATTGTGGAGGAGGGTGAAACAGGAGGGGAGGTAGCAAGGTGGGGCTCAGAAATACTGGCACAAGGGACCTCTGGGACCCTGCAGCCCAGTTTCTCTTTTGAAGCAGGACTTTAGCCAGTGGTGACTCAGGTTGGTGTTGACTTTGTCTAGGCAAGTCTCAGAACTCCTCCCAGGGTGGATATAGGTGATGAGTTGGCAGCTCAGGTCCCTGCCTCCCTGGGGGAGCAGAGGTGTTTGGGGGTACAGGTCAAGGGTTTCATCCTGTGACTGTGTGGACCCAGTGTGAGATTCTCTGGCACTTCAGAAAGACAGGGGAGGACCTGAGCTGGAGAAGTTGTAGGGGGTGGAGGAAAAGGCTGGTTTTGGCTGTTTGTTCATCTTCCTCACCACTCCCAGCTGAAGCTGGGTCAGGGTACAGAACTGGACAGGAGATGACCTCACCCAAAGTGTGCTTGACCTCTGCAGAGGGGTGCACAGACATGAATGTGCTGGGGAAGGATGTTTTCCCCACCACTACCTTTGTAGATGACCTGACCTGATGTCTCTGATCCAGGCCCTCCCAGGTGAGAGAGCTCTCTTGCAGGAACTCTTTGACTAGCAAATACTTTACAGTGGCGCAGGGGAGGCTGGAGTGGGAGGAATACAGCCCTTGTTCATCTCAGCTGCTCTGGGTTGGGTGGACCTAAAAGTAGCAGGTATGAATGCAACTGTCATTACCTTAATGCTTTTTATCACAGCTGGAGTGGGACATTGTCACATGTATGGATTCTGGGAGGCCTTTTGATTCAGCATTGTATCACATTTAGAAACAAAAATCAGTGTAAAATGGTCGTGGTTGGAGCTGTGTCCTTCCCAGTACCTGGCTGCACGAGTAAGTCACTGAGTCAGTGTGCACAGCAGCAAAGCAATGCATAATTCAGGAGGGACCTGTGAGTGACACAGGGGACAGAGGGGCCACACAGCTGTCGCTGCATTGTGTGAGTCAAGTTGGTTGGGTGAAGGTGGGGAGTCCCCCCTGTCCCCAGAACACTCTGGGCAGAACCTGCTGTCCTTAGAGAGACCAGCATCACTGGGGTTGTGTTGTGTGAGACACACGTTGGGGCAGGATTTGCTTCTCCTTGGAGGAGTTTATCTGGAAAATGTGAGTATTCAAGCATTACTAGGGTACCTCCTGGAGCACCCCACCCTGCACCATTGCCTGTCCTTATGTGTGTGTCAAGCAGCCCCTTCCTGCTCTGATAGCACCTCCCTTGCTGGGACAGAGTGGGGCAGAGGGGGCCTCAGGGATGATGTGGCTGTGATTTAGAGAAATTTGTCAGGGATTTGGTCACAGCTTAGGAAAACTTTCTCCCTCGGCTGTGTGCTAGTGATGACTTTCCATTTATTTCTCTGCCGTTGTAATGAAAGTCCAAGTGCTGCACAACTGCAGAGATCCTGACATTGGAGCAGCCAGCACGCACCATTTCCCTGGAAAAAAGGATCCTTCCAAATGGTTCCTTTATGTCATGCTCTAATTTTGCTGCTGTTGGTTTATTTTTGTTTTTGGCTTCTTTTATTCACGGTATTCTTAAAACTTCCCTTTCAGGGCTTAACAGCTTAACCATTTCAAAATCATGCCAAGCGGAAATGTAGCATTCGATTTTCTCACTAAACATTGTGCTGATCACTCAAATGTATTCTGGATTTGTGGAAAAGCTGCAAAAAACTGGGATGAAAGAGAGTGAGAATTAGCACTCAAATGAAGAGCCAGGTCTTTGCATGATTGGGAAAGGTCTGTGGAAGCATACAGAGTGCTCCCTGTCGCCTTCTTGCTCTGCAGCGTCGCACACTGGCATGGCTCACAGCAGGATTGGTGGGCAGGCAGGTGGTGGAGCACAGGTCTCAGTCCTGAGGCTGTTACAATCTTTAAACATGGTTTGTTGGTCCCTGATATCTGAATTATGCCCCAGGCTTTGCTACCAGATTCCTCTGTGAGTTTCAGCAGCTCCTTCAGTCTCTTGGGCCTCCCCCTCTTCTTCACAGGAAAGGGATTATAGTGCCAAAAATAGCCTATTTTCCTAGGTGGGCCTCTTTGTGACTCTCTCCTGTGAAATACGTCTTTCTCCCTGTTCCTCCAAGTGAAATACAAAGGAGATGTGATTCACCACCAGTGCTGATGTGCCAAGGCAGCAGGAAAGCTGCTGGTGTGCAAAGGATGCTTTGTACCTGCACATGTGCCCTTCTGACACACGGATTCCCTGCTGGGGCTGGTGGCCTCCTGCTCTGCTTGTCCTGCTGCGTGGCTGGAGGGTTCAGGGCAGAAATGGCCCTGCTCCTGGTGCTGATGGAGCACCTCTGATGAGAGCAAATGCCACTTCTGGGAGGTGAGATGGGTGTTATGTGATCATAGGGACAGTCCTGTCCCGTAAGAACTGATTTGGGATGAGCCCATTGTGACTTTTGTTTGGCTCTTGCTCCTGCAAGGAGCTGCATTTTCCCGAGGAGGAGGAGGACAAGGAACACATTTGGAGATGCAGACTTTCCCTAGGAGCTAAAATGGGTTATCACCATCTAATGACTGCTGCGACTGCTGCTGAGCAAACCTGGGCCCCTGGGATGATCACAGGGGTGCAGTCTGGCACAAGAGAAGTCAGATCGCTGTTGCAGAGCTGGGAGGTTTGTTTTAGTCCTGACTTTCAAAGACAAGGATAACAGAGTTATTTCTTTGCCATATCTGGCTTTTTATGGTTGCTCACATTAGAAGAACTTTGGGGTTCCTCACTACTTGCAGAAAATGCCTGTGGGGCCTTGAGCTGCAGAGCTGGGCTGTGGATCACAGCTTACAGATGCTCTGAGCTGGAATTTGTTCTTTCATTACAGCTCTCAGGCTTGTGGGGTGAAGTGAGGGACAGCTGATGATTATTAGTAGCTTTAAAATTAATAATGCTCTTTAGAACATTTAATCTTTCATTAATAGTGAGTACAATACACGCTGGGGTGCATCTAGACCAAGAAACGCTCAGGTTCCCGCAGTGCTGCAGCTTGGGCAGCTGGGAGCTCTGTGAGCAAGGGATTCTCCAAATCAGCAGAGGATGTGGGGAAGGGCTTAGTTTGAGTTCCACAAGTCTCATCTGTGTAAATCCTGGACAGGGGACAGGCAGGACCCTGTGCCCTGCCAGTGCTGTGTGTCTTTGAAGCAGTTCCACATCCTTGCTTGCACAGGAATGTAATACATCACAGTCCAAGGGCTGAACATAGCCCCTGATTTATTTATAATATTCCTGGGAGAATGGGGGGCACATGGAGGTCTTTGTACTGCAAGCAGTGGTGAAGAGCAGGTAAATAGAAACCACAGTGATGGTGCAGATTGTGGACATGAAGTGAGAACGTTGAGTGAGGAACTGCTGTTAGAAAAACCTCGGGATGCAGGAGAAGGGAGTAGAGGGATTCCTCAATTTGTCTCCCTGTCTCTCCAACTAAATCCTTTCTGGCTGATGTGGTTGGCATATGCAGAGCATCTTGGCTTGGTGCTTCAGTGGATGGTCTCCAGCTGGGGGGACAGCTCAGAGCTGGGAGGTGGGGAGCCTTAGAGAGCCCAGGGGGCAAAATGTCTTGCCATGATCTTCAAAGAGCAGGAAGGAAGAGCATTTCTTCTGTTATTGTTCATATTACAGGAAATTTCCCCACTCTCTTTTCAGTTAATAACCACTGGGGAAAGAGACTTTCCTGGCTCGCAGGGGAGCAGATCTGAATAAACCAGTAACAGTCATGTTGTTGGAGAGTGGCCCCACTTGAGTTGTTTTTCCTCTGTTTGGATAAATAAGACAATCAGAAGAGCTGCTGAGATAGTTGGCAGAGAAATGAATCCCCTGGGAGATCGGGGCAATGTTGTTTATTCGTGGGAGCTGCCTGTGCATGAGGGGTCAGTCCTGCAGCTCTGTAGAGAGAAGGGAAACAAACATTCTCTGTTTTAGCACCGGATTCATTGCAAGGGGATATGCCAGGGATCATTAGTGCCCCAGCCACCATGATCTTTTGCTCAGATTAGTTTTCTCTTTTTAAGGCAAAAAAAAAAAAAAAAAAAAAAAAAAAAAAATTGATGGCAGGTTCCCGTTAGATCAGATATGGACAAAGTAATAGCGATATCACAGAGATTGAGGTCTGCAAGATTAAAATGTGAAAGGGAGGAGAAATGATAGCTTTGGCCCTGCTTGCTGTTACAGCAGCCGTGTGAATAAATGACTCTATGCAGATAAGCAAGGCAAAAATAAAAGGGATGCTTAGGACTAGACAGAAAAAAAAAGGGAACTAATCAGCAGATTCAACCACTGTAATAATGCAGTAAACATGGAAAATTGCATTATATTAGCTCCTCTGCTTCCCGTTGTATGCATTAGCCACAATGTCATCGATAGGCGATTCCCTGAGAAGGTGCAGCGCTGCAGAATCCGGAGCTCCCCGCTCCTGGGGGAAGGTGTGAGTGATGCTAAGGGGGAAAGTTGACTTTTGAACTGCCTGAGGAAGAAGAGGCTCAAGTGGAGCTGCGGAAAAGGTCGCAGCTCACCGAGTTAAAAATCTGCTCCCAGGAAAAGGACAGTCGGTGTGTTTGTCCTCAGTGCTCAGGCAGCAGTAGGGTTCGTGCTGAGCCACAGCTTAATTGCAGTCCTGAGATGTTCCCCTGATGCGGGAGGAATTGGTCTGCTGCAGATTTTTTAAAATATATATTTATATATTTCTTTTTTAACTAGTGAACTGATTTCCATTTTGTTCAATTTCTCACAAAGAATGACAAGTAGCCACTGCAGCTTTTCCCTGAGTTCAGGCAAAACCAGCATGTAACATTATTTGCAAATTAGCTTCATCCCTCTGGCTCCCAGTTAAAGCAGGAACTGCTTGGTCCAGAGTTGCTCCCAAAATATCCATTTAAACCATGTAATGATTCTGACTCTCTCATGCATAGTAGATGAAAGACGATCCGCGATTTATTTTTAAAGCTTTGAACCCCAAACATGGTCAATCATAGAAAAAAAGATTAAAAAAGGAGGAAGTCATGATAATGCAAACTGGGAGAAAAGCAGCCCTACACTTCACAGTAAAATCCGTTTTCTTTGCACTTTTTTATTAACAGCTTCAACTATGATCAGTGCATAAATCTACCTGCAACACAGGATGTTGGAAAATTACCGAGAGACAGCAACGTCCTCCCTGCTGCTTGGTGAGAAAAGAAGGATGCACCTTCAGGTATGGGCTGGAAAATTGTTTCATCCTCTGTTCCCTATTTGTGTTGCGCTAAGCCTGCTCGTCGCATTGATTAGAGGGGGGAATTAAGGTGTTGGCAAGAGGGAAACTTCAGAAGGGTTCTCTAAACTTGTCTCAAGCCACAGATAAGTGTCTGCCTGGGACCTGCTCTGCACCCAAGCAGTGCAAGGCTCTTCAGGCTCTGCTGGGGGTTAATGGTGGTGTTTTGTTCTGCGTTTGCTGTTGTACTTTCCCTGCTCCTGTGGAGGTTATTGATCCTGCTCCTCTTGGTGACAACCAGATCAGCTCAATTTTGGGTGCTCCCATAGCCCCCAGGAGGGAGCAGCTCTGCTCTGGGTGCTCCTGCATCATTGCAAAGAAGAGGACGGGCTCTGCCATTTCCTGGTCCTGGTTTGGGGAGGATCAGCTCCCCTCTGGGTGCTCCTGCAGCGTTGGGAAGCAGAGCACATGCCCTGCCATTCCCTGCTCCCGGATCACATCGAACCGCGCATACGGAATCGCCGCTTCCCCGGGATCACAGGAGGGACTGAGCAGGATGAAGCTGTGTTGGCTGCTGCTGCCGAGCTGCCTTTTTAGAGCAGGAGCAGAGCTAAGCACTCCTCCTGGGTTTTCTTAATCCAGCCTCAATCCAGGCACTTCAAACAGGAGCCTTGTTTTAGGGCTGTGCTGAGCACTTGAGTCTCCCAGCAAGCTGCTCTCGTGCCTGGAAGGGCCAGCCAGAAGCCAAAAAAGCCGGTTTTACTCTCTTTTGAAGAGGATGGAAATTGCTCCTTCTGAGCAGGGGAGTACGGAGGGGAGTTGTGGTTTCCAGGACAAGAAAAGGGAGGGTTGGTGACTTTCTGAATGTGGATTTTTCTGGCAGTTGTCTGATGCTTTGGGCTTAACATGGACAAGCCACTGTCCCTGAAATCCAGCATAGCATCTGGGTTATAGCTGTCACATCCATTTCCCTGGGGAGAAAAAAGGGGTTTCCAGCCACAGAGGCCGATTTAAAACATGCCAGCCTTCTCCAGCATGCTCTGCTAAATACATGTTCTGGAGCAAACAAGGACCTAAGGGCTACTTAGTTCTTGGCAACTGGTCAGCACTGTCGTGTTACAGGTTGGGGTTTCTCATTTATCTGGGTGGGTTGGTTGCTTGTTTTGCCACCTGTGCAAGTGGTTTGAGGAAATTGTGGGAATTAGCTCATCTGTCATCTCAGTGTTTATAGATGCTTGTCCAGTGGGACTCGTTGCTTCCAGTAAAGCTCTTTCTCTTCATCTCCTGTTTGCAGGAGTGGACTTCCCTATCCCATGTTTGCACCCTGCAGTGACCACCTGGGGACTTGCAGTGGACAAATGGCCATCACTGGGGCTGGCTTTCACCTGGGGCCTCTTAGGAGGTGGCAGTGTGTGAGCACTGGGGTCCCCAGCATGTGATGTGGGCTCCAGAGGAAGCCTGTGGTGGGACCTGATGTCCTGACATTTCTGCTGGAGTGTGTCTGTGCTGGTGGATAAATGGGGTGGTGAGATGTGCTGGGGTCAGAACGGAGCTGCAGATTTTGGGACTTGAGTAGGTCTTTGTTTCACTGATGTGTTTCATGGATGTGTTGGCCAGCACCAAGGCTTCCTCATCTGTGGGAATTGCTGGCAATCTTAGAGAGGCAGCTTAGATTGAGCTGTGGCTGCTGAGGGCTCTTGGAGTGGTGCTAGGTCCTGTCTGGATCTGAATTAGTTAAACAATTAGTTCTGTGTGTATTTTCCAAAGGTGAGGAGACAGAAAGGGTGATAGGTGTTAGAAGGGGGGTGGGTGAGAGCTGCCCTCCTGGCACAGGGTGACCATCATGCTGAGCTTTCAGCTCATTTTCCAGCTTTCTGCCATTCTGCCTTGGCTGTGATGCTCTAACAGTACTTTGCACCACACTGATCCCTCCCCAGTTTTTCCTTCAGCCTCCCCTGCGCGACACATGACGCACAAGGGCCTGACACTACACACCATGAAAGTGGGGTTTGCTCCCTGCAACCTACTGCTCCCACCCTGCATTTCTTGGCAGAACTCTGGCATCCAGTCAGGCCATGGGGGAGATGGTTTTCACCCCTTCCCACATCCATGCATGCCCTCCTCCCTGCAGGGAAACCCGCCTTGGCACAGGACAACATTTGATGATGCTGCACATTCAGTATGGGGATGCTCCTCCAAAGCGGGATGAAGGCTGAGCATAACGCCTTTTAATGCTCCTTCTCATAATTATCCTCTTAATTACTCAATGAAATGCCCAATAAAACAAATCACTATAATTTCTATTTTATTCCCTGCCTTTTGCGGGTTATTTAAGAGCGCAGGATACATTAAGGAGGCGCTTTGTCATGAGGGAATGCTTTCCAATAGATCATACTTGCAAAATGGTTTTATGTCCCCATCCTGTGTGTTTCATCCTCATTTTCCATGCCAGTTTGCTAATTACCAGAGGCACTGGTGGCTGGGAAGCACTGCCTCCCTTGCTGCCCATCTCTGCTGCGATGAAGTCACAGCTCTGAGTTTGTGACATCCCCATGGCAACGGCCCGTGATGTCACTAGCGGGGATTACAACTTCGCAAAGCACCCAGGCACAGGCAGCCGGGCTGGAACTCTTGGGCTCTCACATGGCTTTAAATAGCAAGGAACTAAAACGCAGGGAAGTCTTTAAGAAGGCTTTACATTCCCCTTTTTTTACCCTGAAGGAAGGGAGGCTGTTGACTGCAGGGCTGCCACCAGCAGTCCTGTCCCCTGTCCTGCAGCAAGCCCAGCTCCCTCGTGCAAGCTTGGGGTTTGCCTGGGGGAGCTCAGCTCTGCAGTGACCCTGGGGCAGGATTCTGTGGCCAAGGACTGGTGTGTTGGGCATCTCCCCAGTGTCCCTGGGGGCTGCAGGTGTCCCCAACCCCATGCAACTCCCTCTTGCTCTGCACTTGTTACTGATAAAGTGAACCTAAAGCAAACCTGGGGACCATGGATCCCCACAGCCCCCCCTGCCCATGCTTCTCTCCATCTAAACTGTTGGCTCCAGTTTTTCAGTGTTTTTTGTCTAGTACTCATAGTATTTGCATAATAAGACATTGTTCATGCACAGGCAGCGAGGAAGGTTCATGTGTGTGCCTCTCTAGCAACAGGAAAATCATGTAATAACCACACTTCCTTTTGTACCTGGGGAGGAAATTCAGCTCCCACGGCCAGTGCCACAAACTGCGCAGCGTGTTTAAACACACAGCCCCAAAACTTACACAGGGCAGCCACCTGACTGATATTTATGCACCTTATTTAAACAGCAGAAGCAAATCAAGCAGATGAGAGAGTCATTCTCTTTTATTTTAGTTTTTCCAAGGTAGGAATAAAAATGATATTTGAAAGGCCGACGTGTCTCAGCTGAGCGGTGGCGGGGAAAAGCCGGTGCCGCAGAACATACTGTCCTGTCTCCCTCTTCCTCAGATCATAACTTCTAAGCTGGATTCAATAGAAATAAATGTTCAGTAGTTCCGGTGGTGGCCTTTGGAAACGGAGCTAATGGAACAAGACAAAGAAACAGTTACAACATTTTGACAAGCGCTTAAATGTTTAATGCTATGCACGGCGCAGCCCAGCCGTGGGGAGGTGGTGGGTGCACCTGCAGGGAGCTGTGGCCCTCGTCAGCGCGACAGCGAGTCCTCCCACGGGCACAGGAAATTAAGCAAAAGCTGTTGGAGCTGTGTGGTAGTAAACAGGCCAAGGGCAGCTGTGGTTTTGGCAGCCCCGTACTGGGTTTTATGGTTTTGCAGCAGGTGAAGGGCTTGGTGGCTCCGTGCTGGGGATCCCCGGAGGAAGAGGAGGGTGGCCAGTTCTTGGAGAAAAACGGTGCAGGAGAATGTGTAGCATTACCCTGAACTGAGACAGGGGAGATGAAGAGGCTGCAGTGATTAAATAGGATCTACTGAAATCCTTCCAAAGCAGGCTTAGGAATTAAGAGCCATCAATGTCACATTGAGGGTCACTCGCTGCAGGACACCTCCGGCCTCCCCCCGTGCCTCTGTTTAGCCCCATCCGAGCCTGAGGAAACTCCTCTTTTGTTTCAGAGCCCACTTGGACCTTCCCCTCTGCCACAGAACAGTGAATCTCAGCGAGGAGGGCCTCTAAGAAGCCAATTTGTCTGCAGAGGAAGGATTAGAGTGTGTATGGCCAGATTTGCTTTGAATTCAGGTGTCATTAGGGATTTTATAATGGGGGAAGGCGGTGGAGACAGAACAGGCTGGGCTGACGTTGCCTTCGTGCAGAGATGTGCTGGCTGGTCCCCTGGCAGCAGCAGTGATGGAGACTAACCCCAGGAGGTGTCAGCTGGTGTCCCCTGTGCATCAGGGACAGCGTGGTTTGCTGAAATGTTTCTTACTGTGCTCCTGGGACTCGACTGAAGCCACCGTGCTGTGCTGTGGGCTGGGTCACGCCTGCCTGCCCTGGCGCTGGATCCAGCTCACCACAGCCTCATCCAGAGGAGGCACAGCCTGAAGCAATGCTCCAGCAGCACGGCTGTGCCGTGGCAGCCTGCACACACCAAAACCACCTCCGTCTCGGATAAAATCCCCCCAACATCAGCATGGGAATATTCGTGGGACCAGCCAGAGCCAGCATGGAGCCCACCCATGAAACTGGCAGGCATTCCTTGACTAGGAGTGAGTTTCCAGTGTGGCTCAGATGCTTTGGTCACACTGACTGGCACCAGACCATGTCCCCAGTTCGTCTGCTGCCACATCTACACACGTCCCCACCAGTTCTGTGAAGCAGGGCTACTTCTCCCAGTCATATACAGGCATTTAGCAGAGTCCCAGAGGGACTGTCCTGAGTCATAAACCTCTGTCTGATCTGGGACTCCCATGGAAGGGTTTTTTTATGCCCCTCCTCCTTTCTCCTTATTTTCCACAGCTGGAACGACGGGTCACAGCAGGGAGATTTTCACACATCATTAGAGCCAAGTGTCCAATTCCACACAGCCGTCAACCCCAATCAGAGCGATTTAAAAGGCAGCGCTTCCTTTAATCATCCGGGGATGCTCAGATCTGTTAGTGTGAACTGAGTGCTCCCATAAGCACGGGAGAAGCAGGGGGATGGAGCAACGGGGAAATGATGCTGAGATGAGACCTGTGGTGTTCAAAAGCAGCGGCTCCTCACATGTAGATGAGCCCCAGGGCAGACCTGGAGGGCGATGTCCTTCCTCCCTGTCTGTCTCTTCTGGTTTTCCTCCGTGGATGATTGAGGTGGCCATGGGTCTGTGTGTGCATGAGCAGGGCCTGTGGAAGGGCTGCTGTCTGCAGCTGAGACCTGAGCCAGGGCTGATGTATCAGAATGTTCCTGAGCAGCAGAGAGCCTCAGCAGCAGCATTTCTGACTCACGAGGTGGAAGCATCCTGCTGTGTGAGGCCCTGAGCTCTGGAGGTGTCCTGGAGACCTGCGGTTCACAAATTCCCACGGAACAAATGCATAACTCGAGATCTCAGGGCTGAGCTTCACCCAGCCAGCAACCCTGACCCTGGGCCACTGTAAAAATGTGTGCTGGGCTCTGTGAAGAGATGCAGCTCCATGTGTGTCCCAGCAGCAGGAGACTCACAGGCGCAAGGTCCCTCCTTCCCAGGCAGCACCCGGAGCCTGCAGAGCGCTGCGTGCGCAGCCCTGCCAGGGGCACGCTGCGATTTCCCCGTGTGCAACCACACGACCTTCTCTTGGCCTTCTCACAGCCCCCATGCAATGCAGATTGCACGTGGATATGGGAAGGACAAACACATGAGGAGCATCACTGAATTACCAGCACACCTGACTGCAGGAAGATGAATGTCCTTCCCAAGCGCTCTGGCGTGCGCAGAGTCCCTTTCCACTGTGTCCCCATTCAGAGCTTTCAGTGCTCATGATTTGTCCAAGGGCAACTTTGCAAAATGTCAACGTTTTTATCAAAATTCCCTGTGACAGGCTTCAAGTTTTAATTAAAGGAACTTGGGGGTGTATGTTTGTTTGTTTCCATGAAATAATCTTTTTTTTTCTAAGAAAGCAAATGCTTTTCCAAGGAAAAAATGACTGCCCCTGTTCTTTTGCTACTTTGCCATGTCTTTCTGGCTAACCTGCTTTCTAAACCAACCTGTGAGCCTCTCCAGCAGGAAGCTCAGCAGCCTGGTGGTCCTGTCTCACAGGTTCCTCAGAGAGAGGAGCCCTACCACGACTGCCTGAGGCAGTGTGCACACCACTGGCCAGATCCACACGTGCCGAGACACCCACAGCCCTGAAAACACAACCAACTGATGCTGTAGATAAAATCAGCGACTTGCAGACAGGGTTCTGCCTTAAAATCCCCAAGACCAGCAGCAATACAGGCAAAGGCTAGGATAAATTTTGCCATTAGCCTCTGAAAACCTGAAAATTTTTGCTGAATAAGCAATCAGTTTGGTGTTTGTTCTGCCCTTGCTGCTGCAAATGGATTGGATTGATAGGAATGAAGGCAGTGGTGTATGAGAGAGTCAGAGCAGCCTTCTGGACTTTGATTTGATCTCTGCCTTTCATGGTCTTCCCTTTTGTACTTGCTTGTCACTTTTAAAAGCAACTCTTTGATGAGAGGTGGCAAAATCTCACTTAGGCAGAGCTTTTTTTGGCAACAAACATTTGACTTTTGGAGCTGCCCTCATCTGTTGGGTAAACATGTAATGATCATCTTTGACTGGAACTGATCCTCTAGAGCCATGTTATTCCACTGGGGAGAGGTATTTTCACCGATTTTCAATGTGGATTAATTTTGTAACTGACTGTAATAGTTTCTTTGGCGGTGTTAGGGCTTATTATGTCAGGATTTATTTCGGCGTGAGGTGATTCGACATGCTGTAGTCCTGCAACTTCCCTTTGCATGCTCAAATCCAGGGGGCCATCTCCTGCTCCCACCACAGACACAGTGGGGCAACCTCTTTGCAGCTGGACCTGCCTCCCAAGGTCAGCTCTCCCCCAGTTGTTTCATAAATGCTGAAGGAGCAAGTTTAAGGGAACAAATTTCCTGTGAAGGACAGGTGAAAACTCCCCTAGGTGAAACATCTATATAGAAAAGCCTCCTAGAAAAAGGAGGAGAGGGCAGCAGGGAAGGGATTGCAGCTTCAGAGGAGCAGTGCAGGCACCGGGAGCTCCCTGGCATTAGCAGAGGGGTTAGCAGCAGAAAACACAATTGAGGATTAAATGTGGATTATGCTGCAGCGATCCTGAAACATCATCAGTGCTGAGGCAACTAACAAAGGACTTTATTTCCTTAGGAGAAGAACTGCTGGGCCCAAAACAGTTGTAGATAAAACTCTTCAGGAGTTGCTCGTGATGAAGTGGTGAGGCAGTGAGCCAAGGCAGCATGTTTGGTACCCAGTACCTCTGGGAGAATTTGGCAGTGCAAACTGGTGGATCTGCTCCTCAAAGCCCCGTGTAATATGGGATTTTGGGAATCACTTCACCATCAAACACTGCCCAGGCTCCACCAAGTATCAGAAGAAAAGGTTCACATAAACTCCTTCAGTGCTGCTCAGCAGAAATGAATGGGTAACACTGGCTGCTTTTCTCTCTCCGTCAGCATCATTAAAATAATTCAGGACCTTGGGATTATGGTACTCCTGGCTTGCTGGGATTGGGAAGGCATTGGGCTCGTGATTTTTGATCTCCCCTCAGCCAAAACAAAGGCTTATGTGTGGGAGCTCCTCTGGGCTGTGCAGTCAGCCAGGTTTGAGGCTCCCTTGGTTTAGTGATCCCAGCTGAACACTTCCACAGGGCAAACACCAGCTTGGTGGAACTCTGAGATGTAGAGATGGATGATGGGGATGGATGGATGGACGGATGGATGGATGGAAGGATGGATGGATGGTCATGTTGAAGTGGCAGAGGCATGGAAATTGGGACTTTCCTTGCCTGCAAACCCTGCTGTGCTCAACAAATGACATTGGGCAGCACTGACCTCCTTAAGCTGGAGTCTGGATCATGCTCTGCTTAGGCAGAAGGAGGCACTTTCAGCCTGCTGAGCAGATCCCTCTGGCTCCCTTCACAGGCTGAGGCCCATCAGGGGTGTGTGCAGGAAGGGAATGGACCCTCTGCTTCATAACATGACAAGCAAAGCAGCCCTTGCACCTTGTCTGCAGCAACAGGGCTTTTATTGGTCCCCTGGCACAACCTCAGGGCTGGGAGGAGCAGGGGATGTCTGTCTGTCCATCCTCTCCCACCACACAAGCCCGAGTTAGCCACAGCTCCCTTTGGCAGCCCGATTCCCTGCTCCAGCAAGTGCTGGGCTGATGGGGAGGCAACCACGAGAGGAACACTCTGTTCAGCAGCTGCACATTCCATTAATTTAATGAGGATTTTTTTTTTTTTTTTTTACGAGGCAGATGGTAAAATAGCTATTTTCTGTTGTCTAATAAATACCATCAGCAAGGCAGAAAATGTGCAATCTCGCCAAGCCCTTTCTGATTCCTCGCCCTCCTGTACCGATGCGTTTCCCTGTTCTCTGCTGGCAGCTGGTGGGGCTGGGAGGTGGGATGGGAGGGAGAGGTGGGACACCGAAGGCAAGTCCAAAATTGCTGGTGGGACCTGCACGTTGAGGCAGCAGCTTCCCCTGATTGGGCAGAGCCTCGGTGTCCTGCTGGGAGAGCTGTGCTCTGGCAGCCTCTGCCGATCCAATTCTCACTTCATCTGATTGCAGTAATAACAACTCGCACAAATTTCCTGCCTCAACCTGAAATCTTCCAGCTCTGCAATGCAAATAATATAATGTGTGATGAGGAGCCCAATGACGGGGATAATAATAATAATAGTGATGAAGCCTTTATTCAATGAATGAGTGAATCAAGCAAGCAAAAATAAATGGTATTCAGGGCTTGGGAATCAATAAGAAGAGAAATCAGGAGGAAATGCAAGGGGACTTGCATCTCTGGGGGAGCGCTGTCCTTAGGAATGGCGTGAAGGAGAGATGAGCAAAGCCCTCTGAGCTGGGCACTCCTTGTCTGCCTGTGCTGCTCCTGGGCTCGCTCCTCTCCTGTGGTTGTGTTGCCTCTGCTGAGCTCAGTGCTGTGCCTGGTCCCAGCCTCCCTGTGATCTCTTTGGCCCCCTTGATTTACAGCTCTCCCGGGCTCTCTGAATGTGTCTAGGCAGCTGGCAGGCTACAGACCTGACCTGGGGTTGGGTAATAACTTGTCTTTTGTCCCATGCCAGGAGGTTGGCCATAAAAATGCTCCAGACATCAATTTTCCTCTCCACCGGGGTGGAATTGCAAAATGATGAGTTGGTCTTTGCCCTCATTTATCTCTTTTTTCCTTTCTCCTCCTCTTTTTATCTTTCTCTATTCTTCCAACACTACTGCTCATTGCTCTCTTCTTCACCCCCTTTCCACTATCTCCTTCATCATTTACCAGCCTCCCTCCCCTCTGCACATCACTGCTCCTTCTCTCTCCCCCTTTTGCCCTCTTCTGCCTCATTTTTTCCGTGTGTTTCCTTCCCATCTCAAAACTTTCATGATTTTTCTTGCTGTGCATAGCAGTTTGATATCTATACCTGTAATAGCCTGCTAATACAGTAATTCCACAAGAGACTATTTAAAACCCAAAAGCCTTGGCAGGTAGTAAAACTCACCTTTTAACTTGGCTTCCTCTTTATCAGGGATTCATTTCAGACAGGATTTCTGTGTGCACAGCTCTGCCACTCTCTGTTAGTAAAAAAAAGAAGGATTAATTCCTGCAACAGGTGAATATGTTTCACAGCACTGGTGAGCAGGATGTATTCTCCACTTCCTGCAGGTACATGGGGGATTTAATCATCTAACATGGTGCTTCTCTTTGTCCAGTGTGTGTTTAAGCTGTGCCTTACCTGTGGCTGTGCAGAGACCTCCTGGGGAATGCCCTCTCTCACCAGTGGGGCATTCCCATGAAACCTCTGCATTATCCAAGGGATTTTTCAACTTTCTGGAGAGATGCCATGTAGCAAATTCCGAGCTGACATCCTGCTCTCTCAGGTGATACTGCCATGGGTTGAGGTTACTGAGTGCTCTGTCCCAGCACCACCAGTGCCAATCCCTGACCTGAACCCACCTGTGGGAGACTCCCATGGCTCCTGCCTTCCCTCCAAGCAGGTGAGGAACTGGCACAGCTCCAGCCTGGCAGTGCCCCTTCTCCAGCCTCTCAGAACAGAATCTTCCATAAGCCTAAAGAAAAAGGACAAGCTTCTCCTGCCCTTTCCTCTCTGGCCTCTTTTGATGGTGTCTGCAGCTTTGCATTGTATTTAAATCTATGCAAATATCTTAATGGATAAAATATGCAGAAGGCAAACCTGGCAAATTTAATCTGACTCGCAAATGTGCTGGGAAGAGGCACTTGGTAAATTGAAAGCAGACTTTTACTCCTTTTGCCCCAACACCTCCAGCAGGACCTGCCCTAGGGCAGCAGGGAAAGAGCTGTGTCCTGACATCCTCTCCATCTCCACTGTTATATGGGCTTGGGAGTAATGAGGAGACTAGGGTATTCTCCTGTATTATAAATATTGCAGCAGCACTGGCCTCTCTTGGGCTCCCCAGTGTCACCCAATTTCCCTGCTGGTCCCCAAGTGTGGGTGGAATGGGCAGCATTTGGTTTCTCTGCAGTGGTGGCTGAGGTGGTGGTGTCTTGATGGGAACATTGAGAGTGATGGGAACAGGCAGTGAGCAGCCCTTGGAGCTGGCAGCAGGCAGGGAGAACTGCCTGCCAGTTCCTGCTTTGGGACTGCCAACCCTCTCCCAGGGTGGAGAGCCCAGATTTCATCATCTCTAGTGGGTTCCTGAGCAATGGGGCAAGAGATGGCACTGAGCAGGGAGACGTGACTTGCAAATCTTCCTGTCAGGCTGTTTTCTGGACAGCACAAATCTGGAATAATTCCCCTGACCAGGCTGCCAGCTCTATACACAGGAGATGAGGTAGGAGATAATACAGCATGTCTTGTGCCAGATATTCAAGAATTTCTAAGTACATTGC
Organism: Eopsaltria australis; assembly: GCA_034509425.1. Taxonomy (NCBI): domain Eukaryota; kingdom Metazoa; phylum Chordata; class Aves; order Passeriformes; family Petroicidae; genus Eopsaltria; species Eopsaltria australis. The sequence goes on along the minus strand of JAVTVJ010000220.1, from coordinate 2,765,110 downwards.
AAACAGGGAGCTACAGGGCAGCATTGCTCTTTCCATTTCACACACAGAAGGCCCTTGAAAATGGTGAAGTTTCCTGCCAAGTCACCCCAGGGACTGTAATCTGTTTTATATTTACAAAACTTTGTAACAATGGCTCTCTGTGCTTCCCTGACAAGACAGGAGAAAGTATTCATCTTTTCTAAGATAAAAGAGCCTGATCTAACAGAGGTTCCACTCTGGACGAGTCAAACATGGTATTTTTCAATAGCAAAAGCTAGCTAGCTCCAACAAAAATGGGATTTTCAACAAGCAAGGTGACTGGAGTCTGGGGAGAGGGCCTGCAGGTAGAAAGACAGATACCCACAAATTGTGATGGGTGATATTTCCTTGATAACAGAATTGTGAGGTGCCCTTCATGCATTGCTGAGCAGAGCAGTGGTTGCCATCTGGTTCTCCACCATCATCTCATTGACCCTCACCAAAACAGTTGTGAGGGGCCCTGTTTGGAGGCACAAGTGCCTGGGTGGAGCTGATCCGAGGAAGTCTGTGGCTTACTTGGTATGGTTTGATGTGAACTGCTGGTTCCCTTCACCAGCACTGCCAGACCAGCATTTCAGGGCATCCAAAGACTCCGTGTCCTGCCACACCTCAGGATCCAGATTTGAAAGGCAGCATCAAATAACTACAGCTGCTTGGACAGAGCTTGCAAAGGTGATAGAGCCAAACCCTTCCCAAGAGCAGCAGGCAGCCTCACAGGGGGGCAGAGGGCACACAGGCAGCATGGGAGGCTCAGGCTGGGCACTTGGAAGAAGATGTGCATTAAGAGTGGGGCACAGCTCCACAACAGATGGCCAGAAAAGGCCATGAGATCTCCATCCCTGAAGGTCTCCAGGACTCAGCCACACCAAGCCATGGCTGGCCCAGCATTGAAGATAATCTTGGAGATAACTCAGCAGGGAGCTCCCTTCTGCATCCAAAGGACAGCAGACTGTCGCCTGCCCTCCTCCTCAGTGGCATGCCTGGAAGAGACTTGCCAGACTTGCCACCCCAAACTGTTGTGTACTTGTCTTGAGAGAAGAGCCAGGCTTGAAATGTCACCTCATTAGAGCTGATAGGTGAGATTTGTTGCAGAAAAGGAGGGCTATCAGTCTTCTGGCTCCTGAGGGGACAAGCTCTTCAGCCAGAATGACGGGGATTGTAATGGAGTTAACTGAGACTGCCACCAGGGAGCTAAGACATGGCATTTAGCTGAAGAGGAGAAAACATCTAGATTTCCTTGTGGAGAAAATCCCTCAAACCCCAAGAAAACATTTTCTCAAAGCAGAAGGAGGGAGCTGCTGCCACACTGGATTCCTGCCTGGAGGCTGCATGTATGGGGCAATGAGTGTGGTCAGTCGAGGTCACAGCAGGTGGATCAGCCCTTTCCTTTTGTAGAGGGTGGTCAAATTGTCCAGGGTTGCTCTGGGTCTGCCCAGGAGAGCTGATGGGCTTCCGTGGAGCCAGGACTGGCATGCAGCCATCAATCTTTGTGTTCTCTCACCCAGGTGTGAAACCCTCCTTCCAAATCAGCCTCTATCACCTTGGCTGCAGTGGAAAACTGAGAGAGAGAAATCCTTTATTGGGGGCAGATTCAGGTGCAGGGGAGATTTCAGCAATCAGCTCTGACCTTCTGTGTTAAACAGTGTCACCCAAGGGGGGTGGCTTTGCTGCAGATGCTCCCTCCCTCCTGCAGAGGTGCCCACCTGAGCCCCGACCCAGCCCTGGCCTGGCAGCTGCTCTGCCCTGAGGGTCCCCTCTCCAGGGGCTTTGCTTCATTAACTTCCTGATAAGTTGAGAGTTCAGTGCTGAGTCTTAAGAAATTGGCAATACCGCCAAGCCTTCATACAAGGGTAAAAATAGCCCTAATAATTTAGGCAATTAGTTAATTAGCCTCATTTACTTGAAAGCACAGAGTGGCGTGGGAAGACTTTTCTGCTGGGTTTGTTATGCTTTTCTCATTCACTTTGTTTGCTTTTCCCTTGCCACTTTCTCTGCTCCCTGACATAGATACAGGGACCCACAGCACTCCAAAGTGGTGGAGTGCCAGCAGGAATGTGCATGCCAGCCAGGACAGGATGCAGGGCAGAGCTGCAGGGAAGCAGGGCTGGTTCTGGTACCCAGGCTTAGTGTGTCATATGGGAAGTGGGTAGATGTTCTTTGTGATATTGTTTAGTGGTCATGGTGGTATTTTTCAACCTTAATGATCCTGTGATTCTTTTCATGCTGCTCCTTCTTCATCCCACCTCTGACCCCTTATTGCAAGTGGAGGCTGTGGCACATTCAGGATGTCTCACAGCTCTTTGTCCAATACCTAAGGGGCAACACCACGCTGTTAATAGCATTGCTCATTTGTTCCCAGTTAGAGAATTCCTATCTAGTCCTTAGACTAGAACTGACTGATAGGTGAAAGGAGGCAAGATAAAACAGGCATTTACTGGGGGGAACTGGGGTGCTGGAGTAGCACAAGGCTCCAGACTCTGTTGGTCCTTAATGTGCTGGCAGAGCAGCATCCCTCCATTGGCCTGTACCTGCCAGCCCCAGGGCTGCTGCATCCCTTGGTCCTCACTGCTCCCACCCAGCCCCTCTGGAGCACGTGTGGCCTCCAGTCCCAGCTGCTCAAAGCCTTTGTCAGTTCCCCTTGCTTGGCTGCACAAGCTCACCTGGGTTTGGAGAGCTGCTGGCCAGGTCCCCTCTGTCCTCCTGTGACTCACACGAGTCCCATTCATTATTGACCTGGGCACCTGAATGAATCCTATCTTCCTGAATTATTTCTGAAGACATTAGATCTTCTCAAATTGTTCATCTTCCCCAGAAATGACAGCTTGCAGGCACCTGGGAATAAATGGTGCCTTGGAACAATTTCATTGTTTCTATTCCAGGCAACAGGAATTCCTCAGATCTCAACATCAGTCCCCAAACCCCGGTGTGTTAGCATAACCTCCAGACAGCTATGAGTTTCTTGACCCAGAAAAAGGATAGGATTTATTATGAACCCTGGGAGACCAGTGTCCTTGCAGCTTATGTATCCTAATGGTGTGCAGCATATTGTGTGCTCCTCTGGCTGGAATTTTCTCTGTTGGCAAATGCCACTTCCACGAAACAGGCTTATGTGTGTGAAATCAAATCAATGTTGATTAATTTTCAGTTTGGAAAAGAGGGGGGGAAAAAACCCGTTAAAAATGTCAAGATGCCTTCTCCTTTCGTTCTTGCAAGAAGAGCTTCAATTCTTTATCTCTTAATGACCTTTTGTTTAAAGCTTTTGTGTTTTGTAAGAAGTGTTCAAACAAGGACGGAGCAAAATGAAGTGTTAAATATCTTTTGAAGGAAAATGTGTCCGTTTCCATGAGCTCTTTTTTGTAATTGTTATTTAAAGGGAGTGATCACATTTCTTTTCTCTCTGATTTTTTGGCATTTTGTCCTAAACCAAGCATATTTCCCAAGGCTCTCTGTTCTGCCCCGACTGACACATGAAACAAATGTTTTAACAGGGTCTGTTGCGATAGGACAAGGGGTGATGGTTTTAAACTAAAAAAGGGTCAATTTGGATTAGATAAAACGAAGCTTTTTAGAATGAGGGTGGTGAAACACTGGCACAGGGTACCCAGAGAATCTGTGGCTGCCCCATTGTTGGAAGTGTTCAAGGCCAGGTTGGATGGGGCTTTGAGCAACCTGGGGTAGTGGGAAGTGTCCCTGCCCAAGACAGGGGGTTTGGACTTGGTGACCTTTAAAGGTCCCTTCCAACCCAAACTCTTCCATGATTTTATAAATTCTGTGATTTTTTTGCACAGGCAGTTGGAGCAAAGCTTTTATGTAGAGCTGGTCCACATTGTTTCACCCACATTAAGGGTTTTTGTTTAGGCTTTTTTTTTTAATCCTGGGAAAAAGTTTTTTTGACCTACATAAAAAAGTTTGCTTAAAGCTCTTCCATCCTTCAAAATCACTTATAAAGCTTTTAAAAATATTTTTTTCAAGTTATTTGAAACTCATGTAAAAATTTTTACTCTGATTTTGTTAGTTTTCCTTTCCTCATTTCCTTTTTTTAAAACTCTAAGTAAAAAGCAGAGTAGTGGGGGAGAAAGCAGTCATTAAAGAAAACCGAACATTTCTACTTGAAAGAACAAGAGTTGAACTGGAAAATGTTCTTTCAACTTAAAGAAAAAAATCAGGAAAAAGTTTTTTTTTTTTTTTCTGAAGGGTAAATATAAACGTTTCCAGTGAAAATGTTCTGAGGGGAGAATGGTTATTTTGGAGCATTTCTCTTCCCCAGCCCCATGGGATGCCCTTAGTTGTACACTTAAAATCTGAGCTGCACAGATCAGAGCCAGCGAACGCCTGGGCTCCTCCTTGGGACTGTGACTTTCCTGCTGATGCTTGGGGGCACAAACTGTCTGGGTGAGGGGCTCAGAGTGAGCACGAGTTTGCTCCCAGACTAAGGGATAATTTTAACCTCTGGAGCTGGGATGTCACCCATGAACAGGGCACGAGCACTCGCTCTTATGGTTGATGAACCCTCCACTCTTTGCTGATGCTGCGAGGGGCAGTTTCAAAGTCACGGAGCCTTTTATTCAAGCTGCATCTCTTCCTGTTGCACAGAGCTGAGCTCTCTGTATGCATCACTTTTCTGCTTCCTGGCACCACATCCCTCTCAGCCTCCCGACACATATGTCTCTTGCTGGAATTTTTTTCTCCCAGCCTCCAGCACTCAGGCAGCCGAGCAGCATTTGTGTGTCTCCAACAAGTCGCCACTGAGCCTGAGAAATGCATTAGCTGCCTGACCTGGTTCCAGCCAGGTGTGAAAAGATGCAGTGGCTCTGGCCCCGCTCCACCTTTTCTGACCATGTGAGGAGAGGCAGAAGGCTTCTCCTCTCTCCACCAGTTTGCATCATTCAAGTCTATTAAAATTAAAAAAAAAAACAGGATAGGAGTGGTGAGTGGATAGACAGAGCCAATCATGGGGAAAGCTGGGCAGATTAAAAGGCATTTACTGGGTTTTCTATACTAGAAATGAAAGAAAAGCCCTTCAATTAGCTGTCTGCCCGAGGAGCTGAGCAGAAAGGGATGAAAGCTGAGATGCTTTTGCAGGAGCAGAGGGAAATTGCCAGCCAGGAGAAGGTCTGTGGGCTCTGAGTCAGGCATCGCTGTCAGAGGGGTGTTCAGAGTGTGGTGTTGCAAAGTGGGGAGCCTCCCTCTGTCCAGCTTTTCTGCCTTCCCCTGCTTTCTTCCACAGCTCTCCTTCTTGGCAGCATTTCTGCAGTCCTCAATTCATGCTCAGAGCATGGGAGCTTCACCTTGTCAAGTGCTGGTGCTCGTATCCAGAGCACTGAGCTGTCCGTGTGCCCAGGAGGGTGATGTGGGTGCTGAGCAGCAGGATTACAGCTCATGGTCCTCATCGTGCTCAGCCCAGGGCCTCCTGCCCCCTGCCTCATATACCAGCACCCCCAACCCCCCCAGCCAGTGCTTTGGGTCACTTGTCACCATTTTGTAAAGCAAACAGGTCACCTGGGAAGGGAAGCAGCAGCTGTTCTGCTTCCCAGGGTTTCAGGCATCTGCTCCTTGCACACACACACACACACACACACACACACAGGCTGCCTTTACCTAACAAACAATTATTTAACAAAGTATGCAAATAGTATAATTACTGTTATTTGTTTAGCTGTTATAAGTGTTTGAAATGTAAATGTCAACTTCAGGATTTTTTTTTTGCAGGTTGTGTGTGTGTTGTTGGCTTTCTCTCTCTCTTGTGTGTGCTCTCCCTGGATTGCAATTTGATGAATTTCTCCTTGTCCTAGAAAAAAAAGCTAATGTGATTTCTCTGCGATTACAGCCGAAGACGCCGAAGTGGGGATTACTCACAGTAACTCCTCTTACTTAGCAGATCTGAGTGGGAGGCAGGATTCATTACACCGAGCAGAGAAACAAAGAGGAAATGTCTTTCAGCCGACTGCCTGTGTCTGCCGAGGCAGCATCCTCACCAGTGCCAGGGCTTCCCTCCCTGGAAGGCAGAGGGTCAGGCAGGGCAGTGACAGTGATGTCAGGATCTTGGCAGCAGCTCAGGGAACCTGTTCCTGGCCTGCCACAGCTCCTCCATGCACAGGAGGAGCAGCAGGTCTGAACTCTGGTTTTCTAAGGGATGTTTTCACTTCTGAAGGAGACTGGAGAAACAGAAACAACATTACAGCCACCAGCATGCTCAAAGTAGAGCCCTGGTTCTCAGTACAGAGACATTTTCCAAGGGTGTGTCCCACTATCATCTATCCCGGCTGGAATTCAGAATAAATGGAGCTCTGAGGAGGTGGTCAATCAATCCTAGGCTTGTTACCACATACTCTTGCTCCTGACTGGCTCTGCATTCCAGTCCCAGCAGCTGGTCCATGCTGGGAAGGCTGTCACAGACAGAGCAGCGCCTCTGGAGCTGCAGCACCTCTCTGATATTTCACAGCATCCCATACCTGCTGGGCAGAGCCCAGCCGTGCTTTGGCTTCAGAGCTTTCTCAGATGCACAGCTCCAGGATGAATCCAGTTGGATTCATCAGCTGGCAGCAAGCCTGGCACCAGCTTTTCCTTCGGTTGGCTCAAAAGCCAGCCCAGGAGAGGGAGTGAAAGTGGAAAGGCTACAGTGCTGCCATAGCCCACCCTCCATCCTCTCTGCGACCCCTGTTCATGCAGAGTGCTGGGATGAGGCACTCGTGTTTTTATGGGAATCCCAGGGCCATGAGAGGGTTAAGATGTTTTCACCTCCAGTGTGAACCAGAGGGGCTGGAAAGAATGAGGCAGTAAACACAACTAACAGCTTGGCTCCTGGAGGAGCAGGGAGAGCTTTGTGCCTAGCTCAACACCAAGGGGTGAGCCCCAGAGCATGGTGCACAGCCAGGGCACTCTCTGCTTGTGGCAGGAGACCAGGATTTCTCCATGTGTAGATGCTGCCACTGAACCAGCTGTGTTTGTGCCCAGCAGGGATCCAGGTCTGCTGGCATCAGTGGCTGTGGTGTTTTGGGGCATAAGCCTGCTCAGGGTGGTGGTGGAGCACAGGCTGGGCTCTGTGACACGGCAAGAAGATGCTGAACCAGGCTTTGCTGCTGCTTGAGGTTTCCCCCGCTCTCTGGCAGGGCTTGAGCTGCTGGCACAGGAGCACTTTGGCGTGCTGGGGAAGTGCTGGGAGCTGGTGCATGGCTCTGACACCATCTCCTAACTGGGGCTGTCCGTGCTCTCTGGACCAGCTCGTTAGTGCCCTGCAGCCTGTGCAGGTACCCTGAGCCATCAGCAGGGCTGCTGGTCCCTGGGCACTCCCACCAGGCAGTCAGGCTGTAGGGTGGAACCTGCAAAGCCACTTGGTTTTTAGTTGCAAAGACAGGAATCCAGTGACCTTTGGCAGATTTCATAGCCCAGCAGGCTCGTGTAATTGAAGCTGGTGATGATTTGTCATGGCTCTAAGCTTTCCCTATCTATTTCATTCCTCGCTCCCTCAGTCTCTCTTGTTCCCTCTTTCTCTTTCCTTCTTTGTGATCTCATTATCTCCATGCCTTTCTCTTTTACTCTCTTCAACCGTAGCATTTCCCAGCATGGAGAGGTACCTCAGGATCTATTCGTCTTCGAGGGATTTAGCTTTTGCCTGTCACAGTATTTTCTCCACTTCACATCCATTATCCAAGAAAACCTCTTTCTACCCATGACCAGGGGACTTGCACCTGCCAGGAAAATCCAGCCCATTCCATCACAAATAATGCATTGCTGTGGTCAGTACCCCCAAGCAGGCATGAGCTCCACATCCCAACTTTCCATCCCCTGTCAAGTGAAGGTTGAAGTGACATTACCACTTTTATTGAAATTCCCTGGTAGAAGGCAGGTTCAATGCTATTAACATATTTCAATTCAAGCCATTCTTATTTTAATTAGCCTTAAGTAATTAGTTCTAATTCATTGCCATTTTTTGCTCTGCATATTTTGGGTTATTTACTTCCCTTGCTAAGTAACAATTTGATGTAATTATGTGCTACTCATTCTTTCTATTTACATATGCTCACTCACTCAGATTTCCTCGTTGAAATTTCAACAGATCCTTTGAATTCCCTCTTGAATTGTTTTCTGAGTTGTCAGCGGTGTGGAAATTGTGGGGTGGAGAGAGAATTGATCCTCTTCTTTGGACATCCCTGGTGCCAAAGGCAGTGACTGAGCATGTGAGCACCTGGGCTGGCAGCGGGCTGCTCTTGGCAGGGAAGGTCCATTGCCAGGCTTTGTTCCTGGGAGTCTGGATTCCCATATGAAAGGAGTTTGGGGACTGTATCCAACTCTCTCTGTCTTCCTCTTGGGTTGCTTTAGCCCAGATGCCAAAGGGACCAGTCAGTGTTGCCGCTTCCTTTCATTTTCTTTGTGCAGCCAGAGATGCTTTGGCTTTCCAGAATGGAAATGCCCTGGCTTTCCAGAAGTGCAGTGCCTCTGTTGCTCAAAAACTCTGCACCTTTTCAAGTCCTGTATTTTTTTAGACATTTTGAGTACTTTGAGCAATTTTGTCACATTTATATATGTCGGTTTCTTATCTGGAATGTACTTCTATCACAGCAAGCATTTTTCTAATTCCTCTGAAGGACCGTATTGTTGTTTTCTTTCCTCAAGGATTGCCCTTCTCTTAGCACCTTCTCCATAGCTGAGATTCTCATCCATCTGAGACTGTTTGCTGATCAACTGCTCTGAACCCATCTTTTTCATTCCCTCAAAACTTGATTCTGAGCAGTCTTAACATGCCTTCCTGCAGATCCTGCAAAAACGTGGATTTCATGCTCACATGGAGTGTGTTTATACCTGTGTGTATTTGCCTCACAACTTTTAAGTGCATTATCCAACTCCAGCAGAATTTGATAGAGGGTAGCAGTCTCAAAAATAGCAAGTTCCCTCAAGGTTTGAGCAGACAGGCAGAGGTAGAAGAGAGATGCCCTACTTCTACTGAGGAAAAAGCTGCCATGTTGTGCTGAGCCTTTATTTGATGCTGGTGAATCCATTTGGGAGAGAGCACAAATCTCAGCACCCCACCCACAGGAAGGACTTCAATCAGCACATGCCCCTTTCTCGGTGCTCAAGTCAATCAAGCTCAAAGAAAGCAGGATTTCGTAGTTCTGGTGCTCATGGAACTACTTGGGTTTTTCTTTTTTGTTTGTTTGTTTTTTTTTTTGTTTTTTTTCAAGTAGCTTTTTCACTAAAATCTTATCAGCCGTTTGAATCCATGTCCCATTAGCAAATCCTACTTGCTTCATGAATATGCACGTTCACAATGTGTAGCATTGGCTTAACTGCTCCCATTGAAGTTGGTAATAAAACTCCTGCTGACTTCAAAGAGAATAGAGTCAGGCCGATGCTGAGTGCTTTGGAAAATCCCACCCCTTGTTGTTGTTTTATTCTTAACACATCCACTCAGGAGCCGTGGGATGAGACTAAATACTCCAGAATGAGTAAAGAGGGGGGAAAAAAAAAAAAGAGAGAAGATCAAAGAGCCAAAAATGAAAATCCAGATTCTGAGGTAAATATTTAAGGACCTGTCTTTCAAGATTTGAAGTGAGAACAGTTTTGCTTTTGTTTGAGGAAGGGTCACAAGCTGCAGCCTTGAGGCAGGAGAGTCGATTCTCACACTGAGGCCATTGATGGAAGTTCTGACCTGAATGTCACAAAGTGTGGCACCTCCAAACTGTGTCAAGGCTACACATAAATCACGAGCTGGAGTAGAACTGATTCCTTAAATTCTGTCCTTACACTTCAGTTTTGCACCTCTAGGAGGGTCCAAAGAGGTTCTGGTCGCCTCTGCTGGCACCAGGGCAACCCATGGGTTATCAACATCTGAAAGGGAGCAGATCCATCTCAAATGATCCATTCCTCTACTCCTCTCTTGCTGTGAATTATGCAGGGAAAAGGAGTTGCAGAGCTTTACAGCTCTCCAGTTTGTTTTATTTTTTCAGATGAACTACGTTCTCAGGTCTTTGTTTTCCCAACACTTGATGCCACAGCTCCCAAACTGCCACGGGAAGGGGAAGGTTCCCTACTACCACCCAATTTAATGGAGCATTTTGCATCCAACTGACTTCAAGGGGACATAAACATACTTAAAATTGTAATAGATGAGTGATTTCCACTGGCAGAACTCCCTGTGGCATGAACACGCTCTTACCTGTTTTGCTGAATCAGGGCACGTTCTTCTTGCAGGGACTTTGTGTTTTAGTGTGGGCTATTTTGGTATTTTCTTCTCCTAAGATTATTTCCACTGGAAAAAACACAGTATTTTTCATTCCAGCAGTATTTTTGGTAACAGTTACTATTTCCTGACAATATGTCTGTATTTTGGGACAAAACCAAATTACATGTTGGAAGTGCCTTTCCCCACTGCAGTTTCTCCAGCACTACTCACAGGCCAGTTACATCAAGACCATAATCTGTAAGAGGCACAATAGAGGCTATATTAAGTTTTATACAGACTTGCCATCAAATTACATGCAATAGCTACTTGATCACGTTATACCAATCCATTTTTGCCTGGCCATTTGGAAAGCAATTGCTTTTATCTTGATGGCTTATTTTTTAATTCAGACCTTGCAAGGATTTTACCTAGAGTTTTCCTCTAATGACTGCAGAATTCTCCTGGTCACATGGTTTAGTACAATATGACTGTTAGTGCAGAGTTGCATGATAAGGGTATTGGCAAAAAGGAGCCTCTCACTGTAGTTAATTTTCATTGTTTTTCTGATTTTTTTTGTCTTTTACTATTTGTTCCTTGATGTCTAGAAAAATCTTGACAGCACTTAGAACTTGATGCTGATAAAACAGGTTAGAAACTGTGACAAATATATTTGTTTTTTTGCTCTCCTGCCTGCCACTGTGCTCCAGAAGACTGTGAATTTACCCTCAAACTTCTGCAGAGTTAGAAACTCTCTTTTAAGCTTAGTAATAACAGGTAAAATCCTACTCCCTGGCTGCACCATATAATCATTATTATCTTACAAATCCTAAGTACTTTGTGTTCAAGGCTGAACTCCTAGTATTGTGCTTTAGGAGAAAATAGAAGGATCATAATTGTGGAAAATTGCATTTTGTTACATCTTCTGCCAATTCCCTGAGATCAGAAGGGTTAATTTCCCCATGCTCTATGCCTTGTACAAACTTTGAATCAGTACAATTAATTCTGGTGAGCCAGAACAGGGCTTATACTGCAGATTTCTCTTGTTGGTTGATTCCTTTAGCTTGGTTGTGGAAAGACCTGAAGTGGTTGAAAGAGTCTCCAGTTTGGATTAGATACAAATTATTCCTAATTTGCCTCCCAAATATCTGTTGTTCTTCCGGTCAGGGCTTTAACTTGAAGCTTAATATTAGTCTTCTCTAAAAAGAGTTGTAAGGTTGTAATAAACTCAGCAAGTTTATTATCAAAAAAGGCCTGTATAGCTATGGTTGCTCTTTTCTTTAAAGCAAAAGAAAGATTTCAAAGAAATCTTGGATAGCTGCAGAAGTAACCCAAAGAATGAGTGGAAATGATGAAGAAAGAAGTTCATACAAATGCTGCCTGGTTGGAACCTGTGTACTTTGTTCTACATTGCAGTTTCATTCTGAAACTTATGTAAAAAGCGCCGTATGGGATGAAACTTTCAGGTGTATGAAACCCATCCCATAATGTTTATTTTTGTACATGGACAAGAGATTACAGCTTTTCCATTGAACTCCCAAAGTCATCATCAAAAGCCATCGTTACTTTGTGAGCACTTTGTAGTCTGGGATCTGTCCTACACCAGTTAATTCATGTAAATCTAAAGAAGTGGTTGCAGGCAGGATGGCATCAGAAATATGGAAATAGAGCATCTGGGTAGAAAGGGTAGGTTTTTGCAACGTTTCCATTGAAATTATTTTCTCCTGCCAAGTGAACAGATGCAGTGAAAACACACAGTCTTATCGGCAGCCTTTCTTTTTGGGGAGAATAAATGAGTGAATGATCTATCAAAACATTTTTTTCATTTGATTAAACAGACTATATTTATAGCGTTTCTAAATATAAACCAAACTGAGGCAAAAAAGAGGAAGGTTCACAAAGAATGGCCACTCTACAAAGTCAGGTGCTGTTCCTGTACCCAAAAGTATTTTTAAATTCCTATTTCTTCACCTAAGCTGAGTGAATGCAGACTTAACAGTCCTGATGCTCATATTTTGGTCTGATGCTGTGGGCTGCAGATATGTTTGCTTATAGATTTCCTTTTGTTTCACATTAGAATAACAACAACATCCCTAAGGGTTTCGAGAGTCTGCCTTTTTCTTATGTTACAGTACAGGTTCTGGAATAAATAGCTGGAAAGGCTGAAACTTTAGCAATGAGATAATAGAAAAATTTGTAGCTTGCAGGAAAATACAAGGTTTTGACACTTGGTTGCATTCTGGAGAGAATATTAAGTTATTAAAATATACTTCAGGTTAATTTTATTGTCATTTAGATATGAATGTTTAAATATTTTGTTATGTGATAAAAATAGAAATGAAAAATTCTCCTGAAGTCTTGAAAATGGAATGTTTGATTTATCAAAACATTCCTAATTCTTTTAAAATGTGATTTTGCCTGAACTAATTCATGCTGTGAAAAATTTCTCGAAATGCAACTTTCTGCTGGGAAAGTGAGCTAACACCTGACCAGGGCACATTTTATTGCTTTGCCAGAAATTATGTGGTTATCAACCCTTTGACCATTGGTATGATACTGTAGTGTTGGGCTATTTTGTTTCTGTCTTTTTCCAGACTGAGCAACATCTTCTTATTAAAATAATTTTGCATTTGTTCTGAAAAATTTCCGTATTTTTGTACTTTATATAAACTCCCTTCTAATAAGGCAAGGCAAACCCTTTCATCTTGCTGCCCGTTTCATGGAAGTCTCCTTCGGCCACTTTTATTTGTGATTTTGCCTTTTCCCCTGGTTATGTGTTGAGATTTCTGATAGACTCTTTTAGCATTCTGTCCTGCTTTTGGGTTACAGTGTTCATCTTTGGAACCTGTTATCTCTGTGTTTCTGTATCAAGGGAGGCAGGTTTTTTATAACTGCATTTCCTTTACATTGTTAGCAATCCCCAAAATTTCCCTGAAATGAGAGTTTTCACTTCTTAACGTAAGATTTCATCATGAGTAATCCTGAGTCATTTAATTTCATATCTTTTAAAATGTCTTTTCTAAGATGGTCAAACTGACATTTGTGTTCTCTATCAACATAGTATTGAGTCTAATACTGTGTGTTCCCTTCTTTCCAGTGAACAATCTGAACCCAAAAGATAACATAATTTGAGTGGTTTTGCTCAGATATTTAAATGCTGGTATGGAAGATGATTATTGACTTTTCATTTAAATGATGTAGCCTTCTGAGAAAATCAATTTTCCTTATATATTCACCAGCTGTATTTAAGAACTAGCATTTGGCTAGCACTTTCCACAATTTAAAATAGAAAAATCTCTCATGCAGTGGCTTTCCTTAAGAGATCTCCAACACTTCCCTGTCACATTAATCTCTTTTTAAAGAGAGGAAAATTGAGGGAGAGATGCAGAAATTTGTCCCAGGAAACTCAGTGGTTGAAGCAGGCAGGAAAAGTGAAAACAAGTTGACAAGGAGAAACCAAGCATTGGTATCTGTCCTGCTGGACCTGTCACATTGTGAAGTGAATCTGTTCAATTCACAGGAGGTTAATTTATGTCACTTGGGCTCTAAGAATCCTGTTTGTTCCATGTTTCTGGATAGACAGATGGATGCTCCCTTCATGTGTGTGCGTTACTTTTGGTATCACACTGTGAACTGAAGGTCTTGCTCTCCCTTGCCCTGAACACATTCCCATGAGCGCTGTGAATAGCCTGTTAAATATGGATGATCCCTCTTGATTTTCCAGATGAGTCAGGAAAAAATGCTGGGAATTTTTTTTTTGACAGGTGTAAGCCAATTGGTGTAGAGAACTGAAGTCTCCAAGGCATTTCCCTGGCCCCCAAGGAACCCTTTGGCTTCCAGCCACAGGCTTTTTGTCATCAGCTGCATCCTGTTCTGGCAGTAGCACGCCCCAGGAAAGAGCATAAATCTCTCTCCTGGTGAATTAGCACTCACAACTCTTTTGCCTCATGAATTCTGTCCCCACTCTTCCTCCACACTTGTTGGCCTTGGAGTAGGGTTCTGACATATTTTTTGAAATTTTTGTGCCCTGCTCAGAACCAGTTGCAAACATTTCCTTTGGAAAGCTGCATATGGATGGCAGCCTGGCCTTCCTCTGGTGGCTTCTCCTGCCATTTAGTTCCCTATTTGATTTTCTCACCTTGATCTTTGAAATGGCAATGTCTGGGTTTCCTGTAGAGTTCCTGGATCCCCAGTCCTGGGTTTTGCACAGATAACCTGTCCCATGTTATACAGCAGGAGTGGAATCTGGAGAGGTTTTGGCAGGATGGCTCTAAGAGGTGGCTTAGATGGCTCTAAGATCTAAAACCTGAGCTGGCACTAAGAACTTGGTCTTCAGAGAGGACTGAAACTGGCTCCCACTGAAGTAATGGAAGGTAATAATCTCATTTATTTATAGCAAGAAGCCTCCTAGAACACAGTAGGATTATTTTTGCAGTGTAGGTTATTCGTGTTGACCCTGGACTACAACAAAACAGAGACATGAAACCTTCTGTCTGCAAAATAGCTCTCAAGGTTGTAACCAAACCCTTAAAATTGCAAGACATGGGAAGATGGGTAGAAGAATACAGGTGATGTCTCAGAAATAAATTGGTGGTTCGTAGAAGTTTGGAATTGCTAATCTCAAGAAAACCCAAGCCCAGTAAAAGGCTTGGTCTTTTAGAAAGGCTGCACTCAGTTAAGAGCCCAGTCTTTGCTTTCCTCCTAGGACTGCAAAATTACAACCTTCAGGTCACACTTAGAAAGCAATTGGATGTAATCTGTACCTTTTGCATGACATGAAAGAACTGGATGAGATAATCAGGCACCAGCGTGTCCTCTGGTCTTTTTTAAATACTGAGTTCACTTCAGGGTGTACTTATGATGATTTCCCCTCCTCCACCTCCTGTCTGCTGAGGGAACTGCTTCTCTTGTGACTGTAGGTGTTGCCCAACAGCTCCCAACCTAGCACCACTATTGGCACAACTTGAGTTGCTTTCTCTGGTGCAGCACTCCCTGTTTCAGCACTAGAAAGGTGAAGTGTCTAGGCCAGGTTCATCATCCAGACTCCACAGTCAGTGGAGAAAGTTGAACACCTCCAGAGTGTAATTCATCCCATCCAAAAATAGATGTTTAAGACAGGAAGAATGAATCACTCTCTGGGGGTTGGTGCACGTCTCTCTGTTCACTGATGATAAAAGAAGTCTAGACAATTACCTTAACCTAGACATCCAGCTGTAAGACACCTTCAGCTGCGTGAGATCGAGCCGTGCTTTCACGTCCCAAAGGACCCATTTCCACCCCCCTCTTCAAATGGGAAGTAGTTTTCTGATTTCACAGCAGCTTTCAAGCTGAAGTCACTGACAATCAGAATCTCAGTGAGCCACATATGGCAGTTTTACCATAACTGAATAGCTTTTTAATGAAAGGGTTTTAACCCTCAGTCCCATCTGGGAGTTATCCATGAGAAGTTGATGGTGTTTTGAGGAATATTTCTTTCGATTACTTGCTGAATCATTGCCACCATTAAATATTGCTGCATAATTTCCTCCCAAGGAGTCTGTTGCATGTAGATAATATTCAAAATGCGGTCCCCATTGATTACTTTGATTGAACACATGCCACACACGATGTTCTCCATGAGCAGGAGCACAGCTCTTCAGATGGTGCTTGCAGACACTCTCATTTGTGAGTTCATTTCTCGTGGTCTGAAATTCATCTCTCATCTTCTGTCTTGCCTTCCTATGAGCTTGTTTGTTAAAGCATTTGGGGAAAGGCAGACAGGAAAAGGCAATGGATGACTGCAGAAGGCAACAGAGCACCAAGACCATGAGGAGCATCCACAGAGTCCTGCAGAAGGAAACCACAGTGGAGGCAGCTGAAAGGAGGGAAAGCTTCCAGCACTGGACAACCAAAGAGCTGGAGTTGCCAGTTCCTATATCCACCACTGCAGTTCCTCACTGCCCACCTTGCCCCGTGGAGGTGACCAGTGCAGGAGCAAAGCTGGCAGAACAATCCAGGGTACTTGGATGTTGGCTGCTCCCCTTTCCAGCCCAGAACTTAGAGCAAAGCCACCCTCAGCTGGTGTTCCCATGAGAAAATCAGTGAGCAGGGGCCAGCACAGCCCAGCTCCAGCCCCACGTGGTTGTCCTTGCTCCCAGGACAGTGGTTCCTGTTCCCATTTGATTGCAGAGCAGATAGGTGAGGATGATGATATCCCCAAGAGGACAAATGGTTCCCTGGCAGAGGTGAGCAGATCTGTTACTCCATGGGCAGGGTGAACTGGTGGAGAGGAGATTTCAGGGTGCCAATCTGTGTGCCCAAAGCTTCCATCCCAGGCAGATTAAAAGGTTTGGAAACTACACAGCTTTGGCATCTCTGCAGAGAAAAACATCTCAGCTCGCCTTGAAATACGTGAAGATTTCAATCCTTTGACTTTTGCTTTTAGATTATTTTTGCCTTTGCTGTTGTAATAATTAAATTCAACGTGGAAGCATAGTCTTCAAGGAAAATACTTGAAAAATTTATTGACCAATGTAGTTAATGGAAAACATTCCTTTTTTCAAGATGTCTTTTGCCTCTCTCGTTTGGAAGATGGCAGGAATCTTGAAACATTTGCTTTCTGTTGTTGTTTGTTTTGTTTGTTTTTGTTTTGGGGTTTGTTTTGGTTTGGGTTTTTGTTTGTTTGTTTGTTTTTGCATGTGTATGTACATTTTCTAGTTGCCAGAAAAAATAATTTGCCCAGTGATGTCACAGGTGCCTCTTTGCTTCCCCCCAAGACATCTGCCCACTGCAGGAGCTCTCAGTGGCGCCCAAGCTGAAGCATTGGATGTGTTTCTCTCAGGGAGTTCCCTGCTTCATCCCTCGCTGTCTCAGAGCTGAACACATCCTGCCAAGATTCGAGCAAAATACTCCAGAAAAGGCTGAGATAATTCACCGAGCTCAAACCATTGTACAAGAAGTACCCTGGAGCAAAAGCAGAGCTGCGAGACACCATCGCACCGAGGCGCTTCCCCCACCCCGGCAGGCACCACGCCGTACCAGACAAACTCCTCCAGATAGGATCCAGGCAGAGATGTTTGCTTAACACAGCAGCTCTTTGAAAAGGCAAATAAATGGACAGTGAAGCTACACAGACGTGTCACTGTGCAGCGATTTCCGTTTAGCATTTACGTTTAGTGCCAGGAAACCCTGACTCATGAATATGAAATCAGAAGGAAAGGAAGAAAGCAGTTGTTCATTATTAGGGCTTCGAATTGGGCATGTGGTGGAAATTAGCATTAAAAAACATGCAGGTTAAAAAGAGAGGGGCTGGCTATGATGGTCCAGGAGGCTTGAAGAGCCTGGCTCTTCAACCAGGGGATGTGCTTTTGTGGAGCCCTCTCTGCTCTCAGGCTTTGCCCACGGGGAGTTGCTGCTAGAGGAGAGCCCTGGAGCTCAGGGTTACCCATGATGAGGCTCTTGTTCACCTTGAAGTGGAGGAAAGCAGGTCCTGAATATTCTTGGCAATGCTCCAAATTTACCTTGAGGTAATGGTGAGCAAAGCGGGGGGGGGGGAAGAAGAGCCACTTAATTACCAGAAATAAGAGAAATAATTGAGAAGAACCTCCAAGAAAACAGATCAACCTCAGATAGAAATCCTCAGGTCCCTAAAGGAAGCTCACATTTAATTGAGACTCAGTGGGGTAAAAATAAAGGAACCCACAGCTCTGATGCTTCTGCAGGTGGGATGCCTGTCTCTGCCCCTCACCTGCACTCTGGGGCTGAGAAAAGCCTCTCTGAGCCTGGGGTGAACCTGGCTCCCTTCAACACAAGCTATCTTCCTTCCAGCCATGAAGGTGGGACACCATCCTTCTTCGTGCATCTATTTCACCTCCAGAAAGCTGAGCTTGTTCTGCCAAGGAGGGAGTGGGTCAGAATCACAGAATCATAGAATATCCTGAGTTGGAAGGGGTCCAAAAGGGTCCTTGAGTCCAGCTCCTGGCCCTGCACAAGACAACCAACCCCAAGAATCACACCAGGCACCTGAGAGAGTTGTCCAAACTTTTCTTGAACTCTAGTATTCTTGGTGTTGCAGCCACTTCCCTGGGGAGCCTGTTCCAGTGCCTGAACACCCTCTGGGTGAAGAGCCTTTTCCTAATGACTCTAAGAAAGAGTGATGCTATTGCAGCAAATGTTTTTGGTGGTACTGGGAAGGAAGAAACAAATAAAGACATTGCTGCAGGGTGGCAAGGGCTTGATTTCCAAAGCAGCTCCTTGCATCATACCCTGGGAGCAGCTCAAGGCAGCAGGGAAGCGTGTCAGCCCCTCCAGTGTCTTGTCTGAAGCCGCTCAGCTGTGCTGCACAAGTACCCCTCTGTTTCCTTGCATTTTGGTAATTCCAATGCCCTTAAAAAATTACAAGAGCTAATCTGTCAGGTATGGGGCACAGCAGCTCGCAGTAATAGCAAAGCATTTGGCTGATACCCCTGGCCTGGAGGGTGCAAGGTGCCAGGCAGGAGGATGGACAATGGGCTGGGTGGACAAGTGCCCACGGGACCGGACAGATCTGCCAGGATGCTCCTCACCCAAGTGTCCCCGTGCCACCTCTGCCCTCAGTGACAGCACTGGATCATGGTTGTTTTGCAGACCCAGGCTTTGTCCTGAGGCCAGGCCATGGGAAGCTGCTGGCAGGGCTCTGCTCCACCCCGTGCAGCTATGACAGCTTCAGAGAGTCGTTAGCAAGCAAGGCGCGCTTGACGTGAATAATTAAAATACCTGCTGTGCTTTTAAATAGTTCAGAGCCAGCCTCGGAGCTGCATGTGTGAGCGATGGCTGCTGTCTTTGGAGGAGGCCAGAGGAAAGAGGAGGGCTGATATCCAGTGGAAAATTCAGGGCTTGATGCTGCTTCTGGCAGGAGGAGGGATGATGCTGGCAGCTTCCACAGGGATGCAGGCAGTCCCTACTCCTGAGTGAGGCTGGAGGCTGACACAGCTCTCTGTGCTGATGAACAGACACCACGGCACAGAACTCTCCAAAGTCTCCTCTCTGCCAGGAATTTGAGCAGCAGTGGAGCTCAGCACCCACCCTTCCAGCTGCCCCAGGGCTCTCATGCTGGTTCAGCTCCCCAAACTTGTGGGATGAGGATGTGGAGCAGGGGAACAGGGACAGCCCCACAGCCCTGGGGCTCTGGCAGCACTGGCAGCGTGGGGCCCCTCAACTGAGCACACACAGGTGGGGTCTGGGGAGGATGCACTGTGATTTCCCCAAGATAGCAATTAGACACTGAAATCAAAACAGTTTCTGCATGAACAGCTAACAAAGAGTTCCCTGCAGTCTCCCAGCAGCCGGACTCCCTCTGTTCCTACCCCCAGCTGCCTCGGAGTTTGTATCAGAATGGCACTGAAGGGCCCCGTGCCTCAGCACGGGGGAGCTTCATGGAATAGGGGAAGATACCAAACACTGTGGCTGTGTCGGTGCCACTGGAGCGTGGAGCTGGGAAGCTGTAAATCATCTCTTCTTGTGAAAAAAATGGGTTTCTGGGCAGGGGATGGAGGGAAAAATGACATTCCCCATGAGTTGGTTTCAGATTGAATTAAACCATTGTTTGACCATAGAGATATATCTTTTTTATATATTTTTATCTATTTTGCTGTGGTGAGCCTGGACAATTCCAATTTGGGGTCACTGTGCAGTGATTTTCTTTCTTTTTTTTTTTTTTTTTTTTTTTTTTTAGTTCAGCCAATGAACCAAAAAATTGGTTGTTTTACAGCTTTGCCATGATTACCTCCAGGGCAGGTAAAAATGAAATTTTTTGTAGCGATGGGGAAAAATAAGTCTGCTTGAGGACTCGCACAGTGAAAAGAGAGGGAGAGCTGTGTGCTGGCAGTGTGTGAACATCATCCTGATGTTTGGTCCATTCCCTGGTCCCATGAGGGAAACGGGAGCTGCCACCTGCACCCCTTTCCTGTGGCCCTTTGCCCAAGAAAGGCCAGGGCTCCTGAGCTGAAGATCGACAAATTAGTCTTCTTCTCCCCCACTGCAGAACGTTATCCATCTAAAGATTTCCTTTAATTTAGAGCCATGTAGAGTTTGAAAAGCCCTTCAAGTTCACTCGGGCTGATGAATTGGTAATTGAGTGTACCTGGGTGTCGGTGCCGGCTCTGCCTCTCTCTGCATTTGTATCAGTCCGTGTTTGTTTTCTCCAGCTGTAAATCACTCAGAACTTGGAGAGGCTTTTATCAAATCCTGCTAGGAGCCAGTCGTTCTCCCTTTCACAAACACATTGCTAATGCCACGTGGAACCCACCGGCTTTGCTGTTCATTTAAAAACAATGAGGATGGTATTAAATGGGAAGAAAAAAATCCCTAGCAACAGGGGAGAAGGAGGAGGAAAAGAATTGCTCCTGTCTCTCTGGAGTTTGCTTCTTTGGTCTAGTGTCTGTCCCATTGATCTCCTAATATGCTGTGCTTTGAGAGCCTGATTTATTGCCCCACACTCTGTTATCGCCCTGGGTGTTACAGCACACGTTGTTCTCAGCTTCTTCAGCCACCAGCAGGTCAGCTGCCAGCCTTGGTCCAGCCTCACCAGTGCTTCCACCTCTTGGGCTGCTCACCTGTGCCCCTTTCTCCACAGCCCCAGCTAGCACTGAGCATGGAGAGTTAAGCCGGTGGTTTTAAGGGTTCAAGGGAGTCAGGGTCATCATCTTAAGGTCTCCAGGTTCTCCAGTGTGTCCTTGGTGTCTGTCTCTCCAGTGGCTCTGACAATACCTGGCCCCCTCCATCACAGAAGAACCATAGCTGTCTCCCTTCCCACATTGCCCATATCCACAGCTCAGTCCAGTCAATGTGCTCCAGCACTGACAGATCTGGCAAAAGGGAATTTCAAACAAGAGAGGTAACAGTCCTGATTTGCATTTCTTGGAGCCTCTCCAATCCCTCACCCAATGGAAGAACTGGAGGAACAGCACCACGTGTCTGGCATAACCCATCCACCCAGCCTGTGCTTGAATGTAGATTTTTCAATGAACTGCTACATTGCTATTTGCCCAGCAGAAAAAACCAGCAAGTTATATCCATTGACAAAGAAGTGTGAGGACTTTGCACTCTGTGTGTGAATGTTTCGAGAGCATAAAATGAGGAGAAGTTTGCCAAATGATTATTCATTAGGGATTGTTCATTCAGCTCTAATTGCTTAGGTCTAACTGTTCTAAGAAGGACTGTGTGACATCTTTGTAATACACAGTTAAGGTCAGAAAAGTGATTGGTAGAAACTACTTCATGTTAAGTAAGTTTTTCTTTGGGTGTAACGGTGTTATTCCTGCTTTGCTTAGCTTAGAGAGAGCAGTAAATGATGCTGCCTGGTTTCTTGTTGGGCCTGTGCAGCCCAGTTAGCTAATGGAGGGTGAGTGGTGCCTTATTGACTTCCACTTTCTCTGTGGAAGGAGTAATTAAATTCACCTGCAGAATCCCCATCTCCTCATGCGTGGCAGTGTGCAACTTCCCTGCATCTCAGCTAACTAGATTAGAGATTACGCATGCAGATGAGAAAGCACCAGCTAGAAAGGATCTGGCTTGGCTTTGATATCCCAGCTGTTATTTGCAGGACTTATGCTTAGGAAAATCATCACCTTTTTTTTTTTTTTTTTTTCTTTTTTTTTTTTTTTTCTTCTAACCTGACAAACTTTGTCTGGAAACCCAGAGGAACAAGCACCAGGGAGCCCCACTGTCTGTCTTCCAGCAGCATTTTCTGAAATGGAACAACACTTTAAAGTCTCGCCAGCTCAGCCTTTCACTTCACAGAATATGTGCCTGTCTCTAAAATACCAGGTTATTTTTCCTTACCCCCATAATATTCCCATCCAACATTCACTCTCCTGGAAATCACCAATCCAATGTTCACCTACCTGCATTCAAACACCTGTCATTGTTCTTGTGCCTACTGCCTTTCTCCTTCCAATTTAGGGATTGTATTTCATAACTGACCTCCAACTACCTATTGCCTCCCTGTGACACCTCACCCTTGTCTGCCTGATTGATTAGTCTATTATGCTCTCCACTCTTCCTGATGACTTACAGATTGCCCAGTGTCTGTCACAGGCTTCCTTTTGTTCTCTAATATTCTTGGAGGTTTGGAACACCCTCTGGCTGCCATTCTCTCTCCATATTCCCCGGCCACCACCTGCCTCTCTTATGAATGCCTAGTTTGCAAAAAGGAGAAGAAATCTTTTGCAAAATAAACCCCTACCTGCTGTGAGTTCACACATTTGCTGGTAAAACACACTTCTAAGGCACTGTCATTTTCAATGGGGCTCTTTATTTCCTTTGCACCATTTGGAGGTATAAAAATGCCACTGGATCAGGCTGTGATCAGTGACACGGCTTGGAAGGCAGCAAATTTCCTCACCTGCATAAGTCAATGAAGCAGTGACAGAGAGGGAGCAATGTTGTGTTTAAAGATGTGTGTGTGGGTAGGAGGGTTCTGCGTCTGCTGGAGGAGAGGTCTGGGACGTGTCCCAGATCCATCCATCTCCCTGTGCTTGTCAGAGGTTGTCCAGCTCTCTGATATTGTTCCAGGCTTGTCCCAGCCCTGTCCATCACTCTGACATTTAATTAACTGCCCCATTCTCCTGGATCTTGCACCGGATTTGTGTTGTCTTTCTGAAATACCTCTTAGGTCACGTCTGAATATTACTAACAGGAGGAGTAACAAAATGGTTGTCACTAATATTGCTATTATTGTTACTGTGTAGATGATAATAAAACAAGACATTGAATATCACTAAGATGAGTACTGTTATACTCAGTGTCACTTCTTCTTGCTGTACTGGTTGTTTGGCATCACAGGTGAGCAGGAACTGACAGCAGTGGGAAGCAGAGAGAGCCCTGGCCAGCCGGGCATCCAAAAGTAATAGAAAAACAATGAGGGTGTGGGAACTGACCACTGAGAGCAATAAACCCACACTTAAGATTTAAAAAGACATTTATGAGACCAGTCTTCAGGTGTAAAGAGGATTATTAAGCTTGTTAAAGCCTGCACATGCTGGGTGGCTGGTGCTGGTGGTGGCAGTGGCTCCTCACTCCTCCAGGAGCTCTGCATTGATGTTTTGTGCCATCTGCCCTGGGCATGCCCAGAGCTATCCATCTTCCTTGCATCTTTTTCCATCCCCATCTGGCATTTGTCCTGTTCTTTTTACTTCAGTCCTGGGTCCCCTTCCAGCATTTCTCACAGTTCCTCTTCCACTGGCAAGTGGATTTCTTTTCCCTTTTAGTTACTCTGTTGAGCAGCTGCTCTCATTTGGACCTCCCTGTGGTCTTCTTCCCCTTCACCCCCGGTCCCTGTGTCTCTGTGTTTGATCCATGGCTTAAGCAGCTGTTCTATCCCTGGGATGGCTTGGTATTAATCAAGCCATCAATCAATCTTTTATCCCCTCTGATGAAACTCCCTCTTATGCTTTCTCTTTTATCCTTGCAGTTCAGATACTGGGCTTGGTGACCACCTCGTGGGATCCCGAATGCCGTGTCCAGTGTGCCTCCCAGCCCCTGAGGACAACAACTAGGACACGTTCAGGACTGTGGCTGGAACCAGCAGTGACACCCAGGCTCAGAGGTGAGGGGTGACCTTGTCTGTGGCATCTCTGGAGTGAGAGGAGTAGCTGGTGTGAGGCAGCTGCCCATGGGACAGAGCCAGCAGGGATGGAGCAAGGCTTTGTGGAGAGGGTTCCAGTGCTGGGAAATCCTCCCCAGCAGTGGCTGGTGAAGGGGAGCCTCATGGCATTCATTCCCAGTGTGAAAGAGTCTGATTCAGACACGGACAGCGAGCCAGGGTTGTGTTTCTCACATTGCTGATCTTGGGGTGGTTCCTGGTGGGGCTCTTCTCTGAGTGCTGACCTTCCTGGGGAAACCCTGAGCGGCTGAGCTGCGGCTGCTGCACTCCTGAAAGCGTGGCAGCAGTGAAAGTTATCATGGCTGCATTTTTGATTTTTATTTTTTTAAAGATTGAATTCACATTCTTCTGTAGAGATTTAAGAAATAAAGAAAAAGCACATTATTTCTCCCTTGCAGATGAGAAGTGCAGCGTGTGTCTCCATCCCAACTTCTACAAAATTCTCTTTTACAAAGCAGAAAAAGAGCATTAGGTTCATGCTGGAGCTGTAGCTCAGTTTTCTAAGACCTGATTTTGCTCCGTGTTCCCTGTTCAAATGACTAGCTGTGCTGGGCACTTAGAAATTTTCTCCCTCTTCCTCATCTCTACCTTGACATTATGAAAAGGGTTTTCATCAATCCATTGAAAGAAGGAGATAACTTTTGTATAAAAGTGCACGGTTGACAGGGTTGAGTTTTTTGGGTAGCATGTAATTTTTTTTTACACTGTTATTATTTAAAATATGCTTTCTAAGAGGACAAAAGGGAATAGCTTAATGGAAACAAATTTCTGCAGCAAAATGTGTAGCTGGATAAAAAAAGATTATTTCTGTTATTGCTTGGTTAGGCAGGTGAATTTCGAATTTGAGTACAAAAGGTGCTAAAAAGTGTGCTTAAACTTCTCCTTAGTGTGCTGTTGAGATTGAAAAGAATAATTTTTGGAGAAAAACTTTTCTCTGAGCCTCTATTTCCAGCATTGTCAAATCTTTAGCGGCGTCTTTTTCCCACAGCTATTATCATGTTTTCACCTTTTCTTCTTCCACCTCATTTGTCCTTTCTTTGAAGAAAATGTGGTGCTGGTGAAAGGCGGGCAGGTCCGTGGGCTGGCACTGATCTGGAAGGGAGGGACAGCAGAGCTGGAGGTGCACGGGCATCTCTGGAAGCCAGACCAGAGCAGGGATGCAATCCCAGGGAAAGATGGACAGCCTGGCCCGGGGGAAGTAATTATGAAAGCATCTACAGGCCTACAGCCCTTAAGACCACCTTTCCAAAATGACTTTTAACCAATTAGGAACCTAAGCATCAATGAAGATAAGCAGAGCTTGGGTGCTCAGGTCCCTCGGGGCAGACACAAATATCTCAGCAATGCAGACAGATAGACAATTTGCCTGTCCAGATGGATCCAGACCCAGAGCCAGGCAATGAATTACAAATATAAGTGCCAAAACAGCAGGCTTGGGACACAAAGGATAAAAGACAGTTGTGTTATTTGAGCTGATAAGCTCCGCGTCTCGTCTGGAAGATGCCGGCATCAAAGGCTCCTGCAGGGATTTCACAATGGAGTGTTACACCAGCCAGCACTGAGTTACCTGAGATGTAAAATGGGCCTTGCAGAGAAAGCCTCATGCCTGCCACAAAGGAGCAGAATAGGAGTTTGTTTTGAGAACTGTTAGGCTGAATAATTTGCGATTGATCTCCATGGACACTGTGAGATACTGGTCCCAGCAGAGCAATGATAGCCATTAGTGTCTCAGCTCCCTGCCTTCTTCCTCCTTTTTCTCCCCACCTTTGCAAGGGCTGGGTCAAATGCTGCCCAGGCAGCATGAACAATATTTCCTCCTTTTTTTGGTAATCATTGTCCCTTCTATTCATTCCTCAGAAGCCTTTTCACAAGCAAGAGGTATTTTCAAGGGTTGTAAGCGTTCATCTCAATGTACATTTTTATGCCTATTCTCCTTGGAAGAGCTGAAGGACTAATTTATGTTATTAGACCAAATGAAAGGCGCTTATGGAGATGGCCTTGTGCAGGAGGTCAGGGAGCTAGAGAGGAGAGACCTCTGAGACTGCTATGGAATTTCTTGCAGGAGCTGAAAAGTAGCTTTTGCTGTTTAGATTGGTGCTGTTCTTCCTTACACTGTGCTGGCTCCGTTTCCAGCAGTGAATTCTGAGATCTTCTGCATGGTCCCATCACTGGTGCAGCCACGAAGGCTTAGGAGCAGTAACATCTCCGAGCACCTTGGATTGGCAAGCCTGGAGGTGGCCAGGCTCACTGGGTTGCTCAGCCAGGGAGGAGATGCCCAGGGGGCTCTGGTGAAGGTTCCCACCATGGGGAGCCCAAACCAGCCCATCCCGGGTGACACCTGACTGTGCAAACCCTTCTCCAAGCAGCTTCATGCAGTGAGCAGATGACTAAAACCCGTCTCCTGGGCAATTCACTTCATTCATCAATTAAATTGTTTGCTGTGAACGGTTTGGCCCCATCCAGCTCCAGGATTTCAGCCTTGTAATTTTGCTGGCAGAGGACAGCGGTGCCATGTCCGTGAAATCTGCCTGCCAACTGCTTCCCCTGCTAAGCATTTTCTAGGCTAACGATCCCGAAAACCTTGCCAGCAGCCCCAGCTCTGTCCCTTTCAGGGCAAGCCACTCATTTAAACGTGAGCACATCTAAATGACTCCATCTGCTAAGTGACGTTGGTAAAGAAAAGATTATAGCAGGAGTTAGTGCTGTGTCCTCAGGTTGTAACCCTGTTATAAAATGGGCTGGGAGAACAAGGGGACTGTGAGGAGCTGAGGCTCAAAACCACCTGGGTGACTGTCAGCTTGATTTATTTTCTTGCTCATTAGATAAATTAGAAAACTGGCAAAAGAAATCATCTCCCGCTCTCAGCTGCTTGGTAGCCTGCCATGTGGCACGAGATGCCGGCTGCAGGGAGGTGCAGCTCCTTCCCACCTCCCTGGCCCCTCTCCCCAGGGACACAGGATGGCACTTGGGTCTGCTGGGATTATCTCCTCGATGGTCCTGCCACCCTAAACCACCTCATTGACCCACCTGGCCCATATCTGGCAACCACTAGAGTTTCACTTTTCTCTAATACCGCTGATTTTTGAATAGCAGCTATTTTCTAGGTGAAAACAGCAGCACCAAATATTGCTTTTGAACACTGGCTTTGACCTCAGAAGTGCTTGTTACCCTCATTTCACAAATCAGACAAGCTAAAGCAAAATAACCTGGTTTGTGGCCGTATCATGAGGCAGGACCTGCTGCCCTTCAGAGGTGGTGTTCAACACTTTGATCCTGTGGCTTGTGACCAGTCTGCCTTCAGCAGCTGCCCCCCTTGCTTACGAGCCAGACTAATTTTTGTCTGTCAGAAGGATGAAGCTTAATGGTCAGACTTGATTTAAATCCCTGGGTAAAATGCACTGTCTAGGAGGTCAGGCTCCATTTACAGCGCCTTCTAACCTAAAAACTCACTGAAATATTCAGCCTACATATCCAAATGTTAAATTTGGATCATTTAAGCCATCTTCAGTACCTTTAGCTGCGTCTGATGCACTCCTATAGTGTGAAATGAGGCCACTGTTATACACATTGTATTTACACACGAGAAAAAGCTCCCAGCCAGGATGAGCTATTAAGAGACTGCAATGCATTTCTCAGCCAACCTGGAGGAATCCCTGCTGCAAACAGATGCTGAAACAGGAGGAGAACCAGGGCAGGACCTCCTGGGAAGGAGGCCTGGGGGTTCCCAGCACTGCTGTGCCAGTGCAAGGAGGTGGGGCAATACCTGCCCTGTGAATGATGGTTGGAGCACATTTCCTCTGCTGTCCGTGCCCTTTCTCCTGCCCGTGGGACTTCTGCACTGCCTGCACAAGATCCTTGTCACCCTGTCCCTGGCAAGCGTGGGGACACACGTGTCCCCGTGGCTCAGCCCCCTGCCAGGTGTGTGCCCACGTGAACAAACGCTGCCGGGAGGCACGGGGCGGAGAGAGACGGGGCTAATTCCTTCCTGTCATATGCAAGGAATCGGCTTATGGCCCCGAGCTCCGATTACTCTTATCTTAGCCTGCATGATGCCAGCCACATCCTGAAATTACCCGGATTTTTTCAAAATCCAGGGGATGGCTTGGACTCACTACGTAAGCAAACTCCAGCCCTGCTTTCAACCCCAGCAGGACGGAGGGGCTGCGAGAAGTTGGGGGGTGTGGTTTGAACTTCCAAATGCACCCGATGGGAAGTGCCTGGGTGTGATGCCCAATCTACCTGAAATACCCAATGGAGCCCCACATGGAGCAGCACCAACAGCCCCTTCCCAGCCTCTGTGCCGAGCTGGTTGCTCAGGCAGACTCACCTGCTGGGATCCTGGCAGATAACCTGCCTCCGAAATGGCCAGCCAGGGTGAGATGCTGTCAGGCAAAACATGGAGTGAAATGTTTGGCTGCTGGGATGAAGCTGTGAATCCCTCCTGTCTGCTGTGTGCACCGCACGCTCCCACCCGCCACCACTCCCCACTCCCCAGCACTGCCTGCCAAGCCCACCCCGCCTGGAAATTGGAGTGGGGAAATCAAAGTCCTTCTCCACCCACTCCTGCTGTGCCTCTCAGCCACTGACATTAACACCGAACTGGCTGACATTAGCTCTGAATGGATTTTAATAACCCCCTTGTGAGCCTGAATTACCCACACAGCATGAGGGCCACTGTGAGTTTGGAGACCTGGTGATGAGCAGGGCATCAGAGGCCAGACCAGCTCCCCAGGCTGGAGACACAGGGCCAGACCAGCTCCCCAGGCTGGGGACACAGGGCCAGACCAGCTCCCCAGGCTGGGGACACAGGGCCAGACCCACTCAAGAAGCTGCAGTGGTTTCTGCCAGCGACAGCTGCTGGTGTGGAGCCCTGGCAGTTGCCTGGCCCCTGGAGAGCTGCTGCTCTGGCATCTGCTGCCCACAAGTGTCCTGCCACCAGCAGGTCTGCAAGGGGCTGATGAGCTTCCCAGCACTGGGGATGCTGGTCCAGGTGCTCAGCTGCATGGGATGTTGTCCCCTCTGGGGTAAGGTATGGCTGCTGCAGGGTGGTGAGAGCCCCCAGTGCCATCAGTGAGAGCATCCCTAGCAGTGCATGGAATAAGACAGCAGCCTTGGTTCAGCCACCTCTGTGCATGGAATGCTAAATGAGATCATGCCTGGCCCAGTTGGGAGTCCGGACTAGTGTTTGGAAATCTAGCAAGAAGATTAAAAGGTGTCCCCAGGCAGAAGAAGGTGTTTATCCCTTTCTTTGTGGCTGAGATGCACACGGTGTGGGAGTCACAGGGACAGTGACCTCCCCTGAGCACCTGCACGTGGGCAGCACCATGGCCCCACGGGGATTGATCTTGGGGACAAGGCACTGACCAGAAAAGCTCCTGCTGAGATACAGGTGGACACATCAATCTCTCCTCCTGCACCAGGAAAGGGCTTCCTGCCCTGAATCTTCACTGCCAGCCCTGCAGCTCCTCCACAAAGGGAAAACCCCTCATTTTCCTCTTCTTTTACAAGAGAGAAAGCTAAAGGACATGGTCAGGTGGTTCTCACTTCTTCTGGAATATGCAGGGCCTGGAAACACGCTCTGAAGTTACTTTTCCTCTATTACAGCTCACGGGATCTGAGCAAGTGATGCAGCCTCCTTGGCCAGTCACAAAGTTTGGGTGGAGAATGATATTTCTAGCTGCCATTGAAATCCAGGTATTTCCAGTATGGAAATGGGCACATCCACAGGGATATGGACAGGAGATCCCAACTGGGGTGGGCCAGAAGCTTCTCCAAGTCAGGCTCTACAGGGCTGTGAAATCATCAGGCACTTGCAAGAACTGAGTACTGAAAACAACTCCTGCAAAAAAAGTCCATGATAATGATTGAGTTATATTTAAGAGGCTCCTTCATACTAAGTAAATGCAAATAGTTTACTCAGAAAATATTTCCCACTAAGATCATTTCTACATAAAATGCTAACAGATTGAGATTATGACTCTAATGATTATTTTTATTGCTGGTTTACATTTAAATGGCATATATTTCCCCCTACTGTTCTCTCTTTGGGTTAAATCAATAAAACCTATTAAGAAGGTTCTTCTTCCTCTAAGATTCCTCCCTCTCTTCTTTCTTTCTCATCTCCACTGGTGCCCTTTTTATCCACCCACCACCAGAGACTTTTCAGAGCTGCCTCCACGATCTTGGTGCCAAGGATTTGAACATCCCCTTTGACAGAGTGGAGTGAATCCAGTCTTTGCTGAGATGAGGGACTACAGAGGAACTCCAGTGCTGTTTCCTTTCCTCATCTTGGGCTGTACTGCAAGGAGATGCAGTTGGAGCCTCTTCCTTCCTGTTTTAACATAGAAGCTATGCCTGTCTGTACTGTTACACCTCCTCAGCTATGGATGATCCTTCAAACAGTGGCTGTGGCTCACCAAGGAGGTGCTGGATTTCTGTTTGGAGAGGAATTATCCTGGTATATACGCAGCGAAAACCATTAAGACGCTGACCTTTAAATTGGGCTTCTTCCTGCTTGTGTAGGGAGGAGGTGGGTTGAGTGCCCAAATCTTATTCATTTTAATGACAAATCCCTCACACAGAGGCTTTGAAATGCTCGGCATTAATGCAATTCGCCTCCCTCTGCTGCAGCTTGGCTTTGCTGTGCAGGGATGTCTCTGCTTCCCTCTCACAGTGACAGACCCTATAGATTTGCTCCATAACTACCATGCTCAGGTACCTCTGTGTATGGATTTGTGAGCTTAAGGCAGTGCTAACGCAGGGATCTCCATGCTCCTTAATCAGTATCACTGACCTTTCTTTCCTCCATTACTCCCAGCATCACTTTTTTTTTCCCCAGCCTAATTTACATAGGTCCCATGTTATCCATGTTTTTGCTTTGTCCCTGTTATCCCATTACCCTGGATAATCAAAGTTGGCTGTAATGGAAACAGCAGAAACAATTTGCTTACCCTTCTATTACAAGATATTCCCCCTACTAAGTCTGAGAATACCTGCAGTTCTGTGGTAATGCTAATTAACTGTGCATACATATAGAAAGTAAAGCAAACGGCAGCAGGATCCTTTGGGATGGTGGGGATTAAAGAAAGATGAGATATTATTATTCTCCTCTTTCTCTGTGCTTCACTGTCCCTACCCTCAATGGAAATTGCTTTGCACTTATAGAATAAAATGTAATACATGGTGGGGGAGTCACTGACTCTGCAGAGATATGGAGTTGGAAGGAGCAGAGTTCTCTGCTAATAAACCCACAATGGAAACAGTGATCCTCCCTTATGTCTTACTTCTTGTCTATTCCCAGGGTGGGATAAGGTCTTTTCCCCATGCAGGTCCCTCTGCCTTGGAGCCCAGTGCTGATTCCTCAGGGCCACAGCTATCCCCCAAAACAGAGCTCTAGCAAAACATGGGTGGAAAACCTCCTGCCCAGCCTCCAGGACTGGTTGGAATGGTGTCTGTAAATTAATGCTTGTGGCAGTGCAGAGTACCTGGAAGCGGCTGTTGTGTCCATCAGGATGGTCACGTATCTTTCACTCATCTTGGGTGGCTGAGGCAGCAGCAGCTTCAGAGCAGGTGAAAGGCCTGGGGAGAATAAGAAAGATGGCAATGAAGAAAGAAAGATCATTGGGAGAGGGGAGACTGTCCCAGCCATCCCTCTTCTTTTGCACTGCATGATGCCTTGGGTTCTGCCCATCTGTGAAGGCACCTGGGGCAATCTCTCACAAGGAGTGTGCAGCTCCTCTGAAAGCCTCACATGAGGCTCTCCTGAGTGTTGGCAAAACCAAGAGTGACTGACACAGCCAGGCGTGCCTGGAGGACTGCCGAGCTCTCCATGCAGGAGAAATCCCACCCAAGTCCACCCACCAGCTCCTCACTGAGCTCCCCAGCTCCTCTGCCAGCAGCATGGACAGACCACCTCATTGCACCCCTGTGGAGCATCTCAGACTGGCCCTGACACACTGTGCCCCTGGATATGGACCCTGTGCTCCAGGAGGGTGCTTAGACAGCCCTAGCACTACCCCGCCCCTGAAATTGTGAGGAAGATGTTACTTGTGCTCTGATAACCACAGAACCTTTGATGCAAAGCTCATGTTTGGGATTTTACCACATCTTTCATCCTCCAGGTCTGTCAAGGAGCTTTACGCAGCCGTGACTCAGAGAGAGTCTGTAGATACAGCCAGCAGCTGTCATGTGGAGGGCATTAATAATGTATATGCAGGTATATGTGCATGACCTGTGTGCTCAGGACCTTCCCTGCCTGAATGGTACCAACTCCTTTAAAAGATCCCTCCACCATGCCCTGGCTCTGGGCATTTAAAAATGAAAAGATGAGTTTGACTTGTAGGAAGGGACGCTTGGGGTTGGAGATGGAACCATCTATCACTATGATCAGTTGGGAATTTCTTGTTGATTTTACACAGCTGAGTCAAAGGTAAACTTCCTATTAACTTCCCTGAGAGAGTTTATAATGCTTTGACCCTTAAAATTAAAGATTTTCTGTTACCAACTCCAGCTCAGCTGCGCTGGTGGAGTTCAAGAAGCACACTGAAACAGCCAGCAGCTTTCAACAGCAATTGCACTCAGCACTGCTCTGTCTCCTCAAATCCTGACATCATTTGGGGGAAAAAAAGGCAAAGGTTGAATTCATGGGTTTTGTTTCTCTGTAGTTCAAAGGATACAAGAGCCTGGTTTTTAATTGGCACTGAGTTCTCCCTGCTGCTACACAGGGCAGTCCTGAGACTGACACTCAGCCAGGCAGGAGGAGCAGCAGTCGAGGGGGGGAGGCTGTTTGAAGTCCTGGGTGCCTGCCACCCATCTGCAGGGACTCAGAAGTCTCCTTGCTAGGTCTGGGGGCAGAGGAGCATTGCTTCATTTCTGATCATTAATGCATTGGTCTCTTCTCTGTTTTCTTTCCACTGATCTTCTCTGTGCACAGTCCAGGGAGAGCCACATGTTGAGTGGTTTGTGCTGGAGATCACAGCACAGAGATAATGAAGCTGTTTTCTTACCCTTCGTGCTTCCTCACAGTGAGGCTCAGCATGGTCTGTGCCCAGCCCCAGGGCTGGAGCCTACAGGAGGCAGATGCCCTGCAAGAGTGGGCTGCATGTCCCTGCAGAGAGAAGCAGGAGCATCCCAGGCTGTGCACATCCTCACCTTAACCCCAACACCTTGGCCAAGTGGAATTCAGCAGTGCTGGTGTGCAGAGTTTGTGGAGTGCAGGAGCTGCTGGGATGGGGGGATGTCAGCCAGGAATGGAGGGGTTAACTTTGTTAGGGAAACCCTGGGGTGTCAGGTCCCAGTGAGAGTCACAGCCCCTCTGACAAGGGTCACAGGGTGTCTGTGGCACCGTGCAGTGACACCAGGAGCACAGACTTACTTCAAGCACAGCTGGGATGAGGAGCAGAGTGACCCTTCAATAGGTGTGGTCATCTTCCACCCCAACTGGACTCGAAAATCCCCTATTGACTGAGATCAAACCAAAGCATCTTTCCAGGCTTCTTTCTCCTCTGCCCAGGAGCAGGAAGGCTCTGTGGCTTCCTCAGGCTCTTTGAGCAGTGCAGCTCCCATTTCCTTAATGCTTAGAATGGGGTCCTATCTGCTTCTCTCTGCAGCTTCATCATCACTCCCACCTTTCTGGTTGCCTGCTTTTCCTGACCTCACCTCTCCTTGGTGAGCTGGCTCATGGCTTTGCCTCCTGCAGACTTTCTCTCCCCTCTGTCTTTTCTGCTCATTTGTGATTTGACCTCAGGAAAGCACCATCACAGGTGCCCTCTGCTCCATGCTCATTGTGCTCCATGTCCATACCTGCTTTGCCCCAGGTGCCTTTGTCATTTCCACCAGCACAGTCTCAGTAAATCCTGTGCAAGACAAAAACCTCAGCAAAGCATTGTCACTCCACCTGGCCCACGCCAAGCTGGAGCTGTCAGTCCCAAAAAGCTCAGTGGGGTGGATATACTTATTGCTAGAAAGCTTTATATTT
Source organism: Eopsaltria australis (assembly GCA_034509425.1). Lineage (NCBI taxonomy): Eukaryota > Metazoa > Chordata > Aves > Passeriformes > Petroicidae > Eopsaltria > Eopsaltria australis. The sequence goes on along the minus strand of JAVTVJ010000220.1, from coordinate 2,731,339 downwards.
ACCATGGCCTTTCTGACATTACAGTAAATGCATTTCAGAGCCCAAGAAGTATAAAAATAAACTGGAAGAAAATCAAGACAGCTAATTAGCCAAAGGTTACTGCTGGGCTCTGTGACTGTCAGCCCTTTTGAAGTTCCCCTTTACACAGGCAGATGTGTGCTCAATGCTGCTGCTCCTTTGAATAAATGTCTTGGTTTCCAGAGTGGCTTCATATCTGGATGTGACTGAACACATGTGAGGCTTGTCACAGTGAGCCTGGGCAGGAAAATCAGCATCCTTTAACCCTGCACTTCTCCAGTGCTGAAGAGCACCTCATCTTGTGGAGTGGCTGATCAGTTCTGTGCTGCCTCCCAGCCCCTCATGAGCAGGGGTGAGCTGGGAAGTGAGGAGGGGCCAGAGAGCTGCCTGTCTGCACAGACACCCCTGTGTCCTGGAGATGCTCCTTCCCCTCTGTGACCCTGCCCTCTGCACTGTGGTCACAGACTGCTGAGGGTTGCACTGGTCATGCAGGGTTTGGATGGAGCCAGAGGAGTGCAGCTCTGTGGGTTTGAGGAGCCTGGGGAGTGCTGGAACACCTACCCCAGCATATTGTGGTCTCACCCCACATGTCCATCATTTCTCAGTATCTGATATTTTCCTGAGGATGAGCATCTTGTGCGGAGCTGCAGGTACACCAGGTGGTACAAGAGGAAGGGGAATGGGGGTTCTGGCTGAGCTGAGAGCTGAGGAGGGGTGTGACTGCCACACCACAGCAGAGAGGCTGAGCTGGTCATGGTGGCAGCCCTGATGGACTTGCATACTGGGTCCAGAGGAGTGTTTTGTTCATATTTGGGCAGGAGAGCCCTTGAGCAGTGAAGGACTGCCTGGACTTTGAGCAATGTCCCTTCAGCCCAGCCATCCCCTGGCCACAAGCTGTGTGAGCTCTCCCTCCCTGTGCTCTGAACTGCTCCACCCAGGGATCAGTGAGAGTTTGGGCACAGTGACTTTATAGGAACCACCAGCATCATCTCTGCTGTCCTCTCGCTTCTCCTCTCAGGTTTTCCTCCTTCCCTTGTTCTGCTATTTTTGGATTCCCTTTCCCCTTGGAAAACCCTTTTTGCAGCTGCATCTTCCCTCTCTGCCAGTTTCTCCTGTCTCCTCCTGCTGCCTCACTCCTGCTCTCAGCTCGTGCCGAGTGTCATGTGTTTGCTCAGCACTGCTCCTCCTGGAACGTTAATTTGCTGCTCATTTCCTCACAGACTTTACACCACGAGTTGGGGCTTTGTGTGCATGTGTGTGTGTGATTCAATTAAACAAAACACAATAAAATCAGGGAAAACAGAGGGAGACACAGACAGATAGCAATTCCCTGCTCTCTGAGGGCTAAGCTTGTCTGCCTGTGAGCTCGGCCCCAGCATGGCTTTCTGATGTTGCCACATGGATTTGCTTGTAGCAGCTCTCTGGATCTCATGCTTGGGGTTTCCATCCCTCTGCCGGGACCCTGGGACAGTAGCTGTTTCTGCTCTGCTGTCAGAAGTTGGGGCTGCTCTGTCACATGAGGAGAACCTTGAAGCAGCTGAGTGTTCATTCTAAATAAGCCCTGAAATGCTGAGGCATCTCCAAATACTCAGCCTCCTCCATCCCTCCTTTCCCTCTCTACAGCTCAGTCCTGGCAGTTCTCAAGATCCTCCAAGCCAGCAACTTCCCTACCCCTTGTCCTGCTTTACACCTCATGGGTGGCAGATTCCCCCCATGCTAGGACCAAGCTTTCTCCCAAATCACACCTCTCCCTTGCAGTGCAACCTGAAAAGCAGCAGCTGTGCTGTGCAGGGCTTTGCCTGGCTGCTGAGCTTCCCTTCCACTGCTCTGTGCCTCTCTCTGCCATGCCCTTCCCTCGCTCACCTCCTTCCTGCCTTGTTTTCTTCCCCCTTTCCCCCTCTAATCCATTCATAATGTGAACATATGCTTTCTCAGCATCCTTTGCTCCCAGGCTTCTCCCTGGCAGGCTTCTCACCTTTCCACGTGCATGCGGCCGTGGGTGTCTCTGTCCCTCCTGGAGAGCCTGTTCCTGCTCACCCAGCCCTGCCTGGCTCCCTGGCTCTGCACATTTATTCTGTGAATCCAGCCTCTTCCCCCGGGTGAGCCACTGGGCTGCAAATCTGACACCTAAAGTGGGTCAGTGAGAGTGGAAAGAGGTGGTCCTGGGAAGGGCAGAGAGAGGAAGCCCCAGCCAGATTACAGGGTGGGTGGGAGAGGAGCAGATGCTCTTAAAAAATGAGGATTTCAAGGGTTTTAAAAATGCACATAAAATGTGATTAGTGAAATCCTGGCACTCAATGCCCTCTCCTCAGGAAAAATTGCTGACAGCAGAAGTGACCCCCTCCTTTTCCCAACAGCAGCCCCCAGCACACAGAGCCCTTCTGGGGGTGTGAAAGGTCTCACTGTGCCATCACCTCTGGGTTTAACTCCCCTCTGAAGTCCTGTGAGGGGCCTTGTGCTGCTGAAAGGGAAAGATCCCAAGGAGGGCAGTCCCTGATCAGTGCATTAGGGCTTGTGCTTGTTCAACAGAGTAATTGCATCTTGCCCAGCCACCCTCAGGTGCTCCACACTTTGAGCCTCTGCCCTCTGCCCCTTGAATGTCACCTCAGAGCTCCTTCTTTCACAATGAAGGGCTCCTTCTAACCCCAAAGGGCGATCCTTATCTCTGCTTGATCCAATTCTTAATGGAGCAGCAGGAGGAGGTGCTGCTCCCCATCCTCTGTGTTGTGGCAGTGGTGGTGGCTGTGAGGTGACACCGTCCCTGCTCCTCTGTCTCTGGTGGCTGCATGCCCAGCAGAGGCAGGATGGATGCAATGGCACATCCCACCTCAGTTTTGGCTCCTGGCTTCCACAGGCTGAGGCTGTCCCATCACTTGGACTGTGTGGATCTTGCTGAGCAAAGTCCAAGGATGGGTCCTGGTGTGCAGGAGAAGGGAAGGAGCTGCCTTGTGGAGCAGAGAACCAAGGGATTGTCCACCTTCCTCCTAAGCTTGACCAACTCCTCCACATGGGGTTCCCACACTTTTGTCCTCATGGACCACACATGTCCACAGCACAGGAATAATTTTTAGCTGACAGCAGTACTGCAGCATTTCCTGTGCATGCAGCCAATGCACCTGGAGCCATTCCCAGATGTCTCTCCTCATTAATGCCCCCTTAGCAATTTTCTGAGGACCAGCATCCATCTCCAGCATTAAAAACAGTTGCTTCCTCTTTGATTTATGGATATTAATCCATGCCAGCAGGCAAGAGGCATGACATGTCTACATAATATATTCATTATTAAATTGTTTTTGTTCCTTTCCTTTCTCCTCCACCTCCAAGGCTACACCTTTCTCATTTCACTGTAACATTTGAACCTGCATGCTGTACTTAGAAAGACAATTTGCAATATGGAGCATTTGGCATCACTCGGTAGCTCAGCCTTACAAGTCTGTGCAGCCTCACCAGTGGCCACAGTCAGGCTCCAGCAGAGAGAGACCCACTCAGCCCCATCTCCCAGGGAATGGCTGCTCCAGAGCTCTGCTCAGGGTAGCCACTGCTGTGGCCAGGGCTGTGGAACGCTGTCAGTCCCATATCACTGATCATTACACAGGACAGGCCAACTGCATGAGCCTGCTGGCAGCTGTGCCTGAAACAGTGCCCAGGCAGGGCTCCAGCGAGGGTGAGTTCCTTCTGCAGTCGTTCAGATGCTGGCTCCAGATCAGTGATGGCTAATGCTGCCCAGCCCTCTGATTCAGGGACCAAAACCCAGATGAAGGAGTGTTACCTCCACCAGCTGAATTCAGTCCTCCACCTGCTCAAGCCATGCTCCTGGCTCTGGGTTGGCAGCCACCTTTGCAGCTCCTTGATGATTTTTGTGGTACCTTGCTGTTCCCAAAGTACAGGACAGATCAGATTCAGCAGCCAGCTTCTAGTGATCTCACCGTACTATGGCCTGGGAAGAGAGGAAAGGAATATCCCAGCACCTTGGCATGGGGCTGCTTTAATTTTCCTTTCCTGTGTCAGTGCTGTATGAGAACTCAGCCTGCTCTGCACCCTCAGGACAGCCCTGGCAGCAATGCCCTTCATCCCACTGAGATGCACCCTGCTCCTCATGGCACAATTTCTGCAGACCCTTCTCCCTGCCCTGGTCACTTATTCTGGTCAAGGAGTGCAGGACAGGCAGTTTTGGGGATCCCATCCCTCCACTTCCCTCAGTGCATTCATTGCCCATCTCCTGACCTTGCTATCAGCAGTGTGACAGCTGTGATGGGAAAGTGAGGTGGTTATCTCTGTTATCCCCCTTGCTAATGCAAATCCAGGAATTCCCTGCAGCTCATACACCTGCTCACCCAGCAGCCCTGGACCATTGCAGTGCCTTCACAGGGACAGCTGCCCACTGTGTGCTGGTGGGCTCTGTGCACACCACGTCCTCTGGAAGTTGTGCTTTTCTCTGTTCCTGTAAGGAATGGAAAGACAGGCCTGCCTGAATGGCTGTGCCCTTTGAAACACAGCCTGTCCCATGCCTGCCCCTCATCTCTACCCAGGCATAGCCAGGTTTCTCCACCCACATTTCTCCAGACCTCCTGTCTCCCTGCCATAAACCAGCAGCTAAAAAAAAACGGATGGCATCTCTCTTTGCAGCCTGGCATAGCTGAGCCTGCTCCAAATCACCCTCCTATCTCTCTTGCCCACAGCTGTAAGGATTGCCCCCACTCTGCAATGCCCACACATCCCTGCTGTGGCTCTGTGTCACCACTGCCAGGGACCTCAGTGAGGGGAAGCAGCAGGACATTAGCAGCTTAGGGAGCTCAAGAGCAGCTTAAAAAATACTTGTGTTCTTTTGGCAAATATGAATTTGTCCCGGTGGTAATAAGGCTGGTTTTGTTCAGCAGGCTCTTAGCAGTGATTATTGTTGTTTTTCAATTTAAAAACCAGACGGTCTATTTATAATGTATAGTATGTGGAGTGAATTTTTTCCCTTCTCTTTAACCCAGCCTTTAAAACACGCTGTCATTTCCACTACTACAATCCAAGGAAGCAGAGGGGTATCTGTCACCTGCAGACCCCATGAGTGGAATGATAAGTAAAGCACAGTTAACAGAGCAAGGCTGCAGTGATGCTTTGGGAAACTGGTAAAAGGTGCCAGGAGGGAAAGGTCTGGGGATGTACCTGGATGTGCTTTTGGTGGGGTAGGAAGGGCTCTGGACATAGGTGCTGAGTATTTGGACTATCTGTGGCCACACTGCTGTCCATCTTCCTCTCTTGTCCAGAGTAGGGAGTGATCAGAGCTGCCATCAGCACCATCCACAGCTCAGAGACCAGGGAAAAGCCAAGCTCCAGTCTTGGCCTGGCACTGCCTCCAAGCTGGCAAAGACCCCTGAAAAGCTGCCAGTCATCCATGGGGTGATGCTGAGCAGGATGGTGGTCCCAGGGTGCATTAAGGGATCCAGCAGAGCACTGCTGTGGGCTCTGGCCTGGGCTGACAGGCTCCTGCAGACATCACATGAACATCTGTACACGCTTTGGGCATTGGCCCAGCGCTGGGCTGGCATGGCCCCTTGCACAGCTCACCAGCCCTGTGTGCCACTCAGCTTGCTTGGATTTGCCAATGCCAGACATCAGGAGACACTGGCCACTGAGCACAGAGCATTGTAAGACAGTTCTGTTGTGGCAGCGTTGAAGGCGTTTGTTGAATGTTCCCATACAGGACGTGAGGGCTGCTTTGGCTCCTCTGAGCCTTGCTCTCTGTGCACACTCCAGCATCACTGAACAGCAGGAACTTTCACACTTGCTTGTGAATGGCTGAGTCCCTCTTGGCCAACTGCAGCTCACCTGTGGACCCAGGAAGTTTCTTGAGGCAGACTTTGGTGCAGACAGGTGTTCTGAAGGCCAGGTTACCTTGAGTTTGCAGCCAAGCTGGAGGCCATGACTCTGCTGCCTCTGCCGTGCCGAGGCTGCTGTTTGTCCCCTTTCTCACTGCAGCTCATCTGACAGTGTTCCTCTCTCCATTTCCCCACACAGCCCCTTTTACTGCCACCGTTTAGTTATTTTCTTAATTAAATATAGATTATGGCTCTGGGAATAAGGGATTATTACTTATTCATAAGCTACTTAGATTTTAAAGTGTGTGCAGAGTAGGGCTTATCACACGTCTATGTCTGCATCATGACCATGGCAAGAGCCAAGGTGAGCTCCTGTGGCTGCCAGGGCTTCACCCAAACCTTGCTCCTCTTCTCCCCTCGTGACCTCTGCCCCCAGAGGAGCTCTGCTATCTCTTCCTTGCTATCCTTTTTCCAGTTGAGGCTTGCCAGCCTTTTCCCAAGGAAACCATTTCCTCTGCCCTCTCCCAAGCTGTTCCAGCCCCTCCATTCCGCCTCTGCTTTGCCCCCTCCCCAGGGCTGCTGGCAGCTCTCTCCCGATGCTTTCCCAGCCTTCCCGCTGTGCCAGCAGCTGCTTCACCTGCCCTCCACAGGAGAGTGGGGACTTAGCAGGAAGCAGCTCTGCAGGAGGTGCTTTTCTGCAAAGTTTTCTAGGAAATTCCTCCCAGTATGTGGGTAATTGTTGACTGAACTGCAGCCCTCCTAAGGGGCAGGAGGAGGAGGCAGAGGAAGGGGCTGTTGGCAAGCTGGTGGGAGAAGCAGAGGGAGGAGAGTGTGGTGGGAAGGTGGATGTTGTTGTAGACCCATAATGTCTGTCCAAAGCCTTGTGCTCCTGCAGTGTGCCCAAGCAGAAGGGTTGGGAGCTGCTCCTTCCACCCCAGGACAAGCAGCACCTTCCCAAGGCACTTTCTCTGCCTTAAAGAGTGGAACACTCTGATCTCTGGGTAATAATAATAATAATAATAATAATAATAATAATAATAATAATAAAAATAGCAAGAGTAAAACCATCTGACCTGGTTTGTGCACACCAGGGTGGACTTTTGTCTCCATCTCACTCCAGTTTTTCTGTCCCCAAATAATGCCATTAATGCCTGATGCTGCAGGGCTTCTCCCAGGAGCCCTCAGGTGGGAACAGAGCAGCTCATCACATGCTGCCCTGAAAGGAAAGAGGGACCATTATTAAATCCCAGTACTCATGTCCCCTCCATCCTCCTGCTCCAGGGCTGTCCCCAGGGCTGCAGCAGGGTCCCAGCATCTCCCAGCAGGTATCCCTGCTCTCACCCTTGGGACCCATTAGCATTTCCATCTTGCTCCTTCTGTCTCCTCCTCTTGCTTCTGCTCCTGGCCTGGCTGAGATGGCAGCGTGGGGCTGTTTCTGTGGGAGCCAGTCTATCGCTTCCCCCTGCCACTGTCCCCATGCCTCCCATGTGGTTCTTTCTGACTATTTTCAGGACTAATGCAAAGCTCTGGCTTGATAGCCCTGAGGTCTAAAGACCTTTTGTCAACAGAGCAGATATAAGACAAGCTGCTGCCAGATTCCTCAGAGCAAAATGATCTTGATAAATTGGAGAAATGGCCTGAAATCAATACACTGAAATTCAATAATGTCAAGTGCAAAGTGTTGCACTTAGGAAGGCGATATCAAAATTGCAGATATAAGATGGGGAAGGACTGGTGAGCCAGCAGGAGAGTGGCTCAGGCAGTGGAGTAGCCCTCAAACTGAGCAGCAGACAATAACCTGGTGCTTGAGAAAGGGAGAGCAAAGGCACAAGTTGCCCACAGATGTATTAATAGTTTTGGATAGAAGGCAGCGAGGTAATTTATTTGGCTCTATTTAGTGCTAGTGATGCATCAGCTGGAGACATATATCTCCAGGCTTTGGCATCACAACTCTAAGAAAGATTCAGACAAATTGAGTGAGTTCACAGAGTTTTGAAAACATGCCCCAGGGAAAGATGGACTGAGAGAGCTGGTTTGTGCTCCAGGACTGAGACAACTGGAGGTAGGATGTGTAACATTCATCAGTGCGGAAAAAAGCAGTTATAAAAATGATGCTGATCAATTGGTCAAGGCTTGGACAAGCTGTAATAGGTTTAAACTGCAGCCAAGAGGTCTTGGGTTAGATGATAAGGAAAAATTTCATGAAGACAAGGTTGGCTGAGAGCCTGTGCAGGTTGTAAAGGGGGTGTGTGGGAGCCCTGTCCCCAGGAGAGCTTCAATAACCAGCTGAGGAAGCATCTGCATGGAGGTCACCTCCACAGCAGGGGTGAAGTTTCACCCCGAGCAGGATTAGCCATGTCCTTGGGATTATCAGGTTGAGTCAAGCAATTTGCTTTCTCTTGTCTCATGTCCCCTTAGCAGCCATACCAGGGACACCTAGAGATATCTACACACATTACATTTATCCACTCCTCTGCTTCCCTTACACCACAAACTGGAAAAGCCAATAAAATAAACCAGGGACTGAGATGGCCAAGCCACGTGTCACTAAAGGATGCTTTGCTGTGTGGACCAACCCCACTGATTTGGTGTTTGGTAATTTGATGGCTAGCTGCCACCCTCCTCCAGATCAATCCCTCTCAATTGCATTTTCTGATCATAATTAATGTTTGCTGTGTAAGTACATTGATTTTTTTTTAACATGCTCTGAGAGATGAGGGGAATTCTTAGCCCGAACGGGTGAGGGAGGAGGGGGCGTGACGCTGACGCTGTGCTGAAGGGGAGAGCAGCGGGGGCTGCTCCCAGGATGTGCCAGGGGGAATCTGCTCAGAAAGCCCGTGTTACACGGGGGTGTTGCCGAGCTGCAGTGACAAGGGGCAGGACACGGAAATGTTTGCACTGCTGCTCCTTTATTCCCTGCCCAAACCTCGCGGCCGGCCCCTGCTTTCCACCTGCCAGCCCTGGTTGTCTGCAGCCCTGGCAGCCCTGTTGCCATTTCCGAGCTCAGCAGGGAACAGGGTTTTATTTATTTACCAAGTCACAGTGGGAAGAGGGATTTCAGGGCAGCCTGAGCTTCCCAGAGCTGTGAGTAGTGGATAAAACCTCCTCCAGCTTTGTACAGGGAGGCTCCTGCAAGGAAGAAACCTCAGCCTGTGCACAGCCGGAGCCGTGTCCCTGCTGCTCCTCGCTTGCTCATGCTACCAAGCAGCTTTGTCATGCTCATGTAGAAATGCAAGAGGCACCTGCAAGGCTCCCAGGCTGCTCTGTGCTTCCTGAACAGCCGAACTGTTACAGCCAGCACCTGCACAGCAAGCCCTGGGAGATGCTGCAAGCAGGCAGCTTTCGGTAGGCAGCACTCAAGGCTGTCAAAACCATGAGGATTTGGGTGGCAACACCAGCAGTGAGCTTCAGGATCCTTTTACTTATGATAAAAACTACCTGGGCGGTGCTGGGCCTCCAGACCTAACAATGAAGGAGAAGGATTCTGGGCTTTCAGCCATCTGGGGGTGTCTGCTGCCTTCTGGGTTCACTGTCCACAGCTGGCAGGGCCAGGGCTCCTCGTGCCTTGTGCCACAGCACGGGTGGTGACATTTCCCAGCCACATCTGGGATGCTGCAAATGTGCAAATGTTTGTCAGAGCAGGAGTGAGCAGGGCAGGTCCTCACAGCAGCTGTGTAAATGGCAGAAGGGCAGTTTGTGCTCCTGCTGCCAGCAGCCCCCCTGGGCTCAGCAAATCCCAGAGCTGGCAGTCACTGCTGTGGCACAGCTGCTGTAAAGGGCTGCTGCAAGAGAGGGACAAGCCTTGCCTGTGCCCTGTCAGGGAGCAGGCAGCTCCTGGGCTAGAGATGGGCAGCCATGAGGTGGATGCCCAGCAAGAACTGGGGGGCAGACACTGCCCAAAATGCTGATGGAAAGGCCAAATCCCCTCTGCCACCTCCTCTTACCATAACACCAGAGCTGGATTGGCAGCCCTGCTCTCCATCTGAGTGCCAGCAGCATTCGTTCAGGTGAACCATTGCAAACTCATCACCCACTCATCCCAAGATTTCCCCTTTTACATATTTTTTAATATTTTTTCATAATTTTTCCTCGGCACCTTGTTTTCCATCACACGTTAATTCTGTGCCCTCCAAGGATCGTTCTTGCCTGAGCAGTTCAAAGGAGGCCACACAGCACTGACTCAGCATTGCCCAGATGAGAATGCTGTGACAATCGCTGCTGAAAATCAGCCTTGTCGCACACAGGTGTTATGAAGCAGCCACAGATGTTATACAATTTTTTCAATTAAAATTCCATAAATTAAAAAAAAAAAATAATGAGGCAGGCGCTGTGCTCAGCAGACACAAAGGAACAAGCTGTCAGTGGCATTGTGCTGGGCACACTCGCCACTCTGGGCAAAGAATGCTCAGCTGGCCACACAGTTCAGTGGCCAAACACCTGTGGGGGCTTTGTGTTATAGAAAGGGTGAGAGGAACATTTGATTTCTCCACTGGCAAAGGCCACCCGGCCCTGCTGCTTCCCCCTCTTCCTGGCTGGAGTTGTGGAGAGGTGGGACCAGTCCTGGAGCTGCAGCCATTGGTGACCTCACCTAGCATCGAGTGGATATTTCAGGAATTGGGAATTAGCCCTTTAAGTGGGCTGGGAGTCCATTGGTACAACATAAGTTCTGTCTCCAGGGTTTGAGAGCCGTGGTGAATGGAGGTGGCTCTCCCTTTTGTGTTGTGTGTGTGCCCTAAATGCAATTATTTGGCTTCTACCATGTCTGATATTATTATTGTTCTTGCTATCTTTGGTACTTTTATGGCCCCATCACCATAGTAACTGAGCATCTCAAAACCCTGTGAGGAGGGAATAATATTATTCCCCTTGAAGAGTTGAAGGAAGAGAACAACAGCAAGGCTCAGAGCTGGAGACACAGGAGGACTTGAGTCCATCCATGGCCAGGGACTTTGGTGTCATACTCCTGCTACTGCCTGTTTTAAGCAGTCACACTAAGTTTTCCTGGTCAGCCCCAGGCCACATTTCCATCCCACTTCTCTTCCTCCTTCCCTGAGTTAGTTCAATGCCAGCCTCCCACCTGGAGCTGCTCCCTCCTGCTGCCCCCTTGCCCCGTGCAGCACCAGCTGATGGGCACTGCCCAAGGCAGGGGAGGTGCTGGTTTGCTCTGCTGAAGACCTTTCCTTTGCACGAACTGTTTGAATGCATCTCAGGCCAACCCCTGCTCAAACGCGTCTTTAAATATTGAATGAAAAACAGAGTAATGTCAGAGCCAGCCATGTCAGATTTTCTTCCTCCCTGACCTATTCCAGACTAATTTCCACCCTGGGGGTTTAGCTGTTTTTCTTGAGAGACTACTGATAGAGAGTCAGGGATTTGAAACCAAGTCCTCAGCAGCACAAACTAAAGATTCAACAGGTAAGGGTAGGCCAATGTGGTGGCCAAAAGGTTGGCCTGGATTTCCACCTACCTGCCTCTGGCTGTTCTCCCCTTTCCTGGGCACCTTCTCCCAGTGTGATGTGACTGTTCCCTCCCTGGCTTCCTCCACCACCAGTTCATGGCTTGTGGTGCTGCCATCACACTCCCCAACACGTTGTGTCTTTACTGCCTTCCCTGCCTCAGGTTGTTCTGAAATAAAACAATCTTCAATTATTTCTCTCCTTTTTTCCCCCCCTTTTGTGCAATATATCATTTTTTAATTAAAAAAATGCCTTGTGGAAGTGAAACTGGCTATTAAATGTTTTGGTCCATAATTAACATCAAACCCTTGACTTAAAATCTTTATGCATTGAGTGATCTTCCTTAGCTGTTGCACGGATAACACTGCACAACTCTTGGTGGCCCAGGGGCTTCAAATCACCCGTATTCCCCTGCTAAGGGGAGAAAAACCTCAGAAAGTCCCCACCAGGGACTCTTCTCCACTCCCAGCACTGTGAGCCATCCTGGGGTGAGCAAAACCCCCCCTGCACGCAGCGATTCCTCCTGGGGAAGGATATCAAAGCCCTGTGACAGTGGGAGTGCCACCCCTTTGCCCAGGGGAAGGCAGGATGTGATCCTGCAGGGAAGTTATCTCCTGTCTGGCAAATAGAGCAGCAGCGGTGCAGATAACACTGTGCTCACTCCCCCGGGATTGTCACAGTGGTGGCGAGCTCCATCGTGGTGACAGGTGGCTCAGGGGGGCCCTTGAAAGCAGACAGGAGTGGGCATGAGTTCCTGGGGACTCACAGCACGTTTCTCACCCTCCCTCCCAGCTCCCAGGGGAAGGGTGTGAGCTGGCAGGCTGCCTGCGGCTTTGTGCTTGTGTTGTGGGTTGGACACAAACGCTGTCACCGAGGAGGGGACAGCAGGGTCCTGTGTGTTGTTCCTGCAGCTCAAGCTCAGCAGGAACCACATTTCTTCTTGTGCTGGAGGTGTCTCCAAATCACTGCCCAGGGCAGGCTGCTCCCCACCTCCAGCCCAGGTGTAGGGTGCTCAGTTTCAGCTGGCCATTCAGCATTCATCATTACTGATGCATGTCCTATGCTCGCTGCCTTCTCCACAGGACTTGGGGGTTGAGGAGTTTTGAATCCCCTGATGATCCTCAGCATCTGCTGTAATGAATTAATAGCATTTCATAGCCTGGATCACCATCCAGCACTGGCTCTCAGCAGAAGTGACACATCTGTTGGGGCTGCTGGCAAATTTCAAGCATTTTTCCACCCACACTCTAGAGGTTGAAATAACATTGGAGTTGAAGAACTGGTCTTTGATCCTGACGGATTTTATGGATGACCAGCTCTTGTTTGAGCTGATGAATGCGGGTGCCACCTTGCCAATTTATGGTATTATTCTTTCTGGGCACCTCCACTGGCACATTCGTTACGGCCATTGGATGCTAAGTGATAACTCCCATATTCTTGGCTTTCTGAATGAAGCTGGAGTTAGGAGATATTGGTGTTCTCATTAGGTCTCTGCTGTGTACTTAGCTATTAGCCTGCTCTTGCTAAGCAGCTCTGGACTGTCTTTCAGGCTTTGCTGGTACAAGGAATGAGCTGTCAATTCAGAAACCCTTGGCCGTATTTCATAGCCTGGCTGTCACTCAGGCACCTCATAACAGCGAGGACATCAGAAGCAGGCACTCTCCAAAGTATGAGAAGATGGTTGACTTTCAGCACTTTCACATTTTTCTCTTGAGCCTAAAATGATTTTTTCCTTGAAGGAATCTTGGTTCACCCTGGACAGGATCCAAGTGCAGTCCCCAGTGCTACACTGGCATGGCAGCTTGGCCATCCTCTGTATTCCATCTTCTCCTTCCAGCTCCAGTTTTTGAGTGAGGAGAACCTGAGAAAAAGGCCAGGCTGTGGAGGGGACACTCATCTCCCAAGCAACAGCTGCTTGGGACGGCACTGCCCCATGAACATGAACAAGCAGGGTGTGCTGCCATTGTGTCCAGGAGTCAGACTGTGCCACAGGCACAACTGAGGTTTCACAACGTGGGAAAAGAAAGGCAGAAGCAGGCTTGGCTCCATGGGCTGTGTTAAAATGACTCCAAGTCCAAGCCTGCTCCTGTTGTAGTGTGGAAAAGAACTGGCACCATGTTCCCCATGGCAGGGCTTGCCTATACCAGAGCATCCTGGGGGAAACTGGAGAGACATTTTAATAATCTAAGTATTAGTTGCATCCCCAGTCCCCTCCTTGAAACTGATGCTGGGCAGTGAGGCTGAAAATTAATCGCTTACAGGGTTTTAATTTTTTTCATTATTTCTTCTTTTTTCTTCTTTTTATTTGATTCTCATCTTAACTGGATTAAACTTTAAATCAATAGAATATGGGATATACAGCAGGGATTCTGCCAGCTCTCTTCTGCTCTCCTCCACTTCAGTCCCATCCCTGTGGGTCAGCAGCAACATTTGCTGCACACAGCCAAGAGCCTGTGGAGAAAACAAAGCTGGGAAGAGTCCATTTTCTGCTGCTTTGTTTCCAATCCTGCCTAGGAATGGAATAAACTCAAACAGGCACTGTTTCAATCAACTTAGCTTCTGCTGAGTCAGCTCCATTTAAAACTTGGCCTTTCCAAAAACCCGCAACTCTCAGAAACCCCGGCCAAGATTCCATGGGTAAATATAAAATGAATTAGGAGGCAGGTTTTTAAGATAAAAGATTGCTCTTGGAGCCCAGGGGTAATAATAATTCCTCAGGAGAGCACAGAATCTCTTAATCAGTAGCCCCAAGGTGCACGCTCAGCAGCACAGTGGAGGTGGATGGAGCTGCTCTTGGACACCTTGGTGTATCCCCCATCCTGGCCACTGGCACAGTGGGGCCACAGCTGGGTTGGAAGGGGCCCTGTTTTTGTTTTTTTTTTTTTGTCTTTCTGGTAGCAACAATCCTGTGAGCTGGCTGAAAAAACATCTCCAGGCAAGTCTGTGCACTCAGAGCTGGTGATTCAACCCCACCCCATTGTCTGGAGGGGAGAGATTGGTTTCATTGTTGTCTTCAGCAAGGACATTATCAAACAGGTTTCATTTGGATGGTGTCATTTCAGCTTGACTGTGGCGTGGCTGGGATGCTCCGCTTCATTTCTGTTACAATTGAGTGACTGAAAGAGATGAGAGGAAAAAGGAAAATCAATTTTGAAGTATTTCTTTACTGCAAGAAAAATAACCCAAAACGTTGACTTGTGCCCCCGGCCTGCTACCAAATCAAGTTTTGCTATCTTGAATCCTCTCACAAAGCAAAATGTCTGGGATTTGTGCAGCCAGCTGAAGCGATTGGTGCAGGATGATCTCACTTTGGGCAATCCAGGAGCTCCACACATCATGGTGGAGGCACCACAGGGCCATGGAGAGGGTGCAGCCCTGCCCCAGAACAGCCCCCTCTCCCCATGGATGTTTGCCAGCCTGTCCCTATCAGTGTTTGTGTTTGTAGTGACAGAGCCCCTCCACCTCCCAGGTAACCATTGCCTTACTCCATGAGCCATTTTTGTCCCCAAGTCCAACCTGATTTCTCTTGCTGTAATTTAAGCTGATTATTTCTTGTCCTGTCCACCACGGACATAAAGAACAGATTATTCTCTTCCCCTTAGCAGCGGCCTTTTAAGCACTTGAAAACTGTTATCACATCTCTTCTCCCATCATCTCTTTTAGGCAAAATAACCCAGTTCTTTCAATCTTTCTTTGTAGGTCATGTCTCATAGACCTCTGATCATCCTGTTTGCTGCCTACAGCAGCGCCACCTCCTTTCTGATATGAGCTGCCAATACCAAAATCTACTCCAGTGTAGACCTCACCAGCCCTGAACAGATAAGAAAGATGATTTTGTGAGACTCCCAGGCCACGCTGCAGCTCATATATCCCAGGGCTCTGCCTGTCTCTTGATGTGACACGGATACTTCATGTTCAGCTTGTGACCCACGATAATTCACAGACCTTTTTCTGGGGAGTTACTGCTTGTGGGCTTGGTGTTTCCCATGAGGTTTTGAGGTGAATATCAAAAGGCAGGAATGAAGCGTCTTGAAGGAATGTTGTGTTCTCTTGTGTTTTTCAGTCTCTTCCAGGTCCTGATTTTGGTGGGTTCATGCATTCAAAGCACACTTTTGGTCAGACTTTTGGCTAGGCTGTGTGATACCTGAGGTAGATGTGATTCTGTCCATGCTGAAGAAGCTTTATGGATGATCCTTTCAGTTGCTGTCTCCCATTGCCTCGTAATTTCTAGTGTTTTATCTCTTTTGTGCATGTCCTTTTACTGCCTAAGACATGCTTGTGTTTAGCACTGGTTAATCAGCATTTTATGCAAAAAATATGAGATTTTCGATTTTCTGCAGCCAACAGGGCATTGAAAATCCTGTCTCCATCCCTCAGGAGCTGTTTTCAGAAGGAGCTGAGCCTTTTTCCATGACTTACTTTTTTCCTTAGAAACTGGAGATTTCTTTTCAGAAGGACTCTGTAGTGAAAGCTGAAGGCTGGTCCCTGGAGCTCAAACCTAAAGGGGCTCAGTGCAAGGACTCCAGACTATCCCAGGGGAAGCACTTCCACCATCCAGCCACGGAGCCAGTCTCCAATGAATATTTAAATCGTTTATGCCACGTGGAAAAGCCCATGCCCCAGAGATGGGGCAGCACTGATGCTCCTGCTCAGCGAGGCAAGGGGCGAAGGAGGGGAAGGAACCCCCCGTGCTGCAGGTGAGCCTGGGCCAGAGCCAACCTGTCAGCAGCCCTGCCTGATTGCCTGTCCTCCTCCCATCCCAGCATCAGCTTTGTTCTCCCGAAGGCAGCAGCTCTGGAAATCCCAGTCATGCAAAAGGTCCCGAGGGGAGGGAAATGCAGGTCACTGCTGGGACAGCCGTTCCAGGCAGGGGAGCTGTGCCAAGGTGCTTGGGCTGTGATAGTAATTAATGTGGACACTGCTGGTAATGGCAGAGCTGGTGCTTCAAGTAAGTGCACAGAGGCAGGAAATGAACCCCATCAATTTTTAAGGTGTCAGCTGTTTCGTGGGGCAGCTGCAGAGATGGGAAGGACCGGGCTTTGTTTGTTAGGAAGGTCCTGCCCACAGCTGGCAGCTGGGTGCAAACACATTCCTCCTGTGCCATGGGGTGGGCATGCCTTGCTGCCTGCAGGGAGAGGGCCCTGGGAAGCTGGAAATGGTCCCAGTTCAGTGGGGTGTCTGGGTGACAGTGGACTATTCAAACACTCAACCAAAGGGTGTGTTTAAAGTGTGTTTAGATGAGGTCTCTGTGTTGCTGTTTGCAGCCATTCAATCCGTGCTTCCAATGGGTCCCAACTCATCAAAGCAGCATTCGTTCAGGTGAACGGTGAGGGCATTTCCACACCAAACCCTTCTCTTGCAGTGGAAGAACCCCTTTTTGTCCAGGACCTGAGTGATATTTCAAACATTTGGGAAATCACCCTGTTCCCAGGTCTCTTGTTCCCAGTTCCCACAGAATCAGTACAGAGATTGTCGCAGAGTGGGTGTTTTTATGGACTGGCTGCTCTCTCCCTTCACAGTTCTAATTAAGTTGTATATTTTGGAAGTAAAAATGTCCTTTTTGATTATATCGGTCAGGAAAGCTCTCCAGCATCTCCAAGTAAAGAGCAGGGAAGAGGCAAGTGATCAAATGCAGGCTGTAATGAGCTATCAGGGGCAAGCCCAAGGTCAGTGGTGGCAAAAGGGCCATTGTCACTCTGGCTCGTGGTGCTCAGCTGGTTCCCTGCTCCTGCACGCTCCCCTCCCCATCACTGCAGCTGAGGATTTGGGTCTGCACTCCCTAAACACTCTCTGGTGGGGAAAGACAGTGTCTGCCACGTGGACAGCATGCTTTAAATACACACAGTGGGGAGGAGGGATGCTCACCTCACTTGAGGGAGGGGACAGGCACATGCCAAGACCAACGCCCTTCTCCCCACAAGGGTAAGAGCATCCGGTTGCTCTGAAGAGCTGGAAGCACTGCAGGAGTTGTCTGCTGGGGGAGGCACTGTCTTGGCAGCAGGCAGAGATCTGGGGCACTGATGAGAGGAAATCTAGGGCATCAAAGAGCAGAGATCGGGATAATCAAGGAGAAGAGATCTAGGGCACAGAGGAGCAGAGATGTAGGTAATCAAGGAGCAGAGATCTGGGGCATCAAAGGAGAGAGGTGTGGATAATCAAGGAGCAGAGATCTAGGGCATGGAGGAGGAGAGGTCTGGGTAATCAAGGAGTAACTACCTAAGGCATCCAGTGGGGTTGCTGCAGGACATCCAGGAGAGGGGATCTGAGGCAGGAATAATGTCCAGCCCTGACCAGCATTTCATAGTCCAGGGTAGAGAGCAACAAACTTCCACAAGAAACACTATGCAGCATACTGAGCTCCCAGGGCTGTTCAGGACAGCTGAGCTTGACTGGCAGCTCCAGGCTCCTCCAAGGAGGAACCACGGAGCTGCTTCAACCAGCAGGAGGGAGCCTGCCTCCCCATCAGCAGGCAGCAGCAAACATGCTCTGTCTGAAAAACAGAGCCACGTTAACAGTTATTGATCTATAACTTTTAACCAATTTCTTTTTTACAATATTGGATTGCGTGCTAATATTAGCTTTTTATGGTTGGCACTAGGCAAACTCCACTCCATCAGCGAAAAACAGCTCCTGTGGGCCAATCTGCACCTCCCATTGAGCTGAATGATAGAGGACTGGAACAATATTTTTTGACAGATCAGTTCCTGTTCAGGGTAGCGGTGGCCATTATGCAAATCAAGCTATAAGAAGTTTAAAAGTCTGGAACCATTATATTTCTTTATTTCATTAACATCCATGCAAGCAGGCAAGTTAATACAACAGAGTGATCCCATTCCAGGGCTTGCACAAAGTGGTCCCCCCATCATTTAACAAGACTGGTGATTTCCCCTACAGGTGCTCCCAGCTGCTGTACTGGGGCACTGAGGCATTTTTTGCATCATGCAGCTGGAAGAGGGGTGGGTGACAAATGTCTGTGAGCAGATTAGTGCACAGGAGTCCTCTGCCTGAGCTGGCAGATGGCTGGGAGGGCCCTGCTCCTGGCAGCAGGCACAGCCAGGAGGATGGGGGACAAGTAGGGGATCCATTACAAGGGCCTGATTTCCCACTGGTCCTTGGGGATCTCCTCCCCTACCTCAGAGCACCTGCCCAAAATCTCTTACGTGGTTCCCCCACCCCTAATTCTCTGCACGGGCCAGGAGAAGCTGCTGGGGCAGAGCTGCCCTGGAGTCACAGAGTGCACAGGGTCAGGTTTACAGAGCAAGGCAGCACAAGAGCATGGTGTTAAGCCCATTTCCTCCAGCTGTGGTGCTGGACACATACACTTTCCCAGCACAACAGCAACATGAGGAGCTAAGTACTGATATAATACAGGCATGGTGTTATATAGGGCAGATATTTGTGCTCCAGCACATGCCCTGACACCCCAGTGGTGGCCACCCTCCTCTCCATCATATCAGCACCACCACAGCCTTCACAGCCATCCCTATCCTCCCACATAGTCCCTACCTCCACCCCACCAAGGCACAGGGGCATTCACTAAAACAGCTTTGCAGAAGGACACACATCCCACTTTGTGCCCCCCTTCAGCTGAGGGCATCGGTGCCTCCTTACAAATAGAAAATAATTACACAGGTGCAAGGAAATGATGGGGTCTTGGGGCTCAGCCCTTGCATTAGTGTCTTAAGGAAGGAAGTGGGTTATGCCTGCTCACCCACAAATGCCCAGAGCCCTGTGAGAAGCTGATTCTTTCCCACACCCTCTTCCCACCATGTAACTCCCACACCAGACACAGCCACAATCACACTCACACTCACATATTTGCATAAATCTGGAAGATTAAGATCATGGCGTGCCACACTAATGGATCCCAGCACTACAATAGCTCCATTATAAATGGCAATGTCTTGGAGAATTACTGCTAAAGACTCTACCTTTTAGTGTTGAAACTTTTAATTGATTTTAAAATACACAATCAATCACAGTTAATCAAGGAATCATGAAGAAGCTATCGTACACAAATACGCAAAGACAGCACATAAACTACAATTAATGACCACTTAAACAATGGGGGGAATGAAAATAGGATTATTTATTAGTGTTTATGGACAGTAATGGATAAAGTAATGAAGCAGTAGCACAGTGGTGTGTTAGAAGCCAAAGTTGGTGATACTTAACACCAAGTGGCCATAAGTGACTTTTCAGTGAATGGGTCAATGGCACAATTTAGAGCAATCTTTTCCAAGGAAGGAGATGCCTTTTCCCCCTCCTCTAAACATTACCATGGCCCTGCAGCTGCTGGTGGAGATGATCCATCCTGAAGGAAGGATGTAAAAAGTAATTCCTGGGTTCTCACCACAAACCCTGTCTCTGTCCTTCAGCCAGTCAAACCTGTCAGGTGCAGCTTTGCCCCATGGCAGGGGGACCTATAGCCCCCCACCAAAAACACCTCTTTTTTTGGCCTTTAGCCAAATGCCCATCTGCCCATCTTGCCAGGGCAAGTGCAGCTGGACAGCTCTGGCCTTAGTGGTATGGGGAGGGGTTAAAAACCCAGCTGGGTGCCCTGTCCCATCCTTGGAGAGCCAGTTCTTTGTGTCTCAGGGTGGCAAGCAGCCTGATGGGCCAGAGAAGGGCGAGCAAAGCAAGGGCTGGGGGTTATTTTAACCTGAGCCAAGGACAGTGAGCTTGGGCAGGGAAAAGGAGGTAAATTCCATGGAGGCATCTTGAGGCCCCTGAGGTCTGTCCTTGTCCACAGCTCCAGGTGGTCTGTCCAGGATTTAGTACAAAAGACTATTTTGTCTAAGCTGGCTTTATTCACACCCACGTAGCAAGAGCCTTGCAAGCCCAGAGCCAGGCACTGCTGAGGCACACACTGACACAATCCCACCTGGGCTGCCTGCAGGCCCAGTGTGCTCTTTGCTGTGCTGGATCAAGACCTTCCTGTGCCTCCAAACAGTGCCTGCTGTCCTCAGGGACAGTCAGAGGCATGGGGATGTGGCATTCAGACAGGGAGCAGTGGCAAAGCCCCATAACACAGCCCTTGCCTTCCTGCTGTGCAGTTTGCAGCTTTGCAACCAGAGCTGTTTAGTTCTCTAAATTAATAAGCAGCACCCAGATCCCCACTCCTCCCTGCCTGGCACATGGTGCAATGGGGAGGCAGCAATGAAACAACTCCTGGTGAGAAGGGGAGAGTCCAGAGGAAAGTTTGTCCCGTTGCACCATTCCCTGGAAGGCCAGTGCCACCTAACTCCAAAAGGCACCACCAGCACAATCCATGTGCTGGTGTCCCTGTAGGAAGGTGGAGACTGAGTTCCTCTTTCCCTCCTGGAGCAGGGGTGTGGGGATATTCTTGTGCTCAGACCTTTCTGTAGAGAGATGGAGGTCTCATGCTTGACCGAGGGCTGCTTTTAGCACTGGACTTAAACTGCTATTAGTCATCTCAAATCTCTGAAAAGGAGCTGACAGCAGGTCAGCCCCCATAACCACATCTTCCCTGGGGCTTTGGTGGGGGCTGAGGATGCTGCAGCCCCTCTCTCCCAGCCCTGCCTGCCAGCAGCCTCCCTTCCCACAGTGCTTGTGCTCGCTCGCATGGATCAATGTCTTCCTCTCCTCCACCGTCTCTTTTATTGCCTTGCAAGTTGGCCCCAGGATGTTTTATCACACCACAGCACATAATACAAATGAAAAACAAAGGGGAAAAGTTTGAATCATTTTTTTAATATATTCATCCCTGTGCTGGGGAACAATGATCCATCTGATTAAATCCGCATGCTGGAGTTTATTAAACCAGGTTGGCCTCTCGCTTTCTCTCTCCTTTAGGCAGGGACAGGCTCATTAAAATGAACATGCTCTGCTCCCTCCCCGGTGCAAGCCTGCCTCACACAGTCCCTGTGCTGCTGCTATCTCAGAGACATCACCAGCCCTGATGAATAGGGCTCTGCAGCTCAGTTTTCCCTGGCAGCAGCACAGCAGCCGAGCCGTGGCGTGGCTTTTTGGCAAAGGGCAGGAGGTGCCTTCAGCCTGATGGCTCCAGGGAACACACATCCAAGGAAAAGTCCCTTAAAATTGGAGGGAGCTGGGGGCACAGGGTCTGACCATCACACTGTAGCCCTGCCCCAGCACCTGATGGGTCATTTACCTCCTCCTGGGCTCTGTTTCCCATCTGCAAACTGGGTTTCATGGGCACTGTTTTCCCATTAGGATAATTAATGGCTATAAAGCACCTTGGATCCTGCGCTAAGAATAAACCCATCAGCAATGACAAGGTGACAAGTGGGCATCTAAGACACTCTCTGCCTGGGACCAGATCCCTGTGTAGGCTCCTAAATCTGCCAGCAGCTGCTGTCCCTGCAGCTCCAACTCTCCTTGGGCTACCTCAGGAGGGTCCCCAGCCCACCCAGTCACCCTCACCAGGAAGCATTTCCAACAGGCTGGTATTTGCTACAGCTCCTCTTCTTCCTCAGGAGCCCTTCAGAGGCAACCTAAGTCTGTTCCACCCTGGCAATAACAGTGGCTTAGGCCCTGTAATCCCTCCTTTACTTGACTTTGGGTTATTTTGAGCAGGAGATTAAAGGAGATTATCTGCATCACCTGAGATGCTGCACTTTCTGTCTCTACCCCCTTTCCTTCATCCCCAGGGGCTCACTTAGGCCCAGGCAAATAAACCCCTCCCTCCTTCCCATATCCTCTGCCACAGTCTTGTCTGGGGACAGCTGTCTGTCCACAGGGTGCTACCATGTGGTGGTCCATCATCAGTCTTGCCTCCTAGATCCAGCTTCTCACCTGGCTACCCATGTGCCCTGCCTCCTGAGCCACATCCAGAGATGCTCCACGGGAGGGGGAGACAAAGGAGGGCACCCCAGCACAATGTAGCACTAATTGGGATTAGTTCTGTAGGCTTCTTGAGGAGGAGGTGGTAGCAGAGAGGATAAAGAAAGCCCTCCTTTGGGCACTAGAGGCTTGGCAGGGTGTGCTGGGTTCAACAGCAGACATTTACTGCCACAGCCAGAGGATGGAGGATTGTCTGTTTGGGACATCCCATACTATTAAAAAAAAATCCATATAACACAGGAAAAGCATTGAAAAATGTCCTGCCATGGGCAGGGAGGTCCTTTCTGTGTTCTGGAGACCACGTGCTGCTCTCCAGCTCACATCAGCTTGGATTTAGCAAGGCACTTGGTGCTGGTTTGAATTCCTCCCGAACCCTTGCTGAAATCAGCAGCTTTGTTAAATGAAGGCAGAGCTACGAGCAGTGACCAGAAGTGCTAATTTACCTTCCTTTATGACTGAGAGATGCTCAAACATCCCAGTGGGGGGGAGCAGGTACAGAGAAGCAATTGTTCCCCTGGGAAGCAAACTCCCACACGCGGCATCGCACCAGCGTGTGTGACCTGTGCACACATTCACGGCGAGCTCACACCTTCACGGGCTGTTTTTCCTCATTTCAACCTCCACCAGCCTAGAATCCATCTGCCACCCTGGAAATTAATAGCAATCATTAAACAAAAAAGAGCTGGCAAAAAGAAGCCTGAGGTGAAAAGCAGCTATTTCTGCCAGAAAAAAAATTAAAACTATTTAGACATACAGAAAGTCATTTATTACTGTGAAGTCCTCCCTCCACCTGGGGTTTAAATCTCATTACAGTTTGTCCAAAACAGATGTTACCCTTTTAGCAGTAGATTATTAACAATAAACTCCAATCCTCCAAAGAGGGTAGGTGTTTTGGGTTCACTTGCTTTTTCGGCTTGGGTAACCTCCACAGGAAATGTTTATGAGAAGGATGGGCAATCCAAACACTGGCACAGCTCCCTGCTTCTGTTGTCTTGGACTCCAAAGTTTCTTTCCACTTTCCATATCTTCTGGACAACACAGAGGCCCAGAGAGTGGCCACAGGGCTTGCTGAGGAGCAGACAGGATGCTGAGGAAGGGCTCACACACCAGTAGCTCCCACTGCTGCTTTTCCACCATCACTTTGGCACTGACCATGTTCCCAGAAAAAAACAGTTTATACTGGAGTCTGGCACGTGCACAACCCATTTTTTCCCAAGCTTCTCTGCATCTGGCCACACATTTTTTGGTAGAAGGCTGTTTGGTTGAGCTTTAAATGTGCTGGCACCATAAAGGAAACCCAGTGGTCCCTCATAGCTGTAACTGAGTATCCTCTAAGGGCAAGGATGGGCTTTGCTTGTTCCCAGCAGTGCATGGGAATACTCCAGTGGGAAATCAGCTAGTCTTGGGAGAAACACTGCCTGGCACCATGTTCAACCAGCCAAGCCCACAGTGGAGTATCTTTGTTCTGTTTAGATTTAGCATAATAGAGATACCTACTCAGAAATCTAGGAGCCTTTTAATCATGCTGTGAACATAATCAAATGAGACATTAATATCAGCTCCAAACACATATGGCCATATGGCTGCCCAGCCATCTCCCTGACCATCTCAGGTAGCAGGAAGCACATTCCCAGTGTTCTCCAGAGACACTGCTAAATAGATGTTCTCACAATGCCTCTCAGAACACCTGCAAAGGCAGTGAGAACTGGTGATTTTGGGACTGCTGATGGTGAAGCCAGTGCCAGCATCTCAGGGCTGCCTCAGAAAACACTTTTTGCTATCAGTACAATTTTTCCTGCATCCCGAGGGAAGCATCAAGAGCTCTCCTGAGCCATGTATGTCTGTGAGTGCTTATTGCTGGAAGAGAATCTTTCCCTCAGCACAGCACATCTCAGGCCTTCAGGCTTTACAGCTTATACCCAATCCCTTCATGGAGCCCTGAGGGGCCCAAGGGGAGCCCCAAGAAAGCAGTGTTCTCACCTCCCTGCAGGTGCAGGGTATTCTTGGGATGAATCAGTTGCACATCCATTCATGTTGTGTCAAAGGCATGATGGAATAACTGCAGGGGCTGTGCTGGTGGGGAGAAAAGGCTGTAATTCATGGCTGAAATTAGCCCATTAAAGAGCAGCTGAGGTGAATAAACACACACAACCATCTTGTGGACTCTGCCCTCTGCCAGAGGGTGCAGTCACTGCTGTCTCACATCCCTGTGCCTCCTCATGTGCTAATCTGCACCATCCCTTTATCCTCTCACCTCCATCCCAGACCCAGCTGGAGCACAGATCTGCAATATCCAGGCCATCACCACCAGGCTGAGACCACTGATATCCAAATAAATGGATATTTGTTCATAGCCTAGGTGTCTGACCCATGAGGAGTGTCTTCTTAAAAAAAAAAAAAGGTGAGTGCATATTTCCACTGTTGAAACAACAGACCCACAGCCTGGTAAACTGTTTTTCTGTAGAAACACAGCATCTGTTTGGGTTAAAGGGGCAGGGTTGGAAATGTTGGTAAGGACCTGAGTTTTCCTAGGGAAGGGTCTCCTGCAAGAGTGGACAAACCTGAGCTGCTCTAGCAGAGCCACCTGCAGGAGCAGGGCTGTGATGGGTGAGCTGTACGTGGAAGGTGGTCACGCTTGGTTTCCTCTGCAATGCTGTTATCCTGAATAAACATTAGATTGGTTTTGGAGGGCTGCCCAGATGATCATTAACCTTCTCCTGGCCCATGACAAGAAGCCAGCCTGCAGCACTGTGCTAAAATTAGGCTTGTAGGGCAGTGGGGCTTGCCAGATATAACAGTATCTGGGCAGAAACCCCCTGCAGAAAGTGGACAGCCAGAGGGTCCAGCCTTAAGCTGAGCTCCTCAGCTCTAGAGGACAAGAGCTGCATCATTAAAATCACAAGATAACTTGGATTGGAAGAGAGATCTGAAAGTCTTCAACCAGAAAAGCAGGACCAGCTTCCAAGGTGAGCAGGTCAGTGAGAGGTTAGCAGAGCTATTAGCACAGACATAACAATTCCTGTGTGCAGGACACGTGCTGATGGAAAGGTGAATTCTGTTCTGTCTACCCAGAGATCACAGATCATTTCCATGAAGTCCTTCATGAGCTGTGTATTTTCTTGTCCATCTCTCAACACTCAGCACTACAGCCCACCTAGAAACTGTGATGTTGTACTGTCCAGAGACCCCTTCACAGGGGAAAGGCAGGACAGAGGGGAAAGTGTTCTTCTGCAAATAAAACCATTAAAATAATCAGAGCAAACAAGACACTTGCACCTCTAAAAATAATTTCTAATAAACCCACCATTTCACAGATCCATCACTAGATTTTCTCATGTGTAAAAGTGTTTTTTTCCATCTGGGAGGCAAAGGGTTGTGCAGGCCTCCTGCAAAAACAAATTAATGAATAAAAGCATTAAAACCCTTTTCCAAAGAGCAGCAAAGATCTGAGTGAGGGTGACAATGCAGGGGAGACAAGGCTCAGCTCAGACTGTCCCTGCTGAGGGGCACGAGCAGCTCCACTTCCCAGCGTGGGGCTGGCTCCCTCCATTGCATCAGCTGGAAAAACATCCTTTGATCTTCAGCACTATTTACAGGGGAGAATGGGAGTCTTGCTTCCACACCAGACCTCTGCTTTTCCCCAGCCTACCATCAAGCATAACCATCCCATAATGAAGCTGTGATTCAGACTCATCATTTCTAAGGAGAAATCCCATCAAGCAAGTATTAGAGAGGCTTTCTCCCATGGAAACACATCTTTGTTATTGCTAGGGTTGTACCTGATCAGAGCTCTTATTTCTCTACATCCCCTAAAAACTTTTTTCTCTTCCTTTTCCTCAAACTCTGCCCCTCTCATCGCATTCCTCAGCTCCTTGAGGGCTCAGCTGCACTGTCAGGGGCTGGAGCTGGCGTTCCATCGCTGCTCGTGCCGATGTTTTGGAAGGCTGGTTTAATGCACAGGTACCCCAGCTGGGCTTAAGGAGGTTGCTCACCAAGAAGATCATTTATGCATTTACTTAAACTCAGCAGAGGCTTCTGCTCAGCAGCCCACAGCAGCGTGAGATAGGGTTGTCATCTCAACAGACCCTGGAAACCAAGCAGCTTGAGATGGATGTAAATGACTTCAGACTGCAGCTGAGTAACAGCAGAATAGCCTTATTTTCTGAAATCCCAAGAGTTTGTCTTGAAAATGTTGTCGTTTTAAATCAGAATTTATCTTGCCATGGAAAAAAGGGTTCTTAAAAATGTTTGTGCAAACAGGTCTGTTCTGGGCATTCCCAGGCTGCAGCTCTGGACTCATTCTGGCTTTTGGAGGCACAGTGGCTTTGAACTAACCCTAACCCTCAGCACACAGGTTTACTGATAAATTAAATGGGATTGATTATCAGCTTCCAATAAAGATCATAACTTTTTCAATCAAGGTTAAAATAGAAATGAGCCAAGGAGAGATTGTCCCCAGCACCATACAGAGCCCATGAGTTGACACACTGGTATTATTAATGTCCCTGTATAGAGACCAAGCGTGCCATTTCCCTTTGATTTTTCCAGTGTCTCCCAGAAAAGTTATCTCTTTGCCATCCCTCCCACCTGGATACTTGTCACACAGTCTGTGACCTCCCAGAGTTTCACTAAGAGCTCTCCTGGATGCAATGCTGAGCACTCCTTTTTCAGCCTCCCCTTCACCTCTCTGCTTCATTCCTTCTTAATCTCTCCTCAAACCTCTGTGGAAAATATATCTCTTCTCCCTTGCCTGTTTTTCTTAAATAATAAATAATAGCAGGAGAGAGAGAGTAGAATTGACTGGAGAACTCTATTATCTAACACTGTGAGGCATTTAGAAATAATATTGGGATGCACAAAACGCTGCCTAAACCCTGTCAGTGAAGGGTATTAGGACCAGGATGCCTGGATATAAAATGAACTGGAATTTTACAGGCCTGAGCATCATTATTATCCAGGGAGGTTGTGATTCTGACCAACATCACCCAGCTGGAATCATGGAGCAAAGACCAGGAATATGAATGATGGGAAAACCTGCCTGGAAGCCTCCTTGCGCCACCTGACATACACAGGATGGACATTAGCTATTTATGGGTGATTTCATCACTATTAAAGGTTTTATCTGCCATCTTGGAGCTTCCTCCCCAGATGTTCTTGCACATCATGAAGAGCCAAGGTTCACTTTAAAATCTGGTTCCTGTTAGCCAAATTTCCCCTCCCCACCTCTTTGGGTGACCAAACACTCATTTTGTAATGTACCACTCCCATTTTCCTCTGGGTCTCTTTGTAGTGGGGATCATTTTTAGATAAAACAGCCCCAGTGGCTGTGAAAGGGGATCTAAGAGAAGCTGGAGATGGAGCAGCTAGGGAAAGGGAGGTTACAGAGATGCAGAAATACCAAGGAGAGGAGCACTGCTGGGTGTACACACACGCACACCCATGGTAATCTCGTGTTCCCTCAGTAAATGTAATCCACAGTTTGAAATAACGCATTCAGTAGAATAACAAAATTAGGAACTGAGTGCCAGCTCCCTTCCCAGCCCCCACAGCTGCTTTGTTTGCTTCCTTGCAGCTGCTGCTCTGGTTTAATTTTCCAAGATGCCATTAGTTGGGAAATGGAAGCAAAAACTTCCCAGCCAGCTTGCACTGGTTTTTGAAGCTCCAGCTTTGCCTTTTCTTTTCCACCTCCCTTGCTGTGGATTTTCAGACAGGACTGAGGATGCTGCTGCCCATCCAGTGCAGCCTGCAGCCTTGTGGGCATCCCAGAATTCCATCTGTCCCTCTTTGCTGCTGGGTTGTTGACAGGGACCAGGGCTGGAGAATCAGAGATGGGTAGAAGGAGACCCTATCACAGTCAGGGCTGAGGATTAGCAGGGAGAAGCATGGATCTGGGCTCCAGCAGAGGTACTGGGTATCAGAGGCAATGTGCAGGAGGAGCAAGCAGTGAGGGAGTTGTCCTTGTCCCTTTGCTGGCCTCTGTTAGCCACAAAAACCCAGCATCATCTCAGCTGGTCAAACCATTCTGCCTCCTGAGAGCAGCAGGAAAGGGAATTACAGCAGTGTCTGCAGGGCCCAGGTAACTGTGCAGGAACTGTGGTAGTTCCTGGGTGGCTACCATGGCCTTGTCATGGATGTGGCCTGTTGTCATTGTCACCGTGGTGCCACACTTCAAGGTATCTCTGAGATTAAATCCATCATTCCAAAGCATTTCTGTTGTTATTCCACACTATCTTCATTCCTACCTTTTGCTTCTTACTCCAACAGCAAAAGGGACTCCCAAATCACCACTTTCCCGGTTGTTTTTCATGTGAGAGGTTTGCTGGTTTATTCCCAGGTTTTCTCAGCTCTGTAGGGGTTCAGAGGACTGGAAAAAGCCATGTGCAGTTGTGCTGCCAGGAGAATAAACTCAGGACAACTGGGCAAAGATGAATCAGGCAGGCAGGAGAGTTAAACCACTCATCTTTGTGGGATCTCAGCACTGGTGTTGCTCAGGCACACACCCACACCCACCACGGGCTGGGATGGAGGCTCTCAGAAGCCAACAAGATGAACAATTATGCCTTTTGTGCAAAGCAACAAGACCCACTTCTCCACTCACCAGTCATGTCCCGGGAATCTAATAAAAAGGGAGATTAGCCCCTCTTTCCTCTCTCACATCTCCTTAATGCTGTCATTTTATTCACACTTTGTAAAGCAAATAAACCAGCAAATTGCTTGCTTTAATGAGCTGAAATTAAACTCGGGCTGCTGATAAAATGCCATTTCTCCTTTCTGTTGTTGGGAAGGACTTGGCTGATAGGCAATGTATGGGAAAGAAGAGAAAACATACAGTGGGAGCCTTCCTGAATGTTTTTGAGTTATTTACTCCTGCTCTTCTTCATCCCCAGCACCTCCAATTAGATGGGGGAGGCACATGGCTGCTATAAGGAAAGGCTTTAGGGGATCAGCCTGGCAGAATCTGTGGGGAGTCTGTCTCTGCTCTTTGCTCACTCCACTAAAGCCCTCTGCCCACAGCCTCCCCTGGGAAGAGTGACATGAGCCTTCCTCTGCAAGGAAAAGGCTGGTTTGGCTCTGCAGAGCCTTCCCAAACACAGGTTGGCCCAGACAGGGTGGTTGGGTCACAGTGGGAGATAGAGGAGACAGAATCAGTGCTTGCTGAAGAGAATATGCCAAGGTGCATCCCTCCCTGCTGCCTGTGCTCAGTTTGGCAGGGAGTTTGTCCCTTTTCTGTGGGACATCCCTGGAATCCACAAGTCCATGGAGGAGGACAGGGAGATGCTGGAGCCAAGTGCCACCTGAAGGGACAACTGGGGCAAGCCATTGGTAATGGCTGTGCAGGTCAGGAACACCCTCATCCCACACCCTTGGGGGCAATACACATCCCCCCAGCATGCAGGAGGAGCTGGACACCAGGCTGCTCCCTGTGGCAGAGGAGAGTGGGCACACCTAGAGAGAAAGTCTCCACCTGCAACACAATACAAATGCTGGGATTTTCACCCCAACAAAAGGAGCTCAGGGTACTTTGCTCCAGTTCCCCCCCCGCCCCACCCCATGAAGTGCTATCATTATCTCACGGAACCAGAGAGGAGGCTGGAGTGCAGAGAGGTTAATTGAGTTGTGTGACACCACAGGGATGCAGCAGCAGACGCGTCTCAGTCTGGCACTGCAGCCCCTGTCTTGCTGCAGGGGTGCAAGGGGGGGCACTCACCTGCAATCTCCCAGGGAGCACAGCCCCTCTTCCCTTCCTTGCTGGCTCCAAGGACTCAGCTCTGTTCAAATGGGCTTCCAGGTACTGGCAGAGCATCCCAGGGCAGTGGTAGCACACAGAGGACAAGGTGGCCAGAAAGTCTCATGTGCAGAGAGCTGATGTAAGGGAAGGTCACCAAATAAACTGTTTTACTGCTTATTGCTACTGGCCTGTTTACCAAGGTGCAAACTGAATGCTAAACAGGGATCTCTGCAGTGAACATGGTCTCCTTCCCTGCCTGGTATTGTGGCTGGAAAAGAGCCTGGTTTCTTTGGGACAAGGGTCAGAGTATGGCATCTGCCTCTAAACACTCAGCCCCACACGACTGTCAGGTATGTAGCACCAGGAAAAGTCCAGCCTGGGCACTGTGAAAGGGTTTGGAAAACTGTTCCTGGGTTTATACTATTTTTCAGATTTAATGAAAGACAATTTGGATGTAAGATGTGGCCCTATCTCCTTCACAACTTCCCCAGAAACCTCCAGTTCTTACCAGCTGTGTTTTCAAGGAGTATTGGTGGTGTCTTCCCTGGCTTCTACTGTCTGCCTTTGGACAAGGGAGACAAACAGTGTTTCCGTTGCCAAAAAAAGTTCAGAGAAGGATTTTTCTAGATAGGCCATGATGATTCCTCTCCACTTGTGGGCAGCTCCATCTCTGCCACATCTCACTGCATCCATCCTACCAGCCCAGAGTTCTGTTTGGCAGTAGAGATATCCACAGCTGGTATTTTCAATATCTTGTGGAAAAGCATGACCCAGGAGATGCTGGTGCTCATGCATTTCCCACCTTTCCACTTTTGCCTTCCTGTTTCCCTGAGAAATTAGAAAAGGAAGTAAGAGCTGTCCATGGATATTTATACTTAGTCAAAAATGTAGAGGCAAAAAAAATGGAAAATGTGAGCCAAGAATGAGTTTCGCTGCTGGCAGCCCCACTGGTTTGTGTCTAGTGAAGACTTTTCCTAGTCTTAAAACAGCTGTTTTTGGTTGGGGAGGGAAGGTCTTGTCCCATCCTCTGCAAATGCTCTTGTTATGCCACTGAACGTCTGCTGATTTTCCACATCTCTTTCACCTGGGAGGGAGAGGCCTTGGAGAAAGGCAAAAAGCCCCAACCAGGGACAAGGACACTGAGTGGTTCACAATCACACCAGTGGATTTTGCAAGGAGTGCCCTGAAACTGCTGCTCAGGTTCCCAGAAACAGGCCAAGCATTTGATGCTTGGCTGCATCCCAGGTGCCACGTGGCAGTGCAGGCAGAGAGACACGGTGTCCTCGACCAGCACCCCTTGTGTGGGCGCTGCTGCTGCGCACACCAGCACACGAGACAGCCAGGATTCCCCTCAGCAAAACGCTGCAGCATCAAATCTACATCAGAGCGAGTTGTCTAGACTTCATCTGCTCTCAGTGGAGAGGAACAGACACTTCTGGGGCATCACTCCTCTCCTCCTCAGGTAGACACCTAAATAGGTCAGACAAACAATGCATGGGATGTGTGTTGGTCTCTCAACTGCCAAAAAAGTGATGCTGGACAAGGGCTCAGAGGATGACCTCAATGGTCAGTGACCACCTCTCCTTTGTGCTGCCAAATAGTTCCAAATAGGACCAAAGGCTCCTTGAGAGGTGGTTGCCTGAATGAGAAGGCAAGTGCCTAACTAAGAGGGGAGTTGGATGCATCTCCAACTCCTCTGATTGCTGTCTTTCCTTTGTGCTTAGTTTGTGCTTGTGTTTTGTTTTGAGCAGGTGAGCTGAGGGACCGAGCGGGGACAGCCGAACACACGGAGGCACAGGGAGATGGGGACCAGCGCCACGATGTGCAGCAAAAAGAAAACGAGGAGAAGTACTATAAAAAATGAGAGGAAGGCTTGCCTCTAAGCCTGGGCAACTCCTCCACACAGCCGCTTAACTTCATGACTCCCTCCTCGAGATGCCAGAGACCTGGTGATGTGGGACCA
This sequence comes from Eopsaltria australis, assembly GCA_034509425.1. Classification (NCBI taxonomy): domain Eukaryota; kingdom Metazoa; phylum Chordata; class Aves; order Passeriformes; family Petroicidae; genus Eopsaltria; species Eopsaltria australis. Next base: position 2,699,539 of record JAVTVJ010000220.1, on the reverse strand, counting down.
GCCTCAGCCACCAAGGCCTTGGTAGCAGCCCCTGGCTGCTGGCTGCCGAGTACCGTGGGCACCGAGGTCCGCTTTCTCCACAGACACTTCCCTCCCGTCTCCGAGCCATGAGGAGAAGGGAGAGGCAAGCAAAGCTGCCGAAGGAGCACTAGCCCACACCTTCCCGGCCCCTGTCCTGTTCCCCGCTTCCAGCAGACCAGGAACCCCTTCTCTGTGCTGCCCTTCCAGATGGCAGGTCGCCGGTGGGCCGCGACGTCAGCCCTCTGCATGTGCGTGGCGGCCGTGTCTCTCCTGCACGCCGGCGGGGTGCGGGCAGACTGCTGGCTCATTGAGGGGGACAAGGGCTTCGTCTGGTTGGCCATCTGCAGCCAAAACCAGCCCCCCTACGAGTCCATCCCCCAGCAGATCAACAGCACCATCGTGGACTTGCGGCTGAACGACAACAAGATCAAGAGCGTGCAGTACGCCTCGCTCAGCCGCTTCGGCAACCTGACATACCTCAACCTGACGAAGAACGAGATCTCCTACATCGAGGACGGTGCCTTTTCAGGACAGTTCAACCTCCAGGTGCTGCAGCTGGGTTACAACCGACTGAGGAACCTCACCGAGGGCATCCTCCGGGGCCTGGGGAAGCTGGAGTACCTCTATCTCCAGGCCAACCTCATCGAGACCGTCACCCCCAATGCCTTCTGGGAGTGCCCCAACATAGTGAACATTGACCTGTCCATGAACAGGATCCAGAGACTGGACAGCAACACTTTTCGGGGCCTAAACAAGCTCTCTGTCTGTGAACTCTACAGTAACCCCTTCTACTGCTCCTGCGAGCTCCTGGGCTTCCTGCAATGGCTGGAGGCTTTCACCAACATGACACGCACCTATGACCGGATGCAGTGTGACTCCCCACCCGACTACATGGGCTACTACTTGCTAGGCCAAGGCCGGACTGGCTACCGCAATGCTCTGAGCATGCTCTCTTCCCTTTGCACTGGTGGCTCCTACACTGTGATCCCTCGTTTTATCCCTCCCAGGTACCAGGTGACCACGGTGCCCTCCGAAAGCCCCTGCTCCGAGGAGGAGTGCTCCTCCGGCGACGGCACGACGCCGCAGTTCTCCCTGTTCACGCCCATCGGAGAGACGGAGGTGCGCCCCAACATCCAGGTGAAGCACCTCAACCACAACTCGGCTGTCCTCACCGTGCAGATCCCCTACCCCTTCAGCAAGATGTACATCCTCTCCCAGTTCGAGAATGGCTTCTCCTCCATGATCACCAAGCTCAGGAAGAAGGAGGAGAACATCACCGTGAGCAACCTAGTAGCACAAAGAGATTACACCTACTGTGTGGTCTCTGTTCACCAGTACTCCAAGTACAACCACACCTGCGTCACCATCACCCCCACCAGACCCAACCGCAAGGAGCCGGTGCCCACCCCTTCCACTGCCACCCATTATATCATGACAATCCTGGGCTGTCTCTTCGGCATGGTGATTGTCCTGGGTGTGGTGTATTACTGCCTGCGGAAGAGGCGCCAGCAGGAGGAGAAGCACAAAAAGGCTGCCGGCAGCATGAAGAAGACGATCATCGAGCTGAAGTATGGGCCAGAGATGGAGACCACCAGCATCACCCAGCTGTCCCAGGGACAGATACTGGGTGGGGAGACAGTGACCCGCATCCCCTACCTACCTTCTGCTGGCGAGGTCGAGCAGTACAAGCTGATTGAGAGCAGCGAGACCCCCAAGGCCACCAAGGGCAACTACATGGAGGTGAGGACGGGTGAGCAGCCTGAGAGGCGAGACTGTGAACTGTCCCTGCCGCCAGACACCCAGGGCTCTGTGGCTGAGATCTCCACCATTGCCAAGGAGGTGGACAAGGTGAACCAGATCATCAACAACTGCATCGATGCCTTGAAATCCGAGTCCACCTCCTTCCAAGGGGTGAAGTCAGGGGCAGTCTCCACGGTGGAGCCTCAGCTGGTGCTCTTATCAGAGCAGATCCCCAGCAAGCATGGATTCCTTTCCCCCGTCTACAAGGAAAGCTACAACCACCCTCTCCAGCGACACCACAGCATGGAGGCGGCCCCCAAACGCTCCAGCACCTCTTCCAGCGGCTCCATACGGAGCCCCAGGTCCTACCGCTCCGAGGGATCGGGCCACAAATCCGAAGCCAAATACATCGAGAAGACATCCCCCACCACTGACACCATCCTCACTGTGACGCCGGCCGCGGCCATCCTGCGGGCAGAGGCGGAGAAGATCCGCCAGTACAGCGAACACCGGCACTCGTACCCCAGCTCGCACCCAGGGGAGCAGCACGACAGCATGGGCGGGCGGAAACCCTCCATCCTGGAGCCTCTGACCCGTCCTCGCCCCAGAGACCTGGCCTACTCCCAGCTCTCGCCTCAGTACCACAACCTGAGCTACACCTCCAGCCCAGAGTACACCTGCAAACCTTCGCACAGCATCTGGGAGCGCTTCAAACTCAACCGCAAGCGGCACAAAGACGAGGAGGAGTACATGGCAGCCGGCCACGCCCTACGCAAAAAGGTCCAGTTTGCCAAAGACGAGGATCTTCACGACATCTTAGACTACTGGAAGGGCGTCTCTGCCCAGCAAAAGTCCTGAGTCCTCACACATCTCGTGACTTAACACACTAACTGGACCAAAAGAAATCCGCAGCAGCTATTTTTATTCAGACTGTCTTTGAAACAAAATAAAATTTAAAAAATAAATAAATGAGAGTCAATAAAGAAATAAAAGAGAGAACAAATAATGAAAAATCTATAAATATTCTATATAATATATAAAGTGAGATATTAAAATGTCCTCACGTTGGTGAGACATGCACCAAATTTGAACACAAACTTTGCAAAACAAACGGACTGTGGAGTGGGGAAAAAAAAAAAGTTTTGTTTCATTTTGATTTTTTAAAAAAATATAAGAAAAAAGAAAAAATTGAATATAAAATGAAAATGAAAGAGCGGGCAGAGAGCTGAGGTCTGGCGTTTCCCAATATTGCATTGCATGAGTCCCTATTCCGTGATTTTGTGGATTCTTTGTGAACAGTTTGTGTTCTTCCTTCCTTCCCTTCCAAAATCAACAGCAACAAAAACAGCAACAAAAACCAAAAAAGAGACCAGAAGGAGCTCCATCTTTTGGGCTGTTTTTGCAAACGGAGTCTTCCAGTTTAGACTTTTACCCGGTTGAAGGCCCGTTCACATTTTCACTCACTAAAAGGTTTTACCACACATTGCATTGTAAACCGAAGTCGTTAATTGTACAGAGAAAATTTCTATATTTGCAATGTTTGCTGTATAATGAGAAAGAGAGAGGAGAAAAAAAAATGATACTACATCTACTAAAAATATATATATATATATCTATATTCACCTGTTTGTACCAGGTTTTAATCATGGATTTTAGAGAAAGATGGAGTTTTGTTTGAAGGAGTTTTTTGTTGGTTGGTTGGTTGATGGGATATCTTTTGGACGGGGGAGTGTTTGGGTTTTTAAGTGTTTGGTTTTGATTTCTTCCACCAGTTGTCTGTGTCCAAGTTCTCATCACTTCCAAGTGCATTGAAGAAAAAAAAGGCACCTACCCAGGAAAATAGAGTCCCTCACCTTATTCCAGGTGGGAGACCACCACCATGCAATGGGATCTCTCCTGCCAATTAAAAGTTGTTGGTCTCTGTCCCTAAACAGATATAACTGGGCAGTGGTGGCCCTTGGTAGCAGCCACTGAGGGGTGGATCAGCCCCCCAGTTTCAAGCCAGGGAGCTGGTGATGAGTTAGAGCACAAAGCCTCTTGCTGCTCTGCGGAGAAGGAGAGAATGGAGGGGTGATTTTGCTTTTTGAGGTAAAAGAGACAGCATTTACAGCTTGCCCATACTGAGACACCCTGGGGAGCCCCTGAGCAGCCCGTGGCACTCTGAGACTGGAAGGGAAGGGGATGGCTCTGTGTCCAGGGGTCCACCCAACCAGTCACCCAACCAGTCACCAACACCGGTCCAAGACTCCACAGCTTTTTGCCCCATCTCTAAAATACTCACATGAGGTGAGAAGGGAGGTGGTGAGGCTATGAAGGCACTTCCAGGCCACACTGGTGGCCAAAGGACACAACTTTGTCCTGACCAGGTCCAGCTGAGTCACACACCCCTATGTCTCACCCACCCCAGGACCAACAAAAAGTGAGGGCTTCATGAGGGTCTGAGAGCTGCCCTGCTCTCAGGTGAGGGTGTGGGAGCCCATGGAGCCAGCACAGTGAGGTGCTAACCTCCCCAAATGCAGCCCTGTGAGGCCCTGCTGCTTGCCAGAGTTCTTTCCCTTGCATCCTGCTCACAAGTCGCTTTGGATGGACATCCTGAGTCCTGACAGATGAGCAGTAGGGCCTAGGAGCAAACCACATCCCATCCTGTTATTTCAATATTTCAAAGCGATTTTGACAGGTATTCTTGCAAAAGGTTATGCTTGTTCAGAAAGGAGCTGAGCCAGGAAGACACAGAGCAGGCTGGGAAGTGCACGAGTTCATTCCCCGTGGTTATTTGTGTAGACAACAAACCATTAGCAGGATTTCATAATAAAAGGCAGGTAATTTCTCTAGGAATGCATTCACTCTGCCTGATCAAAGGCACATTCCTCCACCTCCTCCAGGTGCCCCAGATCCTGCCCACAACATGCAGCTTCTCAGGGATGTTTCTTGCTCACAGGCAGTGAACAGGACCTGGAGGGGGAAGTTGAGGGTCACTCCTCTCTTGTTCAGTGCCACCATGGCAGGTCCCTCCCCAAATCTCAGCTGTTGCACCTGGACCAAAGCAAACTCTTCAGCTGAAACAGCCTTGCCTTGCAAACCCTGAGTGCCTCCTCATAGGACCATAGAATGATTTGGGTGGGAAGGGACCTTAAAAATCATCTAGGATTATAAAATAAAAAGTCACCATCATTTAGTTCCAACTCCCCGGCCATGGGCAGAAATTCCACCCACTAAATCAGGTTGCTAAAGGTCCCATCCAGGAGAAATAAGAGTTGGTCACCAAGGATGGATGATGGAAACAGTAGTGGGGCCTCCTGGCACTGTTTCATGGTCTCACAGGATTCCTTAGCAAGAGGCTGGAGTGGTCTAAGGTGGTGGCAGCTCATGAGTTAATTTGGGCTGAGATGCTCCAGTGCTGACAGTCACTGATAGATACCCAAGAGCTTCCTCAGCTGACCCCTGCATTGAGACCATTCCCACACCAGTTTGGAAATGGCATTGTGACCATCTCCATGGAGCTGGGAGCAATGGCCCAGCCAGTGGAGTGTGAGGCCTTGCTTTGGAGGCAGCAGCCAGCTCAGCTCCTTAGCTGGGGCCACTCATTTTGCTCCTCTGCCTCTGCTTCCTCCTCTGCAAGTGCTTCCTTGTGGCATTGAGGGCACAGGCTGGCTGGGGAGGCTCCATTAATTAATTGCCTGTCTGTGAAGCCCATTTAGCTCCTAGAATAAAAGCTGCTATCGAAATGAGAAGCTGTTAGTGGTGTAAAACAGCAGGGGCAGATGAAATCAACGCCTGATTCTGTTTTCACACCAGGATTTCACTGGTCATAAACCAGCAGAGACCAACACAGGGATGTGATACAGCAGGGCTGGCCTTTCTAAATTAAACACTTCCCACGTGCGAAGTGTCTGCAACTGGAGAAAAGGAGGATTAGAAAAAGTCTAGGCCCATTTATCTCCAAGGTATCGGTAAGGCATCACCCTGTACCCCATTGTTGGGGGCTCACCACAGCTCTCCAGATGGTTCCTGGGCTGCTGAGCACCTTCCAGCCCCTTGCCCTCCCTCCAAAACAAGGTGCAGTCGTGGCAGCTGTGGTCCACATCCCTTGGCAGGAGATGCCATAAAATGAGCTGTGAAAAAAGCCAGACAAGAAAAAGGAAGAGGTCCCACTGTCCCCAGGGCCACCACCCCATGGATGAGCTACAGGGGTGCCTCTCACAGGGCCTGGAGAGCTCTGTCCACAGCATCTTCCATCCCTCCAAGGCAGCTGCTTTACAGACGCCTCTGAGGACAGAGGGGGGATTTCATTACCTGTGACCTGCTGGGTGTTTTTGTTCTTTGTTTTGTCTCCTGTTCAACCACCAAAGCTCTCAAGCTGCTTCTGCAAAGAGAAGTGACACCTTGTCCAGCCAGGCTGCTCCTGCTGCCCCAAGACTCGTCCAAAGGATGAGGGCTCCCCACCAAGCCAAAAGGAGAGGGCACAGGAAAGGCATGTTGGAGTGAAGAGGAGGGGAGGCTGGGGGAAGAAAATAATCACAGTTCCCTGCAGTACGGTCACAGCCCTAGGGCCTTGTGGAAATGTATTTGCTGATGCCCTTTCTGTATCCACAAAACTGCTGTTACCTCAACAACCTGTCTTCAAGGGCAAAACCAAGGCAGCACTAAAAAATCCCCCCCTGATTCCTCTCCCCATCAAGGACAGCTTCTAGTTAGAGAGTAAATCCAAGCCCACATTACTCATGGCCCAATCCTCACTGTGGCCTAGAGTCAGCAAGGGATCCTGCCTCGTGTTACAAAGCCTGTGTGACATCTAGAGCCTGGATATTATTTAAAAATCTGCAAATTAGGACAGAAACATCCCTTTATATAGACATATACCATTTAAGCCCAGCATTCCTGAGGGCACCTGCCAGCCCTGGTGTGCACACCAGGTGTGTCCATCTGTTCCAGAGCATGGCCTGTGGGAAGGGCTGTGCTCACAGACAGAAAGGTGGAGCAGCACAGGGTGGCAGTGGTGGCAGGCACTGCCTGCCCAGCCACCTCCCTGAGACAGCAAGGAAATCGAGAAGGCCGCTGGGGGCTGCCTTCTTCTTCAGAGCTGATGGATGTTGGAGGTGTGAACTGCCCCCTGCCCACCCAGCATTTGGGTCTCCTTCAGCTGAGTTTGCCATTAAACCAGGTGCAGATCCCACGGGAGGGATCTATGAGGGGGCCCTAAGAAGGGGAGGTGCTCCCCTGCACCACCCTGACCAGAAAACAGCCAGACTTCATTGGCTCTGCCAAAATCAAGCCAGTGGCTCGCAGTGCTTCATGGCTGCTGGCACCTTTCCTAGGGCTGCCAGGGAGCCTTCCTTCTTCCAGCCCCATTGATGCTGATGGATCAGCCCGTGCATCAACCCTTGGGTGATGCCCAGGGCTGCTGGAGAGCTAGAGGCACAGCAGAGCCCTGGGCTCAGCAGCCCAGCCAGCTCCTGCTCCTGCTCCTGCACGTTCCCTCACTCCCAGCAACCTCAGCCAGCTCCCCTCCAAATTCTCCCCCCTGCCCATTTTTGAGGTCAGTCCTTCCCTGAGTCAGAGCCAGGTCTTGGCAAACCAAGAGCTCCGCTGCCCGAGATCCCCAAACCCATCCCGGTGTTGGATGTGGCTCTGCAGAGATCGGGAGCAGTGACACACCCCCCTGGCCAGGCGCCGGCTGCAGCCCGGCTCCTGTCGGGCTGTGGAGCAATAAATCACCTCGTCGGCAGGAGAAGGGGTCAGCAGGGGTGGAGGACAGTGCGGTGGAGGTGGCATCACCGCACGGATCCTTCGGGGGAGGAGGGGTCCGGGCAGGCAGCGGAGGATGCGCTGCGGCGCGGCTGGAGCGGACCCAGGAGCGCGGATCGATGAGGGTAATTGAAGCCAGCGCGCACTGCGTTGGGCTATTTTTAGCGCAGCCAGCAGAGCAGGAATTTGGGAGCCCAAGTCAGAATTTATTTGCATCTGTGAGCGCTCGTCAAGGGGAGGACCAACAGCAACACCCAGCCCGGGTGCAGCAGTGCCCTGCTCTGCGTTTTGGGACCTCCTCACCTTGGCTTCAGCTCCTCTTCAGTGCACATCCTATCCTTCTCCTCTGCAGTGCCCTTTGGGGACAGTGTCAGTCCCCCAAAGCTTGGAGCTGTGAGCACGTGGATGCACATGGACACAGCAGAGGAGAGGGGATGAAGAGTTTATTTGGGAAAAGCACTGATCCTACCTTAAATGTGTAGAGTGTGTGAACAGGTCTTGTAGCATGGCTGCAACACTGCCATGGCCAGGCAGGTGTGGACTTCAGAGGTGCCCCAGCCTCTCCTCCAGCTCCTCTCTCCCCATTTCCTCACCACAGGCTTCCCACCATGGGCCCTGGGGCAGTTTTTCTGGGTAAGTGTTCTGAGATGAAATTGTTCTCCAGAAAGAGGAGTACAGCACATTTCCTTTCCTTCATCTCTGACCCCCTGATGCCAGTGGTGCCCAAGGCACTGAAGGTGCTGAAGGTGCTGGTGGGCATGGCTGGAGCTGCTGGAGAAACCAACTCAACTCCTTGGCTTGGAGCAGTGACTTTGGCTTCACCTGAATTTACTTAGGCTCCAATTTTTCACATCTCTGTGTCACAGCTTCTGTTTTACCCCTCTCAGGCAGCTCACCAGCACCACCAGAAGGGTGGTAGAGATTATACAAATGCTGTCTTGAGAGTTTTGCTCATTCCCACCTCTCCCCGCCCAGAACTTAATGGAGGGAAACCATCTGATCCAGAGTGAAGCCAGTTTTCTGGACTCAGTTTCCTCTGTGCAAGGGATGAGAAGACACAGAAGTACCAGGGATGTGGATTTTCATCACATGGGGAGTAGCCAAGCAGGATGTCAGTTTTTACTTTAATTTTGCTGCCCTTCCTTTCAGTTCAAATTGGATGTGGACATGCCTGTTTCCATCCCTCTGCAACCTCCCTGTCCCTGCAGAGTAACCAGAGGAGCCTGCCAAGTCTCCAGGTCTGTGTGTGTGTGCCTTTTCAATAATTCAGTGGGAATGTTAATCACAGGGCTGTGCTGTTGTTCCTGTACGAGCAGATCACTTCTCACATCCCACCAACATCTGTTTTTTCACACTCAGCTCAGCTGTCTGGCAATAGCCATTTGCTGCTCACCTTTACTTGCCTTGCCATTAAAGAGCTCATTAATGCACTCCATCCTTGCTTTCTTTGGGACGAAAAGATTTCCATTTCTGTCTTTTATCAGCTTTCATACGGCGTATAACCTGTCCTCCCTTCACCATGCAATGCCCTTTTCTAATGAGCTCTTCTCTCCTGGTCCATCTCATCCATTAAGATCTGTGAGTGCTGTCCCCTGCACTGTCTTGCTCATCTCCTGGGCTCTGCTCTGGTTCTATCACATCCCTCAGAGTTTTCAGCTATAAAAGGAAACAATCAACCCCACATACAACATCCACATTTCCTCCCACCCCACTCGCTTTCCTAGCAGCCTCCAGTCTGGCTCATCCCATCACAGCACCCAGCCTTGCACTCCTGCATCCTTGCAGAACCCCCTGGCTGGCTTGACCTGATCTGCAGAATTGTGATGGAAATCCTCACTTTGTGTGTGGTGCTTGCAGTTTGTCTCTGCTGGGGGCCTCTTAAATCTGTTCCTCTCCCTCAGCATTGCTTTTATGCAGCAGAACTCTCCTTGGGCATCTCCTGCCTTGCAATCAAGAGCTCCCAGCCCATCCAGACACAGGAGGCCTCTCTGGGTACTGCAAAAGCTCCTCTGTGGTCTCACAAGTAAACACTGGCACTCTTCATGCAATGCAGCTAAATTAATTAATCTTGTTCCACCACGTTTGGAGCCAAGACACAAAGGTTCCCATTCCCTGAAGCTGGAGCTTAAAGTCTGCTTGTCCGAAAAGTGCTCTCCTGCCCCACCTGGGATTTGTGTTGCAGTAAGATTGGAGGAGTGGCAGCAGAGCAGCTCTTGGGAGTAGCTCCAAGGGGCTGGCAGAGCCAACAACCCCCTGGACAAGTGGCCATGGGCACAAACCATCTGCCACCATCCAGCTGAAACATCCCTGATGTGTCCAGCTCAGCTTAGGCTGACACAGACCTTGTGTGCTCAAAACCAGTTGTGCTTTGGGTTTTCTCCCCAGCAATCTCAGGTGCTGCAATTTATTACCTCTCCATACAAACCTGATCTCAATTATATCCTCAGATCATTCTGGCTGTAACAACACTCCCACCCACCACAGAGGTTGCACACACATCCATCTCTGCCTGGGAAATCCCAGGCAGAAGCGTGGCAGCCCCACACATGACAAACCCTTCACGAGCTGACAGCTGACAGGCCCTGAGCTGTTCCACAGCTGCCTCCAGCCTTGCACGGTGATCACAGCTCCTAAAAGACAGATGCAGACACCAGGGCTCTGGGTATGATGTGCCAGGAGGCTGTAGCAGAGGCTGGGGAGGGCAGGTGCCTGGTATTTCCCTGGCAGAGTTTGCAGCCAGGGAGAACACTGAGCTGAGGGGTGGGCTGGCTTCTGATCTCCCACCATCTCACCCTTGTGTCCTGAAGACCAGATATGTCCCAGCACAGCTGTCAGGAGTGGAGAAGCAGAGATGGAGGTGCTGGAGCAGAGCTGGGAGCTCCAGAAAGCACCCGAGATGGCAAAACCCTTTTGGATACAGTCGTGAGGCTCCTCTGGCTGAGGTGACTGAGAAGTCCCTGCCCCAGGGTGGCTTTGAAGAGGAGACAGCCCACCTGTGGCTGTGAAGGACTAGTCCATCCAGTCTGCTGCTCTGAAGCTGTCAGGAGATGGATTCATCCACTGGTGTGAAGTCTGAGCCAGTGCCACTCTCTGCAAAGCCACGGACAGACACGGGTGAGATCCCAGGTCTGATGAGAGGGATCGATTGGCAGCACAGCACAAAGCCCTCAGAGAAGAATAAACCAAAACATCACAAGATGCCAGCAAGTGGGAGGAGACAGCTTATCCAGGGAGCTAATTTAGCTGGAAGGAAAGGGAAAGGATGTAAGATGTTCTCCTATTAAGAAAAACAGCATGCAAGAGCAAGGAGCTGGAGGTTGAAATGCCTGACTGAAAGTGATGTGGATGCATTTGAGTTTAAGAAGCCAGAGCAGAGCTGGGGCAGATGCTGGACCCAGAACTAAGGCTATTTCTACCCAAGCTTGAAAGGCAAAGGTTAGAATGAGACTTGCAGAGACCTGGAAGCCACTGAGGTGGGTGAATTGTAAGTGGCACCGTGTTTAGTCTGAGCAGAATGCATGAAACCAGATAATGTAATTGAAAGGGTTATTTAAACGGAGTATTCAGAGGGAAAAATAAAGCATTGCAGGGAAAATAATAATACTTAGCACTTGTAATGTGCTTAGCATCTTCAAAAACTGGTCAGCCATTAACTGATTGCTCCTCTGCTCAGTCCAAAGGCTAATAAAAAGGGATGGTTCATTTAGTTTTTTCACAGCTGAGCTTCTCAATAAGGCATGAGGAAGTGATCGCTGCTCTCCAGCATGTTGGTAAATAAACAGTTGGCAGTAGGAAAATACAAAATCCTCTCAGCTCTTGGTCACAGCTTTGTGCTTGGCTCCTTCCTTCCTTCCTCACCTTGATTTTGTCCAGACCAGACCTGTGACAGGGAGTTTGTCTGGAGGGCTGGCTGGGGAGCCTGCCATGGATGGGGGCCAGGCTTTCAACAGCTCCAACACTTGGGGTCTCCTGCCCAGGAACTGCCCCTGTGCTCCTGTCCACGTGAGCAGGGATGTGGAGTCTGCAGAGCTCCTGTCCATGTGTGGATGGGGTGGGTGACTGGGGCTCGGAGAGACCCCACCCGTGCAGCCCAGTGGCCTTGGCAAGTGCAAAGGCTGAGGCAACCAGGCAGCCTTTTGGACAGCAATAAAGAGGAAAGTATTTTGTACTTGTTTTACTTAAAAGGCAAACAGTTCTTTTTGTGTTTGATGAGCAAGCGATTTCTTAAACTCTGCAGGGAAAACGTGACACACTTGCACCTCGGTGATTTCCAGCTCTTTTCTTGGCAGCAGCACTGGAGGAGCAGAGAAATGCCTGAGCAGCTGCCCCACACACACTCTCTGGGGATGGCCAAGGGTCTGGGGGCTGGTCAGGCCTAAAGGGAAGCAGCCAAGAAGAGGTTGTCAGATGGAGCCATTCAGCCTGACACGTGTTCAGTCCCAGCATGGGTGAACACCAAATCCATTGTCAGGTGCTGCCACAGGCTCCACGTTGTGGCCCAGGTGCAGCCACTCACTCAAAACAAGCAGCCCATTTGTGATAGTTTCTGGCTTTACCAGCTTAGACACCCACTAAAACACTGGCCTCACCACTCCAGAGAAAGGGAGTTGCCCAGATCTCAGCTGCCCCTATACAGGTGCCCTGTTTTTGGTGCAGTGATGCTCCAGACCCTGCTTTGCAGAGACCCTGCTCCAGGTGTCCCAGCCCCATGCCAGAGGGATGTCACCATAGGGTCCCATCGGACTGAGCAAGGTCTCCAGCTCACCCTGAGCTGCTGGGACAGCAACCAGGAGAAGGTGATGGTTCACCCATGACCTGCCCAATCCCAGCCACAGAGACAAACTCCTAGAAGATGTTAGGAAACTGTTTTTCTACCTCAGTGTTGGGTGATCCAAGAGGGGCCATGCTGCTTTATACAAGAGATGCACAAGAATTCATCTCTGAAAGCTTTTATTGGGATAAAATACAGCCCCCCACCCCCCCGCCACCATGACAAAGGGCTGAACTTGGCTTTTCTAGGACATGTCCAGCAGCAGAAGGGCCATCATCAAAAGCCTTTGGTGGAGACAGGGGCTGAGGGACCGCATATTCCCCTGCGTTTTTGCCCCAGGCACTGCCTCCTGCTCTCTCACAGCTGTGCTTGCGGGTTTTGTGCTTTCTTTCTCTTTCTTTAGGTTTTCTTCCTCTTAAATGAAACATTCCCCAACTGTGCTGTGAGCATGGCCCTATGGACCCTGTGCTGAGAGAATGAGCCAGGTGAGAGCAGGAGGAGGTGAGCAGGGACTCCTCTCCCCAGTGTTATCCCTAAATGCCTCTGCCCTGAGGCAGGTTTTGCTTGAGGGAGGCATCTGGGTCAGGATCTTGATAATGTACAGTGCAGGATGTGTCCTCCTCAATCTGGGGGACCTGGGGAAAGCACTGAGCACAGCGAGAGCAGCAGCCTTGATGGGCTGCTTAAACACCTTTCTGACAGGAGGAAATTTGGGATGTGGTGTGCTAAAGAGGCCTTGTTAACTTCTGTGAAACGCTCACGTACAGCCGGGCAGCAGCTACACGGGCTGAGAAGGCTCTGCTGATCTTCCCCTGCCTGCTCCTGCCATAACGAGGCCCAATGGGTGTGTGTAAACAAAGCAGGCATCTCCCTCACTGGACCTCATGCATCATTTATAGCCAGCTTTTCCGTGGCACAAGAAACATTTACATATGCCGGCATTAATTCCGAGCGCCACTTCAAAGCCATCTCTGTCTAATGAACCCCGTGCGCTGCGCACAGCAAATTCCACCCCAAAAATAATTAGCAACACACGCCACCAAAGCGTTACAAGGGGAACGCAGCACACCACCTGCTGAAGCAAAATGAATGCCTGATTTATTTATTTTTTGCCACTTTTCAGCAATATTCAGGCACTGACTCAAAGCTGCGCTCTGTTCTCAGCCCCGGGAAGCGTAACGTTCCCACTCTGCTTTCCAGGCTGGGAGGAGATTGATTTGGGAGGGTTATACAGAACCATAGAAAGGTTTGGGCTGTAAGGAACCTCAAGTATCATCTAATTCCAACCCCCCCCACCATGGACATGGGCAGGGCTTATGTTTTTCTTACATCACAACTGGACAGAGCTATGCAAGACCCTGCTGATTCGTCCGTGCCAGAGGTGCCAGAGGGATTTAGGGTGCAGGCAGCTCTGTGACCCTTCCTCTGAAGCTGCACAAGTCCCAGGCTTTTGGGATGCTGTCACCAGCTGACCAGTCACAGGCTGGTGGCTGGGAGCAGGACAGGACTCATTGAATCTCACCCTGATCTGACATTCCCACTGAGGCCTTAGCCCCTGAGTGGGATCAGTCTCACTGAGAGAAAAGGAAATTGGAAATGAGATCAGGAGTCGAAGGTTTTGGTGCCCCTACCAGCCATGGTGCTCCCACCCTGTGCTGGCTGCAGGCAGTCCTGCTGTGAACAGCTCAGGGGACAGAGCTGGCTGCACTGAAATGATTTCTTTAATCTCTGTCAGAGCTGCCCAGCCCAGCTCTCAGCAGGAGGAGCGGCATGTTTAACTCAAAGCCTGATGTGGTGGCATTACTGTAGGAGACCCAGGTCACAAACCACCATGGTACAGAGATGGAGACCAAACCTGGAGGTGGCTGTGGGCACAGGGGGACCAGCTGTGCCAGGATGATGCTGGGATCCTGTATTCTCCTGGTTCTGTCCTCCTGGAGTGGAAGGAAGGTGCTCTGCAGGGCACTGCTCTCAGCCTATGTGTCCCTCCAGCATCAAACCATGGAATTCAAATTGTCAGTCTCTGCCTTGTTAGGATGCAAGGGGTTAAACTGTTCTTCCTATGCAAATTAAGCTTAATTAATCCTTTTCATCAGTTGCAAATATACCTTCTGAACCCTATTAAAAACATGAATATGCAAATTCAGACCTTTTTTAATACTCATTTTCAAGGACTTGGAGTCAGGCTTGATTATTCGATTCCCGTTAACAGCCTGTAAAACCTGGTGCAAAATTTAATTTCCATTTTAAGTTACAAAAAAAAAAAGAATCTGTTGGTAATTAAGCTAATTACAGTGTTACACTAAAGAGGAGACAAACAAGGAGGACAAGATCATTCATTACATTTAACACTGGTTACAGGACCTGGGGACTGTCCTGTGTGAAGCCAGGAAACAGCAGTGATGGAAACAGGGTGTGTGTGAGGAGGCTGTGGCTTTTGGGGGGCCTGGTGCTTTCCTTACCTTGGGAACAAACCTGCTTCAGTTCCATGAGCCATTCTCCTCCTCCTATTGAGGACAGAAGCAAGGAAGAGAAGGTGCAGCCAGGCTGGAGGGGTCCTGTTGGTGTCGTGGGGTCTCTGTATGGGTCAGGAACACACTTGGGGTTGGAGTTTCAAACTAACCTGTAGAACCACCTTCTCTGCCAGAGCTGAGCATCCTGTGCAGGTGGGATTTCCATCCTCCCTGAGCACTTTCTCTGTGTGAGGGGTGCAGAGGGGAGATTTGCTGACAACTCCCTTTGCACTGGCAAAGCCATCAGGGAAGACATGACAAGACTCTGCAGAGGCATCTACAAACTGCTGCTCCACAGCCACGCTGGGGGGAAAATGAGATAGAGGATGTGACCCCCTATTGCTCATGCTTGTGGCCAGCACATGTTGGGAGATGTCAGCCAAACCAGCTCAACCCACGCCTCCCTTGTGGTCACCCATCATTTCTGGCAGTCAGTGTTGGTGGCTCTCAACGTGCCCATCAACCATCCCATGCCTCCAGGATTTGCCTGCATGTAATCTAAAAAAAAGTAATGCTATAGACTGTTAATTATGGCTTACCACCACAGTGATCTCTTAAGATCAGTCCTTAGGATGCCCAGTGTCTATTCTGCACTTGGTGCTTTCTAGAGAGTTTGCAAAGTTAATTTGTGCCTTACCAGAGCTGCAATCCCCACCCCGGGAGGGCAGCACGGCCTCGAGGGCTCAGGTGAGGAGTCCCACACATCACACAGGGCATGCTCTGCACGCAGGAGGTCAGGGCTCAGTGCCCAGGATACCAGTGCAGGACACTCCAGCACTGAACTGGAATGTTGGCATTGCCTACAGACTGACCCAAAGACATCCAACACCAGCAGGACGAACCCACCCAAGGGATTCATGCTATCTCAGGAGTTTCTCTTGCTCCTCCTCATCTCAGCACAGCTGCCAGCACGAGCAGCTCGGCTCCCCATGGATCCGGTTCATTCCTCACCATCGCCTCTCCTCTCCAGGGCTGTTCCTTCCCCTGCCAGGACTCACGGCGAGAGGAGCTGTCACTTCCGAGCACTCACGGGCGGCTCTGCCTCGGAACAGCGGCACTGGAGCAGGAGCTGATCACGTACACGCCCAGGGGCTGCAGCGTGACTCCCAAAACCAGCTGGGGAAAGGCACAGGCACACGGAGGAGCCAGGAGAGCTGTGCTGGGGAGAAGGGTGAAGGAGGGACAGTGTGATTCACCCTCACTCCACTGTGTACAAGGCTGTGCATGGTCGGTGGGGAGTGGGAGGTACCTCCAAAATGAAGGACCCAAGTGACATCCACGGTCTGTGTTTCTTTTTAGAAAGACATTCCTTGGCAGTGGTTATGGGGCAGCCTGGCAGATGAACCAGTCACTACCAGCAGAGTGAAGTATCTGCCATTGTACAGCCCAAACGCCACCCAGCAGATCCTCCTAAAGAGGAAACGTCCATCTGCCAAACTTCAGAGCCTTTCATCTGCCCAGAGAACATTTGTCCCACCACTCTGATACCAGAAGTTTCTGATCGTGTCAATGGAGTGTGACAACAGAGATGATAAGGGAAGGGCTCTCACCCTCTAGCCAAGCCCTTCGACCTGCCTGGTGCATCTTGTCAACTGTATCATATCTTGGGGGGAGTTAGGGATGCAGAATCACTTTCTCAGTTCCTGCAGGCAATCAACTTGCTCCCCGAACCATGAGATATGATTGCCCTTATTACTTTAGCTTGCATAGCAGAGAGCCTTGTTAATGGTCATAAAATTATCCAGTCCTTATTTAAATCCTACAGCCGTCTGTGTTTCAATGACCTCCTGATGGTCTCTGGCTTTGCTCCAGGCTGAAGAAGCATTAGAAGGACCAGGAAGGAAAAAGAGACAGTGGGAGGATTAAAGAAAAAAAAAACAGAACCACAACAAGCAACAGTCAACAAAGAGAATTCAAAGTGAAACAGGGAATATTAAAGAGAGCTCAATCAGTCAGCTGGAGAGTTCAAAAAAACATAACCTGTCATGAAGAGAAGGAAGCAGCATCAGGTAAAATTAGCAACACTAATAAACTCATCAGCACTGGAGCCTGGGCCAGGAAACAGCACAGGGAAGATGAAGGGGTTGGTGGAGGCTTGATCCTATGTTGGGGAAACAGAAGAAAACTGACACAACCTGAGGGAATGTGCTTTGGTGGAGGAATGTGGTTTGGGTGGAGACCAAAGACATGGGCTTCTTCTGAGACCTCTAGCAGCAAGAAGCTGCCTTCGTGCTCCTTAACTTACATGGCAGCATTTTCTTTAAAGAGTATTTTTCTTCTGTTCTGTTCCTTGTACTTGTTCTGAGGGAAAACACGCACAGAAGGAAGGCTGGAGCCACAGACACCGTGGGTGGAAGGAACAGAGGAGCTGCTGGGATGGCCTGTCCAGGGCTGGGCTTTGGCCACTGATCTTTCTGGAGCAAAAATCTCCTCTTTCTTTTGGATAAAAGACTGTTCCCCTGTCCTTTCAAATAACATCTGCAAACCCCCAGAGTACCAAATGATTTTACAATAATAATCCTCCAAAAGTGAAACAAGAACTGGAAAACCCCCAAGCAGCCGTGAACTGTTTTAATGTAACCAAGCTCCAACACAGATTTCCATCAATTTTGCAGCAAACCTGAGTCATGAAATTAAAAGTAGCATCAGCATATTTCCTATTAGCTACAGTTCCTTTTTCAGAACAGATCATACATTCCTACCCTATTTTTCTAGACACTTGTGTCAATGCGATATCATCAGATGCCGTTCAGTCTTTCCTCTTAGCCTGAAAAAAGCTTTCCTGTTGGGAAGGATGGGATTTTAATATTTTAAAAAGACTTCGTGAAAAAGCTTTGCTGATTTTTTATTTATTTATTTATTTATTTATTTATTTAATATCCCTCCCCTGATCAGAGTGGGTGCATTTTGTAGCTTTTAAATATCATGCAAGTTTTAGCAACGCCGCTATTAAATCCGAATCTGCTGTCACAGCAGGCAGCAGGAATGTGATTCACACCAGCACAGAGAGCCTGTTCCAGCTCCTGTCCTTAGCTACAGTCACCTGGCATCAGACACCACCATTGTTTTCCCAATGTCTCTGGACAGCTAAAAGCACCAACAGAACCAATCCTGCCCTGGTTGTGACCTCTCCCACCCCGAGCAGCACAGCCCCACGGGGTCTGGCATCACCTCAGTGATAGCTGAGGAAGGCTCTTGCCTGCCACCCCCTGGGGTTTATTTTGACATGTCAGCCCAATTCACACCACTCTCAGCTGCCTCTGAGCCCACTGCTGGGTTGGGAAATGGAAAGGGCAGGTGCTGCTCAGTGTTTGGAGTGAGGGAAGGGGAGCAATGGAGAACCAACAAGGCTGGCACTGCAGCTGTTCAGAAATGGAGGTGACTTCTTCCATCCATACCCTGCTCTGCTCCTGCCCTTCACCCTCTAGGTACCCACCTCCATCATGGCTCCATGCTCTTCCCCCTTCTCCTTCCCTTCCTCCTATAGTGCTACATGGAGAAGATCCCAAACTGACATCTACAAACTCCAAACTTCTCATGGTATCACACACTCCCAGGACAACACAAACAACACGTGACAACACCAAGAGCCAGGAGCCACAAAAGCAGAAGCAAAAGGCTCCAGGGTCAGAGATGTGCCATTAGGAGAGGCACAAATCTGGGAAAACCTGCCTTAGGCCAGAGCTCTGCTGCTTTCAAAACCATTTGGCAGCACCCAACAGCTCCATGCCCATTTGGTGTTTGTAGATGCACACAGATGGACAGGGCTGATTTGCAGAGGAGCAGGGACTCACGAGCAGTTTGAGTGAAGGGAAGCTTCAGGCAACACTGCAAACAAGACGGTGCTCTCTCTCACACACACACACACACACACAGACTCCTGCAGCCATGCACCAATAAATCATATTTTACAGCCTACAGCACATAAACCCAGCGAGCGTGCATGGAAACCCAGCGAGCACACGCACGCTCGTGAGCACTCCTCCCTCTCCCCTCCAACCAACTGCAAATTTATTATCCAGCTCCCAAGATTTTCTAAAAGGATTTTCTACAAACAGGGCTGGAGCTTTGAAAGGGATGAGCCAAACCCAGATGGGACTTGTGCCCTCACGACCTGGGGTGGTGGCAACTGGGATCTCTGTTTGCAGTGCCCTGAGGGGCTGCACTCATGGAGGGGGGATGCAGGGGATGGTGAATACGGTGGCAGTGCCTCTGATGGGCTGCCAAACCCATGGAGCTCATAAAGGAAGGAGCAATCAGTGTGAAATTCAGTGTCACAGTTACTCCCTCATGGCTCAGACAAGCAGGATAATGACAGTGGCAGAGATGGGAGCTGCCATGGTGTCAGGTACAGCCAGAGGTTTGGGGCTTCATCCTGAATTCAGTGTTTGAACTAGAAACTGGGGAGTCTAAGCTCCTCTTCTCCATGGCCTACAGGTGGCCCAAGTGGCTTTGCCATGGTCACACCTGCACATGAACAACTCTCAGGCTTCCATGTGTGAGCCTTACAGAAGTCAAGCTTCCCAAAAGTCGCAGTTTCATGTGAGCCCTGTGAACTCACTGTGCAGCAGCATAATGCCAGGAGCAGGACAGGGATGGTGCTGGCCAAAGCAGGACGGTCACCCAGCAGCTCCCCAAGCCATGGACAGGTGCTGCACCACGCCAGCACATCCAGCCAAGCACCCATCCTCACCACACACCTCTC
Source organism: Eopsaltria australis (assembly GCA_034509425.1). Taxonomy (NCBI): domain Eukaryota; kingdom Metazoa; phylum Chordata; class Aves; order Passeriformes; family Petroicidae; genus Eopsaltria; species Eopsaltria australis. Next base: position 2,680,044 of record JAVTVJ010000220.1, on the reverse strand, counting down.
CCATCCATGCTGCTGTATTAAACTTAGTTGAACAAATCAGTCCTGCTGGGAGAACGGGGAGCAGAGCAGTAACTCATGTCTCCTCCCCACTGGAGGCGTCTCGGAAGCCGACAGTGTGTTCTCTCCCAACTTATTATCCCTTCACTCTCGGGAGGCACCTTTCCATCGGGCAGAACGTGTTCTCCCTTGTCGCTCTCCAGCATCGCTTCTCGCCTCACCTGTGTTTTGCTAAGATAGAGGGTTTATTGTAAACTTATTAATTACTTCATTTCTCCCGCAAGGAGCCAGGAGAAGAATTTTCCGCGGCAGCCAGGATCTGCTATTGTGTTGGTGGCGGAGCTGGATGCGGCTGACGTCATGATTCATTTTCCCCATGACTGGGGAAGGCGACTCTCCGTGCCACGCTGTGCATATGAATCAGGCAGCCTTCCCCTGGCACAGCATGCCCAGCAATTCATCTTCCACCGGGACTTCTTCAGGCAGAAGAGAAAACGACAAACTTTTGCTGTTGCGCTTCCCTGCAGAGAGGAGGGCTGGGGAGATGGGGGCTGCAGCCTCCCCAGATCTCATGCTTGGTCCTCCACCTCTGATCCGGGGGTCGACAGCAGATGTTTTCTGTGCCTGTAGACACATCAACAGGTCTCCAAGTGCCTCCAGCAAGCCTGGCCAACCCTGCAGTCACTGAAAGTATCTCTAGCCCGCTCACTGCTACCTTCTCTTCAAGCTCAGGGAATGTGTTCCTGCTGAAATCAGGAGGAAATCAATATACAAAGAAGTTTATAGCAAACTGATTTAGTTTAAGGCAGTGGGAGTTGGGACTCAGTGATCTCTAAGGCCCCTTCCAACCCAAATCATTGATGATTCTATAATTTTATGAATGAGACTTGCCTGGAAAAAGAGAGATAATGATGTCCTCCCTTCTCAAAGTACTACCAGCATCAGACCATTGATGTGTTCCACATGTGGGAAAGCACAGCAAGGCACACTGTGCATCCCAAATAAGAGTCGTACACCTGGTTTGGGAAGGGACACTTTATTGTTATGACAGAAGAGATATATCCATTATAACACAAAATGTCAGACTTCTGGGGGTGCTCCACCCTCCATGGAGGGCAGGAGGAGGGAGACCTCCCAAAACAGGTACCCACAGGGTGGTGTCAGGCAGCAGGCTAAAGCTACCAGCATTGAACACAGCCCAAACTGCTCCTTCCACTTTCTACAGTCCTGAGATAACCAAGAACCCTAAAGTCTTGGTGAGAAACCAAAAGAATGGCAGTGACAGAGCCACTGAGGTGTTAACACAGACAGAGGGGCTTCAAATGGCCATTTATGCTTGTGCTTGTCTGCTGAGTGATGGCAGACTCAGGTCACTGATATCTTAAAAATAGTTTCAACCTTGCTGAGTGATGCAATATTTGCAAGAGCAAGAGACTTTCCCTGGGTCTCTGTTGTCAGGGACCAAGCCCTTGGCTCCCATTAGAAGAGGACAACCCTGCAGCAGGAAGCACCAGCCCAATGCAGGTTTGTCTCTGTCAGGGCCCAGATTTAGGGAATCCTTTTGGGAAAAGCTGTGAATGGTGATGCTGGGGCTCCTCAAACCAGCAGTTCCCAGTGTATGCCCAGACAGATCCTGAGAATCTGGGTAGAGATGAACACAGTTCAAAGGCAGGGATTGGATCCTGGCACAGGAGTGCCCTGGGATGGAGCTAGCCTTGCCCTCCCACAGGAGGAAAATTATGCTTTTCAGAGGAATTGGTGGGATTTGTGACTCAGCATGAAAGAAGGGGAGAAGAAGGAGTTCCCTGCAAAACAGAAGCAACCCAATACCGCAAACTAAGGGTGGTGGACATGAGAATTTTTCCTCGCTACCTCAAGTTTCCTGCCCAGGAGGGCCAAAGCCTGGCTGGCAGCTCGCACTGGGACACTAAGCAATGGTCTGGCGGCTGAAGAGGTCGAGGGTGAGGGCACTGAGGAAGGCTGGGATGCTGTCCTGGCGCAGCAGGTGCAGCTCGATCAGCTCCCGGATGGTTCGTGAGAACTCCGTTTCCAGAAGCTGCATTTTCCCACCGGAGGAGCTGGAGGCCTAATGGGAAAGAAGAACAAGCCCATTAACAACAGAGGGTTTTAATTCACCTCCCGTGACACAGGAGCACTCCTGAAGCCTCCTTTGGCACAGATCTGCCTGTCACCAAGGACGTGCCATCTGTTTGGCACATGGCATTCCTGAGTCCTGCATTCCAACATCCCCATGCAGGACCCTGAGAGCCTTCCCTGGTGACAAATGTGATGGGGAGACGAGGGGTTTGACCACCCTGGAAAGGGCTTGTGCTGCCAGTGACATCAGGGTCACTGTCACCAACACCACCAGGGGTGGCAGGAGCTCTGCACGAGGGTTTTCTCTCCATGAAAACACTTATCCCTGAAGTCACACCACTTCTGGAGGAGGAAGCAGTCCTGCTCCTAATTAGCATAACTCCTTCCCAATGAGTACTGATCCACCCTGCATCCCTAAACTGTTTAAATCAGCCTGGCAGCACACAGCTGAAACCTCCAGAGGAATTATTCCAGAGATGCTCTCAAGAAAATAAGGAAACTCAACATGTGGGAAGACATTACAAATCTCCTGTAACATATAAAACAAGCAAAAAAAAGCTAAATGCAAGAGAAATAAGAAATGCTTGAAGCCTCTCCTGCCCCCAGAGGCATGAAAGCGGCTTGTTTATTAATAAACAGCAAAAACATCACAGTGCAAATGCTAATTTTTCTTCCCCTGCCATTTTCCTCTTCAAAATACTCCCATTCCTAATTGCTTTGCAGCTCTGCTTCCTGTCAGAGCCGAGGTGGGACAGCCTGGGTGGTGCCAGGCACGGCCAGCAGCCCCCTCCTCAATCAAAGGATGCCAAGATCCAGAGTGGGGGATTGCCATGTGAGAGGGAAACATGGCTTTACCTGCTGACAGCCCCAAGGACCCTGATTCCTTCAGATTTCATATTCTCAGGAGCCTGGACACATTTGATTATGAACTTTCCATGGTTGGGTCACTTTGGATTGTGAGGAGTGCAAGGTTCAGAGGATGCCCCTGTCATCCCTGAGCCAGGCTGGGAATCAAAACAATATTTCCATGTGGAAAAGTGAATTAGCTTTTGTTTAAATCTCCGTTTTGGCTGGGTTGTTTTTCAGCAAATCCCGTGCTTTGATCTGCTGCTTACTGGAGCTACCTGATGCCTCCTGTGCACCTGAGGTACCCCTGGGCCAGATCACAGAGGGAAGGGATGGCAGATGAAGGAGCTGGAGGCATTGGGAAGGATGTAAATCCCCAACCCACGTCAAGCCAGAGGTGCCACAGCAGAGCAGCAAGCACAGGGGCTGGGTGCTGTGGCAGCAGCACAGGTTTTATTTTGTAAATCTCCCCCTGGATTCAGCTGATGGGAAGTGCCAGTTCTGGAGGAAGGTCCGAGTATTATGAATGCATCATTTGTGTCTCCAGCTCTCAGAGCACCGAGTTGGATTCATCTGAAATGGGAATGCAAGCTCTGTATGAAATACACAGCCTCCCTCGCAGATTTAAAACACTCTTTGGGCACAGAATTAATTTTCTAAGAATTTACAAGCAAATCCATTAATTGGTTTACTAGTTTAATTAATTAAAGTAAATTCCTTAGGAAATTTAGCATCCAGTGCCAGACCATTTGCTTGTCTTTTATGACCTCAGAAACAGAGCAACATAAATGTTTTAAATTTCCTCTACTTTGAGCTCACTGGTGTTGTGGGTGAAGGCTACATTTGAATATCTTCTCTTTTTTTATGAGATTAATGGTAGTTTCTCTCTACTATTCTTCATAACCAAAGTTTCCTCCTGCAGCAGAGGCAGGAGAATAATGTTCAGAGGAAGTTATGTGGACAAATACATGCTTCTGAGAAGATTGCTATTTCCCACTGAGTTTTCTCAGCTGTCAAGGGAGGCACCATCCTCCCTCTCACTCCCATGGCCTCTGTCTCCCCAGGAACTCCAAAAAATCAAAGAAAACCCCCAAATGCTCTCAAACCCCAGACATCTCACCCAGGTTTCTTATGATTGCTTCTGTAACAGGCACAAGGCGAGAAGGCAGCCACTTGGAAAAAAAGCAATTCTTCCTCTGCCGGGAGATGTTTACATGTGAACTTAGAGGATGGATGCACTTGCAGTGCAGCTCATTCAATCTCACACTGCTTTTTAAAAAATGGAGAAACTTTTCTTTTTTTTTTTTTCCCTAGGAGTGTTTTAAAATTGCTATCATTGTTACTTTTCTTATTATTTGTTTTTATTGCTTTTTTTCTTCACCCATCTGTTCATAATGTAGTATAGACTGGGATATATAGATAGATTTGCTGCTTTGGGTTCAACAGCGGGAGTACCTCTGCAGCCTGTGCTTTACAAATAAAGTGATTATATGAAATAATAGCAATATGTTCCCATTAATTCACAAGATTTCTTTTCAAAAGCCAGCCTGCACCCTGCCTGGTGCACTCTCTGGCAGAGAGGGAAGTGCCTGGGGCAGGAAAAGGAGCGAGCAGGGGATCAGGGCAAGGCAGGGGGATGCCCAGGGGTGTGCTGGAACACTGAGGGGGAGCACATGGGGGGGATTCTCTGCTGAATGAATGCTGCAGGGTCTGGTGTTTTGCAGCATTCTGAATCAATGCAGAGGATGCCTGTTATTTCAGCTCTAAAAACTGGATTTATGAAAATAAGAAAGATGAAATTTCCAGCGGTTCAAAGCTGCAAGGGCACTCAAGTCCTCCACTGTTCATAGCTAGCATTCCCTCCACCCATTTTTAATCTTTTATTTTTTATTAAAAGAGAGTCTCAACCCTCAAAGGCAAACTCCTGGACACAACTCCTGCTGACAAGAACTTGCAGGTGCCAGCACAGATCAGCTATTCACAGCACACTCCATGTAATGCGATCATCATCCACCCTGCTGATGCATTCCCTAAAATTCTAAGTTTAGATGAAGCCAAAAGCCACACCAGCCCATCTAGGAATAAGATGCAAAGCTGAGAGGAGCATAAACAAGTGTCACTGATCCAGTGGAAATGGGGTGAGAGAGACCAGAGCATGCTCAAACCCAGCCCTAACTGCTCTCCCCAACATTACTGACATCATTGCTATAGTGTCTTGTTGCTCTTAAAGAGAGGGGTGAAAGAAAAAGCATCAACATTTAGAGTCAAACTGAATACACGGGATCAAAGGAAAAGCTGGACCTGTGAACATCCCCATCCACCCCAGAGTCAATGCATAGAGAAGTCAATGCAAGAGGACACTCTGGGGACCACCATCACGCCTCACTCCTCATTTCCCCTCTGTGCTGGGCCAGACAAATGCAGTGCTTCACTAGAGATGTAAATATTCCCTCCCTAGAATCAGTTTCCCTAAGCACAGAGCAGCCTGGGATGCTGAAGCTAATCACTATGAGAATACCATCTCTCAGGTACTCTGTACATAGCCCTGTATTGGTTTCTTCTAATTCATGGGAAAAGCCTGGCTCACTAAACTACCGAGATTCAGGTCTCTGTTATGTTTTATTCAGATCTCAAATACTTGCACAAGGAAAGATTTCAGCTTTTGCTAAGCTCTGTTGCCAGTTTAGTCTGATTTAAGGACTGTGGGGACCTTTTCTAGAAAAGCAAAGGAAATCACTCTTTGCCCAGTGTTACTGCACACCCCGCTCTGCTGGGGTGGGTGGGGTGTGACTCTGGGTGTAGATTTGAAGGGTGACACCCTGTTTGTCTCCTCGCAGGCTGTGCCACCCCATGGCAACCAGATCAGGGTGCAGACCTCTCTATATTGCAAACCCAAACAACACTGGTCTATTTAGCACAGAACAACATGAACTTGGAGTGGCTGCTCTGAGAAAGGAGCTGTTAGCACAACTGTTTCTTCAAGGGAATCAAGATCAGCAGCCTCCTGCCAGAAAGAAACACCATAAATCTTCCTCTTAACCCTGGAAACCAGTAAATTATTCAAGGCTTTATAGTTCAGATATTCATGCAAAAATCTCTCAAATAACCACCAATGTGGTAGAAAAGTGGGTTCTTCTCTCTGACAGGGAAGGTCTTAGCAAGGAGCAGACAATGCAGATGATGTGGAGGAGCAATAGGCATTCCCCAATGTCCCTGTGGGGGGATGGACCAGCAGCTGGATGAACTGGGCTCGTAAAACTGCGACATATGGACTGTAAGAGGCTCTCTCAACTACTGCCACTTCAATGTACCATGTACAGGACTTCTCTCTGCACTGGTCCTGCTGTGATAGCTCTTTGCACCCGTGCTGCTATTGCACACAAGCCTTCCCTGAAAGCCAAGACTCAGCATTTCCTTCTCTGCTTCTTCCAGCAGCCGAGGGGGATCCATGTGACAAGTGTGACAATGTCTCTGGTCACTCACAAGCTACTGTGTGGTTCAGAAGTGCATTCTCACCTAGATACACTCAGGTTTTAGTTTTCCTCTTCTCTCTGACATATTTTGGTAGCAAAAAACTATGGATCCAAAAGTGCCATCGGCTATAAACTGGCATGCAGCGTGACTTTAATCACATAAAGGATGCCTCTTGAAAAATACAGGGTGAGTGTAAGACCCCAGGTCATGCAGACCTTCAGACACTGGAATAAGACTGAAAAGAGGGTGGCTGCACACCCCAAGAAGAGAGCTGACATGGGGATATGGTATCATGAGAAAGTGTAGAGTAGAAATGCAGAAACAGGGACAAGAGGGCTTCAGCATTCTATAAAACTTGAGATTTCAACATGAAGTGAGGATTTTCTACCTCTGATTTCCACACTGAGAAAGCACCACTGCCTTTGGGGATGCAATCCATGCAGGACACGTGTTCCTGCAACTTCAAATACCCACCTCCCGTGCCGCAGGTGGAGCTCCTGAATGGGTTTTGGCAAGCTGACAACAGGGATGGTGGAGCTTTGTGCCAGGCACAGCAGGCAAGGCAGTTGTGTCTCAGCTTGGGAACAAAGCAGGTTCAAACACCTCCACAGTGTGCAGAAGGATGAAGTCGAGGGCTTTGGCAGGGCTGCCAGAGCCACTCCTTGGTGTAGTGACAAACCTTTGCTTTGCAGATGCTGCCTATGCTCTATGGTAGATGGTGCTTTCCAAGGCTAAGATGTATTAGGGGTCAAAAGGAGCAAGTGAATCATTGCCCGGTGACATTTACCCAGTGAATGTATCTCGAAGGCCTCATCTCATCTGCTCTGCTCCTTCCATAAATCACTGTCTGTGCTGTGTCCCCACAGACACCAGCTCTGAGCACACACAGCAACAGCCCCGTGTGTGCTGAGGGAAGGGGCACCACTGCTTCACACCCAACACTCCAGCAGAGCTTCTCCCTGCTCTATGCAGGTCCATTAAGGGCCATGCTGTGGCTCTGTGCCCCAGCTCTCACTGCCCTTTCCCTTCTCCTTGTGGTGTTCCCCACCCTACCCTGAAGAGTGCTGTGCCATCCACACCAATGTGGGTTACACACATCTCCCCACCAGCTCGACCCCTTTGGCAATTTGCCTTCATCACGTGAATCCCTCAGTCCTCCTCTTCACATGGGGCAGTCACTCCCTCTTCCCAAAGTCTTCATGTGTCAGCAGAAGCCCTCAGGGTTGGCTTTTCCACCTGACCACCTCCCAAAAGCTTCACGGCTCTATCACCGTGTATGCCTCGGAGCCTTGGGCACACTGCTGGTCCTGAAACCCCCTCACCTCCCTGACACCTTCCCCAGGGCACCCACGGCCTCCCTCAGCACCCACCAACACACACAAACCCCGCCACAGCCCAACAAACCTATTCGAAAGTTTCCTTTAAGAAGCTGCTGGCTCTGACCTTTAAATGAGAAAATCCTTTTGTTTCTGCCTCTTGCTTCAGATGCCGAGATTTTTCTAAATGTCAAAGGCCGCCCTGTCCACGTGCAGATGTTGAGGGGGGAAGCAGTGATGCTGAGTGGGCTGGCACCCTCTCTCTGGGTCTGCACAGCTGACAAATCACCACTTCAGATCACCCCAGACAGACAGACAGACACAGGGCAGCCCACCATGCACAGAGCCAGCCAAAAAACTGGAGTGCCCAGAAAAAAACACAAGGAAAATATGTGTGTGTGTATGTGTGTGTGTGTGTGCACATGCAGGAACTGCCTGCTGAAGTTATAACAACCCAAACACAAGGTTTTGAGATTTAATTGCTCAAACTTGGCTCTCTCGGGTGATGATATCATTATCAAAATACCCCAATTGAGTTATGCCTCACCAATCAATCTCTCCTAAGCATCATGCACTGCTCAAATACCAGGTCCCCAGGTAGCCTCTAAATCACTTTAATTACAGGCCGTTCATTTAAAATTAGGGAAATATTAAGGAAAGAAAAAAAAAAAACCAACACAAAATTGAACCACAAGATGCGCTTATGGCTGGAAATATTTATGAGGTTATTTAGCAAACTGTTTACTGGTTTCCTTCTTTTTTTTTCATGGTAACTGGCAGGTTCCTGCTGGCCTGACAGGACGTCTGCCCATAGTGGCTCCCGCAGGATGTACAGCACTTAATCAATCAGGTCACCTCCCTTTCACAAATGACCATTCCTTGTCTGCAGCAAAATTTCCCCCCTTTAATATCCTCATTGTAACCCAAAGAAGAAGAGCACTTCTTTATAATAATTGTTTCTTGCCAAGACCTCTGACCTCCGTGTCACCAGCTTGGTATATAAAGTGAATTTATGAGGCAGACAGGGATGGATGCCTGTAAAGGGCCTTCCAGGAAATGTAATGAAAAAGCTGCTTTTAGCTGCTGAGCAAAGAAAAGCAAATGCCTGGCAATGCCAAGAAGAAAATTGAATGCTGGGATGGGGTAAGTGAGAAACAGCCCTGTGTGCACTGAGATTTATAGCAAACATTTCCTTTCTCTTTCTTATTATTCAACACTGAGATGAACCACAACCCCAGAATGTCTTTGGAACAGGAGGTCAGCTCGTATACTTCCATCTTAATCAGAAACACGACCCAGGCACTGTGTACACGAGTGATGGGGCCCTGGATGCTGCACCAGCTCAGCAGCAAAGGAACACAGAGCAGGGTGTGCTGCACCAGCTTCTCCCCACAGCGCCCTGTTTTGATCTAGGTGAGCTCTCCTGCAGCTCATGTCAAAAATGAAACATAAGAAAGAGCAGGGACGTGTGCTGAAGGGCTGCACCCCTCTCCATGGGGGAAACCTGCTGGTGTTAGTCCCGGGGGACAGAGCTCTGTGCAGCAGAGGGCGAGTCAGCACCTTCTTTCAAAAGGTTTCTCCTACAGGTTAATGCCCTTTAGACTGTCAAATGCGATGCCATAAAAATAAGATCAAAGGCTTTAAAATAAGGGAAGCATATTTTTTGATTCACACTATTACTATTTTATATCTGAATATTCCTATAGAGCTTTTCATCCTGGAAGACAGGTCTTTGAACTGCTGTGATTTCACCTATCACTGAGGAACAACCCCCGGGGTAAAATGTGACAGCTATTATCAGGGTGCATTAATGTTACTGAACAGTTCAGGACAGACAGAGACAAATATATCCAATTTAAATCATAGGTTTGAAGAACTACTGCTCAGTGTGGATTAATACCCATGCATTTTCCAAAAGTGCTTTGAGAGTTTCTAGAGAACAAGTGCTGAAACTAAAACTCCTTATCTCATCTGTAGGATTCATTCAGGCTCCCATCACTGTGCTGCAAATTGAACATTGTCAAAGAGGGAAGATGGCAACGTAAATGATTCACCCATAGCATCTACTTTTGCATCCACAGATTCTGATGGGATGTCCAAACCAGCCACCAAGGAGACTTACCCTGTGGAGATTTGCTGAGGTGACACCTAAAAATGGCTTCACTGAACACATGGCTGGTAAGAGTAAATCACAGCAGACTACTCACATCACAGAGAATGGAAAATCACATGGGATGTCACTCTAAACTAATACTGGCAGCCGGCCGTAGTTGGAGCTTGAGGTCATAAATTATAAGTTTTTAACAGACTCAGATCTGCTAAATAGTGTTCACCAGCCAAATATGCTTATAAACATCAAGCATGAAGGAGTAGAGATGGGAACAAGGCACAGAGCTCGTAGAATTTTTCCAACCCCATTCCATATAAAAACCTAAACTACGACATTAAGCCTTTAAAGCCAATACCTCCATAAAATCTCAGGATCTTTACATATTGGCATCTCTCCTTGATACACCAGGAAGCTGTGCTGATCCCCCAGCCGTGGCTCTCTCTGACCTACAACAAATCCCTTTGGAAAGAGCAGCCAAGTGTGTGTTATCCCAACTGCTGTCACACCACGCACGGCAGGGCTGGACCGCTCCAGCACCGCGGCTGCAGCTTCCCAACCATCTGCGAGGTGACCGTGTTGGACTGGTCAAGCTGCAGAGTGAGCAGCTAACAAGCATTAACAACATCTAGCCCATGTGTTCTGTCTAGTAAAATGCCAACCCATCTGTCTGTAACACCAGCGACTCTGTAGAAGCCATATGCAGGGGAGACATAAATTAGGGAGAGAAAAATCTCCCGTTACTTTCTCTGCAGTGACTCTGCAGTTGTCGCTGGGAATGAGAGGGACTGGGTGTTTTTTAAGTTCTGTTTTCCCAGCCAAATCTCAGGCTCACGTAGCTCTCCAGCCCTGCCATCCAGAGGCAGTTTCTGGTCTGCACCTGACCCTGGTGAACACAGTTTGGCACAGAGTGAAAAGTAGCTGCAACTCAAACCAGGTTCCAAACTGGTCCCCCAGGAGAGCCAGAAGAAGACAGAGAACTTGAGGGAGATACCAGGGACTGGCAAGTGAACCCAGCATGCAAGAATCCCTCAGTTAGACAGGGAGCTCATTAACCAGCCAAGCTGCTTGTCACATTCCCCTCCATCTCCCTTGCTGGAAGCTCTCCGAGCTGGAAGGGAACAGAGGAGCAATAAACCAAGAACATGGAGTTTCTGGAACATGAAAAGGAAGCACCTATGGGAGAAATGCAAAAAAAAAAAAAAAAAGTCTGTGTGGGCTGTAATTAAGACGGGCTGTTCCCAAGGCAGGGAGATACTCCACTTGTGAACTGCAGCTGGGAGCATGAGGTCTGTAAGAGGATACGAGCAGCAAAGTTTGCCAAACCCTGCATCAGTGAGAGACGTCTGGAATCAGGGGGAATTTTGACGGCAACTTTTAAGCTGCAGCATTGCCTGGGAGATAGGCACCCCCTCCCCAGAGCAAACCACTGCTCCCCCAGAGGCAGAGTTTGCTGGAGCCTTCATCCCTCACTGAGTCACACCACACAAATGCCATTCCACTGTTTGGCTGCTCCTGCATCATGGTCCTGCTCAGAAGCCTCTGCTTTCATGCCTCTGGATTAGAGCAAATCAGCAGAAAAACCCAAGACTCCCCTCTGAAGTGCCTGCACATGGCACAGTGAAAAAAGGTCATACAGACTTCAGAGCTCACCAGCTGCCAACTGGAAATGAACCCCTGAGTTTGGGAGCTGGGCATCTCACCTTGCATGAGATGGAGGGAGAGTGGCTGGGGCTGGGAATGGTTAAATGAGGAGAGGACACATGCCTGGGAGGCACATCTGGAGTGACTACAACTCTGCCACCCTGCAGATTCCATCATGTGATTAATACATTTAACCTCACCATCTTTTTGGTTTCCTTCTGGAAGTCTTGCTGTAAGCAGAGTGAATGGAAGGCCAAAGAACTGAACAAGATCCTGTGACCAATGGCTCAAGGGACTGTAAGTGATAAACTTAATGACAAGCAGACAATTAGACCTTAGCTCTGTGGCTGAGGGATGGGACAGTATATGGAGCATGCCTGTTCCCGGCTCATTGAGTTTGCAAGGCTTGTGGGGGAAGGAGTGACAGATGGACCTGATGGCAGATTACAGCTGAAATTCTCACCATGTTTATACATTACTCTCTTCTAGCTCTTGTTTGTCATAGTCTGGCACCCCAGGCTAAAATGCAGGTTCAAACCTTTCATCAAGGAAATTGGTGACACGTATTAGTCACCTCTGCACAGAGGCAGTGCTCTGCATCACAGCCAGCGCTGCGCAGACCAAAGCCACCGCTCATCTGAGAGCAAGAAGAATTGGTCAATAATTGCCCCTTCCCGTGGGACCGTGTGACTTGCTTACAGTTATGATCTACCAAAGTGGAATTTAAGTGTTGGCTTTGGGAATAGCATTAGTTGCCATTGCAACATCAATAACCAAATGTCACGACGTTAGCGTGAGTTGGGGAAGGTGCTTTTACTGCTCTCGCTCTTTTGCTGCCTCACATTTTCTTCGTTTTTCTTCATTTGAAATCGCTGTCATCAGCACGACTGTCAGCAGGACCAAAGGAAGCCTGAGCTGTCAGTACCCAGAAAGTCAAAGAAGGAAGTTCATTCTGAACATGCAAAATTATTTTCTTGTGTCCTCAAGGATGAGTTTTAACCCTTAACAGCTCACAATTTGTGCTATGGGGAAGCACATTTCTCAGACTGCATCTATGGCCACTAGTGAAAGTTTATACTGAGAAGAAGATGTTCTTCTTTTTAAAATGTCAGCATTTCTTTTCTCAACTTCAAGACTTCTGAGTTCATGGAGTTGATGGATACCAGTAATTCTATTTGTGGAGGTACTCAACCAGACTTGTAGTCCACAGGCAGGAAACCTTGAAGAACAAGACAGTAAGGAAACCAGTCAACTGGCCTGTGCAGGTTGGGTATATCCAACTTTCATGAAATAAGTTTTTAATGGTAAAACCCAATGTGAAACAAAGAGACATAGGACTCCTCTCTCCTTAGGCAGGTCTGATCTCACCGTAAGAAGAGAGCCCACGACTCAAGAGACAGAGGTTGCAGCTGAGGAGTGAATAAATAGTAAGATTTCAGTATTCACTGAAACAGTAGGAGAAATGCTACTGTATCCCTTGGGGGGACACTCAGCCCCTTGGGCTACCACGCATTTGCTGAAAGCTCCTGCTGCTGCCGCCTGTGCTGTCACTTGGCACTAACCTCCTGAAGAACATGGCAAGACAGCACTGCTGGTTCTCATGTCTGGATGAACATGCTCCTCTCCCCGAAGGGAAAAGGAGAGGTTTTGTGTTCAGCAAGTGCACCATGTTTGAGCAACCTCCGAGGAATGTGCCTGAGGCCCTGGGGCTCCCCAGCTGACACACATCTGACTGGTTGTCTCTTCCTGCTGGTGTTCTCCCACTGATGTGCTGCCATCCGCCAGTGTCAGCTCCTTTTGCTGCAAGTGCAGGGGGGGAAGAGATTTATGCAGACACCATGTATGCAATTATGAAAACAGAAGACAAGACACCCGGATATCACACAAATTGATGCATTTTTGCTGGCAGGCTTTTTGCATGATCCGGTAACAGCTGTCATGCTCCAGCTTCTCTCATCTGAGCTCCGCTACCACTTCAGCATCCTTCCACATCCTTTCAGAGGGCTTCCTTCCCTTCCTGGTGCAGCCTGCTCCAGATGCCACAGCAAGGCAGGCAGTAGCGTGGGATGCAAAGGGGAGACAGCACGGCTGCTTTTCATAGCAGCACTAAAATGAAATGTTCACTTCTTTAGGGAAGATGCTGCTCATTAGCAATGACCTCGAGGCATGCAAGCTGCTCAACCAGCACTCTCTCCCACTCTGGAGCTCTTTAAAATTTGCCCTTTTCCTGTGCCAAGTCTTTCGGCAAGCTCCCCAAAAGCCCAGCAGTGATCTGCAGAGACGCACACACATTGTCCAGTGCTTTCTGGAGAGAGGTGGTGATGGTACGGAGCTTGGACTTCATATCTTGTCCCCTGCTCAGCATGGCATTAAAAGGAAGGAAAGGACAAGCCTACAAGTTTCCCTGCCAAGTCAGCTCCTGCTGTGAACTCTAAAGCCTGGGAGCCTGTTAGTGCCCACATCCTCCTGGTTTTCAGCACTCCGTGCTATGTTTGCTTTTGTAAATAGATTTAACCTTTCTAAATTTAACAACAGAAGAGAACTTCTTCTGGCAGAACACCAGTTTTAGGAAGATGGAGGAATACAACATTTTCCAAACACTTGAAAACTGCAGACTAAAGATATGTGTTAGTCTCTGCAGTGCATGCTGGTTTTGCTCATTATTCTGAATGTTAATACATTAATAGATCCTCTCCTGATTAACGGCTGCACTAGGCTCTCTTTCTAGGAACACATATGGCTCCTTCTTGCCACAATATTGGAATAGAGAGCCAAAATATTTAAACACTGATTCTAATAAAAGATTTTATCACCCCCATCCTGATGTAAATAGCTAAAGCTGGAGCCAGCTCTTAGCTCTATATGCCTATCTTTCAAAAAGTTCCTAATCAAATATGAATGAACTGGCTGAGGCCCATTTTAATAATTGGGCTGTCTGTGGTTACAATGCTGCAGCAACAAAGCCACTGTGACACCCTCTCACCTTGCAGGATACTCTGGGTCTGGCTGAAAGGAGTTCATACTAGTTGTGGTTTTAGACCCAGGTGTGTTTGCAGAGGATGGTTCTGCCTGCAACAAAAGGGAACACATTTTTTTTTCTTTCCCCACACCTGCAAGGTTAAAATATTGTCCTGAATTAAGATGATTTTCAGGGGACTCCAAATGCTTCTCTCCCAGACATCTACACTCAGCAGCATTTATCCCACCTGCTGAAGGACATGGGAATTACCCAGCACACAGCCCAGAGGGTATGGTAAAAATTCTGGTAGTGTATATCAGGCTTGTTTGGAGTTGTAGGTCAATTGCCAATACAGAATTGCCAAAAAGATCTGTTCCTCCCTCATTATTTCCATGCTGTGCCATTACCTTTCCTCTCTGCCATATGTCCTGCACTAATCCTACCTGTCTAGTGCCATCAGCTGCTAAAATAAACAGCAGTTCCCACTTTGTGCTCCTTGCCATGCTGCTGATCAGACCTGTCACTGGCTGAGAGTTACACAATCTGACTGCTAGTAAAACCCTGGAATTAAAAAAACCTCTTTCTACATTTCAACGAGTGAGACCTGCAAGGGGAGGGACTCCAGGTTTGTACTCCAGAAAACATTTATCACTACAGAGCTGAAACATGATGCAAAAATACAAGCCCTCCAAACCTGCTTTCACACGTTCCCCAGCATTCCCAGAGGTGCTCCTGCTGTGACCACCTAACAATGCTCTTGAGAATTGTTTTCACAAGCAAAAAATACAAACAAAACAGCAAAAGAGTCAAGAAATATTTCTTCAAATGCCTCAAATCTAAGCTGTGCTCTACATACATTGTAGAAACAGCACTAATATATATTCAGATGTTACAGAAGGCCACAGGAAAAGACCTGAGCAAACACTGAACTGTAACACAGAGCAGGTCCTCACTAAGGTGTCAGGATTATTTGAGATCACTGACCTCGTCCTGCTCAACCAGACTATTTTACAACTCAAGTACCTTTATTTCTGTGTATATAGATGTACATGAGATACTTAACATTCTTTCTTGTGCAAGAACCAGACGGAAAGCAGAAGATGCAGATGAGAAAACAAGCGGATGAGCTCCCTCGGAGGTTTCACGGACAAAGATGTTTAAATGAAGTAATTTAAAAAAACAGAAAGAACCTCACAAACAAAGTGCTTCTAAGCATCTCATTTCACTTGCTTGTTTTCAACTACATTTGAAAAAAAAATACTCAGAGGGAACTAAACCACTTTAGCTGCTGCTTCCTCATTCCTGATGTCCTCTGGAGAACATCACCAACCTTTTTTCCTACCAGTTATACACCAAAATTTCTAGAACGAGTAACTCTACAGCAGTGAGGAGAATTGAAAAACACTATGCAGTCATTGCTTGTCACACCTCTGAAGGGCAGGGAAGCACCAGCGTGGCCTGAGACTGACAGACAAGAAGAAATGAGCTTCCTACACCAGCAGAGCAACAAAGAGCCCAAAGGATTTGGTGCTCAAGCCCCGCTTGCCTCCTTTGCTGCAGAAACCAGAGCTTTCCCAAAACACAGGGCTGAAGGGAATGTGCCAGATGTGGGACTCAGTTCTGCAATAATCAATCCCAAACTCAGTGGCACGGTGAGGGGAGGGAATGCCCACAATAAAGCTGGCAGTGATGCCCAGGCACCTGCAGCATCCCCTGGGCACAATCCCAGCCAGGGCTCAGCCTGCCTTGGGAAGGGCCCTTCAGTGTGCACAGGGCTGTTCCAGCCCAACAACCAACCCATTCATCCCCATGACTGCTCCTTTCAGGACGAGCTGACACATCCTTCCCACAACAGAACCCTGCAAATGACTTTATTTAACCAGGGAAACAGATTTGTGTTGTTTCTAAAGACAAACGAATCTAGTTTTGGCTGCAGAGGGCCGAGCTGGGCTCCTCTCCGTGCCAGTAAAAGCACTGGGATTGTGGAGGAGACTTTAGAGACTGTGTTTACTTTCAGTCTCCCATGGATCATAACTGAACAGAAAAAAAGGGCTCACACAGCACAACAGATCAGGCTGTAACTGTAAAGGAGTTCAGCACTCTGGAGGCTGTTTCTCTCAAGCTGTCAATGAATTTTTTTTTAATTTAGTGAAAGACTTCCCAGTTTACTGGTCTGCAGTGAGAGTGGGGCATTTTGGGGAGAGGATGGTGTTTCATAGAGTCACAGAATAGTTTAGGTTGGTAGGGATCTTGAAGATCATGTAGTTCCAACTCAAGTGGGATGCTGCCCACTAGATCAGGCTGGTGAGGGAAGATGCTTTTCTTTATTAATTTGTCACTCTTCAGTACATACAGGGTCCCAAATGTGACTGAGCTCTGCCCAAAGATGCAAATATTTCTGTGCTGGAGGTTCCTGCCTGTGTGCTCCAGACCAAAGAGGAAATGGGGAAAGGAGTCCCCAGAGAAGCAATGAAAAGTGACCAGGGTCACCAAGCAGGTCAGCAGAGAGGCAAGAACCATGGACAGATCCTGCAAGTCCCCTAAAAACACCGGGACTGCGGGGAAATCTCTGCTCTCTGGTGCAAAGGCAGAGGCGGATGTAATGACATGGATTTATCCTTAAGTTGCTATGCAGGGAGGCACAATCCTTTACTTTTTAGTGCCCTGTTATTTAACCTTAATGCTCCACTGACATTATTTTTTTGTATGGAACGTTATATATGTGTCTGTGTATAAATTTGCTACGTATAAATAGCACAGATCAGAGGTGACCTTTAAGTTTGTGCATGTGGAGATTCATACAGCATGAGGGCTAGCTGGGAGGATGAAGTCATTAAGATGTGTTCTCATCTAAAGTTACTTATGAATTATTTGTAAGCTATTTTCTCACTTATTTTGTTATAATACCCACACATACTCACTCACCAGCCAGTAAAAATAGCTTTCCAGTGAATACATGTTTCGGAAGTCTGTTTGCCTATTTTTCCTTTGTGCTGCAGCTGCTGTTGCCATGCTGTCGTTGCTATGTTTTCCTTTTTCTTTCTTTTTCTTAAGAAGGGAAAAAGAAAAAAAAAAATCTATTCCCTAAGCATGCTAGACTCAGTTCATGGAACAAAATACCTGAGGTAGAGCCTAGAGGAATAAACCATAATCTGGCTGAAAGAGCATAGTTGATGTGTGGAAGAAAGCCTTTTTGACACTAATATACAGATTCTTCTCTGAAAGAGTTAATGAAACTACAAATATTATTTAGATCAAGTAAAGATCACTAAAAAAGAGTATTAATATAGTTAGAAAATGGTCAGGGAAAGGTAAAACTCCATGCTGAATAGGTTGATAAGGAGGCAGAGGGGGAAAAATTATTTTAAAAGAGTAGATGTGGCCAAGTCTCATCAGGAAGACAAGACAATGAAGTTTCTCAATAAGCTTGTTAAAACAGTTCTTAAAGCTTGAAAGCTAAAGTTTGTCTTGGTGGGACTGCCCTGAGAAATACAAATGCTCTTTCCAAAGGCTGCAAGTCCAAGATGGAAAATTTGGCTCTGGGTTGTGGGTCCCAGGTTGCTGCCTTCTAACTTCGGTCCCTGTATGAACAGCAGGCAGAGTTTGCCAGACTGGGGTTGGGGCTCAGCAATTAAGTTCTGAAAAGACAGTTTGGGTTGCCCATTCTTCCTTTCTGTCTCAGCTCCAGAAGAACTTGGATGATTCTTCCACCCTCAGCCCCTTGCCATTTTTTGTGGAGGATCGTGGAGAAGAGCTGGCAACACGATGGCAATAATCCATAGTTTCAGCCCAATGACTGATGATTTACAGCACAAAAAACCCCTGTGAGATGGCAAAATGACTTGGGTGGTTTAGGAGTGTGGAGAACTGTGAGGGACCAGGAGGACCTGTGAAATTTGGGTCACTGGGCAACACTACAGCAGAAGGAATTCGATACAGACAAGTGCAATGTAGCGCGTGTTGTTCTGCCAATTTAAAGGACTCTTAACATGCTGATGTGTTGGAAATGATGTAACCTCTCAGAAAAATAAAAAGCCAAGTGCCACCGTGGCCAGCTTTTAGACAATTTCTCAGTGTACAGTGTCACTCAAAACACCAAGAAAAATGTTAGAATAAAATTTATTAGAAAATAAGGCTGGGAGTACCATGTCACGGTTTTATACAAGTTGAGAGCATGTCATCTTCTCCTGAGCAGTGAGTCAGCCTTGGTGAGTTCAGTACAACATGAGGGCAAAAGATAAATTAGGTTTTCCTTGTCTGAGGCATGTGCTGTTTAACCTGTCTTTCTTCTCATCACTGACTGCATCCCGGGGTCACTGGGAGAAACATTAAGGGCTGCAACAATTTACTGCAGAATTAAGACAGGTAACAGGAAGCAGAAGATGGGCAGGGTGGTGAATACTGAGTCAGATGTTACACTAGAATAGAGACTTCCAGTATTTCAGGTACTCTTCAGCCATTACCCTCCTTGACTGAGGTGGGTGAGAGTTACAAAGCGCAGCTGGATTCAAGGTGCCTCTTTCTCTCTGCGGAGTTTGGCTGCATTAGCTGCCATTTTTCTTCATGGAAAACCATGTTTCCATAAGTCAAAAAACCTCCAACCCAGACATGTGTGGTGCAGGGGTGCTGCTCCTGACTGTAAGCTTAAAGCACAGCTTGATCAAGACCAGTTCTGCCATTCACTGTGTATTTATTACTCCTGCCTTTACCCACATCCCATCAGCCCCAGACTTTGGGATCTGACAAAAACCTCTTTCCATGAGGACTGCCACTTCCAGCCAAGCCAAAGAAATCACACAGAGCTATGCAGTCCCATGATTAAGAGCTGTGAGTCAGGAGCTTCCAAGTTTATTCCTCACTTTGAGTCCCAGCATGAACTACACAAGTAGCATCATTTCTCTGCATCTCAATATCCTCACCCTCCACTAGAACTAATAACAACTCCTCCACTGAGCAGGCCTGCTGTGAGAATCAATTGGTATTTGTAAAGTCCTTTGAGAAATGTAAGGCACAGTCTGTATGTGAAAATTATTGATATGATTCATTACCAGGCATTCATACTCTATTTATGCAACTCCCAGTCTATTACTAAATATATTGTCCATTTGAATATTGAAATCACTGCTGCTAGTAATTTCTGCTAATGTTACACTGGTCTTTCAGAGGTAGCTTTTTGACTTCAATGGGAGAATTGTGAAGGCAGTGAAAAGGGGAACAAATGCCAGGAGAGGAATTTAAAAAAGGACAACAGCTCTGTGCAGGCTTCATGGAAAACAATAAAAAACCCATTTAACAAATAACTTTGTGCTAACACTTTCCTGATTCCTCTTCCTGTTCTCTTTTTTCCTGTTCTCATTTTTGTGAAAATCTGATCTCCATTAGCCTTTATCTGCAAGATGAAAATGAGCAAAGCTGAGTGCATTGTGTCTCTCCAGACAGACCACTTGCTCCTCACACACTGCCTCGGGTGATGCCTGAGACCCTCTTTGTGACCAGCCTCCTTTTCAGAAAGTGAGGATGCTCCATCCAAACCATCACCCTCCAACCCTCAATCACCAGCTCCAACTTTCCCCTGCCTTTTACTTTGCCATGCTACTGAAAGCAGCAAAATCTGGGACTTCTCGGAGAGTTTCTGAGAAGAGAGAGCATATGTCTATACATTATATATTTATTCACACACTGAGACATGTTCTCACTCTCGAGACACACACGGTATGTTCCGACTTTCTCACTCCAGCATGTTTTGCAAATCTCTTCTCCACCCCCTCTATTCCCTTGTTTCACTTTATCAGTATCTTGTTTAAGGGAAATGCTGCTTACTGTACACTGGAAACGTTAACACCAGGTCAGCAGACCATTTATTGAGACGCAGCTGCAGGACAGGGAGTGATGGGGCACAGCTCTTTTCCTGGCTCAGCTTCTTTTCCTTCCAGTTGGAAAACTTGTTTCCTTGCTGTGATCCTTCTGCTCACTCTTGGTGCTGAGAAAATGTTGCCAATATCCGTGGTGTGGGAACTCAAGGACGATCGATATTTCGTTTGAATCAAATACAATGATTTTGTTTGTTTTGTTTTCAAGGATCAACATTTTGCAATTAAACATGTCAAGACATGGAGAAAGTTGAGGTAGGAGTTCTTTTGTGAAAGGCAGGAGAGAGAAGTACAAAAGTAGAAACCAGAGCAAAGCAGCAGTGAAGCCAATAGAAATCTGCTGCGTTGTTTCTTCTTCCTCTTAATACATTTTTTACGAGAAGTGAGATCTTTGATTACATTTTTGATTAGGAGAGACAGGCATTGCCCTGCCCAGTGCACAGTTAGAAGGAAAGGAGCCTTTCATGTTCACAGATATCAGACATCAAAACAGCCATTCCCAACTCTTAAAAGGATCAGACAAAACTGCAGCTCAAACTGTGCCATGGTACTTTGGTGCAGGCAGGTTCCTGGTGGAAGGCATTCTCAGAGCTGTAAAAAATCCTGTGGAAGCTGACACTCCTGTTGAGTGCAGGGAGAAATACGGGAAATTTCTCCCAGAGAAGTCCAGGACCATTGTAAGGGCATTTCAGAACGAGCAGACAGAGAGCCATGACAGCCAGGCTGCAAGGAGAGCTGCCAAAAAGGAGCTCCTGGTTGTAAAGAATGGGTAGGTGCTCCATCAGAGGGTCCAGGTAGGACAGCTCAGCAGGGAAAGCAGCCAGCAGAACACAGCCAAGAGCAGATTGTGCAGATGAATTACATCTCTCCTTCCTGAAGGCTCATGGGCTTACTGAAACTCCCAAAAATGCTGATGCCCAGTTGCAGAACAAGAGCACTGACAACCAACTCCATCCTGCAATGCAACTGATCTCTGTCTTCAGAGCTGCAGAGCCCCAGTGGCCTCCCTAGTTTAGAGGTCACCTTGACACCCTGACCACCTACAAGAGCTGAATTGTGTGAACAAGACATCAGAGCTCTGATCTTGCATGGCTCCAGCTGAATACTAACAAAGGCAACGCGGTGTCCTGGCTTATCCCTCACCACCACTGCAAATGGCCCTTCACCTGGCTGTGGGATCTGCAAAAACTCAAAGGCTGAAATGAGACAGGATAGCAAATCAACTCATGGATTCATTCAGAGCTCAGTTCAATCTGGATTCAAGCACCTTCTCCTGCCACAGCTTGCCAGCATGCATTATAGAAGAAAAACCCCAAATCCTTGACAATTTTTCAAGGTCCAAAGCAGGGTTTGTCAGGTTGGTGGCAAACACCACGTCCATCTTCCCAAAATTTGGCTCAGCTGTGCAAACAGATGTCCTGAAAGCATTGGCTGCACCTGAAAGTAACTTGGATGCTAATTCAGACACCTGAACCTTCTCCACGTGTCCCCAGTGCTGAATACTGACCCTCAGCCATTAAATGGACTTGCTGGTGCAGAAGTACTTCTATCTCATCAGGCCTGCAGCCTGTTTCTAGTCTTTCTTTACAGAGTCCTTCAAAGCCTTGCAGCATCACCTCATCTCCACCATCATCTTCTGTGCTCCCTTTAAGTCAGGATATCACATAGAGAGGGTACTGGGACTGCACAGCCACCAGCACCAGGACACCATCCAGTCCAGCCTGTCTGTCTGTGGCCTCCATCCCTGGCAGCAGTGATCCAAATGGCATTAAGCTGACTCCATGCTCAGACTGATCACAAACATGTTGCAACGGACAATTGTTTCTTCTACGAAGCCTGTCAGAGATTTTTATCCTGTTTTTCCTGTCTAATACAGCAATAATGTCAGACCAAGGGAGTCTGGAGATTCCCACAACTCACCCTTGATGGTGCATTGACACCCAGCCCTATATCTACATTAAAGATGAGCAGAGCCATCACTCAAACGCCGAGTGCCAGGGTAAGGTAAGAGCGTGGATGACAAACAGCTGCCTCCAGCTCAGGACAGACAGTGCAGAGCTGCTGCTGGAAAATTCAACCCCATCTTCCACTGAAGTGCCATATCTATCTGGGAGATAAATAGCCCTTATTTCCTTCTGCACACATGTCTGCTACTGATACGGCCCAGCAGTGGCTGTGAACATCCCTTCTGCTGCTCTGACCAGCCAGGAGGTCGCAGCCTTTTCACTCTGATGCAGGCTTAGCTGGTGGGATCCCAGCGTCTCTTCCAGAGGGTGTAATTCAAAAGCACACTTCCCAGCTGGATCAGCTCGCAGCAGCTTGTCCACTTAGCACAGGGGCAGGTGAGAACACGCTGTACTCCAGCGCCGCCTCGTATCGGCTTGTCATTAAACAGCAGATCCGCTGCCATTGATTTCAGTTAGATTTCTGTTCCCAGCAAACGCTCTAGAAACACTTATCCCAAAGCCTGAAGTGCTCCTGAACACGCGCCCTCCTTGTTTTCTACTGTTTATTGATGCACTCAGTACCTCTCAGTGTGGAAGGCAGACCGGAGGAATGCTGCAATCTGATTTCCTCCCCAGGATCGCCAATGGGATCAAAGCAGCAGTGGGAGCACAGCCATTCTGTTGCTCTTGTGGCTTTTTCCTCTGTGAGACATGGAGACCTTTGATGGTGTGTGAGGCTTTGATTTCACTGGCTGCACTGATTTGATGACACCACCAATTGTTATTTTTTAATCTCTACCAAACAACAGTGAGCTGCTGAAGCTCAAGCACAGCCCCATGCAGTGATTAGCTGCATGGTGGAAGAAAAGTAAGATTTCCCCAACACTGAGGCCTGAATAACAATGAGGTAGATTAATTTTTCTAGGAACACTTTCCTGCAAAGCAGCTTTTAGAAAAATCCAAGGGATATTTTGTCCTCTGGATGATGAGAAGAAACCAGGAAACAGTTCATCCTGCAACCTGAAGGAATATTCCTGTATATGATCCCAGAGTTAGAGGATGAACTCCAGGTATAGAAACAAACAACACATGCCATGAACTTGTGCAGAAGTCTCCTCCCAAGCACAGCTGCCTTGTGCTGATCTCACCCTAGACCCTGCTCACCCATGTGCCATCAGAGCACACTAAAGCCAAAACCCCAATCTCTGTGCATGGCACACCTGTTGAAGCAGGCTGGTCTGTATTCTTATGCTACAAAGAGGGGAGAGTGAGGAAAAACAAGGAATAAATGCACATATCTAGATATCTTTGGTATCTACAGAGAACCTGTGTTTGTGAACAAAGGAGTGAGGCAGGAATGGACGCAGAGCCAGGGAGTTAACAGGCACTGGCCTGGCATGTTCAGCTCAAGCAAGCATTATCCCAACCACTTTATATGTAACTACCTTAGCTGAAATGCCACTTAATTTAAAACATCCAGGAAACAAAATCATGTCTTCAAGGTCAGGTGAGGCCAGCTTGTTAAGGGCAGGACAATTGTATTTCCTGCTGACTTGCCACCCATACTAATGGTTCCACCACAAGAGCATTGTCAAGGTGAAAGGAGCAGTCCAAAATTCCAGACTCAAAACAGCCCATGATGTGCAACCACTGGCAGCTTCCTGCTCATGGCTGGTACAGTCAAACAGCCCAGCTCCCAGGCCCAAATGCCCACCTGCCTGCAGGGGCTTCTGTTGAGCTGGAAATGAGAATAGAAACCTTTGAGAAACACTTTGAAAGATGAGCCTGTGGTTCCCCTTCTCTCCAGATGTGTGGTGGGCACCAGAGGAAGGGACATCCCTCGACAGCACAATGACAATGATTACAGGGATTTACAAACCACACTGGATGCAAATGGCTCAGGAGCCCCTCTGCCCTGGGTTCCTGTGGTGCTGCTGAAGCACTGAAACACTAAGGAGGCTGGGGACAACAAAACTCAATCCACTGGTGTCAAGGGACACCTGGAATCTCAGAGCAGCGTGAACCATCCATGGCACCTTCTAGTGCTCTCCTTCCCAGTTCACAAATGACCATTTCCATAAAGGCTGAGGGATCAGAGAGAGGAAGGTGCCGAATTAAAAACTCCACAGCGTCATCAGGAGACAGGTTCTGCACAGCCACAGAACTGCACCTGGTGAGCAAGCAAAGCCCTGAGGCAATGCCCAACCTGATTAAAATAAAGACATACTCCTCCACATGCTGTGCTGCCTTGTACTCACGCTGTTCCTCAGTTTTTCAGTTTGTAAAATAGAGGAATATTTGCTGTACCTCGCAACAGTCCTGGAAGGCTTAATTCATGTTTGTGAAGTGCTTTCAGATCTTAAATTGGAAGGCATGAGAAAGCACAAGTTGTTATTATAATTGCATTATTAAGTGCTGTTAAAAAAAAAATCAGCTTATGTTTCGTAGAATTCAGGTCCTTCCTCAGACTAGCTTTATGTCCCTTGACACATGTATTTGACAATAACCCAAATAGCCTTGATCTTTTATTCCCAGCAGGGTTTTCTTTATACCTTAATGAGGTCTCTTCTTAATCTTTTTTTCCAAGGATAAACACCTCTTCTCAGTATAACCAAACTCTCTGAGCTGCTGCGTGTGAGCCTGGCTTCCCTCTGCCAGACTGGATCTGCTTCTGAAAAACCAGCCCAGAGAGGGGTCCAGACTGGTCAGGATGGGTGGGATGTTACACATCCCTCACAAAATGCCACAATACACTTGCAGATTTGCATAAGACATCTCTAATTTTTCTGCCACTTAGGGCATTCCTGCAATACTCCACTGCTCCTGAGAGCCATGCCAGGTTTAGCCCCAAATACAGCAGTATTTTTATCCCTCTTGTCCATAGCGCCTGATATTCAACCTTATTTCTGTTGCGTAGCAGAAGAGGCCTCCAGGATATATTCCTGACTATATTTCTGTCTTGAGACTCCAATATTTCACTTCCCTTACCCTTACCATTACCAAATCACTCAGAGATCTACAGCCTTGTTGATATTGACTTTCTTCTTTCCTCAATCCTTCTCTCAGGTTTCCTTTTTTTCCTCTCCTATCATCTGCAAATTGCATCGTTTTTATCTTTTGCTATGCTGGAAATCTTATCATGAAAGAGAGACTTTTCTTTTTTCTTTTTTTAATTAGTACTTGGTAATATTACCAAGCTGTGAGTTTATGGCTTTGTAGATCTTATATTTTTGACACTAATTACTCACAAAGGCTTTTAAAGCAGCATTTCAACATAGCAACTGGCATGACTGTAATTAAGTAAGAAGCAGCAAATTTTTTTTTTACATTTCAGAGAAAGTCTCTAGCATTCCTGCCCTGTAACACAGCTCAGCCCCTGGTATTGCTCCAGTGAACGAGACCAGATGTCAAAAACATATTACTCCCAATGCACACACAGCTCTCCCCACCCTCTCCCAAGCCCTTGGCTGATGTATTAATAGTGCTGTCAGCACAGAGCATCCACAGGGATTCACCACTTGCCTATTGCCAATCTGAAGGGCTTGGCTAATTTTAGATTTGTGGTTTCTGCTGCTTGTGGGAGAGTGTTTTCCCCCTGTTCAAACCTCAAAGACTCGTGTTGTGCCGACCACATGACTGCACTTGATTTATTTCCTCCCCATCCCACCCTCGCTGGGACCCAGAAGGAACAGGAGGGGATGTACTGGTTTCCACACTGATGCTGGATGTGCTGCCTGGAAGGTGCCAGGGCAGCAAGTGCTCTCATGATATGTTTGTAAACTAGCTGTTACGGAGATGATCAATTAAAGGCGTCTCAGTGGGGAGAGTTTCATTCCACTGGCCTAATTCATTTTCAAATTACTCCAGGATGCTGCCTTTTACTATTACATTATTTGTTCTGAAACTCCAAATTAAGATTTTATAGCGCCATTAATTTTTATGCAGAAATTACCATTAAAATCAATGTTTTCTGCTTAAAAGTTGACAGTTGGAGATGACTGATTGCCCAGCCTGTTTCCTGCTGCTGGAAGTGGATGGGTCCATCCTCGTGTGCTGCTAACTCAGAGCAGTGTTTTCACTGCCCCCTACCAACACCTGAGCACATCCATCTGAAGGAGCTGTGACATCCTCATCAACATGTGTGTCTCCAACATCACAGGTTGTTTCCAGCACCTCCTGGAGGATGCAGATCCTCCTTCTGCTAATGAGCCAAGGGCAGTGATGGAGCCAGGTCTACAAGCAGGTTGGAGTGCTGCCCTCATGCTCTGTCAGGGAGAACTCAGGGCTAAGGGTATCCCTGGCCATGACAGCTCCTCTTGCTGCACCAGAACAGCCACTCAAGCAAGGTCTGCACCTGGGGTACCACCCTGGCCAGGCTAATGAGGTCACTGCTTCCCTGCTTTGTGCTGTCCCTCAGCTGCCTGTCCCCATCTGCAGCCTCTTGTCCTGTGAACAGCCTGAACACTGAATTGTTGGGTGGTTTGCACAAGCCACCTTCTGACCTAGGGCAGAGGTTCCCATGCCCAGCAGTTACACCAGTCCCAGCACCAGTGGTGCTGGCAGTGACAAGGACTATTCAGGTGCAAGCAGTTTTACATTTTACACTGCATCAGGAGCACTTCATGCTGATGCTGGCAGAGTGAACAGCTGGACCACTCCCAGGAATCACTCCCAGGAATTTTGTTTTCTTATTCTGAGGAAGCCTTCAGGGAGTTAGGCAGCAGGTAAGGGGCAGAGGAGAACATATAATAATATAATAATAAAATCATAGGATGGTTTGTGTTGGAAGGGAACTTAAAGATCATCCAGTTCCACCCCCTGCCATATGCAGGGACACCTTTCATTGTACCAAGTTGCTCCAAGCCCCATCCAACCTGGCCTTGGTGACTTCCAGGGATAGGACAAACTGCTTCTCTGGGCAGCCTGTGCCAGTGCCTCACCACCCTCACAGGAAGAATTTCTTTCTTTTATCTAATCTAACCCTGCCTTCTGTCAGTTTGAAGCCATTTCCTCTTGACCTATCACCCCATGCCCTTGTAAGTTCCTCTCCTGCTCTCTTGTAATCCCCTTCAGGTACTGGAAGACTGCTATAAGGTCTCCCTAGAGCTTTCTCTTCTCCAGACATTTTATTTATTTCAAAACATCTTTTGAAATAAACAAAAAATATTTGCCCATCCTGTGGCAGCCAGAGAGAAACCAAAGAATAAAACAGAGGGGAAAAAGTTTGATCCTCTAAATATGACACATATTAAGCAAAACTGAATGTGATATGTAGTGAGTATCTGTGACAAGAGCAAACTGATCCTGCTGTTGGAATATTCATGCAAATAGGAGCAATTTCACTATGATTAAAAAGGCAATTAACTGAAAAAAACGCCAGCAATTTCAGAAGCAGCCTGTGTGTCAGTGAGGCCTCCACGCAGTGCTGAACTGACATTTTGTTCACTTTCATATTCCATCAACGAGATACTCACTACTACAGCTTGAGAGTACTAATTACCCCAACTGGAGGCAGATGCTCTTAGAAAGACTCCAACAAAGTCTCCACGAGGCATTTCACACGCCCTGCACAGAGAGAGGGTGGTGCCAGCATCCTGCCTGTCCCACCCCCGCTCAGATGAAAGGCACTGGCACAAAGAGCATCCACTGAAAGAACAAGCCCAACCTGAAAATTCTCAGCCTGCGACACAAAAGTGATCAGGGAATGGAGCACAGGCAGAACTGGAGCTGCTGCCTTCTCCACTGTCTGCTGGTGGGATTGAAAGCAGTTTTCTCTCTGTGGTCAGATCCAGAATAGGGAGATACTGATGAAAAATCTTCAATCACCCATGTGATAATTGATAGGATGCATAGGATGAGTGCAATAGCCAATAATCCCTCATAAAACAGAGGGATTTAGAAGTAGTGTCTGCTGTTGATACATGAATGCCCAAATAACTTGCCCCACACTCCAGAAGAAAGCTGAGACCAATGCACTGGGCTAAAGTGCAGAACTGCCCATTTTCAGAGCTCTTCAAATCCAGACCACCAAAGATCTCCACGTGACCACCACGTACCCCAAGAACTAAGTGTGCAGTGGGCTGGCTGTCCCCTTCCAGAACCAGGCAATCCATCTCTACCAGCACAGGCTGCACACACCAGAGGTATCAGCAAACCCTTCTGCAGCGGCTGCTGCTCCATCAGCGCTCCAGCACCGCACAGGCAGAGCCACTGCAATATGCATGAGGTGGCTTCAGACTTGATCCCCGTGCAAGCTGAGTGTCCTCTGCTTGTCTTTGATGATTAACTGAGCACCAGGCTCACCCTCTGCTCAGGACTTTCTGTGGCTGAGGTATTTTGCAGCTAGTCAGAAACTCAAATATATTTCCTGTCCAGCAGATACTGTCTGCTCTTGAGAGCAATTTTTATTGGATTTGTAATCCCCTTTTTAGTTTTTTCTCTCCCCTTTTAATATTTTCTTTTAAGCCCTTTACCAGGTGTTCACTTTCTGAAGACCAGCAAGGAACAGTGGACAGAGCCTTTGGGTTTAAAACGGAATATACACAGAATATTAATGCAAGAGAAATATGCAGCACTCTGACCCCCTTTCAATTAAGGTGTCATCTCCATCACCTTTAGCTGTCCTCAAAACTTGGATGTGTCCTGAAACAAACAAAGAAAAGACCCAAGAAATCAGTGCTATGAGCTGAACCTGAGACATTTAACCATTTATCTCCCCAAATGTGCTGTGACTGCCTTAACTTACACAACCTCTCTAGACCAAAGTCAGTGCCAAGTGCTGATCAAGGGCAAGCAAGAAATGAAGCTGGAACTGCAAAACAGAAGATGAAAGGTGTTTATACATGGGTGGGTCCCACCACAGAAAACTGCAGCCACTGGTACCTGAGGAAGCACTGGCACTTACAGCTGAAATGTGGCACTGAATGAGGATGGGCTGCACCTGTCTGGATACACATGAAAGGCAAATCCCACCCATCCAAGGAAAGCTGGTATACACCCACATCTCCTCAGATCATGAATCCAGTCTGCACAGAAGATGGACAGGGAAAGAAAATGTTCCTTTTAATCCACCAAAGAGTAGGCTGAGAGGTCACATAAACACAAGAGGGCAAGAGCAGACCCCTCACTTTTCTCCAAAGAAGAGGAGGATTGCAGATGCCTTTGAGAGGCTCTCCAGCCGTGTGGGACTTCACTGAAACCAGGTGAGACAGGAAGGAAGAGCAGCACATGCCCAGGGCAAAAGGCTAAGGAGCAGACTTGGTGTGGAGCTCTCAGGAAGCATCCCTGTGGTCCCCTACTACACCATGTCCTCTTTGCATTCAGCTGAACAAGACAAGACTTGAGGTTCACTAGAAGCAATAAAAAAGTCATTTTTAGACCACTCTAGCAGGCGGAAATACACGATTACAGCTCCTTTGTACCTCCAGAGTTTGGATGAACCAGACTTCCCTCCTGTAATCAAGCGTTTTGTGGACCTCTGGGGCTCCTGGTGAAGCGTGTCTCCAGCCCTGCAGCTCATTTCAGTGCTGCAAAGCCCTCTGCAAATTGAGAGGTACCTGAGGTTCACCAGGGTGCCTCAGTCCTGGCCTAATTAACAGCAACGACAAAGGGAACAGCTTTTCCCTGGCTTGCCAGTCTCTGGAGAAAAGCAACCAAATGAAGTGATGTGTGGAAATCATTTTGTCAAAAAGGAAATGGAAGAAACTCTTTTCTCTTAATTAGCACCACTGGAGATTGGGCTGGTGAGGTCTTCGTGGCTGCACTGCTGATTGTGGCTCTGTGGCCCGGAGCCTGCCCTGGGTACAGCAAAATAACCCAGCACAGACAACATGAACTCCATCCTCCCACACACACGTTCTCTTTCCACCTCTCCTTTGATGACCATTCCAGCATGATCTCCTTTACAGGTGAACAAAAGCTTCTTAGGTTTATTTTTCATGCTGTCCTTCTAATTCCTCATTTTGGCACTGGTCTCCCTGTGTGGAACAGCGAGCAGGATGCTATAGCCTCCCTGCATCATTTTGTTTTATGTCTGCAAACATCTGTACATGCAATTAGAGGGCCAACTCCTTTTATGTCCCTAAATGAGTAGTCTTAATCACCGCCATAAGAAATTAAACCCTGGCTGGGCAGCACAACTCAGCAATGCAATCCTGAGCAGGGCTGGCACTACCTGCCTGCAGGATCAGCCCTCGGGAGAAATCTCCCACCCAGGAGCAAGTTCTTCAGGTTTTTCTTCTCCATGGAGGCATTTTCACAAGTCTAATTACAGGGAAGCAGTGAGATGCTTCCCTGCTGTGCTCAATGCTTTCCACCAGCTTTCCAGGGCGCTGAGAGACCGAGCTCCAGGCGCTGGTGCTGCCTCACAGAGATGCTGGTTGGGATCAAATGGCTGCAAGCTGGGGTTTGGCTGCCACACTGCAGCTTCCTCTGGCATGGCGGAGGGAGTTGTAAAGGGAAATGTGTGATGATATAATTAAAAATGGTATAAGCCTGCATTCCTCCAGAAACACATCTCTTTTCTCCCCTCCCTTCACCTTCAGCCTCTCCACCAGCCTTTGATGTCTTACCCTGTTTTTTCTCCACCTTTCTCTGTCATTTCTCCACCACCACAATCAAAGTGCAGACCCTCACAGGCCCATTCCCCCCAGTGAAACCATCCATGTTCCACAGCCCCCACCAAATGAAATAGGTGAAACAGGCCCCCAGAGGCTTGCTGGCACCTTCCTTGGCTGAGGGATCATAGAATAATCTGAATTGGAATGGACCCACAGGGATCCCTGCATCCAGCTCCTGGCCCTGCAGAGCACAACCCCAAGAATTCCACCTGAGAGCAATGTCCAAACCCTTCTCTAACTCTAGCAGCCTTGGGGCAGTGACCACTGCCCTGTGGCGGAGAGCTGGTCCTATGTCCAACCCTGTCCTGGTGCTGCACCATCACTGGCTTTCCACCACCTCCTCCTCCCACCTGTGGCTGCTTCTGCCTTTCTCCCACCCTTCCTAAAGTGATGTCTTGCTTCCACATCCACTTTCCAAGCAAGATCCCTCCCCGACCAACCTTCAAAGTCCACAAGGCCAGAAAAAGTTACGGCAATATAGTGCATCTAGACCAACAGTAGGAAGCATTTTGTCCCCTGGAAAGGAGCACGGTTGGTTTGATTTGTGTATGTGCAAAATATATTAACTCCATTTTCCACTTCATCGGCCCCGGTGCCTGCACGAAGCCTCTGCCTGTTCTCAGCACTCGGGTCTTGAGGAGTATTTTGTTCACCTTGCCATTAGATTTTATGGCATGCATTCCAATGACCATTTTGGATTCCAAAGGAGTGCTCAAAATGCACACAGTCCTAATTTTTCTGCTTTAGATTTATGATCTGTTCTTCTGCTATGTAGCTTTAAGTCATTTTATTTCAAGCAGGAATATTTTAGAAGAGTAATCTGTATGTGCAAGTCAGGGAAAAGAATTAATTATTGCTCTAATTAAAAGGGCACTGTTGAAAATAATCTCTCCCTTTTCCTGCTGATTTTGCCCTTTTTCTGTAAGCTTTACATTTTTGCATGTATATGTTTCTCAAGTAGTTTAAAATTAACAGGGCTTATTTTATTTATGCAACAGTATCAACCAGGAGTTGTGCATCAGCAAAATGCACATTAAGCTGATGGCAAAGGCAAACATCAATGATTTTGTGTAGGTCCTAGCTAAGTAGTTGTTGTTATTATTATTATTGCTGTTGTTGTTGTTATTATTACATGAAATCCCGGATCCTTTAGAAAAGCCTAAAAGGCATTCCCTCTTTCCGAGTCTGCACTTCAGGTTTAAGACTCTGAAATGTGTCAATTAAATTTTGTGACTGAAATGTGCTTTAAAAGGCACATCCCTGGAGAACCTCCTCCTCCCCAGGCAGCACAGCCCGGCCGTCAGGGCTGGTTGGATGGACCCAGACATGGCTCAGGTCCCAGCATGGGGACACCACTGGCTCAGGGTCCCCCTGCACTGCCTGTTTTCCTCCCTGTGTGGCTGGAAAGGTGGCTCTCAGCCCATCCCCAGCCCGTCCCACGTCACGGGGTCCCCAGGCAGGGCTGCTCAGCCATATGGGAACGTTGGCTCCGTGGAGCGCTGCTGCCACTGGGGATGGGGACAGCTGGATGGAGCCACCTGGCCCTGTGAGCTGCGCCAAGCTCGAGCACAGCTATCAAAGATAATGTCAGCACAGCCTACATGCATCTCCTCCTGTTTTGCCTTAGGGGAGAAAAGGTTTCTTTAACCACAGCTTTACGGTAGTGATAGACAGGGAGAGATGGGAACTGCACAAACCAGCACAGCACTAGTCCCAGACATAGTGCCAGACATTTCTTCCTTAAATTAAGGAGGAAAAAACCAGATTAATCCTTGGGAAGATGTCATTACACAAAAGTATCTGGCCATCAGAAAGCCAATTAAGTCAGTCATTTGAAACTAAAAAAACTTGGGAACACAAAGTGGGGAACAAGCAGGAGTTCACAGTGGGATGTATGGAGTGAACCACAAAAACCCAGGATTATGCCACAGAATGGGTAAGGTTGGAAAGGACCACAGTGGGTCACCTGATCCAACCTCCTTGCTCAAGCATGTTCCCCAGAGCATGATACTTCGGATTGTGTATCCAAACAGCTTCCAAATGTCTCCAGAGAAGGAGACTCCTCAGCGCTCCGTACCAACAGGATGGAAGCCCTCAACACACTGAAAGACTTGCCAAGGTTTACATTTTAAATCATGCAAAATCCAATGTGCTCCACCCCATCTGAAAGGAAATCCTGACTTCCCAATCGATCACTGCAACTCTTCTTCCAGCAATATTTAAAGGAGAAAGAGAGAGAAGAAAAGGAATACTGGACCACTGCATAATTCAGCGTGTTTTGACAGTCACCTTCAGGGCATGTCACACTCGACTGCTCATCATTCTCAAAGATGGATATGAAAGAGGCTGGAGAAAGGGACGCTGGATGATATAATGAAGAGGCAATTAAAGAGCACAGAAAACGAAAAGACAAACCAGCTGCATCTTTCTCTAATTTATAGGACATGGAGCAGGCAGTATGACTGATTCATACATTCCTCATCCTGCGGGACGAGAGTATGTACGGGTATGAAATGATGTGCAGTGTGAGGAGCACAAACTACATGGCCTCTGTTGACATGTCACTTTGTGACACCTCTCTCTCTTCCCAGGCAGATGATTGTGGAAAACCCATCAGGGTTTAGGACTTTCTCCAAGCACTGATGGTTTAATAAGACACCACAGCACTCGCTGTAAATGCAGACTCAATTTTTGCACAGAGCTCACAGTACCAGGGGAATGCCTGCACTAAAGGGTGGAGGGACATAAGCACAGTGACCTCCACATGTAGGTTCAAACTTAAACAAAAGTCATTTATAGTTCAGAGCTGGTAAAATATGGTCTGCTGGTAATTTGCAGTAGATCCTCCTCAGGTGATGCCTTGGAAGAACAGAGCTTTCTCTCATTTTCTCTTTCTAAGTGTTCTTCCTTTACCTTATCCACTATCACCCCCTAGATGCTGACAGTTCACAGTCAAGTATGTCAAATGCATCTATCTTCCCAGGGTATTGTAGCTGTATTCTGAGTGGCTTGATCTTCTGTAAAAATGTTAAAAATATCATAAACACACTGTTATACTTAACAAGGAAACAGAAAACATGGGGAAACCCAAGGATCAGTGTGAAATTGCTTGTACTCGAATATCTTTAAAGTGTTCTCTGCAAAAATACAGATGATGGAGAAAAGAAACCATGCTGGAGAGATCTGGGTGGCTGCCCATAAATCCAGAAGAAAATTAAGTCCCCAAAGCTCTGAAAGTTGCCATTGCTCTCCCTGAAATGAGCAATTGGGTAATCAGCATTAATATTAAACAGCTTGTTCTGGGAAAAAAAAAAAGACAGTTTGAGAGATGCTGCCTTCCAGCACCAAGAGACAGTCAGAAAACCTTGGACTAAGAAATGGGACATTTTGCTTGTTCCTGAGCTCACATATGTTAACCATGACAATGAAATACCAGAAAATGGGGGTCATGCCAGCATTACCTGCAGCATCTCAGCTCTTATTGGGAGGATTTACTGGGTGGGGAAGCAAAGGGCTGGGTGACCCATGGCAGCGCTGCCTCCTGATGCAATCTGCTTGCACAGCAAGTCCACCTTGAGCCAGGCTCCCTCCTGTTCTGAGTGTGAAACAGCAAGTTAAAGAGAAACAGGGAGTTGGAAGAGATTGGATATTCCAAAACCTGATCTTACAAATGCTATTAAGATTGGACAATTTTTATTCCACATACATATATACATAGAAATATATTAGAAATACGCATATGCTTGCCATGTCAAGTTTCCCTTGCTTTCTGAAGTCCAGAGCCCTTTGGAGACCATCAGCAAGTAGAGTTTGTGTAGATAAACATGTCACTAAACTGCAGTGCATTAAGTTGAGGACTTTCTAGGCTAGATGCAAGTTCTGTGGCCTCTGGAAAGCAATGAATCTTTCCCCAACAGGATGAATATTTGTTTTCTGACCACTTGACACTAAAGGGAATATTTTAAATCAGTCTGAAACAGTAAGATTGTCTGTTTTGAGACTTACACAGTCAAAATGATTTTGGGGGGGCAAAGCTGGAGGCACAGGTGAAGCAAAATACATTAAGAAGAGCAATTTTTCTTTTTAAAGTGGCATCTGCATGCCATGGCTGGAACAGTCAGAGTATCCAACCATCAGATTCCCCAAGATGCGGCGTAAGGGCAGAGACACATTTCCTGGTGAAACAGCATTTTGTACCATTGGTATTTACAGGAAACCTGGAACTAAACTAGGCCTTTATCAGCAGATTAAAGCCTTTATCAGCAGATTATGGCTTCAGGGGCTGGGCACTCCTGAACGAGAAATAAAAATACACCGACTTCTCTGTCCCTTCCTTGCTCCAGTGGCCTTACAGTAGGTGCACTTATCCCACTCAGCTTTCTTGGAGGCTATTAATTTTTGGCTGTGTGCACAGGTCTATCACAGGCTCATTCATAACCAGCCTGCAGAGCACTTGTGACACCACCAGCCGTGTCCTTGAAAACAAAGGTCAGCAGCATCAGGACCTCTGAGTTCCCTGGGCACCATCATACAGCATAACACTGTGCCAGGGGCAACAGCACTGCCCCATGGGCCCCTGATCCATCAGCCTGATAGAACCAAAGGAGAAAATGCTCCCTTCCCTCTCTCCCTCTTGCTCAGGGTCCCCATCCTGCTCCCTCCCTGCACCCTGAGCTCTGATCTCTGGGACCCAGCGCATGTGCAGACCAGTTCCCAGCTCCAGCCTGCCCAGTTTCACATTCACAGGCGCATGTCTGCTGCTCCTGAGGAGCCACAGCTCCTGCAAACGCAGCAGTACCTGCCTGGAATTGAAAAGCTGGACACTACCACCCTGTCCAGCTCTGCTGACTTATCGTTTTGCTATCACCTGTGCCTCATTATCATGCAGTTTCTCACCCGGGTCTTGGCTTTCCTAATGCATTCCCCTGCTTCCTGGCTCTGCACCTCTCTCCCCCCTTCTTATTAAACATGGGCTAGATGCTATCTCCCAGCCCTGCTCGCTCGTCCCCCACCTTCCCTCTATTGATTATTTCCTGGGAGCTCCCACTGGCTGCTCCCCCAGCACCACGTTTGACCTTCCCCGGGGAGGAAACAAAGCCCCAGTGTCAGGTGACTCTGAGAGACACAGCAATGTGAAACAGCCACTTCAGCTCACTCCCTTTTCACAGACAAACGGAAAAAGATGGAAAACTTGGTCAGAAAAGCAGCAGAGGAAAGAGATCAAAATACAGCATTTGAAGTTAACAGCTCCTCCCTTGCATCACTGAAGCACAGCTCACTCCAAGGGTTTGTCATGCCCCAACCCACCTCCTTCCCTATTTTATGGAAATGGTGGAGCTTTTTAACTTGCACATAGACTGGCAGAGAGAAATCCTGGCAGCCTAATTCATCATCACCTGAGCTGCCAAGGGCCTTGCAATGACCATCCCACATACTCCTGCAAGGATGACGTTGGCACTACACACTAATGGTCGCAGGAATCTGCGCTTTGACTTGCATTTATGTAGCCTTCACATTTTTAATGCATTCAGAACAGAGCCCAGCGAAGGAAAAAAAAGGACCTCAAACGCAAAAAAGCTTAAGAATCACTTGGGTTTCTGCAAATCAGATGAGCAGGAGGGAAATATCCGGGACGCACCATCAAAGGAGGGGCAGGAGCACAGCGGGAAGGTACAGAGCTGACGGCAGCCCAGCTCACTCACACTGCTCAGCTTGTGCAGAGAGCTCACACACAAAAGGAGGAACTTTAAATAAAGATGAAGCGGATGCAGTGACATTGTTGCACAGCCAATCAATTCCACCTCCACCTCAGGGGTCACCTGAGAGAGAGAGACCTTTCTAGTGGCCTTTTCCAACCCTTCCATTTCTCACCAGCAGGTCTTTTCATACTCGGATCTGGTCTGTTAACCCTTAAAGCTTCCCATTGCTCTCCTCCCGTTTGTTATGTCCATGCACTCCTTTAACCCAATGCTGACCTCTCTGTTTCTTGCTCCACAAACTCTCTTGGTCACATCTATGCTGAGGGCAGCCCTTGGTCTTCTTTTTCAGTGATTTTCCCCTTTCTCACACTCAGCCATCATAATCTTTATGTCAATAATTGCCAGGCTTACTTCTCATCTCATCTTTTTTATCTCTTGGCTCTTTTGCTTAGACATCTCAAAGGCATCTCTCAACCATTTCCTTAAATGTGGACTCTACTTCATGCTTTTGGGGCACTTAGAACTTGGAAGTGCTCAGAAAATCCCAGCACCTTCATCTTTTTGCCTACTAATCATTCTGTGTTCCTCTTCTCCATCAGTACTAAAAGCTTCATTATTTGGTTTGAGTTTTTTCTCCTGGAATAATGAACATCCTAAAGGATTAGCTCTAACAGTTGATGTATGACTCTGAAATTCAGTCTCCTGTGCACCGGATGGGCTGAGCTCAGTGCAGACAGCCTGGCTGTGAGACACAGACCCCATGGATTGCTCCCTCCTTTGGGCTGAGGAAGGGACCAGACAATACTGTGTTTTAGCTCTTTCTCCTGTCATTCTGATCTAAATGCCTACAAAATGATGGATGGATGGATGGATGGATGGATGGATGGATGGATGGATGGATGGTCGGTCTCATAAGCATTTACTGGCTCTGGAAGACCCCTCTCCAGGAAAAATGCACAGTTGGTCCCTTCTTAGAGTAGGAGAATTGCCAGTACAAAGGCAATTTGTATCAGAAAAGAGCAAAAATGAATAATAAAGACTTCCCTGCCAAGTAGCTTTAAGCACCATGGGACACGTTTTGTCTCTTCCTAATGCATTCCTCTGTCACTTGATCTCATGATCAAGAGCATGAATTGCTGTGTGGATACAGAGCCTGTGAAAACATCAGTGTTAAAGTTATTCTGGACACCAGAGAGCTGCTTCACTGACCCAAACTCATGAAGATACTACCCAACATTAACTCAATAGCACATATTTTCAAGCCCTTAAGCTACAAGTCACTTGGCTCCAACCTATGCTCTTTGAAGGAGATAACATCTGTATGGGAGCAAAGGATGGAGGGGAACCCTGCAGCCTCCAAAAGGTGATTTTATCAAAGGTGGGAATTGAATAGAACTGCAGCTATTGCTCTCATGGGCTTGTAGAATTTAGAAAGATATCCAGGTGACATCATATGATTTAAAAGTTAATTAAACTGAGTGATACAGTATAACAGCCCCAGGTGTTTATTTCAAGCTGCCTGTTTCCGCAGCACTTAGAAGGAATGAATGGGGCAGGGGGAAATCTAATAAAAACCTTCTGCGTGTTGCATTAAGAAGTAATCACACCGTTAAATCATTCTGGTTCTGGAGCACTTCTAATACCTTAAAATCCTGGCAATTCTCTCCAGCTCAGGCTTGTTTCCATCGTCGTGCTGTCCTCCTTCCCAGAGCTGGCACGTTTTTCCTTTTAAGAACCCCAGGAGAGAGCTGCACCACCCGGCAGCCAGGGCCTCGTGCCTCGGCTGTGCCGGCGGCTACGCCTTCGCTGGGAGGCACATCAGATCCCTTCTGAGCACTAATGGACTGGCTGGACTGGCACCATCCCTCTCACACGGCTGCTGGGATGGAAGGGAAGCAGCCTGGACACAGCGCTGGGCATGCGGCACACGCTAACAAACCTCAGGAAAATCAGGAGAGTGGCTGGAATGTGAGGTGTGAGTAGGGAGGAGCAGAAGGATCCATAGGAAAAGACCTTTCATAAAATGGAAAGTTTGGGAGAGACTGCTTTTCTCCCTCAAAGACATTTTATATGGAAAATGTAATTGTAAGAAACTGCCCAGGGAAGATTGAGGCACAGCAGCTTCAGTTACTTCTTGGGAAGTCTCCCAGCATGGGCACTTCTCCTTCACAGGCACGGATCTTTCCCCAGGACCACACTGATGGAGAATCCTGTTTGCAGGACCTTTGTCCCACATGCTGATAATGATCTGACACCAACAGCTGGCTCTCTTCAGAGTTTATCACCTTTTCTTCTGTGGGTTCAAAAATCTTCTAAAACTTCTGAATTTCAGACCTCAAGATCTGTGAATCCCTAGCCAAGCACCATCTCTATGCAGCATAAATCCAGATGACATAGGATTTGAGAAAGAGCAGGGAGATGGAAGTCTCAGGAGTCTGAGATGAGGTAAAAAGAAAGAAAAGATGTTCAGTATCATCAGTGTCACCAAAAGCCCTGAGTTATCTCAAAGGCATCGTGTCTAGGAAAGTTCCTCTGCATTCTGAGGAAAAGTCCACTTTTCCGTAATTCGTCAGGGTAATAAATGACTCCCTCTTCTCCCTACAGCCTCTCCTGTTACCAATTCTCATGCAGCATTGCCAGAGCCTCCTTTCACTATTAATACCACTCACTGTGAAATGTAATTACCAGCTCTATCACAAAGCGTCAGGCACATTTATCCACTGTACACACTCGTCGACTCCAGATCACATCAGTCACTGGTTGGCTTGTTCTGACAATGCTGTCCAAAGGAAAAAGTGTCTGCACAGGCACCCAGCTAACTTGGGCTGCTTAAGTGGAGCATGAAACTTGTTCTGGGGGTCCAAAATGGGTTCAGTAAGCAAACACAAAAACAAGAAGCAAAAAGAGATACTTAAATTAATACAGACTCATAATTTAAATCCAAAAGAATGAACGATGATAGGCAGAGAGAAGTGTTTGGCTGGAGAAGATGGATTAGTAAGCATTCTAGACAGCAATTCAAAATGATAGAGTGAAATTAATGGCTCCCTCCTCTAGGCTGACACAAGCAAAATCCCTCCTTTGCTTTATGCTTTAGCTCTCCTCATTATGTTTTGATTAAAACTGATACAAAAGAGCTCACTTACTGTCCCTTGCTCGTGGCTTTCTTCTCTTGCCTCCCTCTTTACACCTCCTTGCAGCTGTTTCCACCAAGCACAGAATTTACATTGCTCAGCCCTTTGTCATTTGGTGAAGCTGCAACTCTCACAAAGGGCAGGGACTCAGCCAGACATATCAGCTTTAGCTTTATTTAAAAATCCTATTAGTTAGAAGAGAAAATAACATACATTCTCACTGATATCCAACTGGCTCTTCTATTAAGTGCTTCTAATTCCATGGGGCTAGAGGCAGCTTTTCCTGTCCTGTCTGAATATCAACTATGTGCTTTGAAGGTGGTACCTTCACTGCACTCAGTATTCCTGGAGCTGTTTAAAAGCACACACCATTTTTTATAATGGGGAACAGATAAAAGGTGAATTTTATTTACTGGTTGAGTGTTACCACGGGGCTATGAACACTAAAATAGAACCCGAGAAATGCAACTCAAAGTACTGCTGACAAAATAAAATCAGAATTATCAGCATACTTGAAGAGGAAAGAAGTGGAACTGAAAGAGGATTAGTTATGTTAACTGCTTATCTGTCCCTGAGTCTCCAATGTTTAGATTCCATTCTCCAAAGCCAGCTAATGATCTGCACACCAGCACTTCCCTAGGCAGAGACAGGGAAGAGATGTTTGTGAGAAAACAAAGTATTTTAGAGTTTTCTTCTTGAGAAAAAAAAATGAAAACAGGAAAGGCAAGCTTGCAAAAACTTTCAGGTTCTAAAAAACCTGAGGATTAAACTGCTGCAGATGAGGAAGGAAATGAGGTAGGCGTCTTTCAATTAAAATAAAGCACAACAGTGTGACCTGCTACGGTGTGTTTGTGCGAGGTACACATCCCAGCAACACCCCCAGCAAATCTCCGTGCTCCCAGAACCATCACAGCACTTCCTGCAGCCTGGCTGCAGGTGCCTCTTTCCACCTGGATGGGCTCCTCAATTCCAACCAAACGCAACTGGTGGGGGAGAGGAGAAGGAAACAGCTGAACTTCAAACCTTTCCCACGCTCTCACCATTCCGGTGTCGCTTTCAATAATGATGAATTTGTGGATCATCTTCTTCTAATCTCACACAATAACGATGTTTCCTGCTTTGATTCAAGCCCTTTTAAGCGTGATGGTGGCAGATGGCAGGCTATTACACAGCATGGCCACACAGCAATGGGAGCAGGAAGCATTATCCACAGAAATAGTGACTCTTCAAAATCAAAAAGGTGAGGGCCCGTGGAAGAGCCGTGATTTTATTTTTACACCTCAAATCAGTTATTTGAATGCATTATGAATGCTGTAAATACCCCCAATGGATATAACAAAAATACATTATTAATTGACACTCATAATTAATGAAGTTATAAATTCACAAGTGATGGAGCCATGACGGTGCAAGGGAAAGGGCATGAATAATAACTGGAGATGAATAATATATGCCCAGTTAGCTCACAGGATACTATGTTCATATGACTATAGTGCCTCATGTTTATTTAACTCAGCAGAGCATTGACTTTTTACTCACTGAGAGATAATAAGAGAAAGAATTACAGGGACTATAATCTCCATTAATTCAGCATACCAGATCACAATGGACAGCTGATCCTTCTGCGGGGATGCTCCTGCATCTTAACTAATACTAAAATGCTGGGATCACCCTCTCTTCTCCATCGTGCTCTTCCTCTGTGTCATCTTGCCTTGCCTCATTCATTCATGGAGAATGTCACATCTAGACGGTCACAGCAGACCCAGAGATAAACTCATCACCAGCCCAAGTGGCACATGAGGGTAACTATCACTGGAGAAATGCCAAAATCTCTGCTGATGTCCCAGTGTGACAAACAGCGGAAGGCAAGCCGTGTGCTGTGTGCACATACAGACAAATTTGTTTTGGTTCCATCTGTTAGGACTAATTTGTTAATTATTAAATAGATAATTTATCATCTCTGCTTGCTTGATCGGTGTTTATTACCCACGGTCTGAGGCAGAGAGTGCTGTGTGAATAAAGATGGGATTAATTAATTACGAAAAGTTCAGGCGACTGCAAACTTGCAATGACTGCTTCCAGTCCCTGTCTACTCCTGAACAGAAAGGAGGCTGGGGGATGGAAAAGGCATCAGGAATTCAAGCCTTTGAACGTCAAATTTCCTCCTTTCCTCACAAATTAACCACTGCTGGATGATGAAAAGCAAACTCTATCCCTTAAGACTTCACCTCAGGACTTTCCAACCAAATTCTCTTGAAAATCTCTTGATTCAGCTACCCTGTGAATGACAAAGTATGAACAAATGGTTCTCCAGATCAGCATCCCTGGGTCATCCCTGGCCACTGCCATCCAGGAGGTCTATAAACCACAGCCAAAGCAAAGCAGGTCACACACCTGGGCCTTGGGGACCCTGGCTCTGCCTTTCCTCTCTCAGCTGTTGATCCGCTGGTGCCCATCCTCCTCTCCAGGTCCTCCCATACTGTAGATTCATGGTTTTGGGGGGTTCCTTCAGCAGCCATTCACTCCTCACTGCTTTAGTATTAGAAATCTGCACTTCTCATTCCTTGAATGGAGTCTCAAGACTGGTGGAATAACCAAAACCAGACTAAGAGGTGGAAACTGTAGGAAGCAAGAAGCTTTCAGGAACATCCTGATGCATTGAACCTTGCAACCCTCAGCTCACCTGGTAAAAAGTGAAAGGAAAGAAATCCACCTTCTCTCACTACTGAAAGGTGTTCACCAAAGTTCAAACAGCAACATTTCATGAGGGATGTCAAGATAGGAAAAAAATTTCCTCCGAAATACGCCAGCCTATGCAACAGGCTACAGGTGGAATAAACACCAACCTGCCTAAAGGCACTGGAAAGATCCTGAAATTCAGGGATGCTGAGCTGCTGGAAACAAGAGAACATAATTCTCATGCTATCAACTGATGCTACAAACACACAGGTAAGGGGTAACTTCCAAGGAGCCCAGCATTCAACTCACCAGCTATTCAGTCTTCTGAAGGGAGACATCAAGGGAAATCAAAGGCAAGAGATGGTAAGTTATTTGATCAAAGACACTTTTAAGGTTAATGGACAGGCCACAAACAGCAATCATGCCTCCAGTCATGCAGTCAGAAAAATAGATACATCATGTTTGCTTCGTGGTAGGAAAAGATCTTCCCCATAGAACTCATTCAACCAGTTCTTTAGGGATTTTCAGGTGAGTTTTTGGGTAATTGTTGCCCTCCTACGCCTCTGTGTCACTGCGTCTTCACTCCCTCAATGTTCATGACCAATTTAACAAGTATTTTGTACCAACTAAAGTTTTCTTGCTAAATAAATTAATTATGACAGAGTAAACAAAAACTTTTTTAAAATGCATGTTTTGATGTGATTACATCTTTAATTGGCTGGTTTAACATTTGAAATTTAATTTAATTTTAAACTTGATTATCCTCACGGCAGGGTCAGGCTGCCAGAGACACAAATGAGCTCTGAAGCCTCTGGCACTCCCTACCCAGCTCCCAATGGAGCCTACTCTGTACTGCAGCATTCCTCCAGCCCCCTTCCCTCTTTTATTATTCTTATTTAAGAAAGGAAGATCAAATTCAGGCCAACAGCACACATACGTTTCCTAGCACTCCATTAGTAATTTTAAAATGAGATGGTGGCTCTGGAGCCCTGAGTATTAATCCCAGCTCTGACAGCTCCTTTCCCTAATTGCCTGAATGAAATCTCTACTCCACCCCAACTGTCCTTACCCATAAAACGAGCAAGGATAACGAGAAGCCAGAAAGATATGCTGGGGAGTGGATAAATTATGTTTGGGAATTGCTTGAAAGGTGGATGCTATGAGCTGGGACAAAGAAAGCCACTGCATTGTCAGTGCTGTGACAGAGCCCACACGGCATGATGAGTCTGATGAGGTGACATCTCCAGCTGCCACTGGAAAAACCAGCCTAAGGTGGGTTTGCAGCCTGATCCCTACTGAAACACAGGAAAGTAATTTTCTTTCCAGCAGAATTACTGAGTTCTTAGCAAATGTTGCCACAGATTTCTCTTTCCTGCTTCAAAAGGGCCTTTTGCACTATTCTACTACTTCCCAGTAGCAGTATTTGTGCTCTCAGGTGCTCTGCTCATCAGCACTATCCCTGATTTCTCATAGGTTCCCAAATTGTGGAGCTCAAAAGAACCGTAAGAATCAGCCAATCTAAAAACTGATGAAAAGCACAAGCTGGTGAATTAAGCAAAGCAGTTCCTGCATCAGCCTCATAATTACCAGCTGACTTAGAACATTTCTTGTACAAGAATATCCCATCTTCATTTAGACACTTCAAAGTGATGGCAAATCCCTTACGTACTGAGATAAATAGTTCCAATGGCTAATTACCCCTGTTGTAACAAAAGCATTTCCTTATTTCTAATCTTTTCTGGTTTCTACTTTCAGCATTTGATCTTGTTATGTTTTTGTCCGATAGATTAAAGAGCTCTTCACTAGCCAAAATCTCCTTCCCATATAGGAACTCAGACTATGATCAAGCTGCTTATTAACCTAGCTTTTGTTAACTTAATTAGAAGGAAATTCTCCAGCCTCTCACTGGTTTTAGATCATGAGGTGAGGCAGGAGAAATAGAGACTGGTCACCAAAGATTTCCCCTATTTTTAGAGAAAATTTAAGATAATGTCTTGATAAAATAGAGGCCCATGTACCACGTGCTTTATACTGTCCATCCAATTTTATGTCACCCTTCCTGCCTCCTCTTGTCCTGGTGTAGGTTGATGCAGGTGATTTCTGGAAGCTGATTTCAAGCTGAATTTGCACATGTTGAAGATCATTGATCCCACCTCAAAGGAGACAGAAAAGGAGGGAGGGAAAGACTGAGCCAGAAGATTCTGCTGGAAAACCCAAAGGAAGCACAGTGCTTTTTGTCAAGAGGCTGCTTGCTAAGTCAGCCCCTGTCATTTTTGAAGGCCCTTTACCAGCTCTTCTCTCCTCCCAAGGCTGCTTTGGTCTCTCCTGACTGTGTGGCAAACGACCTACACAGTCATCTCTTCCCCTAATGCCAATGGGAACTCTTGGACTACTTCTCCCCTGTCCTCCTACTTCTCTCACACAAGTCTTGTCTTCACTGCCTTCTTTGCCAAACTGCCTGAAAGAGTGCTTTCTCCCTTCCTCCTTTTGCTTCACA
The DNA here is from genome assembly GCA_034509425.1 of Eopsaltria australis. Classification (NCBI taxonomy): domain Eukaryota; kingdom Metazoa; phylum Chordata; class Aves; order Passeriformes; family Petroicidae; genus Eopsaltria; species Eopsaltria australis. The sequence goes on along the minus strand of JAVTVJ010000220.1, from coordinate 2,635,161 downwards.
TCTTCTCTGTGGGAGGATTCACAGGGCTGGTGCTCTCCTCTGCATCCATACAATCCCTCTTCTCAAATCCTGCTCTGAACAGGAGCTGCTTTTCTGCTCCCTCAATGAAGCTTTTTTGGTTCCCAGCATTGGGAGTTTACACCAGCACAGCTCCGATGTGAAACACTCCAAACTCAGACACACCGTGCCCTCTTCTCCTTTCCAGCCCTTTGCAGCACTCCTGTCCAACTGCTCAGCCCTGCTGTGCTTCTTGCTGCCCTCTGAGCATCACTGCAAGCACCAACACTCCAGGGCAAAACTGCTTTGCTACCAGTAGGATCTCCAAACAAGATGATCTTTCTGTGAGTCACTTGCTGGGAAAGGAAGATGGGAACAGCTGTGCTGTTGCCTCGAGACTGATTCCTCCATCCCTGCACTGCCTCACAGTCACAGAAATATTCCTCCTCAAGAAGTATCTCATTCTGACTTACGCTAACCACTGGCTGACTTCATTCATCATTGATTGTCTTCTCTCTGAGAACCAGAGTACTGCTGCAGATGCATTTTGATTTGCTTTAAATTGAGTGGTGATGGGGGTTTCATTATGCTCGTGTTAGTGCTGAACAGCAGCGTGCCAGTGGTGAGGGAGCACGGTGCCATGGAGGAGATCTGGTGGGAGAACAGTGAGCACCATGGTGGATATCTGGGGGCAAGCAGGAAGAGAGATCCACTGACAGGCAAATGTAAAACTGGAACTACAAACCAAGAGGTGTTGGGTCATGTAACAGTGTTGTGCTCCCATGAATGAGCTCTAAGTGGAGAGGAGGAGGATCCACCTTGCCACATGGAAGGAGAAAACAGGAGGGAGGCAGCAATCAAGCTGAGGGGATTGGAAAGACCTCACACTGTTTCCCTGTTGGCCCAATCTGACTTGTGGGAACAAGGCAGACTTGGGAGAAAAGGTTGGGGCCATCTTGGTGTGAAGAAAAGCAGGGGGAAAACTGAGGAGGAATTGGCAGCGGACAATAGAGGATGAATGTAGAAAACATAATTCCTGCCTTTTTTTTTCTGTACTGTCTTTAGCACCTTCTGCAAAACAATATCCCAAGGCTCTCCAGCAACAGTCAGGAAATGGTGGGATTCAAGGACTGCTCAGCCCATCTGTGGGGCAGGATCCAAGGGTGCTCTCCATGGTTTTTTCTCCCTACAAGCACTACCATCCCCAACACACTGCTTCCTCCTGATCTACTTGAGTTGTTTAATTAGAAGTGAATTAAGCGAGGTGAGAAGGAACTAATGGCAAGCAGCAAGAATTAAATGAGCCATCCAAGGAGAAGGGTGGTGAGACAGGAGAGCTGGGGTCAGCCACACCATGAGGGGTGACATGCCCCAGTGTCCCCCAGACAGGGAAGACTCAAGTCCTCTCCTCCCCAGAACAAAGATTAGCATGGTGGATCCCGGGCTGCTGGCAGCAGGACACAAAGCTGGGATGGTTTCTGTGTTGTTCATGTATCTGCTCTTTAATAGAACTAGATAAAGAGATAAAACCCTTCCTGGCGAGAGAAACTACTGCTCAATGTCAATGATTTCCTGTCACTTCTTGCCAGAACTCTGGGTGAAAAAGTCTGGCCTGGGGACCTCTGAGTGAAAAAGTCAGGTCTCAATTGACTTGTATTCTGGCAGTGACTGCTGTCTAGTGGTCTTCTGCCCATTGGCAAAAGACAACTTTTCCCATCAGTTGGGCTTGTGATTTATTGGTACAGAGGTTGAAATTCAATAAAATGAGCTCCTCCATCATCACTTCCCAGCATTTGCCTTGCTGCTCTTCTAATTTCACAAAGACAACCTGAGAAGACACCCAAAGCCCAGCCCCAGTGAGGCAGGAGGCTCTCAGGTACACGTGTCTGTGTCACCACAGTTTGTAACTGGCTGTCATGGCACTTGGAAAGGTGGCTGCAGAGACAGAGACTGTCCCAGGTGCAGAACAAACCTAAAGTCTCTACTGGTGGCACAGCCAAGGCTCCACTGTGTCAAAAACTCCTGGATCCAGAGTAAATGCAGGAGGCTGTTAAAAGAGTCAGCACATCTCCCACTGAGGCCTTTAGGCAATAGCAGTACGGGGAGAAGAGAGAAACCAGGTCCTAAGAGTTGGTTTGAACCAGTTGTGAGGGTACTCTGGACATAAATTTTGATATATTAATGAGTCACAGCGGTCACATAACCGGCCGTTCCATCATTCCTTCCTCTCTAACAGCCCCTTCCGGAGATCTAATCTCAGTAAAATGCTGGAGGAGCCTCTCAAATGGCCATGTTTTACTGCTGTCAGTCTATCACTGGTTCCTCATGCCAAAGGGCCACAGGGGAATAATCTCTTATCTCAGAGATCAAAGTCCTGTATTAATGACTGGGAGCTGCCACTCATCTCGAGTGCTCAGACCACCCGAGGAACCTGCTGCTCTCCCCAGCTCAAAGCCTGCTTTGTTTATAGCAGCAGCATTAATCTGGAGGATGGCTTTTCAGTACAGGCAGTTTTTATTATTTATTTAATACTCAATATTTATTATTTATTTAGTGCCCAAAACACAACAGGTCTTCATGGCAACAAGACAGAGGCAGAGTCCATTCCTTGAAAAGCCTTCAGGCTGATAAAAAGAAAAACCCTAAAAGAAGATGAATGGGGCTGAATGGACAAGGATGGGCTGGAAGAGATAAAGTACTCAATTACTTCTCACTAGTCAGGTCACAAAGCTATTTTATACAGCTTTCTGTATGCATGGGACACATGCAATGGGGTGGCTCCTTTATTTAGATACAAAATGGGAGATTGAAGGGAAAAAGGTGGAAGTGGCTGTATGGACTCCAAAGAGAACAAATAGGTGGAGAGATGGGAAGGATAAAGAGGCTGAAGACTCCCCTTGAGGCACTTGGCCATATTAACAATGTCCACTTTTCCTCTGGATCCAAGGTTCCCCCTGCAAAGCCCATCCTGCTGCTGCACTTCATGTTGGACTGGCTGATAGAAACATTTGCCTGCTCTTATCCAGCTTCTTTGGAGTCATGTTATCTTCCTCTTTGCCATATCTCAAAGATAAAATATTGGGGAAGACCAGCTAGAGAACTACTGATCTGGTACAGCCTTCCCCAGAGAACAATCCATGCTTTTGGACTTCATGAAAACAAGGACTTAGTCTGAAGCTCTCAAGATTTTTACATTAATGTGCTGACAAGTGCTTCAGAAGAAATTCCTGAGTATCTCTCTCTATTTAGCATGGGGTGATGAAAATCACAGACAACGTGCGAAGATTTAAGGTAAGGAGCAAGAGGAAACATCATTAGGATGTGATGTGGCATGCTAGCAAAGCCTAGGAAATAGAGATAGGTAAACCTGAAAGTTTTTGACTTGACAATGATCAGAATTATTATTGCTTTTTTTGCCAAGGAAATCTCCTCTTTGCAATGGTAGCTTGGTCCTCCCATATATCACTTCCCAGTAAGATTTTCATCACAGCTGCATCTTCCAGATGAGAAGCTGGGGGGAATGGGATGCTTTTGACAGCAGGAGAACCTGCTCAGTGCAGCCACACTGGAGCCAGAGGCTGCTCTGCCTCTGTTCCAGGTGTGTGCCAGCGCACTGGCTCTCCACAAAGCACAAACCCAGCACAAAGAGAGGCTGCTGTACATGGGCAGGAGCATGAGCTCATCCAGGGAAGGTGTTACTTCTGCTGGCATTAGGAATGGTGCATGGAAAGCCATCTGCAGGGAAGGAGCACGTGCCTGGCCTTGTGAAGACGCTCCCTCCTCTTTGCCACTGCTCTCATCACTGCTGGGCTGGTTTCAGGCAACTGCCTCGCACTGGCTGCTGCTCTACAGGAGCATCAACACCCCATCATTGCCAGTCCCCCGTCCAGTGATGCTCATTTCTTCATTTGTTCAGGCTGCCAAATGTCTACTGACTGTGCTGTCCTTCACCCTGTGTACAGCTGCCTCCCACCCTGCCCTCTCCAGCGTGTCCTGACTCTAGGGACAAGCCTAAGATCAATGATGTAAAGACATCTGTGACCACGCTGTCACTGCCACCTCTCTGCCTCTCAACTTGCAGATGGAAAGGGGCAGAGGAGGAAGAATAACAAAACAGAAAAGAAAGGCATTGCTTGCAGAAATTGTATTGCTTCTGCTCCAAACATTAAATACAGCAGCCTACAGCACTCCCCTGGGGATCTACTCCATATCCATGCACACAGACTCGGACATTTCCTGGATAAAAGCTTCCTTGCCTGGGTTCATTTCAACTCTGACAAGTCCATTCCTTAAGAGAGAGACTGAGTTAACAGAAGGCAAGGTTGGAGGCTGCAGGCCTTAATGGATTTGGGAAGAGCTGGGGGATTGCTAGACCCCCTGGTCCTCTCTACCAGCACAGCACCCTCTGCTCCCACAGGACAGGCAGTGTCTGCTTTGAAAGGCCTTCTCCAGCATGAGAGAAGGGAAGCTGTGGCTGGCCATACACCTCTCAACCCTACAGAAGAGGGAGCAGAACCAGCACCAACAGCAGCACTTAATTGAGGATACCATAACGCCAGGCAAAACTGAGTGTTCAGCTCTCCAAGAGAGCTGCATGACCTTTCCTGTGTGCCTGGAGATATTTAGCACTGCACAGTTTGGATAAAGAGAGTTTGTAGAAAAGGAAAACAGCAACAGAAATCCCAGTTGCCTACACTGACAAAAACGCACACAGAAGGCAGAAGAGCAGCAGAAGATTTTCATGCCTTGATGGAAAGACTGCATTTAAATAACACAGAGCACCACATTTCCCCATGGCTCCACGATGTTGCTTGTTGAAGGAAGGAAATCCGTGTGGTTAACCTGGCAGGGAGAACACATCCCTGTGATTTTCACTGAGCTAATGGGAGCCAACAACGTTACCTGTAACTCGGAGGACGGCATTCCCATCCATCCCAATATTTGCCTAATAAAAGGTCAGACCATTATACCGCACCTATTTGCGAAATTAAGAGCCTCTCCCCAGCAGCTAAACGCTTGCTTTAGATTCGGAATTACTGTAATTAAAGTTACATTGTGCTCGGATTGGTGCCAATCACTGCGGAGCTCCAGGCGTGACCCGCCGTTCCCAGCGCCATGCGCCTGGGCGTCCCACTCCATTAGCTCCAGGGAATTAGCTGTCATTAACCAAGAGATGCACACTCCTTCGTGTTGTCAAACCGCAATCAAGCGGGTCACAGGTGAAGAATAAATACTTTCAGAACAAGCCCAATTACACCATTTACATTTCATTACAGAACCTGCTTAATCCACTGATGGGCTCCCAAAGTTCTTCTGCCTAATAAACAGCATTTCAGAGGAATTAATAGGCCCTGCAAAACATGCTAATTACACTCTTTTGCATCGCATTTGCAATATTGATTTTAAAGTTGCCGCTTTCCGCCCCCCCCCCCCTCCACTCTCCCAGCCCCACAGCCTTAACTTTCAGCAAAGTACACTCAAACCACAACTAATTACTTCTGAGTTTGGAAGCTAATGCATCTCTCCCGTCAAAGCTCAGCTCCAGCGAAGGCCAATGTACAGGGAGGGATTTTCACGTCCATAACTTGTGCAAGTTCCTCCAGACAACCACTGGAAACAGCTGCTGAATAGCAATTACAGGCAGAGAGCAGGCATCAGCAGAGGCTTTGCCATAGCAACGAGCCTGGCTGGGCCCGCTCCCCAAAGACGCCTCCTCCTCCCGAAGACCAGAGCAGCGGAACAGGTACAATGACAACACAACCACCACGGTCTCATTTTGATTTGAAACCCGAGCTGTTTGACGCTCTCCTAGGCACTGAACTGTTTAAAAAACAAAGGGAAAGTTTATTTTCAAATTGTGGGTCTCAGCTAAACCCGTTTGGAAGAGAGGAACAAATCAGCCGTGTTGGTGGAACACGGCGGCTGCTTGTTTATTCACCCTGGCCATTCTGCCCAGCTCCTGCCATTTCAGTTCTCTTCCTCCTCTATGTGCTCCCTCTGCCCTCCTCTCCACTTCTCTGAAATCCATTTTCTTTAATCAGTGGGTTTATGTCCCAACCTCTGACTTTCTGCACTGGCTTGGTGGCTGTCACTTATGCTTGGGGTTTTATCCCAAGCTCACTGTCAGCTAAAAGCACTTGGAGGAGGAGATGGGAGAGGGACAGAGTGCTTGTGGTGTTTCTCTACATCACCTGCAAGTTGTTTAAATGGAGCCAGCAATAAATAACCTGCTGTGTTTAATTCCTTTGCTAACAACGAAGCAAGAAGGGAAAGCCAAGGGAAGGTCTATTAGAGGATGGTGAGGTACACAGCAGCCATCCTACCATAAGGGCTGACACCTACTCCTCCTCCTCAGAAACTCTCACCCATAGTAGGTTTCAAAGGGAAGGAATATGGAAGCAGATACTGCAAAAATGGACATAAGGAACAGCCAGAGTTTAAGGCAGACAACATGTGCTGCTCAGCCCTACTGTCCCGTCAGTAGGAATTTGGGCATGTCCCCAGTTGCACCAAGGAACAACACAAACACAACCCATATCCAAGGATTCAGTCTCCCCAGATATCCAGTCTGCATGGACATTCATGCAGGAGTCAGAACCGTTTGTGTTTGCTCAGCCATCCATGTAACTCTCTCTGTGAAGTCAGGAGCAGGTGCTGCTCAGTGCCCCAGGTGATGCAGGGAGTGCTGTGCCCTTCCACCATCTGGCCAAAGAACAACCCAGGAGCTGCCCCTGCACAGCAGGAGGAGCCTCCACCCCTGCCTGCCCACTCTCCTCTCCTCTAATGAGAACATCTGCCTCACAGGAGGCAACACATGCAAGAGGCATCCAAGCCGTGTGGGAAGGTTGGCTGCCGCCTTGTACCATTTTATACCATTTATTTATCATGTGTGTGGAATTTCTTGTGCCTCTCGGAGATTCCACAGGGATTTACAAACATGAAATGCTACAAATAATACCTTGGGATGTCTTTCCCCTCACAGGCACCAAACTGGATTAGTTAGATATTGTCTGGGAAACACTTTGAAGTACCACTTAATGCTACTAATCATGCAGCACCTCCTTACCACAACCTACCAATGCTAGCACAGGCTGGAAAGGAGATATAAATACCAACCAAGCTTTGTAATTACACTGTAAATACATCAATATTTGTCAAGAACTACTCTTAATCTCATAAAAATGCCACAACAAATCAAGACCTACAAGCAGTTCTGTATCTTTTCCGCAGGGCAGACCCTTAGGCAATGCAACATCTCTTGACTGCACGCTGTGCCCATGGCTGCCTCAGACAAAGGTCTTTTTTACTGCAAAAACCTCCTGACAAACCTTTACTGCGGGTTTTCCAAAGCAGAGCTAACCCAGACCAGCCCTGCATAGTTTGCAACAGCAGAGAAGATCACAGGACAAGGAGAGTTTGCAGCAGAATGGCTAAGACCATCTCTAATTTAAGCTGACAGAAAAGCAAATTGAGAAAAAGATATAGTCAACTATTTGAAGCTTGGCCCTTCTTAATCATCCACAGAAAGCAAGAGCTCAGTGTTGCCATCTCATTGCACAGGTAAGATTAAAGACAGGCAGGAGATTTTTACCCCGTAGTTACAGTGATTAATGTTTCTAAACAGACATATAGTTTGAAAGCACTATTACTGGAAAAAGAAAAGTTGTTGCCTCATATTCTCAACCCACTATTTTCCCTGGGCATTGAGCCAGCGGCTGAAGAATGAGGAAAGTTGCTATTTTAAGAGTTTTCTTGAATTGCAAGGTTTGGTAATGAGCACGACTTGTTACCGTCTCCTTTGCTGAAATCAGGGGCAAATGAAAAAGGTGTGGATGAGTGCTCTGCTCAGCACTCTGTCCTCAGTCAAACTTGGAGGAGGAAGACTGGTGATGTGCTCCTGACAGCTGTCCCCCCATCCCAGCTTCCCTGGTGGCACCAGGACAAACTTCACTCCCTCCTTGCCGGCAAAGAACCATGAGCTCTGCACAAGTTTGCTTCTGTCAAGAAAGATGCAAGAAAATTATTCATGGAGCCCCAGAATGGTTTGGGTTGGAAGGAACCTTAAAGATCATCTAGTTCCAACCCCCCTGCTATGGGCCACTGAATTCAAAGAGTAGGACACAGCAGCTTGGACTTTTTATACAAGATAGGACACTATATAAAGCTACTGGTCTCATAATGGTGACATAATGCACATTCCACAGGTGATCATGCTGAGAATAAAAAAGGTGTGAGCTTCCATGAAGCCAATGTTCCTTCCTCATTAGTTGCTGCAATACTTCTGAGAACAACTCCTGCCAGAGCTGGGATGCAACATGTGTACTGGCACCTTGCTAGGAGACACAGGAAATAAGTTGGAATAAGTTCCTGCAAACCCAGCTTGAGGTCTGGCTGGGCATGGTGTGCTGCTCTCAGTTCCTATTGTACCACATCATGCCCCAATGTAATTTAAATAGTTCACTGTGGGAAGTGAGAGGAGAATATATTCCATAGGTTTTGTTTCCCGCTTAGTCTTGGGAACACTGATGTTGTGAGTTGTTGCTCTAAAACCTCTCCAAAGAAAAGTCCAGCGTGACCTCCTGCATCCAGGGCTTCCTGCTATTATAAACTCAGTAAAACAGCTTGCTGTGTCCTGCCCATGAGGCAGACAGACAACAGACTGCGGTCTAATTAGAAAAGACATGCTTCCCACATTATCCATACAGCTGCCTCAGCCTACAACTAAGGATAAATAAATAACTGTCAGGGCTAATAAGCCCAGAATCATAAGAGGAAGGAAAAAACTGAAATTGGATCTACTCAGATCTCAGTTATGTGATCACAGAAAACATGTGGCAACAACTGTGAAGACAAACAAAAACAGCAATGGTTGAGCCAGCTCCTCTTCAGCAGACTCAGACATGCTCCACCTCAACAGATTGTACCAACCCCTCGGCATTTCTCTGAATTTCCAAACCAGTAAGAGACACAAACTGCCATAGGTGATTAATTGGAGCATTTGAGCATCACGAGGAGACCTTCTCCATTTCAGCATGCCAGAACACAATAGGAGGACATGAGCAGATATCCAGTCTGGGCAGCTGGAGAGAACAACCCAGAACTGGCACAGGCTTCAAGGGCTGGCTACACCAGGAAGCTGTTTAGGATATTCTTGGGATAAAAGACTTTAAAGGAATGATGTCCAGAAGCTTTGTGTGCATTTCCCATTTGGATCACAGCCTGTCATTACACAAGTCCTGAATCTAGAGCCCTTCAGTTTTGCAATCCCTCTCCCCACATCTCCATGGGAAGGGACAGACCAACTCTAGGCACTCTCCTGAACTTCCCTGGGAGCCATTTGTGTTGTTGACACCCTACACTGTACAATTTTACAAAGCAAGCTCCTCAGCTTGTTGCTGTGGTTGAAAGATCCACAGAAATCCATAGGAAGGATTAACTCCAAGTGACAGTTTCCAACAGAACACATGAAGAACAAGTTGGAGTTACCCAAATTGCCTCAGTTTAGTCTCTCCCTTCCTTCCTCAGCCACTGAATGACAGCTCAGGAATCTGTTCAGAATTAATTTTCATCAATCTGTTTCACCTTTATGCTCACAGATCCGAGGCAGGGCATGAGCCCTGGACATCTGCAGGGTGTTGGAGCAGTTCCCACGGGGAGCCTGTCCCTGCCAAGTGACAGGGGAGCATCCACTGGGACAAGGCAGTGCCAGCTCCCAGCTATCAGCAGCACCGTGAGTCAGACGTCACCGCTCGGGTGCAACCATGCTTGACAGAAACACTGATGCTTCCAGTGCTCTCTCTGATTTGGTGAGGGGAGAACAGGGGCTGGACTCGAGACCAGGAGGCTGCTCAGAGCTTTTCCCATAAGAACAGCGACAGCAGGAGCCACCATATGGGATGAGACAGGGAGCAACTTTGCCTTGGCCTTGTTGACTGAACAGGACTAATCAGGCTGAACTTGGGGCCCATCTGCTGACCACTGATCACAGGCTATGGAACCAGGACACTGCCCATGAGCTGGCAGGACTACAGTGGGGAGAGAGCAGTATCCACACACTCACCTGCTCCTCGGTTCCTCCAGCTCTGCTCCTTAGATCTGTCCTGGAGGGATCAGTCTCTGGAAACAGCAAAGCAGTGCCATGTGCTGCTGCTACCTCAGATCACTGATCAGCCCAGAATATGCATCTTTTGAATCAGAGAGCTAATGATTCTAAAAGAAATATCTCCAAGCTGCAGAAACTTGATCCTCGCAAGGCATTTTTCAGCTCTTGGAGGCCACAAGATGTCCTGCTCTCATGGCTGCAGTGTTTGAACAAAGCAGTAACCCCTTTGTGAGGGTGTGGAGTCCTGGCTGAGCAGAAATCAAGGAGAGAGCTCCAAGTGATGGAGCTTCTGCCCTGCCTCAGCTTCTTCTGTCCTTGAAAAAAGTGGCCAAGCTGAGCTGGACCCAGAGCCATTCTGGTGGGGTACAAGGAGGCAGCCCTGGGGCAGCAAGGGGACATGATCTGTTAACATGCACTCCATTTCACCACAAAGGCAAGCTCAACATGACACCAAGGACTCAAAACCCTCCAGCTTTTGTCCCTTCCAATTTGTAGGTGCATTAAAGAACCAGCCAGAAGCTTGGGAGCTGATAAGGTGGACATCCTGGAGATGGAGAAGGTGCAAGATGCACCAAGGCAGCAGATTACAGCAAAAACCCTAAGCCAGACTTTGTATAACTGCATCTTGGTCTCCAGGACACCTTTGCATCCTTGGCCCGTGCTGAGGTGGCTGCTTGGGGTGCCTGTCCATGCCAGATACGTTGATTGCTTTCTGCAAACAGCTTATCCACAGAGAACTGGACTAAACCCAAACTCATTTCACATAGGTCACTGATCAAGAGGGCAGCATGTAATGACTTCTCATCTCTATCTGCACAGACTGGATCTAAACCACTCATCTATAGCACCATTGAAACTCCCCAGTTTCACCCCACCTCCTCAGTTAAAGGACATCTCCTTCCCACCACCACTCCCCTGGAGCCTGTCAGAGCCAGCAGAGCTCTCCCTCTGCAATGCCTAAAGGAAAATTCCCCTTTCAGAGGCTCAGTTACAAAGGAAAATCTCAACATCTGCCCATGTGAGTCAGCTATTTCTCTGAATCCCAACCACCTTGACCATAGGAGATGGCTGGGAAAGGCAAAACTGGAAAGACAAAAAGGGGTTGTGTCCTAAATAAAAACAAGTCCAAACACTTGGGGAAAAAAAAAAAAAAAAAAAAAGAAAAGAAAAAAAAAGGAGAAAAAACCCATTTAGCTTTGTAAGGCTCTAACAAGCAGAGCAATATGTAGCTTCAAGGCTTCATAGCCAGGTCAGAAAACCCTCCAGAGAGAAAGAAGTAGGCCACAAAACTCTGATATTAGCTGCTAAATCTGCTGCATTACCCAAAATTTGTGGGGGAGGCCCCTCTGATGGCTGAGCCAGCTGGCAGCTCTCCTTAGACAGGTATTTATCCACATGCTGATGGGCTGTGGAAGCAGCTCTGCACTCTCCAACAGAAGATGAGATGTGACCAGAATGGTGAGAGCAGCAGGTGATGCCTCCACCTTCCCAGACCTCACAGAACACCTTGGGTCTGTGACAGAGGCACCCACTGCTCCAACAGCCAACACCTGGCTGCCATCCCTGCACTAATGTGTGCAAGATCTGGAAATCTGGAGAGCAGCAATCCCCAGTCTGCTCCCTCTTGGATCCACTGATGCCCATGGTACAGGATCTTAAAGATAAGGATAACTTCCTCTATCCCAGGTTGCTCCAAACCCCTTCCAGCCTGGCCTTGGACACTTCCAGGGATTGGCAGCCAGAGCTTCTCTGGGAAGCCTGTGCCAGGGCCTCACTACCCTTACATTAAAGATAAAAATTTACCTCTGCCTCTAAAACTTGGACCTACAAATCTGGTGTAGTGAGAGATGACTTTTGCAGATGATTTGATGGAGGAAAAGTCTTTCAGGTTATTCATCCCTATCTTCCTCAAGGGAAATCATTTCAATATTATGAGCAGTAGCACTGCTGAAGAGAACATGCAAAAGCCCTGGAAAATGCCTCATTTTATCAACAGAAGCAAGGTCATCCAAACCCGGAGATGACGACATTCAGTATTAGTATCCCCAAGCAGCGTTTGAACCTCCTGGTAACCATCCACTCCCCAGAGGAATGTCTTCCAGTAACTTTGATGTGAATTAATTAGGCTTTCACAGCTGGCAAGTGCCATCTGCCTGCCACGACAGTGCTGGAGAGCCCATGGAATGGCAGAGGATGAGCTGTCTCACCCCACAGCACCTGCTGTTCCAGCACCCCTTCCTGCATCCTCCTGTGTTTCACAAACCCCAGGCTGTCCCAGCATCCAGCAAAGGGAACAACTCAACAGGGCACCATGCAAAAACAAAGCTGCCTCCTCTCTGACACATGCAGCTTTCTCATTCCAGCCCTGGTTTATTCTCATTTCCAGGAACTCCACTCGTTTCTGCTGCTCCAGCCCTAAGCAGTTGTGTACAATGTTTTAATGAGGTGCATTCCACTGATATAAAGGGCACATCGACCACACTGCTCAATTTATTTCTGCTTGGAGCATCCAAGAGCTGCTTCTCAAGGAGTTTGAGAAGATCTATTTAGAGTCCAGCCCCGACTGGTAAACAGTGCCCGTTTCTGAACCGGCACCATCAATCCAATCAGCAAAGGCATTTAAGGACAGGATGTACAATATTGGAAAATGAAATTACTTTGAAAAGATTCCTCCTTGCTTATTTGCCAACTAATGACAGAACCAATGCCAAGCACAGCCAATCTGTGCTAGGGTGTTCAGAGAGACAGTCCTTATGCCGAGACATCTTTTTTTTCCCCTCTCATCCACCTAAACACATCCCACGCATTGGTCCTCCCCCTCACTTGAGCCTGGGAACACCTCCAGAGGCTTCTCCAGCAGTACAGAGGCAGCAAAATTCCCCATGCTGCATGATCAGGTGCCTTGTTTTGTCTCTTTTTATAAAATGCCCTGAATTTTGCACTTCTAGCAAAGTTGTGTTGTTGTCTTCCCCTTGTGAACATTTGCTGTTGAGAGCCATTTGCAATGTAAAACTTTTCTAAGGAAGGGGAGAAATGCTGATGCTCTGCTGTATTTTATAACATTCCTTATGTCATCCATGGTGTTTCCCTGCTACTTTTATAGGTATTTTCAAGAAAGACTGGATGATATTCAGCATGCAGAAATACAAAAATAGAAGAAAGGCAAGACAACTCAGCAAGCTAAACTCAGAGAGTTAAGCCTAAGTTTGGGAGATCCAGGCTCAGTTCCTTGCTGTGCCAGACTCCCTACAGGACCCTCCTGCCCATCATACAAAGAGATTAACAATATTCCCTGACAAAGGTACAGCCCCACAGCCTTCCTGACAGACCTGAGAAAAGCTTCCAGAGGGTTTGGCCCCATCAAAGTGCAAAGGAGCACCATTAGCCACAGCCTTTGGCTGCCCCAGCTGTGTTCCACAGCATCATCCAATCACACCTTGCACTCTGCCCCATCCCTTTCCCCCCGTGAACTTCCATGTAATAACTGAAAAATGTGACAAGCCCAACTTTAATCATGTTTTAACTCGGGCTGCTATCATTAATCTTGCAGCCACTGATGGGTAATTTAATTAGGGTGCATTTGTAATGAATTACAATCATCATTTAGCGCTATTGTTCCTCACACGAGCAGAGGGGAGTCAGAAAACTGGCACAGTTGATCTTCTTAATTACACTCACACACCCTGCGAGGCACCACCAGCCCCAGCCTCCCACTGCTGGTTTTATAGATAAAGGAACATCAGCACCAGGGACCTCCACATCGAGCCTGGCAAACATCTCCAGGCATGCTCCTCACCAGCAATCGGTGACAAGCACGCCTGGGAGATGGAACCTTTGATGGAGGAGGTGTCAAACACTAAGCAAAGAGCTCAGGGCTGAATCAGAGAGAAAACTACACAGCCAGAACAGAAAGTGGGCTTCTTCATTCTTTTTCACCACCTGTGAGCATCTGACACACATTCAGGTATGGCACGACACAAAATATGAGTAAATGGATGTATTGTAAGTCCAGAAGGATCCCAACTGAAGGGTTGGATTTATTAAAATATGCTCTTGATGGTGTTGTATAGTCACACCAAAGCTACAGGCACATGAACGGCTGTAGCCACTAAGGACGTTCTAACGGAAGGAGAATATTTGCCCCAGAGTTTTAAATCCACCTCTACACGACAGTATCAGAAATTTCCAGCCAAAAACGCTCATTTCTGCTCAGCTCCTCCACTGCTCCGTGCAGGATGCACAGCAGTGAGCGCATGTATTTATTTCAGACATGACTTCAGACTGCAAAAGAGGAGCAATCTGTTGCTGTGGCTGAGAGCCAGCCCACTTCCTCCTCGGTATCTCCGTGCAGAGCAGACAGACTCCACCGTGTTCTGCCATCCCCCCTTGGCAGCCAGGCTAGCCTGCTTCTGAACTAAACCCTTCTGAAGAGCTGCTCAACTTTTGTTGCTCTCAGTGAGGCATTTTATGAAAATTTATTTGTTTATATATATCTATAGATGATGTGTTTTACGTAACAGTTCTTATGCACAGGACCAAAGGAAAGCAAGTCCTTTGTATCTCCTCCAACAAGGTGGTCAGGACCCCTCTCTCAGTCTCTACTCAGAAGAAATCTGGATTTTCAGACCTCAGAGCAAGCAGGAGGAACTGCTGCTCCCCATATTCCCCAGCTGGGACATCCCAGTTCTGGCACATTCCTATGGGGAAGCAGAAGCTAGGTCAGATTTCTGAGAGAGAAAAGAAACATTAGCTCTGGGTTCCATGGTCTGGGAGAGAGCCCTAAGGGCAAGATGACTTTGTCTCTCCCTTCTTCAAACATATTCACTGAGGTTACACAGAAACTCCATCTGAAATGACTAAAAGTGTCCCAAAGTGCTTTTTTTCCTAATTAATTTAATCTGGGATCATGAAAGACTTCTTGCTACATGTGTGGAATTTGCCTGGAAACCAAAAGATTCTTGGGCAAGGCAAAGCACTGGGTTTTTGTCAAACCTAGTTTTTAAATAAAGGCTTGGGAAGAAGGCTTGGACTGGCAAACTATGACCCCATGCCAGCAAAATGAGCAAGGAAAAACTATTAAAAACGTGCAAATCTTCTGTGGTAATATAATATGGTAAGAGAAATAATCTGACATGGCTCAGGGCAGAAGACAGCAAGGCCTCTGTTTTGGTAGTGCTTTTTCCAAGAGTTAGCAAAACTTGGATAAAGTACTGGACAGTAATGAACAGAAAATGGGGAATAGTCTGGATTACACTGTAATGCAACTTTTTAATTGGTGTCTAATACTTATCTAAAACATTGTGCACTTTCTTTAAGATAGGCCCAGGAGAGTATTGAAAAGCACTAGAGAAAGCAAAGAAAGAGGTTTTCATAAATACCTCAGAAATTCTGGGAAAACTGTATGAAGGGACAAAAAACAAGAGGCTCATAAAAGAGGTCCAAGATATATATAATATATAATAATATAATAAGGGAATAAAGAGCACTGCTCTTTGTTCTGAAGAGGAGAGCAGGAGAGAACTCAGCAGAAAAAAATACAATGTAAGGACTTTAATTTTCATACAACATGAGTTAATTAACCTGTGCAACCATGGTTGTAGGGGAGCAGAAGCACAGAATTTAATGGAAATTAGAACAGACAACAACATCCCGCTTTCTAAATGGTATTTCTGCCGTTTCCATTTTGCTTTCGAGAACGGGATATGGTCAAGAGGAACCTCCTTTTAATCAGGTTATTAACAATGCAGTCACTGAGCAGCATTTAATTATGTTTTCCTAAGTCACGAGGAGCTTCTGCGGCGCGCTCACAGCTGGGAGCTGAGATGGCAAAACCCTTCAGAGTGACTCTTCCTGGAAAAGGTCCTGCCTGCTCTGCTTTGAGGGCAGGTGAGGACCAGGATGGGTGTCCTGTCCCTGCTGCCAAGCACAAAGTGCTGCTGTCCATGGGGATGGAGCACAGTTGGAAACATGTAACTGTGCTCACCATTCAACTTCAGCATCAAACCCTTCCTGGCATGTCCCAGCCCAGGACACTGCCAAGTCAGAGCCATGCTGCAACTTCACACAAAGTTTCAGGCAGATGCCTTACCTGCTCCCATCCCCTGCCATTACAAAAGCTGAAAAATACAAGGGAGAAAAAATTCTTTTTATCGTTGGGTTGCTCGCCAAATGCAGAGTCGGCATTTTTGATCCGTTACCATCAGCATTTCTTTGTCAGTCGCTTTTCTCCACTTGCTTTCACGTAGTGAATGAAAAGGATAAAATACCTTTTCTAGCAAAATGATTGTGAAGCCACTTCAAATTAGGGGAGGGATGCAGGCGCAGGTGCAGCTCTCAGCTGCTGCACTTGAAGATGACGGGGCTACAAGCTGGCAGCGTCGCTCTTCGGCTGCAGAGCCTCCACTGCAGCAGCTCTCAGCCCTTCCACTCTCAACTCTGTGAAATCCTGACTTTTGAGAGCTGACATCACTCGATTTTTTTCTCTGCTGGAACTGATTTTTTTCAGGGATGCACTGGTAAAAAGCACAGAGTGCTCATGAGATGTGCCATCCCAAGTGTAATTTTCCGTTTGTAAATAAATTTTGGCCACCACCCAGTCTGGGTGGGATGACTGGGAAGCAGCTGATATTTGAAATCTCAACCATAGCATGAAAATAGTCTTTAATGAACTGTGCATCTGAGAGGAAAAAAAAAAAAAGAATTGGCTGCAAAATAACAAGTGATAACCATTGGAAAAAAAGGCGAAGCATATGCAGGAGGAAACTCCATTAAAGCAGCAGCCATGCAATTAAAGATGGATGTGGGAAATGCGTGTGCGAGCAGCTCACGGTGCTGCTGTGACCCACAGGCCCATTAGCTCTGGAGCACTGGTAAGCTGATTAGCTCTGGAGAAGGATGATGGCAGAACTCATCAGCTAAGCTTGTTAGCTGCCACACAAAGTTGGTGTACCTTGGAAGCTTTGCAGAGTGATTAGCTTGGGGTGGGAGGAGGCAGCAGAGCCTGCTACAGGAGATGAATAACCCAAAGCAGGCACTGCGTGGGCACGAGCTCCACGTACAGATCGGCTGCCTGGCAGAGCTGGCAGAGGGCTCTGCCTCTGCTGGGGTGTGGGGGAAAAGACACCCATTCCAGGGCCCAGCATGCCTGCAGCCTGCCAAACCTGTGCCTTGGTCAGAGCCAAAGTCTGCAGCCCCCTTGCACAACACAGTTAAGCCCCCATGGTCTGCAAGGCCCTCCAAAATCCCTGCCTGCCACGGCTGAGTGCGCTGGGATCCTCACCATGGAAGGCTGGGGTGTGGATGCTGTCCTTGTGCCAGCCCAGCCCAGTTGAATGTCTTCAACTCCCTCCAAAATACCTCTTGACCAAGTTTACTTTATACAAAACCAGAGGAGCAGGATAAATCAGCCCAATGAAAAACTACAATTTTCTCCCATCTGCCTTCAATCTGCACAGCGATGCCCTGCAGCCATTCAAGAACAACAACTCCTGTCTCATTTGGGAGACAATTTCAAAGAGGTTCAGCTTTAAACACCTCGCTTCCTTCTGTGGTGGGACCCCACTTCTGTCACAGAATCACAAAATCATTTTGGTTGGAAAAGACCTTTAGCATCACTTAAGCCCAACCATTAAGGCAGCACTACCAGGTCCACCACTAAACCATGTCCCCAGGTGCCACATCTGTCTAGTAGGGAATGTGACCTGCACTCCACACATTTTTATACAGCAAGGTAACCATTTTGTCCCATCTTAAAATGGTTCATAGATCTGCTTCACCTCTTCAAAAACTGCACAAACCTACTTCCACTGCATGGTCACAAGCTGAAGAAAAAAAAAAAGGGAGCTTTGGTCTTTATGCCAGTTCACAACAGCAGCAGTCTCGTACACATCAGCTTCTGTTTGGCTTTTTTTTCTTTTTCCCATAAAAACAAGACAGAGACAAGAATAGCAACTATTAAAACCCCAAGGAACATAAATATTAAAAAAGCTTTAATCACAAACCCACAGATTATTTAGGCTACATGTGGCTGTAAGAGTGTAGCAAATGCCTATAAGGGTGTGGAAAGTTAATTCTTTAGGGTACAACCATAGAGGCAAAATACGTGTTTTAACTTAATGCTTTCTAATTTCCAAGTGCCTACCTGCAAACATTCATTGTGAATGCATGGAGATGTCTGATGCATTCATTAAGTCTGTTTGGTTAATCTGCTTTTACACAAAACTAAAAGAGATTAATAAACTTCTCTAAATGCCCTACCATTGCCAGTATTCTTCCCTTTCTGAAAAGCTTTGCCAGGCTAGATTTGATTAAAAACTCTTCTTCAATTTTGATATCCTGAAGTTGAGGTACTAGATGACAATCTCTGTTTTTGTTTCAAAATAAAGAAACTTCACAGTTGCAGAGAAAACATGATGCAAGTATAACTGACAGCTCAAAACCAGATGGCAAATAAAATTATCTCAAAGCATATTGTTATTTTTTACATTGCATTTACAATTTTCAACACTCATATTTGGCAACACTGCTGTCCCTCATTTTATGTAGGTTAAAAGTGAGAAGCAGCCGTCTGCTCACTTCAAAGTCAAGTATTTACCCCCAGGTAGGATCTATTTATGTGCATTTAACCAACTATTTATAGTCATTTGAAAACAGAAGGTTCTCATGAAAAGTGCTGGCACAGCCTTCAGTATCACAGTGTTGATAACATGTTCTCTCTGCTCCCACTGGACCTCCTAACTTGATAACTCCTTTGGTAAAGATGAACTGGAATGTAGGGACCTGTGATATTAAAATTTCTTTAAGCAACCAACCCCTCTGCTTCCCCAGATGCTTTTCTGCTGCTTGTAGCAATAAATCTTCCAGTCATGCAGCAAGGCACCAAGGCACTCATGGCTTTTATTAGATAGGCTACGAGGGCTTTGGGAAGTATTAACAGTCCATCAGAGGAGGCACTGACACTGATCTCCAGGTAGCCAAAGCAGAACATCTCAGTGTGATGGGGCTGGTGATGAGCACAGGACAAAAGCACAACCAGAGTGTCACCCACAGGCATCATCCCCCTTCATCCCACGGATTTATTCTCCCTACTGTCCTTTCTAAGAAACACGACAGTCACACCGTGAGGTTTCTAAAATGAGATCTATGCCCCAGTCCCTCAGCAAAGCAGCAGCAGGAGCAAGAAAAACAATTCATTTTTAGAAGCTGATATTCATCAGCAAACCCCACCTCTCTGCTCTGTTCACTGCTCCACCACAGCAAACAGGGCCTTTCTCATTCCCGAGCTCGACCGCGCAAAGATCCATTAGATAAAAAAACATATCTAAATGAGAAATGCAGCAAAAAGAAATGAGTTTAGACAGCTCCTCCTCTCTGATCTGGGCTACAATAATTATGCCCACATCATGTGATTCATGGCTGTGCATCCTCAGCATAGCTCATTTTACCCATTAACTTCAAAATCCTCTTCCAGAGGCACCTCACCCACCTTTCCAGGTGTCCAACTCACTCATTTCTCTTCACCATCACAGCTTTCCATTGCATGGCCCTTCTCTAACACAGGTGCCTTGCTGTGCCAAGGCAGGTTTGCAGCTCTGAAACCCAGACAGTTTCACTCATGCGCTCTCCTGTGCTTTTCCCCACGCTAGAAGAGAGCCTGGAAGCGACTTCTGGGAGCAATCCATGCAGACATGAACACATTCTTCTTCCAAACTTTTCCAGACATCCTCCTGCAGAGAGAGCTCCAGAACTCTGGCAGAGGATCAGGACGGGCAGGTGATGCGCCGGCTCTGTCCCTGTTCCTCTCTCTGGCTGCCAGGCTCCTGCTGTGCCCTTCGACCTTCCTCTATTCCAATTAACCAACCAAATGAACCAACAGCCACAAGTGTAAACTCATGACATTGTGACAGCCACCACCAGTCCATTTGCTCATGGGCTGCTCCTTCCTTTAATAATCCTTTGGGCTTGGCTTTTAGGCCGTGAGCTTTCTGGAGACAGCATCTATCTCCACATATTTTTCCTACAAGAGCCAGTACTAATGTGGTTAATAATAGCAGCTAACCTTTGGCTGCTGAAGTATTAGCAGTGCCACCCATAAAGCTGTGTCATATTTAGTGAGCTGTCAGAGCAGCAGCATCATTAAAAAGCCCAAGCACATAACTAATGTATGTAAAGCACTGCAAGAGATAATCATTTGGCTGGTTGGTGATTTATTCCAAAAGTGATGGCAGCAAAGGGCTTGGCAGTGAGAACTGCTGAAGGGAGGGAAGCAGGGCAGGCTAACACTCATTCAGGAACAGTCCTACCACCTGCCTTGCAGTAGCAAGTTCTGGTGAAAGCAGTACATGTGTTTTTTGAAACTCAAATGACCCTTCATGGTCTGTGGACTCACTCTCCTAATGATTTCTGCCTGGATTTGCAAGCTCTTTTTTCCTTCTCTTCTCGTTTCACATCAGAAGGATGTCAAGACTTTAGCTGCCTAGTGTTAACTTTGTGTCTGTACACGATGTTCTCACTGTGCTCGCTGGGACCCGCAGGCTTCATAATTAGGGCCGGATTCAAGCAGCACCAAGCACACTTGCAAAGGTTTTCTTCAAACCCAAACTTCCCCAGTCCTTCCCAGTGCCATCCCTCCCTCCCTCCCACCGCAGCTCTGCAGGCTGAAGGAGTCTGCTGAAGAATAAAGTGATGCTTTCCCCTCCTCAGCACAGTGAACCTCTCCATGGGCAGCAACACCAGGCTGCAGCTCCCGAGCTCTCCTGGTCCTGCATTACCCAATCTCTTTGTAGCCTCTCTCCCCGTGGAGCTGAGACCTGCAGTCCTTCCTGGGAACACTGATTCCCTCCTGCACAGCCACGTCTGTGGGTCTGCTTGACCTACAGAACCCCGAGCCTGAGCCCCACAGGCCCCTCCGGCAGCTCCCATGGTGAGGAGACAAGACCTGTTGATTTCTGTGGTTTCATAGAAGTGTGAATTGATGAGCTACTTCAGGAAGCTGATATTAATTCCTGGAATAACGTGCAGGGGCTGCCTGGCTGATTACCCCTCATTCCTGTCTGCTTACAAACAATGATTACAGTCTAATCTCAGCACTCTTGGAGGAGCTGCGGAGAGTACCCTTCATCTACTGTAATTACGTTCCAGCTCCCTTGGAGCTGGAGCTCTTATTCACTCCTAGCATTATCTGCAGTCTAATCTAGTTGGCTGGAATGGAGGTGAAAATTACCCCAAAGAGCTGTAGTAAGCTCTTGCTGTAGCTCCAAAGCCAAGCTAAAGAAACAAAATTGTTTAGTGATGGTCAGACAAAGGCACAGGATGAAGGGGAGATGGATCCAGCACACGGCAAAAGCGAGCATTGCTGGCACTGCCAACAGCTGACATTACTACAACTCAATGAATCCTGGTTTTTGCAGAGATGTTCACCCTTCTGTATTTCCTTCAGCCTCTCAGCAGGATGGAGACACAGCAGACATCTCTGCAAAGCTCTTTTGAAAGAAAGCCTTCTCCCAGTGGGACCTGGTCATGCAGTCTCCCCAGGCTGCTCCTCCACACTTCAGTGAGGCCTCACAAGGCACTAAGAGGCATTAAGTGTCAAAACATCACCAGCCTTTCAGATGTGATGGGAAGGTTTAGTTGCTTCCAGAAGTTTTGTTCTAAATATCAAAAGTCAAATACAGTCTATGCCTGATTTAATCTTGCAAAGGCTTCCAGGCAACTTCACTTGGCCTGAAAACCAATTCTAGGTAACTGTGCAGGTCAACAATTTCTAAATCCATTTTCTGATCATGTTATTTTCTCCAATATCTATAAATTGTTCCCTGGGATGGTGGTGAGGCCCTGGCACAGGCTGGACAGAAAAGCTGTGGCTGCCCCACCCCTGGAAGCATCCAAGGCCAGGTTGGATGAGGCTTGGAAGAACCTGGTCCAGTGGAAGGTGTCCCTGCCCATGGCAGGGGAGGGGGGGACTGAATGGTCTGTAAGGTCCCTTCCAACCCAAACCATTCTGTGACTCTATGAAATTATATTTAACTGTTTCCCTTCAGTGTAGCTACACTCTAGAACATCAGCATTGCCTGCTGCTCTTGTTAAAAACACACATGGTTTTACACCACCTCCCTGAGACCCTCTGCTCAGCCACAGGAAACACCTCTCCCTCCAAAGCTGTGAACAGGATCCTGTGCTGCCTTCCCTTGCTGGTGGGGATGGTGCAGATGATGATAACCTGTCCTGGCAGCCACAGCAAGGGCTGTCCAGCAACCACAGCCTGCCCTGGGGCTGCCAGCACAGAATGAAACCCTGCCCGCTGTCTCTTCACTACTGCTGCAGGCACCTGTGAGACTGAACATGAAAGAAACTGTTTGCACGTGTTGTAATTATATTTTGCCTTTGCTGGGGGGACAGGAACCCACCCCTGTTGAACAAAGCAAGGGCACGAGCTCTGATGATGCCTGAAGCACACGAGGTTTAACTGCAGCAATCTGGGAAGCAAGACATCATTCCCCAAAGCCTGAGCTCCCAGAAGGCAACCTGATACCTGGGCTGCCAAAGGTCCTGTGTTCTAATTAAGTGTTAAATCTAGTTTGGTTTTTTTTTTTAAATCTAGTAAGAAGTTTCTCCGTCCTACAGTGCTGTCACTCTTTGCTGTGCTGTAATTCAGTAAGGAGAACAGTTAATTAAGTTTGAACAACAGTGTCTAATGACTTCTATTTAAAGCTGTTCATAAAAAAAATATTAGAAGCCCTTAGAAATTACCTAACTTTGGAAGACAACATGGTACCTTAAGAGAATAAAACATTATAGTCCTGCACACTTGCACTTTGAAGGCGTATCTTCTACCCAAGCACTGAAGTGGAGCAAGGCATCTCCTTCTGCCCTACAACTGCTTATTTTTAATTTAAGTCATGATGAGAACACCATGAAAATAACAAGATGTCCCTGGATGCAGGGATCAAAATGAGTGCTGGCAGCATCACTGTTAAGTGCAGTTCCATTTAAATTACTCTCAGATGCTGGAGCAATGCAGCTGCTTTGTGGAAACTTGTGGAACCTGGCAGGGAAAGGAGATGGTGAAACAAACAGGTCCTGAAGAGATGGGAAATAAAAGAGAGAAAAAAAATGAGACACCCTAGAAAGCCAGACAGCAGTCCAAACAAAGATCTCAACAAGAGAAGGTAACCTCACTACAAATGGTTTGAGAAAGGAACTGAAGATAAGAGAAGGAGGAACAGAGAATTACCTATTCTGTTTAACCTCTCGAGATCTTAATCCTTATGTTCATCTCCAGAATTCAACAACATGCACAGAGGCTATGCTGATACAAATGATGGCATAGGGACATTGCCAGCCCCTGCACCAGAGAAACTC
The DNA here is from genome assembly GCA_034509425.1 of Eopsaltria australis. Lineage (NCBI taxonomy): Eukaryota > Metazoa > Chordata > Aves > Passeriformes > Petroicidae > Eopsaltria > Eopsaltria australis. Next base: position 2,611,703 of record JAVTVJ010000220.1, on the reverse strand, counting down.
CAAGAATAAAACACACAGAGATTTAGACACATCACTGGTAGATGATAAACACTGGAATTATCAGAGAAATTAATAAGAAGATTGTTTAAATATTAGCCTAATTTAGGATAAAAGAGGAGATCTAGTGCTGCATTAACCTCAGACAGACCCTTTGAAAACACATCCTGGGAGTTGTGTGCTCACTACACCCACTCACCAAAGTATCTCTAATGAATTTCCTCCTGCCTGGTGTGTTGGATCTGGAGGGAACCCCCTGAGGTAACTTCCTTCCTAGCCTTGCCTTCCGCTTAATTCATAGACTGGGAATAGTTTGGATTGCAAAAGGGAAGCCTTATTTTTCTTATTCTTCTTGGCAGAGAAGAAGTGACAAAGACAACTATCCATCACTGCTCTTCATGAGCATCACAGAGCCATAATGCAAGCATCACACCTGATTTATCCTCTACACAGTCCAAATTAAAAAAGACCTCTGGTCTGTCTCTACTCAAACTGAATCGTGCCAACATAATAAATCCAAACATTAAAATGAAGCCTGGTTTCCTCCTCCTTTTTGAAGTCAGCAAAGGGACATGCTGAAGGGAGTTCAGTCTTCCCCTGGTGGATTCCACAGGTGCCCCATGATGGGGACACATTTACCTGCTGGCTGTCAAAGCCACCCTGGGTGTCATTTCTGCACATAGCTCTCCCTGTGACTTGGAAAGTTCGCTCAACTCACAAAATCATCTGCAAGCTCCCATACCACATCTCTTATCCTCAGAGGATCATGAATCATCAAGGCAGGATAATATTTGAGGACTTAAAAGTATTGCAATTGTTAAAAAATAAATTAGCCTTAAAATCAGATGCATATACCAGCAGGCAAGAAAGGAGCAATATTGCAGACTGACTCCAGGTTTTCAAAAATGATCCACAGAATATGAGGCCTTAAAACTTATTTCTGTATCAAATAAAACTAAACAAGAAATAATAAACCCCCAGGCAAAAATGATGCTAATAAATAAATAAAAACATTCCCTTCCTATCTAGGAGAATCCCCTAAAATTCTTAAGAAGAAAAAAAAAAAAAAGAAAGAAACCCTGAGGATTAAGTTTAATTATTTGGATTTTCAAAGCTTCTGTGACAAAGTACTGCCAAGAAGGCTACAAGAAAACTGTCTGAGCAACGGAGCAAGGGATAAAGTGCTATTACAAATCCAGAAACTAACTGAACTAAATTAAAAACGGAGGTATAACACACGATCAATATTCAACATAGTGAAAGATTACGGCGGCTGCTCCCTGAGGACCGGTTCTGTCTAACATATTCTTCAGCTATTTGCATAGGAGAGTGAGCTGAGATGTGGTGAGACTGCATATGACACAATTGGTTTGGGGGGCATTGAGCTGACCTTGGCTGCTCTGCCTCTCAGGAGCACTGAAACGCTTCATCTTCACTGCGGGTTGTCTTGGGAGAGGTTCACTCACTTTAGTTACAGAAAATATAAAAACACAGCTGTTTAGCAGTTAAGGAGAAACCTGAGAAAGCACAGAATAATGAAGATATTTACTCTTTTCTTGCAAGATGCCAGGGAAATGATACCCAGAGGAACAGAATAGCAATTTTAAACAGATATAAAAATCCCTCTTTTCTCAAGTCCTGCATTGACCTCTGGAGCTCACTGTCACAGGCTCACTCTCAGATCAAGAGTTCAGAAAGTCCTAAAGTGAATTAGATACATTCAGAGCAATAGTGGTGAAACACATTTACTAAAGCTTATGAAAAACATCTTTTATAAAGCCACCACAGTAGTTTCCTAGGCAGGTTTACACCCCTATGTGTTTTGAAATCTGAAAACAAACCATCTCTCTCTGTTTGAACGAGGGTGAAAAACCCTCCTCTCCCTTGCAAGCTATAAAAATTAACCCTTCAATAGGAACTTGCACACCAGAACTGGAACACCTGGACAAACTGGCAGAGTCACGACTGCTCCCAAGTCACCGATGGGGAATGAGACAGAGTGAGGCACTCAGTGGCAGTCCTGGATTACAGCTGGATCCCTGGATTTTTTGGCTGTGTGCTCGCCAACAAGCTGCTGTATCTGCTGACCAAACAAGCACAGAGAACCTCAGTGGGGAAAAAGGCACTTCTTCAGCTGTTCCCAGCCCCTCACCCATCCCATTCCATCCCATCCCAGCCCAGCCCAGATCCGCAGTGCGGAGAGAACTCCCCAGGGAGCTCCATCAGCACCAGTGCTGGGTATGGATGGGATAACTGCGGGCACTGTGGATGGGATAACTTCCCAAAGCCCATTCCCTCAGCTCCCTGCAGGGTGATTTCCATGCAGATCTTTCTGGCAGCAGAGTGCTGGCAGGCTCTGGAGGAGCAGCAGAGCTCTCATCCAATCTGGCCAGGAGCTCCAGCAATGCCCCCTCTCGTTTTCACGCCAGGCTGCACACCTAGGTGCATCACTGAGGCTGAGCCTGGCTGCTGCCAGCTGGGAAGCAACTGTGCAGAGCAGGAGGTGGGGAGCTGAGGAAAGCCTGCCCTTCATGGTTTCCTCTTCAGTGTCAAGCCAAACCTGTGGCCAGCCACCAGCTCCATCCACAATCCAACCCCTTACTTCCCTCCAAATGACCGTATTTGCTTTCCAAATGTTCCTTTGACAGACACACTTCGTCCCCCCTGAGCTGTGCATTCCAATGTCTGCACATATTCACTTATGATTAAAAAAAAAGATTTAAAAAATGAGAAATTACTTTAAAACCTGTAACGGCTTGAGGAGTCTCTGGAGTGAAAGGGAGGAGGGAAAGGGGGACCTGGGTTAATAAAAGCTGTTAATTAGAGTCAAATTTGCTGCTTAATGTGTCAAGAACTAGTGAGTTACGAGTTAATCAACTGTCTGAGTTCCTTGGGAGAGCAATAAAGCTGAAGCCTGAAAATGGAAGGACAAGGTCAGAGCCTTCAAAGGAGGTGTCTTTAAAACTGCTTAATCCTAAGGTCCAAGCTGTGAGACACTGGGATACCCCCTATCCTGAGCATCCTCTTCTATCACTAACCATCAGGAACCCAAGCCTTTCACAGTACAGCCATCCTTGTTTTTTACCTTTTTTATCTGCTTTACTTGGGACTTTATCACGAGGGACAAAAGGCACAGAAAAGACTGGTAACTATTCAAACCCTTCATTTTTTGTTTCTGCTATTCCCTTTCAAAGGATATTGCAAAAACCCAAAGCAAAAGGCAGAAGAGAAACACGGAAGAGCTGTAGAACATCCATCAAGTCCTGAGTTCAGAATCCAGTGTTCCTTGTGCAAGACCTATCAACATCTCCCTACACCATGCAGTCAAAGGAGTTGGCACAGCAGGAACTGCCTTAGAGAATAAATTAATAAAAACATCACAGAGGAAACAGTGAATAAAGTTTGTCAAGAAATGAAGGGCTCAGAGATGGAGAATTTCCCACATTTTAATGCATCTGGGAGATAGAGGGCAAATGATGGGTGATTTACTTTTGCCATTGAACTACGGAAAGATTTAATCTATTTTCACTCCAATTTACTCTTTGCAAGTCTAGCCTAGATGAAGTACATCCTTCTTCCCTGCAACATGCCAGCCATCACTGCTGTGCCACTGTCATTGCTAAGAGAAGAAAAGCTGCACTTACTGTGGGACCTCTGCCATCACCCAAGAGCTTTCCCAATGAGGGGGGGATGCAAAGGGAGCTAAAAGATAAATATTTACAGCAGAGGATTCCACCAGACTTCCAAACTTCTGCTAAAACAGAAGGCATGAAAAGCTTTTTTATTTTTTTGATTGAGACACTCAGTTATGCACCTCCCAGCCAGGCACACACCCAGCTCCAACGAAGCTGTTAATTCACGAGTATCATTCACCACTGGGCATTGCTCAGTGTGGGCACCACAGTGGATCACAACTTCCTGCTCTTGCCACCACATCTCCCTCTCTCTTCTCTTCCCTGCACAGCTGCCTGCTGGAAGTTTCAACAGAAAAATGCTTTTCCTGAGAGGTTTCTTCTCCTGCCTTGCAACCTCTCCTTAGTTTAGGGGGCAAATGTGCTATCTAACTGTTGTGGAGACAACATGACTCCCAAAGGTTGGTGCTTGGCACAGAAAGGGAGAAGAACAGATGTTCATAGATTTCATTGCAAAATGTAATTACCCACAGTTTTGAACACTACATACAACATATTCTAGTTAATGTAAAGCAACAGCAAGTGCCCTCTGTGTCCTTGTGGGCACTTGGGTGCTCCTCCAGATCTTACCTGTATTTTCCATACTGCAACATTTCAGCACAGCAAGCAGCAGCCTTCTGAAACGTGGGGAGCACGGAGGATCCTTTTACATGCAGCCAAATAATCTTTTTAGCACTAACTTTCTTGTTCTCTACAACATCCAGGTCCTGAGGGAAAGCAGAGCCCAAAGCTAGCACTGGATGAAAAGATTAGTTGCTTCTGCATTAAGATGCTTGTAATGATTCAGCAACTTCAAGCCATCTTTCTACCAACAAGGAGTCTTTGTGCTTCTTCTATAATCCCATAGCTCAAAGTGACAAATAAAAGAATTTGACAGAAGTCATTACCACCTACAAAGCTGTTGTACATTTGCGAGTACAAATGGGTCAATTGTGCCCCAAACTTGCAGCTTTATTCAGCTGGGGGAATAATCCCGTCCTTCCTTCCAAAAAGAAATCTACAGTTTTGCCTTCCCTAACAAGCAATTCACCTGGAGCATCAGCAGCAGAGCAAAGGCAGTGTCATGCACAGCTCTAGGTGTGATGATTGCCTCCCAAAGACCAGGTGAAGAGCGCTGAGGACAGTGAGACCCCCTCATTGTGAGAGTGACCAGCTATCTCTCATCTGACACCCCTTTCAGCCTCCTTTAAAACCAGGCACAATAAACTCCAGGAGCAATCAATCCTCTGCTTTTGTTGAAAACTGTTGCTGCACGGAGCAAAATAAACTACAGAAAATCTCAGCAAGCAATTCAGGATCTGAAATCTTTCTTTTCTAACAATTAGTAGAGAGCCTTTGTGTACCTCCTTCCACAGCTGCCTAGTGCAGAGGGAAGTGGAGAGGGTCACAACCTTCATTCTGGACACAAATTGGCTGCTGGTTCCTCACTGCTGAAACGGGGAGAGGAGGTTACAGTCACAGAGTAATGAGTGAGATTACGCTGCAATCAGGGAACGGAGGTGGGAGCTGCAGAGACAGTGCTGAAGGCAGGGAAAACATCCCCTAAATTAAACCCCTATTGTTCACCTCATCTCTGCCTCAGTGGATAACCCACGAAACTCCGAGCTCCTGCCAGGAGCCTGTGTGAATAATTCCAGAGCATTTTTCCTACCTGTTGCTAACATAACTGTTTGTGAGTGTGTGAGCTCCTTTGAGCCACACACATGGGAAGGTAAATTTTTGGTAATCCCAGGGAATATCCTCTTCTTTTCTCTTTTCCCAGTAAAATCTACACAGTTGTTTTTCAGGATGAAGGGGTGCAAGTTGCACTGCTGAAAACTCATGAGTGCAATACATGACTCCTCAGCACTCTGTGCATCATTAGAGAGGTTATTAACAGGATTATGGGGGGCTGAGGGCAACGAGCTCTCATCCATCTGGAGGAGGATGAGCAAAAGCAAGGAAGGCAAATGCAAACTTGCAGAGGAACCATGCTCCATTCAAGAGGTGAGTTAGTGTTTCCTTCCCCTGAGATACTGTGGAGATCCTCACACCTGAAGATAACCCCATGGTAGTGAAAGCCTTTCTTGAAGCCAGCTGAAGAACAAGAATTCCACAAAGATGGCAAGACCAGAATCATCAGTGGATATCTGACTCAAATTCCTTGTTGGCACATGCTATACAAAAATACGAACACAGACACAGCAACAACTGGCAACTGTAGCTGTCAACATTTTGGGAAATAGAATTTGGGAAATACTGCGTAGGAACTGATGCAATGTGCTTTGAGATCTTCCTTCAGAAGCCTTCGTGTTAGACTGTAATGGCATCCTATACCCAGTGTGCTGTGATGCTAAATATAGCCATGCCCACTGAGAACAGCTTCAAGCCCTATCTTTGAAACTGCTATGGATATCAACTCTTCCTTCGTCTCATTAACACTGCTGTAAAGTGCCTGGCACAAATCTACATCAAATGAATGTAATTACAGCAGAAAATACATTGCATTAACTTGTATGTCTGCCTTTCCCTGTCTCACCGCTGTACACAATTTTGTTTCTATTTTTCTTCACAATTCATCTTCTTTGTCCTTCTTTTTTCTCAGCCTTTCACCTACTCCTTATTTCAAGCCCAAAGTTGATTGCTTTCCTTTCTTTTTTTCAAGTTTGATTGATTTATTCTGCACTTACGTAAATTATTTTAAACAAGGCATATAAACTGTAGAACTCCCTGCAGAACAAAACAATCACTGCTACCCATGTAGGTAAGGAGGAAAAAAAAGTAAAGTTAACAAAATGCTAAATTAAGTAAGAATCTCTTACATCACACTTTAAAGCCTGCCAAATCTGACTCTTCAGATATACTGCAACAGCAATTTTTTGAGACACAGGTCTTTTGCAGGTAAAAATCTTTAGTGTCACACAGAAAAAGAAATAGAGATTCTTCCAGCTGCTCCAGCAGGGACTAGGATGATGTAACTTCTCAAACAACCAGGCTGCAAGTTGTCAGAAGGTCATTACTGCATGGCCCCAAAACAATGCCTTTCTCTTTGGCTACTGTAAAAAAAGAAAGGGAAGGAAGATGAGGGGAGGTATTTACTTTTCATATCTCGTCTGAAACACCTGCAGGACTTCAGGTGAGTGATCTGTGCTGAAATTCATTGTATTGCTCAGTCCATCCTCGCTTAATTCATCTCATGAAATTCTTAAATGGTACCCAGGCTACAGGCTGGCTCTCTACAGAGATGGGAATTACATCCCTAATTACAAGATATGGTACTGCCCTAATAATAAGTACTGTGCTCAAGAAGTCCCCACCCAGGGGAATGAGCCTTGACCTCCTTTAACAAAGACTGCAAAACAGTTGATAAGAACATTAAAGCAAGTCCCTGCTCCAGAAACCAGGCATGTGCTTCTTCCAAGCGCTCCGGGGCTGGCTGCAGAAATGAGCTTTGAGCACATCTCTCTAGTCTGAGCTGGTGATTGTTGTCTGTCCCCCAGCTCAAACACAGATTTGGCAACAAGCATCCAGAGCTGTAGAAAAGGAATTAAAAAGGCAGAGTTTTACCTCCACAATATTCACTTGTTTTACCCCACAATCCCCAAACAGCACCAGGACAAGCTCAGCTCGACAGGTCCATTCCAGGCACTGCTGCAAGAATTAATCTGAATTTTCAGGCATCTTCAGGGTGAACTTTCACAACCCCTGGAGATGATGGGCTCCTCTACAAAACACCCGAAAGAGCTGGGCCTTGCTAACCTGTCATTATTGCTCCCTGCATTTCTGTACAAACAGCACCTCTTGCCCTAAGAGCTCTCCCACCTCACACTGCAGCAATCTCAAACTGGGGCCAGCATTTCTTCTCCAGCACAGATTTGTAGCATTTAACAGCAAACCTTCAATTACCACAGTGCATGACCGTAAAACTTGCTCAACTGGAAATGTTCACTTATTTCTAACCTTGCCTCCAGTTGTCTTCTTTCTTTTGCCCCTGAAGCCATCTCAAACAGTACTCTCCTGGAACCTCAGTGCAGCCTGCCTAGCACAAACCTAAACCATAAGTCAAAATGATTTAAATTATATGGAAATACATATCTCTCCTTCAACACCAAACTGGGAGTGTGGCTCCTAATGGGACATCACTGCACATTACTCATAAGGCCAAGACATGTGGCATTTCCCAGGGAACATGCACATTCTCCTTTTTATGCTGGATGACTTATAAGCAGCCATCAGTCTTTTCCTTGTGGGGCTGTGCCTTCCATATGCATAATTTGAGTCCTTAAAGTGAACTCCTTGATGTGGATTCCACCTGCCTCAGAGAAGAAAAAAAAATAATAGGGGGGAAAAAAAAAGTCTTGGAAATATATAGCAACAAGAAACTGGCAGGACAAACTCACACTCCCACTGTGCCAAATTGCAAGTTTAGTAATTCTGTTTTCTTCCCACTGAGTGGAAGGTGTCATTAGCTGCTGTATTTAGAGCCACAGAAAAGGTTCTTGGAGCAATCCCCAGCCTTCCTCTGAACCAGGTGGCTGCTGACCACAGGAGCTCTCTGCAGCTGGGGACCTTCACCTTCATCTGCCTGCAGTCACTGCTGCCATTTGAATGGAAAGGAAATAAACAGGACAAGTGGCTCTGTGTAAGAGAAACCCTCAGGCTGCGTTGTCCTACTCGGGGCTGGAATTCATCCCTGCACCACCAGGGCCACTTTAAAGCCCCTGCTCTGCATGAAACACTCTGGGGTTCTTTTAACTCCAGAATAGCAGCTTTCCTTCTGGGAGAGGATTTCTCCTCTAGGCCGGTCTCTGAGGAGCACCCATTGAACCAAATCCTCATTTCTGAAGATTACCACAACAATTCAGAGAATCATCCTCTTACTGTGAGAGAGCCTCGAAAGGGAGCACAAAGGCTTTGAAAATGCCCTGCAATCATGCAATGTGCACCTGGGCTGGAGTCTTTGTCAGCTGGCAACATTCCTACAGGCTTTTGGGAATGTCAGCCCATCAGACCACCAGGAGAAATGTCTCCATCCACTGCTGGAGGTTTTGCTGGCAGTGCTGTGTGATGAAGGAGGGATGGCAGAGCATGGATGTGATGGCTCGATGGGAGTTCAGATAAATAAAGACACAAATCCATAACCATAGGGGGTCATCATGATGCCTGCAAGGAGGAGGGAGGGGAATTGTGAGGAATTGCCACTTTGGTGTGGTGGCTGAGGCTGGGAGCACCCTGTGGTTTCCAGAGCTGTTTGGGTTGGTGGAAGTGAAGACCACCTGCGCTGACAGAGAATTGGGAGAATCTGTGCAAACATTCATTATTTATAAGATAGCTGTCCAGAGGCAAATTGCCTGGAATCCATTAAAGGGAGAAATCCCAGCTCCCTCTGGCAGTCGCCTGGCACAGGCCTTTTCCACTGGCAGAAAAGGGAGGGGAAAAAATCACTTTCATTTCTAATTAATCTTCTGGTACATAATACTTTTAATTAGGAGGAAAAAAATCCTGTGTGCTCTTTGAGAGAGGAAGGAGAGAGCCAAAAGCGAGGCAGAAAGCTCTGGCATCTTGGCTGTAGTTCAGACCTTGTCTCCTTTACACCTGAGGAGCAGGTGAGCCCTGGCTCCTTCTCTCCTCATGATGTGACTGGAGCCTCCCAAAGCTTCAGAGATGCTCTGGAGATGAGGAGTGGCTTCCTGTGAGTACAGACTTGGCTATCTACCCCAGGAAAGAAAATCCAGGTGAAGAGAAGCAGGAAATAAAAGTACTGGAAAAATGCCTTGGACAGAAATGAAGCAGACTCTGTTGGACACAGCATGGGTAAGACAAGGAGAAAGGTCCAGGGAGAAGGAAGAACCAAACATTATCTCTTGAAATTAATAACCCCAAAAAAATGTTCCTTCCCCAACCCCAAATTTCCTAGCCCTTCTTTTTTCTAATGTCTCTCTTCCCTGCATTCATTATTAATGCCACTGGGGGTACAGATTTGCACTTTGGTTTCTGAAAAATTAATTCAATGATTAAAATTTCAGTCTCTGAGTAATGAAAGCAGCTCAGATAAGCTGGAGATGCCCCTTTGCAGTCTGAAGGCCTTTGGTGTGCTGCCCACTTACCCCCTGCATAAGAAGCCTCCCTGTAGACCTGGCTCAAGGCAGAAAATATGGTAGGAAAATGTGGTTTAAGTTGATTAAGTTCTGGTTTTGGGGAGAAGCCATTTCAGTTTAATACCCTACCAATTCTGTATTCACTGCAGAGAGTGAACCCCAGGTTCTGCCAAAGCTCAGCCACTCATGGCTTTCCACATGACCCCTTGGGTAAGGAAAAATCTCCAAAGAATGTAAATATGAATCAGTGCTGTACATCCTTCAGTCACTGACAAGCTGATTGCAGGCTCAGGGACTTTTGGTGTGGCTAATGAAATTTTCTGTGACACTGTGCTTAAAATGAAAGAACAGCAGAGAAAGACATCATTTCAACTCACCAAAAAATATCTATTTTCTCATCTGTTCCCACACTATCAGCAGAAAGAGCAAGACTCCAGGAACTTGTTAAGTGGTGAGGAAAGGGCAGGTGACACAGCACCCGCCCCTGGATGGCAATTTCACCTCATTCCAGGAGAACAGAGACTCCCACAGTAAATTCAATATCAGCTCAAGGAAGGTCTTTCCCAGCCTGCAGCAGAGCTACCCTTCCCACCAGCTCCATGTCAAAGCAAAAAGTGGGCAAAAGACCTGCATAATTCTCCACCCTCAACTCCCAGCACTGTTATTTTTATTTATTTTAAAATAAATGTGAGAGGGATGTCAGAGCTCTGAGCAGCACGGGGAGCCAAGAAGCTCAGAGCCCTTTTCCAGGCTGAGATTAGAGAAGGAGAGGGAAGGGCTGGATTTAAACTTACACATCCCAATTTCATTCCTAAGGTGCTAAAAAACAGCAAAATAGAACAACTATACACAAAACCCCCCTTGCCTTTTCAATGGCATTTTGCTTCAAGGTTTCGTTGGATTTTTACTCAGTGGAATAAAGACAGCTAAAATGAACAGAGTCCTTGGGAGGCAACACCTTGGGAATATGGTGGAATCTCAGGGCAGCACTGGCAGGACATTCCCCACCAGCCAAAGCAGCACTGCTTGTGCTGCCATCATGGGGAAAAGAAACGGACAAAGAGGAAGAGGAAAATCTGCCAAAATCCTCCACAGGCAGGAAAATAGCAAAGCTGTGAAGCTGAGATCTGATTTTCTCTGAAGCAACAGGATTAGTGACAGCCCACATTGCACTTCACTGGGGTCATGATAACTGAAGGAACACTGAGCGCTGACTCAAAGCCAACTCCTGGATTCAGACGCTCTGTGGCTGCTCCTGAAATATTTTATCAAAGTTTCTAAAACTCTACTGAATTGTGAATTTTGGGGAAAAAAACAAACGTCTTTGGTAGCTCCAGAAGAACACATGCTGTGTGTATCACCTGCACAGTGCTACCAGGAACAAAAAGCATCACACAGAAACCTACTTTTCACCACGTTTGCTGAAACTTTGCCGGGTGAATGTGCAGAGCGACGGCTGCTCGGAAAACTTGCTGCTTTTCTTCCTCAAGATGCAGCTTTGTGGAGATTTCAGAATACGTGGGCTTTTATGTGCTGCTCAACTCTTGAAGTTATTCTGAGCTGAGCCTTTAGCACTCGGCCCTGTAGCGACAGGGCAGACAGAGCATCAGGACTTGCAGGATGAGCTCCCTCACAAGCTTTCATGTGCCAGCCTTCCCACCTCGGGACAGGTTCATTCATCTTAGAGTCCAGGTGGTTTTACTGAACCTGCAGCTATTAAATTTTCCCTTTTGAAGAGGCTCCTGAGCAGGATCCATCCCAACCCAAGTGTGACGTGCTGGGGGCACAGCCCCGACGCTCTGCGCAGAGCAAAGAGGAAATGGAAATGCTGGAACAAGCACTTTGGCACAGCTTCTTGGCTGGGCTAAAGGTTTATTCCTGGGATGCTGCTTTCCTGCAGACTAAGGAAAATTAAATTTAGCACTTTGCAAATAAATAGGTTAGGGCTGAAAGGACACTATTTAGGAATTTACTGCACACAGCAGCCTCAGAGATTATAGATCCATCACCGTCTATTACCTTGCTAGTTACTGCTTCCACTCTGTCTATCTTCCCTACTTACAGAGTGGTCCTTTCATCAGGTCTTTTTCTGTTCCAACTTGAAACTGTCATCACTCTAATGGAATTATATGAAGAAAAACAACTTTAGGCTGCAGTGACTCTGCCAAAAAGCCAAGGACAACTCCTGTGCTTCCCCAGGACAACGCAGTGAGATTCCTGCCTGGCAGAGACATGCACAGATGTCTGACACGCTCCTGAGCAGCACAGCAAGAGACAGCTGTTTACACACATGTCCAAAACCTCTGGGCCTCCCTGCAACTGTCAGCTGGGCCTTTTCAATGCCCACAAACACAGGAGGCTTCACAGGGACCAGCAAACCGACAGCTGATGGCAACCCTTGCTGCAGATTCATCATAACTATGTAGCAGTCACCAAAGGCACCGACATGATTATAAACCCCACCTTGTGCTGCTCTCCACTCTCTACTTCAGAGAAAAATCATCTGCAGACAGTTCCCTCTCCAGGGTCAGATCCGTCCTGGAAATGCAAAGTGACAGCCAGCACATGGAACTCCCCCCAGAGCCTTCCATTAAGACAGACAAACCCTTCACTTAAAGGTTTAAATTTATGACAGCTCCCCAGCACATGGCTGGGACAGATCTACTGTTATCAGATACCTGCTTTAGCCAAAACAGATTAGGGACAAATTAAAATTTTCAAGCCTCAGGTTGATATACACCCTCCAAGACACAGGTAGACTGGTTTGTTTTCTTCTGGAAGCGAAAAATGCCATCAAAAGATAATCTTGGGAGTTACCAAGGCTGCAGGTCATCCTCAGCTCTCAAATTCCCTGCTTTCCCCAATAATGTGATTTAGTTACAAATCCTTGCAAGATAGATTTGACATAAAATACTTTTCAGTATTTCTTACTCAAAGGGCATTCTCATGCAATTGGCAAAATAGAAAACACATTAGATACAAAGGCCTAAAACAGTACTAAGTCACCTGCTCATAGCACTAACACTCACACGGGGCAGCAGGAATGGTTTTTGTGTGGAGCTACAATGATTCATAGACTTGCCTATTTGAAGCAAATGTGAGAAAAGGAGAGGGTTTTTTTTAACATTTCCATGAATATGAACAAAGACAGTTGATACATTATCAAATCCTTAATATTATCCTTAATATTAAATTATCAGAGCTGTATCCACATGAAGTATTAATTCCTTAAGTATACAGAATGTGAAGAGCTGAGCTGCAGGCACTGTTGCTCTGTAGTGTCAGGCAGAAATCCACCAGAATCCCAGCAATCAGTCCTTGCACAAAGCTCTCCAGGAGGATTTTCAGGGTACTGCTGCATTCTGTCACAGCTCCATTATTAGCAATATTAGTGGATTGACACTGCACCAGTGATGGGACGTGTTGTGATCTGGAAAGCCTGCATGGCACATCATGCTTAACACTCCCTGATGCTGTGGAGTGCATCAAACCTTCAGGAAATGCCATGACTGGATGATTGATGTGCTTCCAACCTTCCCCAGCAGTAACTGCCCCCAAACAGTGGTAGGATACCTCAGAGCAAAGCAGAAGATACACTCAAAGTAGTTAGCATTTTTGCTTTACTACAAGTGGTTTCATTAAAAAAAGAGAACTCTGTTTAGATGAGGGTCTTGGGGAAAACCCAGACACGGCAGAGACTGGGATCCCATGAAGGAGAGCTGCCTACAAAGCTTTGAAATATGGGTTCTTATCTTAAGCTAGCAAGCCAGTTTGAGAGAAAGCACATTAACTGGTTTATGCTGTGCCAACTGCATGGTTAAGAACCATGTAAGAACTGAGCTTTTAGGCTGTGAAGTGTGGAAGAAATACAAGGATGATAGAGGAATTGTATGGCTGTGAGATGCTGGCTCCTGTCTCACTCCTGGTGAGCGAGACAGCCCCTTTTGGCTGCCAAAGTGGACCTGTAACCACAACATCCCATTCTCTGCTTCTCATTAATCCCTCACTCCATCCTTCCCCCTCACCTGCCAAACGTGGTGGGAAAGAGCCAACCACCTCATCACCCAAACTGAATTTAGGCTGAAATCTTTCAAATGAAATCCTGCATGAAGGCACGACACAAGCATTTATATTCACAACAAATAAAGGAGAAGACCTTTATTTGAGCCCAGACAAACCTTTCAGATGGAGGCAATAGATGTTCTGGGGCCACATCAGCATGAGAATCTTTCTGCTGTCTTTCCATACTTGTGAACAATTTTTATACACACAAACACACATCCTCTTCCCTCCCTGAAGGTTAGAAAATCTTTTGCACCAGTCAAGCACAGGTAGTAGCTATCACTCCCAAAAGAAGAGATAAGTTTAATTATATTTGTATTTAAACAATGTGCTGCTTACTCAAGACAAAAGAGAGGCAGTGACTGCCACCCACTCTCACTGGTGGCTTTGTGCAGGTTGAGCTGTGCTGCCATGACCTGGGTGCTCACATGCTATGGGTGCTTTGCTGGATGTTACCAGCTGCACCTCAGAGCTGTTTCCTGGAACTAACTGCTTTTCCTTGAGATCTTCTCACAAACCTGTTCCTGGAACATACAGGGAAAAGGTGAAGGAGTGGTACAAAAATCATGTTGGAGTCCCTCAGCAATGCTCTCACTGCATGCTCTCTGCACCACCAACCACCACCAGGCTTCGGGGTGTTCATGTAGAATCAAAGTGGAGGAAAGGCCCACAGGGGTTGCTGAAGTCCCTGACAGCATTTGTCACACCAGGATGGCACAGAAGGTGATGCTGTGACAGTCCTGCTCTGGCTGAATATGTGCTGCCTTGGAGCAGATCAACACCTGCACAGAGGCCCAGAACAAACTCAAGGTACAAGAGCTGACCTGTCCCCTCCTCCTGTCCAAGGACAGCAAACAACAGAGACTGTGGAGCAGCCAGGGAAGATGGCTGAGATGCAGGGTACCCAGAAACTCCAGGCTTTTCCCTCGCAAGAGGATAAAAACCTCCAGCAATTTCCGCTCCTTTTCATGTGCAGCTTTGAACAGAACCATACGCAAGAGACCAGCGGGCTGGGGTTTGCTGACACGGCTCTGCATGTTCTGCAAAATCACAACAGAGCAGCCAGGGACAGTAACAAGCGTGCATCAAAAGCTGCTTTGCAAAACACCCATTTCATGTGTGCTGCAGCGAGCCTTGGTATTCCCCCATCGCCTGGGCTCCAAGGCACTGCCTTTTCCTTAAAGAGTGCTGATCACACAACCTCTAAGCAGAACATCTTTTGAAACTACCAGAGACTCAAGGAAATAAATAAATAAATAAATAAATAAATAAATAAATAAAACTGTTTGAAGATATTTAATGCCAGCTGGAGGTGGTGGGCACCCACAGAAAAGGAAAACAACATCAGTGCTGCCCCAAGCCCCCAGCCCACTCAGGATGCACCATGTGCCCAAGGGACAATTTCCTGCATCCACTGCTGTGCAAGAAAAGCTGTCTGCCCTGGTTACATCTCCAACCCATCCACAGCTTCCCCACCACAGGACATTTTGAAAAGCTTCTTAAACCCCTGTGAGTCCATGAATTGTAATAACCTGCAACCAGGTGAGAGGGACAGAGAAAACCAGGAGGTCGAGTGACCTAGAGCAGAGCCACGAGATGATTTCGCAGCAGAGACAGGAACAGGAATCCAGGAGGGGTTTTGCTTCTGTCCCCTCTGCTTTATCCCTTTTTTAACACTGTCTCAGTCTCACAGTGCGTAAACACATCCCTGCCAGCCCACACAGTCCTTTGTAAGCTGTTCAAACACAGCAGCAGGCGGACACAGACATCCTCCTGTCCCAAGGCCTCCCACAGGGACACCGGGCACAGCCAGCGACAAGAACAACTCTTCTTCAGCAAACTGCAATCACGCGGGTGCTGGGGACGTGCTGGGGGGCAGAGAGGGTTTTATTAGAGTAGATAAGGCAGCCAGGACCTGCTCTGCCTCCTGCTCGCTGGTGCTGCCACCTCTGTGCTGGGCAGGGCTGCCTGGCTCTGCCCCATGGCACAAGGAGGGAGTCACAGGCTCTCGTTTGGGGCACAGCTCTGCCACATGCCCACCCCCTGTCCCTCCAGGGCCACACACATTGCAACACCAGCCTGGATGCTGTGGATTAATTAAATTCTTATCACTGACCTGTGCTCCTTGATGGTACATGTGACTCACCCCAGAAAGCACAGGCTGTTGTTACTGTTTCATTAAATAAGAGATATTTCAATGAAGGGGATTTGGAGGGAGATAAATCGCAAACTCATTAAAATAAAGGTGTATTCCAGTAATTTGGTTACTTATTGTTATTGCAGAATCATAGAATCATTTAAGTTGGAAAAGACTTTTATGATCATTGAGTCCAACTGTAAATCTAATGCTGCCAAGGCCACCAGAAGCCCAGGAAAAATGGTGAGGTCCTTCAGCTGGGATGGCTGATGCCTGTCACAGCCTGGATGAGGCTATCAGCAGTTCTGACAGTGATGGGGGTGAAGTCAGGTGAAGAATTTGTGTGGGTAGCTCGAAAGCTGCCTTTTTCCAGTGGCCTCCTTTACCAAAGGAAGTGCAGACAGAGAGGCAGAGCTCACACCAGTGCAAGGAGGGTGCTGTGGGGAGGGAAGCCTGGGAATACCACAGTGGCACTGCCCTGTCCTTGGGGAATGAAGGAGCAAAGGGAAAGAAAAGTGCAAAAACAACTTGGTGGTCAGCAGGTGATGACTGCAAAACAAACAGGGAATTGCAGAGACAGCCTGAAGCTCAGGTGGCATCTGAGAGCCACCCTCATGTCTGCTGTCCCAAACCAGGCCTGCTTTTGTGAAGTGACAGGTTATTTATCTGCCTCACCAGGTAACACATCAGTCACTCCAGCAGAGAGGATGCACCCATGAGCAAGACAAATCTCTGACCTTTCAGAAAGCCTCACACATCCCATTCTCCTGCTAGCCAGGAAAACCTCTGTCACTGGAATCATGCTCCAACATCATCAGCATTAACTACCTCCATGCCTGGGTCTACCCTGGCACACTCACAGGCAAGGCAGGAAGGGGAGGAGGTGGTGCCAACACACTGGAAATGGGCACTGTGCCAGACTGGCAGCTAACAGGGGAGGGTATTCCCCAATCCAGAGGTGCTCTGTGCTCCCCACCAGCACGATCCATTTAACCTCACAACAGCCCAGTGACGTTGGCAGGAGCATCATCCACTTTGTACAAGTGGAGAAGAGAGGCAGACCAAGAACATTCCCTTTGTTAAGTCGGAAGAAGGCTTCAGCCCAGCCTCCTCAGGCCTTTGCTCAGAAAGTCAGCAGTCAAAAGGAAAACCTTCTGTTAGATTTTCCCACTATATTCGAGGTGACTAGCTTCATTAAAAACAAAAAAAGAAAAAGCTCTAATGTGCACTAGGGAATAGGCAGTTTTTCAGGGAAGCATATGCAGTAAGAGAGAAACTGTGTAAGGAAGGAAAAGCATGATGAAGAGCAATCTGAAGACAGTAGCAAGAATTAAAGTTAAGTCCTGACACAAAACAGGCTGCTACAATATCTGAAAGAAAATTACATGTGGGAAGTTTAAACACAGGATTTGATGCTGTAACACTACAGATTGCTCAGCAGCTCCTTTTAGAGGCTGCTGATTAGTGCAGCCCAGGATGGGTGCTTGCTGACCCTCCCAGGAATCCCAGCAATCATCCAGCAGGAAGGCACCACGCTCATGGCAGCTGAGCTGAAATCAAACTCCAGCAACCACAGGGGCAAACTGAAAACAAACCATGAAAATGAAGTAACTTGCAATTAGCAAGAATGAGGAGTTAAGAGAGGCTTACAGTCCCTAATCAATCTCTTGCTGCCTCGCCTGCTCCACCGATGAGCCCCATTGTTAGTTTTGATTGTGTGTGCAGGAGTGCGAGGCAAAGAACAGCTCTCCATCAAAACTGTGATTTCCTTCTCCCTTCGAGACTCATCAAAGGTGAAGAGGAGGAGAGGGGAGAAGATAGAGATACAAAAAGAAACAAACAGCTAGAACAGGCTTCTCCAAGGCACTCTGCTAGGTTTGAGGAGGAATAACTGAAACTGCAGGTATGCCAAGAACGTGGACTCAAGAATCACAGCTCACAGTGCTGTCAGCTTCAAGATGAAACAAGAGCACTCAGGAGAATAAAAGTAAGCCCTGCATTAACCATCCTGCTTATTCTGAGGTGTACATCATTCACCAGTGTGCTCTGGCCAAACTGCTACTCAGACTGTGCTGGAATCTCAGCAGACCAGAACCTCTCTGCACGTTTAACCACACAAGTTTTGCCTCCCCCTTTCAGCCAGCAGTTTGTCAGCATCACTTTGCCTTTGAAAAACAGCCTCCAAGTTCTTTCCTGTTCAATCCAGCCTCATCTCCCTTCTGAAGAAAAGAGAATTAAACTATTACATCCTACTGCTGCCCTACTGTGCTTTACACTCCTGGTTAATACAGAAACAAGGTACCCAAGCCATGGGGCGAGCTAAGGAGGACTGGGCAGTTCAAGGTGGTGCCTGTCCTTCCACCATTCCCTCCTTCCATAAAAAGGAATATCCCATACCCTTTTTACACCCCTGTGCTCAGCCTCTGCACCCACAGTGATCAACATCAGAAGCAAGTGTTCACTTTTCAGATGACCTCTGAAATTTGATAGTTACAGTTCCCTTTGAAGAGCTGCAAACAAATTCTGTATTTAACTCCTTAAAGAGGTGTGCAAAGACAGTGTGTGCACTCCACCTCTGCACAGCTTTTTAACTTATCAGGCTGTAGAAAAGATGTTGATTTTACTTGATTTTATGACCGTATTACCAATCCAATGGACACCAATAAAGGTTTTATTTTGCAGCAAGAAGTGCCAGCCCCAGAGCAGGCCACATTCTCAAGCTCTGTCAAGATGCTTCTGGTGTTGTTTGCTGTCTGGTATCTTGGGTATTCTCTCTCAAGGAATACAGCCTACCAACGTGGCGATGCTCTTCAATGAACTACTGCTGGTGTTTGGGTTTTCATTTGATAATTTTGACAGAAAATAACAACACGGGTGAGACCTGGAAGCAGAGAGAATTCTGTGCTCTGCAAGAGTAAGCTCTGAGGATATAGAAAATATCTGTCTAAAGGCAGCCTTGTGGCCAGGATTATTTATGAGCTCGGACACATAACACCACTGTGACACTGGAAAGAGTCTGGTTTAACTTCCTTCCTTCCCAACCAGTTTAGACTGAAATAATTTAGGCATGAATTATCAAGAAATCTGAGCACTCCTTTCTAAGAAAGTAAAGGAATCTGAAAGCAGAAAGATTGCAAACACTGACAATTACACAGGATCAGACTGATGACCTATTCAGCCCAGGATCCTTTCAAAGTGACCAGCCCCACACTCATGCTGCAACACTGGAAACAGTTTACCTGAAGCATTGAGAATAAACAAGAACAGATTGCTCCCTCTTCTTCACTCAAGTCTTCATTCCCATTTCCAGAGGATGGAGTTAACTGTTGCCAAGTAAAGAAGCAGCAAAAGCATTTGTATACCAAGCCAAAAATAAGCAGCAAGAAGGGGAATTCTCTTCCTAACCTCTAAAACAAGGAGCTGCCTTTACAGCTCCAGTCAAAGAGCTCTTAATGTCCCTACTTCAGATAAATGTACATGGTTAATGTAAAACTAGATACTTGATTTGTCCACAAAGATGTCTCAACATTTTAGAAAATGCACTGGCCTCCAGCTCTCAGTAGTTCCTTGAAGTCACAGGGTCTATCATATAAAAGGATTTCTACTCTTTTTCTTTTAAATTGATTGACTTCAAATGCTTTGACTGGGACTGTGTCCTTAAGCACACAAAAAGAAAAAAGCCTGTGATTTAATTTCTTCCCACTGTTTGTTCATTTGTACAAGTGTCTCCAAATCATCTCCTCTTCAAATTTGACCAGTCTTTCTGTTTACTGAAGGACTTTCTTTGTCTGAAACAATTGTCATTGCCTTTCTAAAGACCTCATTTCCTTACTCCCATTCAGGACCCAGCCAGAGACAAAGATAAACAGCACAATGTACACCCGGCCAGGCAATGACAGCCTGATGTGCCACCTCCTCATTCCAAGCAGGATAAGCTGATCTGGAGACTTCCCCGCAGTGTTTGTTTTAAAAGACATCTTTAATGGCTTGTTACAAAGGGAGTGGAGGCAGTTCTTGGCTATCTGATGGGTCTAGACACACCAGTGAAGCATCACACAGAACACAGAGTCTGTGCCATGGCTGGACACATCTAATGGAGCAGCAACAGGAACAGAATACAGAGCTGTCAAGTGCCCCAGGAGCTACAATGCATTACAGCCCACAAAAATATCATCAGAATCTAAACTCCTGGTGAGGAGTCTGTAACAGTGCTTTCCACAGCGTTTAATTGAAACAATAAAAAGGAGCAAACAAGCGGGAGCGAGCTGTGAAGCCTGAGATGTGCCTTCCTGCCCACGCACTCACAGAGGGGCTGGAAATCACTGGAACATCCTTCAGGCTGATGAGCTCATCTGTTGCACCGATAGGGATCACCAATAAATACTGGTATGGCTTCATTGGAATTCAGTGCTCATTTGTAGATGCAGCCATTGACATTCCCAGCACAGCACTGTGATTAACCCTTTCACTGGAGCTGTCATCCCAATTAATGCAAACTGCCTGGGCACACAGAGCAGGTAGATAATAAGCTCCACAATAGTAACAGCACACCTTGGCCAGGAAAACCAAGCACATCTTTCATCTTCATTTAGCTTTGAAGGGGTTACATTGCAGGAGCTCCTATTGAATCCCTCACTTAAAATTAAATGCCACCAGCAGTGCTACTGAAATATGCTTTTAAAGTTTACAGCTGAACTACAGAAGCTTGTAAAGTGCCAAGGGACTTCTCTGGTTTAATTATATAGACCCTGTTCCATAAACTGCTTGAATAGAATAAATACAAATAGCATCCATGCTTTGTGACCTCTCTGGGTTAATGAAATGCACACAAACACCCACAGTCTGCTATGGCTCAGAAATTCCACAGCATAAACACACAACTCTGCTGGAAGCTGCAGTCAGGATTCAAGCCTTCATACATACATGAGAACCAGCTGCCTGGACTCAGCAAGGAAATAATTTGTTGTTTTTATTCTACTACCATTCAAAGCTGCAGTCGGTGGGAACTGTCTGCGATTTACTGAACAGGGAGAAAGAGCCTGAAATTTTCGTGTTCATGTTCTAATTAGCAAATCTGCTCCTCTTGTCCGGAGAGGTGGTGAGGTAAGAGAGGCTGAGGAATTCCAAGAATCAATAAATCACCACCCTTGGCTCTAGGAAATGCGAGATCTTCTCTACCTGGTGACACTCACCTCCATCCTCTGGACATACTTGGGAATAAACACTTGAGGGAAGAAGAGAAAGCAAGAACAATGTGTAGAGAGAGAAATCCTCTCCTGCATATAAATTATTTACATTGCCATTTCACCAAGGAGAGTTTGCTCCTGCCAGAGACAAGCTCCTGAGCTTCCAGCTAGTTCCTGTTCATGTGGCCAGCATATAATTTTCTCACATTTTGTTACCTTTCTCCAAGCATGCCATCTCTCCTGTGGTGCAAGAAAAAACTGCAACTTGTACTGTCCGGCCATGGCATCCAACTGACATCCAGGAGTCTGCTGGTTTCATTCATTGAATACTTAACACTACAGGAGTGAGCACAGGTCTCTGGAGGTGTTAGAGCACCATCTCAAGAGAACTGTTTTCAGGATTCAATGGCAGCACCTTAAAACCAACAGAATTATTCTCTTCCTTGGGCACTAAGCTTTCTTTTGTCACTGCCATGTGCCTCAGGTCATCCAGAACTCTCCTAAGGCCAAGCAATATGACTGTTTTTGGGATATTTTCCTAGTTTCACTAAACATCCTAGGTGTTACCTTATACACACCCTCACTTGCTTTATTTGTTGGGTTTTATTTGTTTCATTTTTTTCCCTGGGGCACTAAAGTTGCAGAACAGGAAAGTGTTTGTCCTATTACATAGAGAAACAATCTGGCAACCACCCACGTGGTTTCTGCAGAAACAGAACTGCCCCACTTCCTGCTACAGAGTTCCCTCCTGTACTGAACACCTCCAAACCCCTTCGTAAAGGAGATTTGCCCTAGGGAGGATCAGTGGGAGACAGGTTTGATTTTAAGTGCTGTTGTGTTTGCCATGGAGAAGAGGAAAGTTCTCCCACTGACCTGTAAACTTGGGCTGTTGGCACTTGAACCAACGTAGACAGGACTTAACAGCTTGGTGACTTCCAATGTCACACTTCAGCTCTCTAATGCATCAGCCCAAGTTTGCCAGCTAGAAAGCAACACAGCAGAAAAACAGCCCCTCTATCAAGCCACAACCTCCCAGCCCACCCAGGCACCAGTAACAGCACCCGACAGACAGAAGACAGAGTGTTATTGCTGCTCCTCTGTGCTGTTCACATAAATGGCACTTCACACACACCAGGATGAGCTGCTGCTCAAAAGGGATTCCAATTTACATAAAGACAAGATGATGACACGCAGACAAGCTAGAGGATGGTAAAAAAACATGGGGACATATATCTTATAGTGAAGTAATGATGAGCCTTGATGGTTACATAAGGTTTTATTACTGCGCATATAACTGATAATATAAAAAGGTGAAGTGCCAGGCCAGATGCCTGAGGTATTATGCATATATAGTATCTTCTCTTTACTCCAGACTTTGATATATAAGTGGGAGACCAGATGTCAAACCTCCTACTTTTTAACAGAAAAAGGATCTTTACTTCCCTCACGAGCCACATAGCAGGGGGCAGTGATTTTCCAGTCTAATCACTGAGAAAGAGCAAATACACCCCCTGGCACTTTGAAAACCATGAAGCCAAAGAAGAAGGTGCAGCCAGGGGTGCACAGACCTACCTTGAAGAGCAGGCAGTCCCCCTGGTGCTCGGCATAGATGGAGCTGAGCCTGTACTGGTTCTCTGTGGTGATGTCGATCTGGTAGCCCGTGAGGGTGTAGCACACCTTGCGGAACTCCTGGATCTTGGTCTGGAAAACTTCCTTCAGGCGCTGGTTTTTCAGTTCTGCACTTTCCACTTGCTTCTTCAGCTCTGGGCAAGGGAAAAAAATGGGTACTTTCTTAGATGTCACCGGCACAGAGTCCTCATGCTGTACTAACAGTGCTGGCCAAACGGAGTGAATTGAAAAGGTTAATTAAAAACTGAATTAAGCAGGCAGAGTAAAGACACAAGCAAGCTGGATGCCTCTCCTCCTGGCCCAGCAGATCAAATGACAGCAAACAGGGGAGTAAGGAAAACAGACCTGTCTTGGTGGGATGGATTTTTCTTTTGCTTAGCCAGTCTTTTAACAACATACTACAAAAACTCAAAGTTACAGCATCCATTTCCCCACATGCACACGTCTTGTTTTCTACACAGAACCCAAGAGAAGGGTGTTCCTCTACTCAAAGCAATAAAGTGGAAAAATGGTCCGAAATACGCCTCTGTATGGCTGCATCAGGAGGAAGCTGCTTACAGGGGAAATCTCCTCCAATGGAGGAGATATGAGGTAAGTGTTTTGATCTCAAATTGACACACTGCTTAGGAATCCCTCAAGGTTTGGGAAGGGGCTTTTATTGTGATAAAAAGCCTGGAGAGCTCCACTGCCTCTTTGCATTTGCTACCTTAACTGGACTAGTCCCTATCAGAGAGGCCCTGGGAGACTGCCTGCCACTCACCCTGTGTTTTATTGCTACAAAGGGAGCTGCCAGCACTGTGAATCCTTCAAGAGGATACACAACAATTACCATGAATCTTTCACCCAAGGTGCCTTCTAAGTAATTAAACCTCGATTTATCATCCCATTAATTACAGAGATTGGCTTTACTTTAATATACACTAGAGATGTCTCCCAAGTCAGCCTGTTTTATCAACATTGCAGTCCAGGGTTAGGAAAAATCCTGACTCTTTCTAACAGCAAACAAATAGACTTCCCTCAGTCGAATACCTCTTTGTCATTCTGAGGTTTAAGGCTTTGTGCTGTGATCAGGGACATAATTGCAGCATTTGTAGCCCATATGTCTTTAGTTTAGCTAGTTCAGGTCCAGCAGTAGGACAGGAGGAACTTCAGAGCAAGGTGACTGCTGGAATATGAGGAATGTTTTTGGCTGGGTTTATAGAGCCCATACTAAAACATTATCACTTCCCAAGTGAGCTGGAAATTTTTTTGCTTGAGTACTTGCTGGAAAGTGTTTCCATTGGCCTCCCAGGCACAGTGCAGGGAGGATGCAGGATGGAAACTTCAAGGCCATGGACTTGCCAGTGATTCACCTCTGAGCAGCTGCAGGCACACCAGGAGAATGCCAGTCACCTCTCATCTCCTGCACTGCTTTAGTTGGGCACTCTGGGTGGGACAAAAGGATAATTCAATGTGTTAAGGTAAAGTGCCTTAACAGCCACTGAGGATGGCCCTGCTCAGAAGAACTTTGGCCTTAATCCAACTCAGTTTAATCCCCAGGCAAGGACAGGAACTCTTTAATGGTTAAAGAGAACTACACGTCCCTTTACTTCTGTATGAGAGCATCCACACAGGGGGAGTTAACACTGGCCAGCTCCTTACCTGCAGCTAACCCAGCTCCATCTTCCTGAGCACCTTGTGGTGGTGGTGAACAAGCAATGACTGCCTTCACTCTGGGCCTGCCCCCAGCTGCATCTTGCTGTATGAAGGGGAGCAAGCCACTCGTGGGGAACATCACCAGTTAGTTCATTAAAACCCTGTTACACAGGGAACCCCTCAATTGTAGGGGGATGTAAAGCACGTAGAGTATATCCAAACCACCCTTTATGGCCCAAAGGGTTGTGTCTTACACACAGTCTCTTCTCATGAGCTCAAAAAAGCTCTTCTGTCTTTTCTGACCACCCACCTTCCCACTCACAGCAACTCATCAACGTGTGATTAACTCAACCCTCCTCTGGATTGTTACAGCCCTTTCCCCATCATCTCAGCTGGGACTGGTCTTTGATTAATCAACTAATCAGCCTCTGAAACCGACGGGTGGCTCTGGCCTGGATACTCTTCAGTTTTCATTCAGCTATGCAACTGTTAAGGACAAAATCCTATATATGAAAGTAAAAATTCAGTGACCACACTGCAGTGGTAAATAACATTTCGTCACTGTCAAAGACAGCACTGCCTTTAATATATTGCCTATGTCCAACAGCAATATTTTTTTCCCTAATAAATGCAGCCCAGCCTTGGGAAAGTAAATCTGCCTCTTCCTACCGCATTTCAGAGGTTGCTTTCCCAACTTTTATAACCTTGGAGGTGGATGGCACCCTAATTCATTAACTCCTCGAACACCTTTCATTATTCATGAAGAGTTAGTGCCTTTTCCACTGTTTTGTCTCTCAGTCTTTGCCCTGCCAGTGGCCACCTGGAGCATCCTCAGCCCCACCCAGCAGCACTGGTCTAGTTAAATAACCCTCTGACTCTGCAATAGCAACTGAGTGATGGCAACTGCTTCCCTCCACTACCCTCAGGGCAAGAAAGGAAAAACTTTGACTACAAGCAGTCTTTTATGCAAGAAATCTGGGGCTTTCCAGTGTAACTGAAGTACCAGGGAGCCTTCACCCCCGACCGACTGCGTGCCCTTGCCACCTCCCCGCTGCTCCTCCTGGCCCTCTTTCCAGAGCCTGCGGCAGTGTTGGTGTCCTGGCTGGAGGAATTCATCTGCATCAAAAACCTCTCTGCTCGTTAGAGATGCCTCGTGTCAGCCACTGGCACAAGGTGCTGAACTCGGGAACTGCTAATGTGGATGCAGCTGAATGTGCCAGCGCCAGCCAGGGGTGGGACAAAGCCTTGTCATCCCTTCACTGACTCTGTTAGCAATTGCCCAACAGAGCTTCTTTAGCTTAGGGACAGAGCAGGAAAAAGCCCAGGCAGGCACGGGGACACAACAGAATGCCTGAGTTTGCAGCTGCCCCCAGTGAAAGGTCCACTGAACCCTGACTGTAAAACAGAGATTGCTCTTTCTTTACGCCCAATTAAGCCACAGTCCTCACAGCTCAGCTACAGCTCTGCTGGTGCCTCCCTCCTGCAGTGTTTATCCCCTGGGAACAATTCAACCCGGGGCTGTTCCTGGTTTAACTCAGGACAGCACTCAGCCCTGTGACTGCTCCCCTGCTTTCCACTGAGGGATCTGCTGACACAACCCAGACAGCACACCACGAGCAGGATCCATGAAGAGTAACCTGAGAGGAAGGTAAACTGAGAATTGAGGAAAGTCAGATGGGATCCCACTGCTCAAACAAAGCCATTTGAGATGTCCTAGGATATGTTTTATAACTTTTCACCATACTTCTGCAGTATCCTGCAGGTTCTGTGTGACACCAGCCAGCCCCAGGCCAACATCTCAGACACCTCAGGGTGTCTCAAATGGCACAGAATGTCTATTTTTAGGCACTAGATACCTATGGAGCCTCTCTGCACCATGGATCAGCCTAAGTACAGACCTGGCACTGCAGATTCCCTGCACCCAGCCAGCAGGACAGCAGCATATGCACGGACTTAGGGACAGTAATTAATCTTTCTAATATGTCCCCCATAAAGTGAAGATGTTAAGCTATGAGGCAGCTCATTGTTTGCTCTGCATTTGAATTCAGAGCTGTGACAACGCTAATTCTTAAGCCTCACCTAATGCTGCTAATTCCCGCCAAATTTCCAGCACAGTCAGGAAAAAATTGATTTAAAAGTCATCACTTGCACAGAGTGCAACTCAGCTGTTTCAGAGCAGTGTTTCAGGTACAGCCCCAGAGGCCATGGAACAGAGGGAGATCCTTCTGGGGTGGGTCAGGTGCAGTAGCAGAGCAGGGCTCTGGTGACAGCACTGATGTGTCCACCCCTTTTATCTTCCACCTACAGAATGCTGAACATCTTGATCCCTTCAGACCAAGAAAGATCATTCAGATCTTTCCCACCATTTGGAGAATTAAGTTTAATTACATCTTCAAAAGACACCATTTGAAGACTAGAATCTGTATTTAGAGAACCTGTTTGAGTTCCTGTGTTTGACCTTGTTAAACTTACACACAACAGGTGAGAGAAGTTGCAGTGGCCATGGGTGGGGAAAGTCACACCACAAACACCCTTCATCCCAAAGAAGGGATGCCAAAGCATCTCCAAGTTAATGAAACAAGTAAGAGCTGAGAAAATAAGCATGAGGTTTAGCAGGCCATGCCTTGGTTGGAGATAATGACTGGCCTGAAAAAGAAAAAATAAAGGACAACAGAGAGAACAGGAAAATATATGGAAATACTGCCCCATCTCCTTTGTATTCAGGCTGAGAGCATGTACAAAAAGTTGCCTGTCCTGAAAAGTTTGATGTGGAAAAAATATCCTCACTGAAAAAAAAAATAATTAATCTGTTAGAAAATTAATATGCCAAATGATTAAGTCCTCCTAATGATACTGCTTCTTGAAACACCTTGTATTTTCACAAACTTACATTGACTTTAATGAATAATTCAAACTATTTTGGATAAATAAATAAAATATGAGTTGGGCTTTTTTGGTCTCATATTGGAAATGTCACTGCTTTTTATTCCATTGCTTTGACACTCCTTACATCTGAAACTGTTCAGAGCAGCCTGGAAATACCACAGCTTTGGCTCCTGCTCCGAGTTCAGCTGGGTCAATCAATAACAATAGCAGCCTCTACACCAAAGAAAACCAAATTCACACTTTGCCTTTTCCCCGGGGAAAGAGGAGGAAACAATGTGGCTCTGAGCATGCCAAAAGTGGCATGAAATTAAATGTATCACTAGTCTTTTCCAGGAAAATACAAATTTGTTCTGCCCATCCTCAAAGATGCCACAAGCCATGTAGCTGCATTAATTCAGCTGCAATCCCAGCTAATACCCATCTCTCTCAGAAGGGCCTGCAGTCCTTTCTAACTCTCCATTAAAGGTTACTTTCCCTCAGTGACATGTTTGGGGGTCACTCACTCCAACACACACAGGAGAAAGCATTTACACATCAATTCCTGTCCCTGCTGACCCTGCCAGGGTGCCTCAAGACAGATGCCACCCACCACTCCTATGGAGGATGCTGCATTTTCACCAACCCTGCTTCATTTAAACGAGAGATTGCTTAAATTTTATTTCCAGCTCACAGAAGGTATGCCAGAACCACCTTGTTCACACAAGGTCCATAATGGGAAGAAGAAACACACGTTTCTCAGCTCCAAGCAGCAAAGCACAATCACCTTTATTCTCCCCCATCTGCAGAAGCTTCTGCCATGCAGTGGCACCCCATAATCACCCCCTGCACCCCAAACTGATACTGAATTACACCTTCCACTGCAGGTCTGCCCTTCCCATCTGACTCTCTGCACCTGGGACCCTTCCAGTCATTCCCCTGCTCAAAGCCCGAGCTGAAATTTTCTTTGCCAGCCACAGTTTATGAGGAGCAGTGTCTGAAAAGAGTTCTGTGATATTCTGTGAAGGGCACAACATAAAAATAAATTGTATCGTGTTAAATAAAGGCTAATAGGAGAAGAGCTGAACATTTTCTGATGTAGGCAAGTTTACGACCGTTGCTTTTGAGAAATAAAATTCGCTTTGCTAGATTTTATTGGTGTGTTTTATGCCCTGGGGGAGTGGGACCACACAGCCCCACACCCCCCCTACCCGACCTTACAGTCTGGCAGCCTCGCACTGTCTCTGCAAAACTTGAAATTTGTGACATTACAGCCATGAATTATAGCTTTTCTTGAAGGTAAAAACAGTTTTATATTCAACAGACTGCACTGGCTGTTCAATTTGAAACCTAAGTGGTATTTATTTGATCAGTCAACATTGGTTTATTTTTAAACCGTGTATGTACCATATGGTTCAATGCACCTCCCAGCCCTCTCCTCCAGCCACCAGCTTGCCCTTCCAGCAGCTCTGGGGAGAGTTTTCAAAGGCAGCACAGCACAAGTGAAGGTCTCCACCACCATGACCAGCTGCAGCTCTTGCACTGCCCAAGAACTCTCCACTAAAAAAAAATTTCCCAGATGTTTCTCTTCAGTGAAGATGGTCGGCTGAAGGCCCCATTTCAGGCAACCCACGTACCTTTACAAAGGTAGCCCTTCTTGGAAAGATAAATTAATTATCCTCAGACAACTTGCAGAAAGTAGCAGTGGACACTGGAAAGGTAAGGTGAGAGCAGCAGGACACTGAGGAACAGAGAGAAGGAGCTGTAGAAAAGCATGAACTCTCTCTTGCAGTATTTACACACACAGAGAACATGGGTCAGGACCAAGCAAAGGGTGATTTCCTTTTCTTCCTTTAGGTAGAACTGACATTACAAATTGGAAAACTCACAAAACTCTCAAGCACACCTGAAGCTGGCCAAAGGACAGGATTGAGCCTTGGCTGATGAACAACCACTGTGCAAAACGTTCTCTCAGGGGATCCCAGCCTGGGCACTGCTTGGAGCTCTCTCTGTCCTTCTTCTCCCTGTTGACAGAGCTGTTTTGGAGTGGGGGCAGGCAGAAAACAAGTGGACTTTTGGAAGCTCAGCTCAGCTCCTCAGGCACCCCTGCAGTTGTTCTCAGTGGAGGCAGCTCAGAGTTGCGTGAAGAGACCCCAGGTTCCACTAAAATCAGTGGCTGTAATGATGTGAGCAGCCTGCTTGCAGCAATACAGAACTCAGTGGGGATGGCAACACACACCCCAGACACAGGATAAATCAACCTCAGGAGAACTATTTATTGCCCAAGATGGACTTCATCAATTAGCATGATGTGGCACAAGCAGTTTGGAAATTAGGGTGGTCACACTGGTCATAAATTGTGACCCAAGCAGGAAGACATCTCCCTCCAACTTCCAAACAATGATTAAAGTCTGCCAGCCACATTTCCCTTCCATATGGCAATTACAGCCCAACAGCACTTCTCAGAACAAAGTGATGTCAGCCAGAGCTGCAGCAAGTCATTAACTCTGGATGCAAAAAATAGCCTCACCTTAAAAACACAAATATACTGTGTCACTTCAGTACTTAACTTCTGCTTCTAGAACCAGCCAGCAAATATCAGGCATAACTCTTCCAGCCTATACGTTTTCCAGGTAATCTATTTTGGAGTTAAAAAAAAAAAGTCACTGGGACTTTTCATGGGCTGTAGTTCAGGAAAGTCAGGCAAGCAAAAAACAGGGGCATAACTTGTATCACTTGTCAGATGAAGGAGAATCACTTCTCCATTAAGTTGCTTCCAAGAAAAAGAGTGCTTTGAAACCACTCAAGTGTCTAATGAGAAGATTAATCCTAAGAACTATATAATTAACATATATAATATGCATTGTTAATTAGACAGGGTGGTCTGCAGAAGCATCTAATGGATTAATTTATCCCCTGCCTATCACTCTGCTCATTATTTTGTTTCCATTGGCACATCACCACTATCAGTACTACCCCAAAACACTGGGCACGTTTAAACCTCTGAAACAACACCCAACATCTGCTATTAAACCAAATGAGAAAAACAGCTACAGAAATAGCTATTTGTTCCCTCTCACAGTGAAGACTTTTTGCAGGAGTTTTAGTAATTCACAGCACAGGGTGGACAATATTCAATCACGCATTAGAGAGTGCTTCACAGTTTATTAGCTGATGATGTTCACTGAAGCTGCGAATGGGAGATTTCCACCGCCGGCAAGAGATGATTTCAAGCCTTCCCAGGAGCAAAGCCATTCTGCTCTTACTCAAGGAACTTTTTATAGTCAAATTCTGATGCTGAGACTCATGGAAATGCTATTTTGACTTAGTGGTAGTGTCCAAGATTATGTTACTTACAGTTTCTTGTCTCCTCTGCTCCCTGCACTGCAAAGTCTGTGCTCACAACACAAAACATTTGTAGCTTTGCAGGCAGACATTTAATATATAGAATTAACAAATACCTGAAGAGATTCCTCCCATGTCTAAAGCTGCTGTCAAACAACTCTGTGGTGTAAGACAGATGCTGAGATGGGGCAGGGCATCATACAGGTACCCTGTAGTTGTGATTTGGGACACACAGACAAAACTCTAAACCCTGCAGACTGTTTGGGAGCATGGTTGTCAACACTTCTGCCTATATAAAGACTTCTTCATTCCCATCTCCAGAACTCCCTTTTTTATGACACTGTGCCCTGTCCCTGAGGTGGGGTGGCTCAGAAAGGTCACCCAATGGCCCTGTGGGTGCTCAGTGCAGCACGCAGCCTGCAGGGCACAGCCAGGAACATGCACAGGCTTCAGCCAGCTGGGAGGAGAGCTCAATGGCACTGCAACAGAGGAAGGCTCTGAAGCTCAACACCTTAGATGTGCTGTTAATGGCAGAAGATTGTGGAGTTTGTTTCAGGGCTTTAGTTCCAAAGGAAATTAAGCTCTCAAAAGTCTCCACTGCTCCTTCTATTCAATCCTTTTTTCCTCCCCTGTTTATCCCCTTAATAGTGTTTTGAAGTGTTGGCTCTGCAAATGTATTGCTCTTGGCCTGAAAGCTCTCTGGATGCCAACTAGTCAAACCTTTCCCAAACCCTTCTGCCTGCTCTTTGTGCTCCTGCAGCAGGACCCAAAGGCATTTTGCTGAGAATCACATCAGATGTTTCCTCTGAGCACTCTTCTGAGTGCCCCAGACCTCCTCTCACGGGACAGCAGGTTCTGCCCTGTTTTTATTGGCATATTTTTCATGTTCTACTTCATTGTCTGGTGTCCACTTTATGAAAACAATCCTTTAAAGATGCTCATGCTGGAGCAGAACGTAACACTGGTTCGGCGTGGAGCAGCAGCAGAGCAAGAGGGGAAAAGGACTTTCAAACAACAGAACTGCAGGATTGTGACACAGATGTAAAGACAAGCAAACTTATTTCCTTGGAGCATGAAAGATGTTTGGAAACAGAGCCATCTCCTGGATAACCAGGCTTTCAATCACGTTATTCCCGTCTCTGGAGCTTTTATTTCCATTGCAGGAGTCTGAAATGTCACCATGGATAAGGGAGGGTTATTTCCCTTAACCTTGTGCTGGTACTCTCGGCCAAGAGGGAAAGGCTTGGTGTCTCCAAGCAATGTCCACAAACTATGCCAAGGCTGGAGGACACCAAAATCATCTCTGGGCAGGGAGACAGGAAAGGTAACATCTGTCTCAGCCCAAATGCCAAGTCTCCCCTCCTGATCCTGAATTATTCATCACGTGCTAACTTCCAAGACAGTTCAGTTTTCAATTTTTAAATATTTAATAATTGTCTATTAAATATTCATGCAATTTTATTAGAAATTTTGGAAGATGGGCACTAAGGCTCTAATTGTAAAGTTCATCATTGGGACCGACTGCCTACTAAGAGAGACCTTCTGGCTACCTAAAAAGAGAGAAGGAAGAACAAAAAAGGCAAAACAAGTATTTATGGACCTCTCTGACTCTAAATCACAAGAGAACAGAGACACCTGTGCCATTTGTTTTCAAAAGAACATCATTTCTATGAAAAAGCTGAGAAACCTACACTGGGATCATGCTAGTCAGCTGCAGCCTAAAGAGTTTTAAGAGTTTAATTTCAGTGCCAGAGAGAAAGATGTCCACCTCAGACAGCTGCAGTGGATCTGGCTGGTAAAAGGAGCCTCTGATTACAAGAAAAATAAGCAGTAAGTCTTGGTTGTGTTTGGGGCAGATGCAGGGACAGTTCAGCTCAATACACCCCTAGAAGGACACAGATTCCTCCCTTTTCCTGATGCCTGCTCAGAGGGGACATCAGGATGTATGGCCTCCCCTGAGCCGTTCTAATAACCTGGATTCATTAATTATCCATGGCTGTTTCTCTCCATGCAGTTCCTGCAGACCATGTTTTCCTCCTTTTTAGTAGATGGCATGTCTTTAACCCTGATTCCTGCCGAGAGCCTGCCCATGTTCCTGTCCCTCTGTATTATGAGCACACATTCCCCACAGGGATGGAAATTGTATGGTTCACACAAAAGATGACACAAAAGGCCTGGAATTATATGCAAATGAGTGGATCCATTCCTCACTTCTTGCCATCAAAACTCTGACTTTCCAACAACTGCATGGGGTAATTTCTGCACCAGCTTTCAAACAAAGGGCATCTCATTGTTATTAACATCTCACTGTGGTGAGCAGATTGTCACCTTTCACAAAAATTATCTGAAAAGACACCAGCAATTATTCCCAAAGAGATGACTGGGTGGCTGTGTCCCAGCAAAGCAGCTGGAAGCTCAAGAGACATAATATTCACCAGGAAAACGACTTTCTCAAGTCAAGAGAACATGGAACAGATTAAAAAATGAACTAATTGAAAACAAACACAAAACTAGAGGTAAAGTCATGCTTGTTCCCTTCAATTTTGTTCATCTCTATACCAACATAAGGAGCACATCTTCAAAAGAAAACTAAAAGCTCCTGATTATGCCACGAGGATGTTAACTTTGGAGACTTATCCTGGGAAAGAGCTTGGTATTTATAATAAAAGATCCTGAAAAGGAATGACTGCAGCACCAGTTCCAGCTGCAGAAATCCAGCTGATTTCTAGGTCTTGTATATTTGGGCTTTCCAAGAATTTGAAACACTGAGGACCGGACAAACGCAAGACAGCCAAGTGTTCTCTTCCTGGGATTGTTGTATAACTCCTGGTTGTATCTTATAATACAACCCAAGACCTAGCATTTGCTTGGCTGATGTTCATGAATGAAGTGGGGCAAAGAGCAGAAGGCCTGTGGAATTCCAAGGAAGAAATTACTCATGGTTCCTGACAGAAATGAGTAAGCAGGGTCCCTGCCTGTGCAAGAAAGACCAAGAGATTCAGTCACACACATTTCTTCAGGGAAATCAGTATTGGAGAAGGTGATGTTCTCCTGGGTGGCCTTTGAGGACAGACCATTCCCAGTTGCACAGAATCACAGAATTGTTGGGGCTGTAAGGGAGCTTAAAAATCATCTTGCTCCACACAAGGAGGCCACTCACTGGATCAGGTTGCTCAGGGGCCCATCCAACCTGGCCTAGAGGAGTTAGGGGGAATTAAATCCCATAAAGAGATGCTCCAGCAGCTGCTAATTCCACATTCTGACAGAAAACACACCCAAGAAACCAGGGGTGTAACCCTGGCTTCGTAACCTTGGGATGTCAAATTTATATTCAAAAACCCAAAAAACGAACCACCACCAACAAAAACAAGCAACAGTTTCATTGTGGGGATAAAAGTGGCAATCTCTTACCCAGTAAAATACTTTCTCTAGTGCTGAACCAGCTCATTACCTTCAGCTCTGTCAAAAATGCCTCGTTACTTTGATAGAAATTCTCCTGAACACCAACACCCATGATCAGAGATCTCTTTGGAGCCAGAGAAGCACAAGAAAATCTGAGCAAGTCTCCTGTTTGATGGTGGGAATGAAGAACACACTATTGCTGCACTTTAGGGTGCATATTGTCAACAACTCTAAGTGTAGACTTTTCATAGAACCTATAAACATATTGAAAAAATTATGAGCTCTGCTTGTTTCAAGCCCCAGCAACATCCATAGAGCACATAATGGTCCAAAATGGAGCACTTTAGTGTGTTCATTTCTTCACTGATGTTTTTAAAAGTTTCTCTGCATCATCTAAGAGATATTGTCCAGACTCAGGCTTCATGTTGCTGCAATACATTCACACAGGACATTCCACAAGCCCACAGCCAATATTACAATAACACAGCTGAGGACAGAATAGATCCATGAGGAGATAAGGACATGCAGTGATTTTACAAAGTTAGCTTAAAGGGTAATTCGGAATAAGTAAAAAAAAAAAGTGGAGAAAAAAGATTTTCAGAAAGAGAATGCAAGAAAGATTTCAAGACTGGATCAAGCACTCTGATATGTAAAAGAAAGAATAATAATTAAATTGTGGGATTTGGAAGAATGAGAAAACAGAGATGGACAAATGCAATCAGCCCACAGCCATCCAGAAGGCTGTATGGACCCACCTGCTCAAGACAACACCTTCTGTGGTTTCAACAAGGCCAGTCTGAATAAAGGATCAAGCCAAATCATCAAGGAGGATAAAATTATTACCACTTTAATTCTTATCATCTGAGGGAGTGTGATGGAAGAACAAATAATGGTGGTGAGTGATTTCACATGTGCACATTTGAGTTACCTTGAGCAAGAGGAGCAAGACCATCTGGGAAGAACTCAAATCACACAAGAATGCTTGTGGATAGATCTAATAAGACAGAAGCTCTTTCTTTTTTCCTGAGAATCATGTAGTTTATTGGCCTATAAGCTTTTTCATGGCAGCAGAAAAAAAACACACCCAAATTAAAGATTCTGCAGAAGGCTCAGCATCTTTCTTCAAAGGAAGGCTACTGAAAGAGTCAAGCAAAGAGACTTGATAGCTTTAGAGTTTAAACCAGAGCTTTTGGCATAATTTTGTCTGCAAATAATAATAAAACTCTCTGACAGCGGGGGTTTGGGTGGAGAAAAAGGGTGAGGGAAGTAGAAACATTTTCTTAATTAAAATCTCATTTAGCAAATTTTTTTTAATGTGCTTAAAAATTCCACCGAGGTCACCATTCTGGAGAGATGACAAACTCCTGGGATAAAGGCTGGAAAATCCTGGTAGTCATGTCACATTTAGCAAGTCAAAGATATGTTTGTATAAGGCTGTAGAGGGCTAAATCCATTTTACATGCTGTATGTATTATTAATTTCTGACAGTGGGCTTAGAAAAACCTAATTCGCTGGAATACGAGCTCCCTTTGAGCAGAGGGAAGCCTTTTCAAAACTCATCTTTTATTGACTGAGTCATTTTTGAGTCAATCTGTCTGCTTTCGGCAAGACAAGAGTTTTAAATCTTCTCTCTTTTTTTCCTCCTTTTTGAGTCGTGGCAAGTCTATTAAAACCTGCTAATGTATGCAGCAAGGCCTCTGATTTGAAATGTAATGAATTCTTCAGATAGTGGCAGATTAGGGGGAGAAGATGATAGAAACAGCCAGAGCCGCCAAAAAAAGAACTCTCCAGAAAAAGAGGAGGAGAAGGGTGAGTGGGAACCAGAAAGATTAACCCTTTTAATCCAGAAGAAG
This sequence comes from Eopsaltria australis, assembly GCA_034509425.1. NCBI lineage: Eukaryota > Metazoa > Chordata > Aves > Passeriformes > Petroicidae > Eopsaltria > Eopsaltria australis. The sequence goes on along the minus strand of JAVTVJ010000220.1, from coordinate 2,575,826 downwards.
AAAATCTTTAAGCTCCATTAATAGAATTGGTTAAAAAAGCAGAACTGGAAGAGGCAGAGCATCTCCAGGCTTGCCTGGGGCTGAATGAGACAGAGAATAAATGAATCTTTCCTCCTAGAGTCTCTTGTAAGATTAGGTAATTCCCTAAGTGAAAAATGAATAACTTAGAGAAAATTAGCTCCATCCATATAAATAAGCCTTCATATTCCAAACTCGTCACCCAGAGCTTCCCAGGCGAATGGCCTGAAACATTTCTGCTGTTGTGTAACAGATGGTTTCCTCCTCCCCCCTTCCTTGGGTTGGTTCCAGCCGCAATATCTTTCAGGTGATCTTGTTTTAGCACAAAAATGAGCATTTTGGGTGTAAATCATCAATCCTGTTAGTGAAAGGAGGCCTGGCAGTTTTATTGTCTCTAGCACCTTCGAAGTGCTGGACAAACCTCATGGAGTCACACAAATGAGAGATTAGCACTGTCTCCATTTTACAGAGAGAGGAGCTAAGGGAAAGAAAGTCAAGGATACTACTTAATTCGACAGCACGGATCTGGTGACAGCCCTGGGAACACAGAATCTGCTGAATCACGGCACAGACCTGCGATATCTTCCTGTTTAACAGGAAAATTCATAGCTCAGCCTTGAATTTCATGGCTTTAAAAAATAAAATTAGCTTCATAATAAAGGTCTAATGAAACAAAGCCTTAGAGAGAACAGGCTGATGGAGCACAGGTGACCCAGTGGATTATAATGAAAATTAAGCTCAGCAGAACTGATGCAGGTGAGTAAATGTGGGAGACTGAGAAACGGGTTCTGGCAGCCTAATGTCCCTTTGCTAATGACAGGCACTGAAATGTTTTAACAACTGAGAAATCCCAAATAACAGAGGCAAAATCCTTCAATTTAACATGCAGCAGAGGTATGTAAGCCCATGCATGTCTTGAAGGAGAGACTGTCTTTCCCTACAGATGCAAGGCATTCAATCCTCTATCATACAACTCACACTACAAAAGGCAAGAAGTTTTTAAGTGCAAAGTTAGCTCAAAAGCTGCTGGAGGCAGAGGCTGTGGAAACTAAGCATGAGCTGGAAAAAACAGCAGCAGGAAACCTTTGCAGTGGGATACAGGACACAGGTACAAGTGTTGTCTTGGAGGCCAGCAAGCCATGGCACTTAGCCTGGCTTTTCAAATTGCTTCCAGGTACTGTCTGCATTTGCTGGCAGAAACACATTTTCTTCCACCCTGGAGAATAACAATGGCTGAATGCTTGTGTCCACATCTCCTAAACTCCATCAGTCCCTTGATGTGATTCTCCCCAGCTGGGAAGCTGCCTTTTCCCACCTGTTTGCTTCTGAGCCTGACACGAGTGCTGCAGAATTCACAGCCGAGACTTTTACATTTCCACGTATTGGTGCTTTTGGGAAGAGGAGGCTGTGCTTGCTTTCATGTACGTAGACACAACCCCGACCTTTAGCTTGGTCCCAGCCCTGTGATTCAATAGCTGGGACTTGCTCCCTGAATCAGCAATGAGCTAAAGGTTATGGCACGGAGCACCTGAGCTCTGGATACACCATTTTTCAGAGATGATAAGAGACTCAGACCTGGAATGTTACCGAAGAGGTAAAACATTTTCCTGGCAGAGCATTTTTTATTTGGGGCCGAGGGCACAACCCAGGACTGTGCCATCAGTCCTGTACAAATGCCATTTGGTAATGGGTTCTGCCTCCTCCACTTTCAAGTTATAAAGACACTTCTCACTTTCTGCCATGGGGAGGGTTCCTGTGTGGCACTGAGCAGTTACTGCACTTCACACTAGCCATGGATGCATGTTAGTGGTGGATGGAGCAATCCCTGTGCACATTTCCTTTTGCTGTGAAGTTTGCAGAGTACTTTGGGAATCCCGAGAGGCCAAAACGCTCATTGCAGCGAGCTCCACCACACCAACTGTGGTAGCAGGCTCAAAGAACAGCCTACTCCAGAATTTCACTATTTTTCTTTTCCAACTGCATCCTAAATTCCCCCTGCACAGCTTCTACATCCCTGCTTCCTGCCCTACTTGTTTGGAAGATCCTCTTGCTTCCTGACATTGCTTGAACTCTTCCATCTCTCTGTCTCCTGAGAACTTTGCACCAAACACTGGCTTAGTGCAGGACTATCCTGTTTGGAGTAAGATCAGTCAAAAAACCGAGATCTCTTTGCTTAGTCACCAAAGAGATTATTTTGGTATGGAAAAAAAGCACAGCACTGAGGTAACCTTGACTCTTGATTTCCAATGATCCACCCCACACCAGGGAGCAAGTGCACAGAGAATCCTGATCTCTTGAACTGCAGCCTCCCACAAGAAGGATTCACTTCAGGTTTAGGTTTAGAGAACATTTTACTCCCTGGTGCTGCTGCTGTGGACTCTTCCCACTGAGGTCAATGACACCAAGTGCCATGGAGACCAAGCTGCTGGCATGAGCAGCACTGCCAAAACAGGTCAGAGAAGCTTAGGAAAAGTGTATGTTGAGGAACAAGTGAGGAAAGGAAAAAATGGTACACACAAAAGATCTGTGTGCGTGGGATGTGCAAGCAATGAGAAACATTTACCCAACCCAGCTAAATCAGTGAATTAGCTCTGTGCTCGAAGAAAAAGTTATTCTTAAAGGCTGTGCTATTCAGTAGCTCACTTTACATCTGAGAAAAGTCTGCAAAAATCCTCCTGCATTATCTCTAGCCTTATAGATTTCTTCTTTTCATCTGAGGCTCAGAGTGGGGATTACCCATTAAGGTGCAGTGGCCAAATCACATTCAATCTATTCTCTGTAATAAGAAGAAAAAGCTTTGGTCTCTTCTGTCCTCTTCCATCTCATTCACTTCCCATGTCCACATCCAAAGCATTTACCTCCAACTTTCAATAGGTGAATTCAATAGGTGAATAGGTTCTGAATACCAAGAGGACACAAAGGATGATACTAAATAACAATTCTCACTTCTCAATCCTACAGGCTGCATCCTACTTCTCCAGCATCACAGAAAAAGGGTTCATTTAAAAACTTCATGTATTTCTCAACCCAATAATGAGACAGTTGGCAAATTCCAGCCAGCACTGACCAAGAGATCCAGCTCTGAGCTGTGCCAGCCCTGCCTCTTCCCTGCTCCTGCAGCCCCAGTGAGACCATTACCAAGTAGAGTTAAACAAAAGAGTTAATAAGTACAGCTGGAGAGAGGTAATAAAAGCAAAAGACAACTAGAAAAATACCTTTGCAAGCAGGTGAAGCGTGTAACTACAGGCAACTAAAATGCTTTTACCACATTGAGCTTTTATAGAAATGTGTTTGCTTTTCCTCAACCACAGAAGTCAGAGACTGTAAACATCTGCTTGTTCATGCTGTCTCTCTCCCACAATGTTTTGATTTAGGTATTTTCCTGTAATGTCTGCAACTTAAACACATCAGAATTGTGCCAAGGCTTCAGTAACAAACAGTAAAAGGGATTGAAGGTATTAGAAAAGTGAAAAGCTAATAAACCCAAAGCCATTTAAACAAACTGACAAGAGCCCTGGCATCACTCTGAAGCATTCCAAAGCAGAATTTCCTGAGCTGAAATTACCTTGAATGCATCTTTCCAGTAAAACTGAAATTACCTCCCTTTCAGCATGAGACCTATTGCAGCACTTGACCCTTTGGACATTATAATCTTCTTGGCAGCATTATCAACAGTTCCTTCAGAAGGTGGTGAGCTGGAAACCCAGCATGAATGTTTGCCATGGTTTAACCCCAGCCAGCAACTAAGTACCACACAGCCACTTGTTCACTCCCTCTCACCATCCACAGGACTCTCAGTGAGGTTTATTCTGCTGCTCTGTTAATTTTATTTACTTGCATTTGGATTCCCAAACAAAAAAAAGTCAATTATGGCTTACTAGGAATTATAAAAAACTTGTATAATTGGGCTTCTGATTTAATTATCAATCCAAAAAGACATTCTGTACTAAGAAGTAAAAGATAGAGCCATAAAGCAAGGTTTGCATTACTTGCAGCTGCTCACATTAAAAAAAAAAACCCAAAAAACAACAAAGAAGAAAAAATTAGAAAAAACCTAAAGAGACTTTTATTAATGCTTTAGATGACTTAGAAAAAAAGTCACTTAATCATAACATTGTAAACAAGGAAGTTCTACAGCAGTATTTAAAAATATCCAAAATTGTTTCAGGAGCCCCATTGATTTGAATTAGGCAGCTGCATAATCACAGGGGCTGCAATTTTAATGAACATTTCAACAGGAAATGTAGAGCTGATTATATATATCAAAACAGGAAAGATCTGAATGCTGCAGCAACTCTTTTTTTTTGTTGTTTTTGTTGCTTTGTTTATTACCTCAGTGTGCAGATCCAAACCAACTCCAGAAGTAACACAGAACTTACCTGACAGCCCCTCTCTCCTTGGCTCCCAGAGCTTCTGGCTGCAGCTCTGATCTCCCTTTCCTGATACATGGTATTAGGCACAGCATTTTGAAAAATAATTAGTGATTCAATCAGATTTTACACTGGATCAAGTGGCTGGAAACTTCAATGCTGTGCTGCAGTTTTCTCTTACCATACTTTAGGGCATGTTATATATACTTAATTAGATAATGTTTATACAGTGCTTTGAAGAAATAAGGAACTCTGTAAGGGCTGGGTCGCATTCTCAGAAAGGAAAAGAGCAATGTTGAGACAGCACAGGCACAGAGGGAGAACAAAGCTCTCAAAAGCTCAACACCACCTTGTTTTCAGAAAGGTTTCAGGACATTTGAGAAAAAATATGTCAGCAGCTTCCAACATGCAGGCATTAAGAAAGAAACAAAAGTTGTGAAACGGGGGATGCTGCAGAGGCAGTGCAATGACAGTGCTGCCAACACCAAAGTGACAGCAGTGGCACCAGAGTCACAGGGGCAGCAGCAGCTCTCCAGAAGGACAACTTTGCTTATACCCAAGCCCAGGGCATTGCTATTACCCTCTCACAGCAATTTGCAATATAAGGACTCAGACAGAGTTGGAGGCCTTGATGAAACAGAATGCATTCCACTCCTGTGAACACTCTTCTTCATAAGAGTGGGAACTAATGGAATAAAAGTACCTGCCTTCCTATTATTTTGAGGCGAGGGAAGCAGGGCTTTTTTGTTAAAGTTTGGGTGCTTTTGGGCTGCATGCTAAAATACACTGCAAAACACAAAAATGTGTCTTCCTAGGAGGAACAGGGAGCAGCACAAGGTTTTCCCCTGACTGGGCACCCAGAGCAAGCACCAGAGGGGATGCAGAGCACAGACAGGGCGAGGGGCAGGCACTGCTCTGGATCAGGATGAGGCACCACAGAAATCCTCCATCCAAACCTCTATTAAAAGAATTTGGAAAGCACCAAAGCAAGCTGTGCCTAAATCCACTCAGAAAGAAAAAGATGCTGCATCCAGACATTTGGCTCCCTACAGGGCAAGAGGCACAGAGAGTTCTCCAAAGAGTTTCCAGTGAGCAATGAAAGCAAACAACATTCGCAGGGAGCTTTAAAAATGATTGCAAAGAGAGCCCTGAGCTTCTGTTCTGTGCGTTTTTGGGTTTTTTATTTGCCTATAACTAAATTACATGATTTCTTTGCAAGTCTAATTAAGCAGTTAATTGATGCTGGTGCCCTTTAGCATCTGGCATTTAAGATTAAGTAAATAATGGAGAAAAGTGCATGCAGCACCCAGCAATAATTAAACACAGCAAGTGTTTGTTCCCCCCACCCTCCCCCGTTCTAACCTGTTACATATAAATCTCTGAGGATAACTGTCTTTAATAGCCTCAAATACACTTACACACCATATAATGATACTTGACAACAGTATTTTTCCTCTTAGAGATCGTAGATAGTAGGTGTATCTTTGCTCTTAATCAGGAGATTTCATTTTATACCTTGCACTCAGGGGAAGGAAAAGCTTCATTGTGACAACTCTACCTGACTGAAGAGCATTTTAAATGGATCTTCATGGGAACATACTTTTAAATCCAAGAGTCCATCATGCCTTAAAGATTTGTGGTCAAATTTTTCCCCTTCACACGCTTACTCCTTCCTGATGGACCATTCAGTGTTACTCATGTATTTCCTGAAGTCTGTGGAAATGCAGGTTAGGAAAAAGAAAGATTGAGTTATCAAAAATAAAGCTCCAGGGAGAACTTTTTGCTGCCTTTCCATTCTTAAAGGGGGTTTATAGGAAAGACATGGACAGACCTTCCAGCAGGACTTGTGCAATTGGTTTTAAACTAAAAGAGATTGATTCAGACTAGATATAAGGAAAAAGCTTTTTACAATGAGGATGGTGAAATGCTGGCACAGGCTGCCCAAAAAGTTGGTGGGTGGAAGCATTAAAGGCTGGATAGGGATCTGAGCAACCTGACCTAGTTGAAGATGCCCCTGCTATTGCATGCTGTTGGACTAGATGACCTTCAAGGGTCTCTTCCAACCCAAACTGGAATGTGATTCCATGATTTTTCACATGCAGAGCACTGCACTGAGATTTCCATCTGATTTTAGCACAGTCTCCTCAGAAGATCACATGCTAAGGTTCTAAGAGCAAGTCTTATGCTACAAGAAACTCTGAACCAGCTACAGCAGACCCAGCTGCTGCTGCACCTCCAACAAGACCACTCAGGAGCATAAGCTCAGTCCAGCAGGTTAATGTGAGCCAGCCTGCTTTCCTAATACAGCTTTGCTTTAAACTAACAACACTATGAAAGGTTTTTAGCTCTTCCAGAGCTGCCTGATGGAAGGAATTGCTGCCCAAAGATTAGTGTCACAATCTTTTTAGACTCTGCAAGCAAAAAAAGCTTGTGTGGAGATTCCTGCCCACCTCTCCTGGGTGCTTAATTAGGATCTCTGGCATACTCAGAGACCTTTGGACAGAGGGTGCTACAGAAGTGGAAAATATTATCATTATGCCTGCTCCCACCAGTGCTGGCATCCAAGGGAGAGCTTTCCCAGCAGATGGTGAAGTTGTGAGCGTGGCTGGCTTTGGTTATAATTTTCCTCATCACAGACTCTCCTTGTTGGAGCAGCTTCCCTTCTTGATGCCTGAAGAGCAAACCAGAACCTGCAGATCAGGGCTGCATCCTGCTGGTCAGTACTGCTGACACATTCAAACCAGCCAGCACTCAAATCACTGCAAACTAAATCATCCAAGGGGCTTTCTAATTAAAAAGAGCTCCACTTGGATGGCAATTTTCTCCCACCTGTCACAGTCAGCCCTCTCCTGAATTCTGATCATTAAAAGGAAAAAAACAAAGAATTAGTCAGCTTTTGTTAAGTGTCAACAATCCCACTCCAAACAATGAGCAAAACAAGGAGAGGTGTTTAATAGCTCTCAGAGCAACTTCATACCTTCCTAAACACTATTTCTGTACCTCTTGCTAATTGCTTATTTGTCCTGGTTGTATGGAAGAGCCTGGCTCACTCCAGCTTTGACAGAGGAGAACAGCAGTGTTTAACATGCTGCAGAAGGTGTGATATGCCTGGCTCTAATTTTTATCCTTATTTATTTCTGTTGGGGTTAGCAGCTGAGGACTCTGAGCTACCTGAGGCGTAACTAAGATGCCATTAGCTTTAAATCTGTTCCCAAGTGCTGCAAGCAGCCTCTCCATTTGGCTTAGGACATCACCTTGCAGATGAAGCCTTTGCAAACGTGGGAACATTCTGCTTAAAATTTCTCACTTCATCAAAAACTTCCTAGGGACTCCGGAACAGAAGCACAGGTTAATGCTCTCCTCCTCTTTCCTGGGGTTTTCCATTGTAAAATGTGAAGGATCCTATAGCAGAAAGAAGTGCTTTGAAAAGGAAGCGAAGAGTAATCTCTGCTACTCCTTGTGGCACCATGGGAGCCCAGGCACGTTCTGCAGGGAGCTTGCACACACCAGCACCCTGCCCACGTGGCGAGGAAGGGACTCCTTGTGGAAATAACCTGACCTGGAGTTCCTCCCCACGGCGGCTGACGATGGAAACGCCGTTAGCCCACATCTGCTGCGCGGCTCCAACATCACCCGCTCCAACTCGGGATTTATTTTTATCACTTTTCTAAAACGAGACAGAAACTTCCTCTTGCCTGGATCCTGCCTCGTTTCAGGGAAGGCATGGCAGCATGGCAGGCTAAAAGGGGAATCACACGCCGTCGTCATTACCAGCCTATTCAGAAAGCCTTTGCTGAATCCCTCAGATCTGCACGGTCGCTTTGATGCCACCAGCAGAGAGATTTCTGATGACACATCCGCAGTCTCCAGCGAAGGTGGTGCTGCTGCTGCTGCCTCCAGCCCTTCCTTACAGCAGCCTCTGATCTGTTTAATTTAGAGACTTTTGCTGCACACCTATGATGGTGTCTGATCATGGCAGAAGGTAACTTTACAACATTGCTACCTACCCAACAACCCACCATGCCACAGTCCTCCAACAGGACCCATCGAGACTCTTCTGTTCAACAGAGACAGAAACACACTCTGAGAGCCAGAGAGTGAAAAGGCAATTTGTGAATCTGATCTCATCCTCAGCTTTTCATCTCTTTGATTTTCATCCATTGAGCTGGAGCTGGTTGTATGTAAGAATGAATATGCTGTTCCCTAATGGAGGCTGGATTGACTTGCTCCTCTCTAAATGGAGATGCCAGACAAGCTGGCACTGAAATGGGGAAAACATGGAAACACGGCAATAGAGAGGGAAGATGCATCAGTGCTGTGACACACACACCACACCAGGTAGCTTTCGTTCACTGTACAGAATGGGCTGCTCCCAGCTGCTCAGAAATCCCTGATGGGCAGACATGAGTTTCCTGCATTTTAGGACTTGCTGTTATTTAACAATGCCTTTACCTCCCTGGCACAAAACCACACCAGCAGCACAGAGAGCACTGCATCTGTTTACTGACCTAAGACATGGGTGCTAGCAAGCCAGGTCGATAAGGGTGAAGATGCTAAGACAGGCTTTTCTCCCTTCCTGATGACATCCTTATGTCAGCACCACATTCTGAAGGAAATCACAAAGCTACCACATCATGGTACTGATGTCAGTTCCATGATTAAGACAGCAAAGTAATTACAAGTGTCTGCTTTTGTATGCTGATTGCTTTCCAAATAGATGTTCTCCATTCCAAACAAATCCACTATGGATTAACATTTCTCCTACTTGTTCACCACCTAGAATGCATTTGATTAGAAAAACGTGATCAAAACTCTGCTTGACCATTTTTCAGCACTTCACCATTTTTCTTTCCCTCATCAGGGAGAAAAATGTATCCATTAGTTAACCTTTTCAAACACATTCTTTTTGTAGTCTAATTCAAAGAAGGATTATAAAAAAATCGTCAGGCTCGGCATGTGAATAGCTTTTTGTGAGCACAGGGAACAAGCATTCATATATCAGAACATCAGCATGGGGAGATAAGGGAGCTGTATACTGAGAGCTTATCTGAATGCAAGATCAGCCCCGTGAAACCAGCATAAACATCAAGGACAGAATCCATATATTGATGTAATTCTTAGTGCTACCAGTGCATTTGTGTGAATTTGCAATTAAATAAAGCTTATTCCTTACAAAGAAAACAAGAAGTTAAGGATACAATTCAAGGTCTATGGAGATCAATGAGAATTTTTTTCATTGCATTTGAATATAGCTCCCTCTCCCTGCCTCCCAATGTGTCTCCTAGAATATTAAGAAAGAAATTACCTGAAATTTGTTTGTACCACTTTTAAACAGACCAAGATGAATCCTCAGTTCTCTTAGTCTGCTTTCTAACCCAGTAAATCCAAAGCTCTCCTTTCATCCACAGCTAACATTAGATGTATTTAAATCCACATTAGTTTTGTACCAAAAAAAGTCATTGAAAACACCACAAATAGACGTGGGTGACAAATTAACTGATGCAGGCAACATAACTTTGAATTTCCTGACTTTTAGGCAATTAAAATATCAACTTAATTGTTGGATCTGTGTAGCTTCTCTCATTTTAATATGTAAATCAGTCTCTATTACACTATAGCTCAAAGAATGTGTGACTCTGCTTACTTGATTAGGCTGGGAATTGCTGGTCCTGCTGTCACTGTGTTTACACTCTAGTGACAACTTTGCACATCAAATTCACATAATGCAATGTCATCAAGTTACTCATCAAATATAAACTTCTTAAATACAGCCGCCGCTCTAAAATATCGAACCTCATTTTACTTCATTTACAGCTCCTAAATAATCAGCGTAAGTGAAAAGAAAAACTGGAAATTCAACTGCAAAACAGTATTTCTCAGAAAAAACAGATTCCCACAGGCAGGGAGATGAACAAGAAAAACAGTCCATGCCAAAGTTATCCTTTGGATTCCAAATTTCAGCTGCACGCTGACCCTTTAAAATGTGGCACAAGGAGACAAACCTTATTTCTCAGTCTCCATACATTCGCCCCACCTCATTTGGGATTCAGTGTTAAGCAGCCCTGATTTATCCTGTGAAGACAGTCAGATTTCAGCTCCTGGGCACATATACTTACCTACAAATTGATAGGAGGACTCCAGAGAAAACCAGCAAATTCAGTCACTTTTTTCCTATTATGACCTGATCACAACAGGAAAACCAGGAAATGGTAAATAAGTTCAGTATTTTCCCATTCCTGTAATCTTCCCTGAATCCAATAAACATCCCCCACCAAGGGGACATTCACCTTGCCAGCACAAGGCTTTTTAAGACTTCCCAATATCCTTGACACACCTTGCAAAGTTCCTCCACTGGATTTCTACCACTCTGCTGGCTCACAGAAGCATCAGGCTTTAATTCCAGGGGAAACAATCCATTGACAGGATGCAGAGCAGAGATCTGAGGCTCTCCGCTCCGCCACGCTGCCAGGCTGGTTTTTCTGATGTCAGGGAAATCGTGTCGGCCTGAATTTGAGACATCAGCACAAGCCTTTCTTCTCAATCCTGCTGATGAATGAAAGAGCATTTTCGATTGTGTACATCCAGAGGCCTTGTGGCACATCAGGCCTAATCAAAAGCTGCTCCGTGCTGCGAAGTGCTGTCAGAGGCAGCTCCCAGCACAGCCCCGCAGGAGCCAAAGGGCAGCTGCAGAAAATGCTGCATTTCCTTCCCTTCAGGACTGGAGAGATCCAGCAGGAACATCCCAGCCACCAAGGGGGTCACAACCAAGCAATGAGAGCTCAACTCAAGTATTTGAGTTTTTTCCAAGCAGGAAAAAAAACAAATGCCAGAGTTTACCACTAATAAAGCTCAACAGGCTGCTGGTTTGTCTCTGGTTAATAAAGGAACCATCAGCACAGAGGGATTTTGAAGAACCAGAGGGATGTAGAAGAACTGTGGCCATGAAGGGTGTTACCTTTCATCTGGCAGTTTCTGTACACTAAAAATGTAGTGGTGTTTGATAAGGATTGTGAGGAAAGGAAGGAGTTAAAACACCGAGAGAAGAGTTTTGGATCCTTTTGCAGCTCATTGACTTTTCTCCTTGCTCTGAATGTCCCCTGAGTAGAAATGAAGGAGCACAGCTACTTCTGGGGCTTACTTCTGGTAGTGAGAACAACTCTTCCACATGGCCACTTTGTATTTCACTCAGCTACGGATGGACTGGGAACTGGAATCCCAAGTAATCAGGCTTAAAAAATACTGTATCTATCACCAGTTTTTCCTTCACAGCCACACACAGAAGGAGACAGAATACTCCCTGTCAGCCCAGGTTTCTCTGCACATTTTCTCTTGATTTATCTGCTCCCAGAAGTCACCTCTAACCTTGCTCTCTGCCCATCTGTAATGGCTTTAGCTACCTCTAACCTTCCCATCTACCTCAGCAAAGGCAGCCTTTTCCTCCCCAGATGTAACACCACACTTTTACTGTGTCAGGATCAAGTAAGGAAAATAGATTTGCCCAGGAAACCAGCAGCCTTCTCCTCAGCTGTATTTTCTTGCAGTGCTACTCATTTCCATTACACCCAGATTCAAGTCAGGATCAATAAGCCCAGAGAATCTTCCCTTGGGAGCCTCCTTCCTCATATTGCTACAGAAACCGTTGCAGATGTTGTCGCAGTTGTGTTTAAATTTGGTGCTCCTCATCACATACACATTTTTAATTTCTTTTCCATTTCCTTCTCTCTCACAACTTATTTTACTACTTTTTTTTCTTTGCAAAAATGGTTTTATTTTTTTCTGGAACAAGGCTTCTACTAAATATTTTGTAATCCATTTCTACACAGTGCCCAGCAAGGGGGTATAAGATGCTTTAAAAAAAAACCTTTGTAGGACTTGCTGGAGCTGTATGGAAGTACCATGTAGGTTCACAGGCTGCCTCTTAGAAAAACAGAAATATTGAGTTCTCCAAGAACTTCACATGTGAAATTGGTAGAAAAGGAGGGCAGGAAGAAATCCTGCAGCTTTTTTTGCTCTTTGTGAAGGCTAAGTATAGTCTGGATAGTAACCTTCGTCTGACACCAAGTTTTACACATTCCCTAGCTACAACAGAACTACTTTACAGATTTCATTACAAACCTCTGGCTCCCTGGACAGCACACAGAGTCTGAAAGTTCCAGCAATGTCTCAGTGGCACCTCCCATCCCAGTTTCATAGGAAGCTGCAGGCTTCAGGCATCCTTGGGGCTTTGTTCGGTCAGCAACCTTTGGCCCACTCGCAGCTCACAGATTACACCGAGCTCGGGGCAAGTCTCTGGCTGTTCAACAGACTCATGGCATCTTGCCACAGGCAGGGCACACTGCTTGCAATATCCTCAGTGCTGCATGACTTCATATCTATATTATCTCCAAAAAAAAAACCTTGGGAATCTTTCTGGATGGTGAATACTATATATGATTAAAGCAATTTTTTATTTTAAACCGGGGAACATTTCTTCCAGCCCTCTTGAGGTAGTGGACTTTCATTCAAGCCAGAAAATCTGGTTCTTTTTAAGTGCCTGCAGTGGCTTCAGTAGTGCAGAACATTTACCATCAAAGGACACTGTTGCTGAATCAGAACACACAAAAGCTTCAAGGTATTTTCCCCTTATGGCTGCACTGCCCAAATCCATTGACACCATTTAGGGACTCTCCCCTGACCACTGTAACCCTGTCAATATGAAGTACAGGAGATCACAACTCTGCTGGAGTTATTTACAAAACAGGTATATTTAGCAGCACCTGGCTATCTCTAGTGCTGGGCTGAGACAAAGGGATATGGATAATAAGGAAGGGAATCAAAGTCAGCTCTATTTAAACTATCAGCTTATTCCCAGTCTTAATATACAATTCAGGTCCCAGACTGGTCTAAATGTCTTGCAGAAGAGAAAGTAGCACCATAAAAACAATAATAATGAGAATTAGCTGAGAGCTGGAGGGATTGCCCCACAGAGGCTGTGGAGTCAGCACAGGAGGGCAGGCAGCTCCAGGACTGATGCTAATAACACTCATCCCTTGTGCTGCTTTCCACATCATTTGCGGTTTGCACACGGATGCTATGCAACATCTAAGATGCAGGCAGCAGTAGGGGATGATTTCTTCCCCCATCAAGGATATGTGGCCATCTCTGGAGTGAAAGAGGACAGACCTTCATCAGTGCACAGCAAAGCACCAGAGGCAAAGTCAAGCTCTTTATTAACTTCAGATGAAACTGGGATATGCAGAAAGCAATTTACTGAGATACAGGCAGGGCACAAAGGCTAACATCCTGCTTTTAACAGAAGTCCCTTAACATTTGAAGGCAGCAAATGCCCTGGACCTTTGTGTCTCTTTAGAACAAAGGCAATTCCTTCAGTACAAGTGAAGGGGAACTGGCAGGTTAAACATAAATGAGAGAAAGGTCACCTAATGAATCCTTCCTGTGCTTCAGGATGAGACTGAAGGAGAGTTGCCCTCTCTGCACTCACCTGGCCCAATCCCATTTGACCAGTGGGATGCTGGGAGCCACAGGCACAAAGTGAGGAATGGGGGCTGCACTTCCACGTGTGCACCCACAGCAGCTGAGGTCATGGAGAATCCTCCATCAGGTGGACTCCGGTCTCATTCACAGGTGCAGCCCTCATCATGTGTGGATTCCCTACACAGATGGCAGGAAGCACCAAGGCTTCCAAGCACCAACAGCTCAGCCAACTGTGGATGGAGAGTGGCAACTTCCAAATTCCATCTGCTCCTTTTTTGTCACCTTCTGTACTCAGAAACACATTCATCAGAAGCACAAGCACGCTGGGACAGTGACAAATTTTGCCAACTCTGGCTTGTCACTTCAACAAGATTAGATTATTTTAATATTAATTCATTACCCAATTTAAATTCAATTAAATACATTTTACAAGGGCCTGGCATGGCTGTGATGCTGGGGACAGCCCCTGCTGAATGCCAGGTGTAGCATCTGTGTTAGGGCCAAACACCTGCCTCAGAGTGAGATTCCCCAGTCCTTCATCCAGGACACCCTTTTCCTACTTTTTCCCTAACAAGGGGAAAAGGACACTGAAACCATTGAGACGGATGAACAGCTTTCCTTTTTGGTGGGATTTTGTTCGGGAAAATAGTTCCAAAGTTCTCCACAGATGGTTGAAATCAGAGTTGATTTCCCCATCTTCCTTCCTGGTAGGGGTGCCAGCCTCTCTCTCACCAGAAAGAATATTAAAAGCACTTTTCCTCTTTCTCCCAGGGAGAAGCTGCAGGAAGAAGGGAACACTCCAGCATAGCCACGGGATAGCAATAAATCATGAGAGCTCATGGAAAATTCGCATTACTGCATTCTTTTAGTCAGGAACCAGCTTCCATGGGTCATCCATTCCTACCTTCAGATACATTCCCTTTAAGATAGGAACACAAATGGAGATAAGGAGCACCTGAAGCATTCTCTCTCATTTCTATCTGTGCTTTGCTGCAAGTCAACACTTCTGTCAGCTCCCCATTAGCTGCCACCTACATATTTTCTTGCAGCTAAGACCCAAATCCATCTCTAGCAGTGCCAGAAATTAAGGGGTCCACCAGGATCCCACAAAGAAAAAAAAAAAAAAAAGGAAGATATAAACAGAAATGGTCTGGAGAGAAACAGGGGAAAAATAGGAAAAGCTCTGGAGATGGAAGAAAAAAAAGTAGAAGATGCAGACTGAAATACAGAAGGGGCAGTGGGGGGAAGGTGTGAAGAGCACTGGAAAGGGAAATGCAGAACTGGAACAGATTTCAGATCTGTACAGCAATGCCCTGTGCCACCTTTCCAAAGCTGTCACAATCTGCATCCCTGTTTCCAAGGCAGGAGGACTCGGAGCCTCTCCCCAGATGGCTGTCTGACCTTGGTGCTCCCTGCTCTCACACAGCCCAGCAGAGGAACACAACACCCACAGAGGTCCAGCCCACACCCCGAGTGTGGCAGCCACAGCCCTGCCCCCAGTAACACCCCACGAGCCTGCAGTGCCAATCTGTATTTTGGAAAAGGACAGGATGTTGTTATAGCTCTCCATAGGTGCCTGTCTGAACAGAGACTGTTATGGCATAAATGAGAGGAAGGGACCACTGAACCACGTGGCAAGTTGCCAGGCTGTGCTGCAGCCTCCAGCAGTTATGCTCAGAGAGATTTAAAGTCCAGCATAACCTTGATTTTTAATAGAGTCACATTTAATGAGCTTTAACGTCCACAGTAATAATTTTCTTATTACCTACGCAGGAGTCGGAAATACGATCAGAAAGAATGTGCTGCACTCCAGTCCAATGAAGGGATTTAACAAAGGCCAATACATTATTATCAAAACCATCAACATCATTGTCCTTAATGCCTTTTTTTGGTTGGCATAATTATAATTCTGTGAACCATAAGCATAGCTGTTGCATACCACATAAGCTTGCTGAACACAGCAAACCAGGCTGGCTGGAGGCCACCCAAATCCCTCACCTCACCAAGCAGCCAGTCAGGTTAGATGGCAAAACAGGACAATAAAATCTTACATTTACCTCTATCTGTCTAAAGGCAAAATGCAAACTTACATGTGACCTTTGTTGTCCTCCCAGCTTTTAGCCACACTATTCCTACTCTGTCCTTGCTCGCTTTTCATTCCATTCTGCTCTGACACCAGGGACCTCCCACCTCAAAAGCTCAGAGAACCGAATTTGCCTCTTGCGTGTCACACGACCAAGCTGGATAAACAGACAGATGGGGATTGCAGCTGACAGAAAGGGGTGCAAGAAAAACTCCAATTCTTGTTATTTTTGCACAGAAACAGCTTCACAAAACTCACTGAAATCCGCTCCCTTACCATGCACAACAAACCTCCCTCCCTGGGGCAGCCAATTGGACAGTGACAAACAAAGCAGAGGGAGTTTCTGCCACACGCTCCCCACTTCACACCTTGAAAATACACTGAAGCAGAAGGCATGTGGCAGCTGTTCCTGTGGGCAGAGCTAAGAGAACAGCAAAAGCTGGATCTTCCATGTCTTATCCAGAGGGAGACAGTGTGAGTTTTCTGGCCACGCGAATCCATGTTGTTAATCCACTGCTGAACAGCTGCTGTATCCACACTGCAGATGCAGGATGGAGTCAATGCAGAAATGGATGCAGCCTGCTCAGCACACTTGATCAGCTGTCCCCAAACCCACCAGGAGCTCTTCCTGCTCCAGCAAGGGGGCCAAATCTGGCATTCACCTGGTCAATTTAAAGCCAGAATAACCCAGTAACCTTGTGGTCAGCACTGTAACATCCTCAGCATCTCTTCACATGCCAGTATTTGCAGTCCTCATGCTCTGACCATGCTGCTGAATGCTCCCACAGCAGAAATGAGATTTAGGTGTATTCATGGCAATTTGCCCTGTGCATGACAGTGATGCACACAAGCACATGAAATACAACAAAAAATACCCAAGATCTTTCCATATAACCTGGCTTTCTATACCTTCACTCTGTCCTCAAAGAGAGTCATCCACAGGGCTGCTCCATCCTTCAACAGCTTTACCCCATTTTGTTTACAAGAACCACTTCCAGATGCACTTACAGGCACTCTGAGAATCCAAAGGGCCCTCCTGTGACTTTGGTAAATGACACTGAAGTACTTCCCACCCTTCTAAGTTCTGAACCTGATGCTCTTCTTCCATCTGAGCTGATCACCAGAAATCAGAATGATGTAGCTTGGGACTGGGGTAAAAGGGAAAAAAAAAAGCATTCCATACATGAGGCTGGAAACACCCTGAAATCCAGTGAGCTGTTTGATTCCTGTTGGAATCAAAGGCAGAAGAGAAAACAGCTTTAAAAATGCAGCCCTTCTGAGCTAATGACAAACCTGGTAACATCCCAGCACAGAGGCACCTCACAAACAGCTAAAAGCAACTGCATGGAAAGGCAGCAGAATAATAATTCTAACACATCACAGGAGGCACACATGAGGAACACATTCCCCCAGAAGAGACGGTCTAATTACTGCAGATGATACCCCAGAGGTTCATTCATCAGCGACAGAGACACGGGGCTGAGCTCACCTCTGCAGCCTCTCTGCCCCTGCCTCCCTGGGCACTGTCAGCCCCCTGGACCTGCAGCATCAGATGTCCCTGGCACTCGGGGACATGACAGGCAAGGGCACTGGGCAGCAGCAGCTACTGCAATTTAAACCCCTCAAACCCAGAGCATTTCGAATTCAAACTGTTATGCAAGAGCTATCCCCAAGAGCTGCTCAGTGGGGGTCACAGACTGGAAGCTCCTACAGACAATGGCCTTTTTAAATGCTTGCCAAGTGTTTCATGCTTATGCATCTGTTAGAGCATCCACTAACAGCAGTGACAGAACTGTCACTTACTTGTAACATCCAGTGAGCTCTTCACTTTATAAACCACCCCATCTGCACTTCTCACCATCGTATTTTTAAGGCTATATAGTACCATAATCCACTATGAGATGCTGGAACAAACACATTCTCAGCAGTAATAAAGTGCCATTGTTTGAGTGATGGGAAAACAGACAAGCTGCTTTCTGAGAATTTCAGTTTCATAACAGAGAAAGATGCTTTCTTCCCTGCATTTTCTTTACACCAGGGCTCTGTCCTTTTGTGGGTCTGAAGTGTCTAGCACTTGTGACCTCTGGGTAAAGCTCTGCTCTCTCAGCCTCATCTGAGGGAGGATCCTGACCTCCAGACACTGACCATATACTTGCAGTTGGAACACACCAGCTTTGCTCCACAGGGACTTTCAGTTCTCTTTCATTTTTCTCTTCTCTAACAAATTGTTTTGAGGGAATGGGAGAGTTACAGCAGAAACTTCTCCTGGGCTCTTCAGCATAACTCAATTCTGCCTGGTCCCTCACAGTGCTGCAGCTGATGGGTCAGGCTTTAGTGATATCCTTACCATGATTCACAAAGCCTGAGAAGATGCCTGGAGGTGTTGATTTTTGGGGTTACTGTACTAAAAAGTCTCACTCAGGTATGTGAAGGGAAGACAGACTGTACTGGAGTGCCACAGATTCTGTGAAATGTATTTAGCTGGGTGAAAGATATACTCTGCTTTCATGGAGTATTGAATGTAGCTGTGATTAATGGGCCACATATACACTGATAAACAATATTAATTTGTTTTAAGCCAGGTCTGAAAAGATTTCAACCACTTGCTTCCCTGCAGCTATGAAAGTTATTTCCTGCTGTCTGTACCACCTCAAGGGCTAAACCAGCCCTGAAAGGAAGGAAATATTTCCTTTCACTCTGTCAGCAGCCCCAGCCTATGAAGGCTGTTGTATTGGTATTTCATTTATCAGGAGCAAATGATATGAATTATTATTATTTAGCCTTACCACCCACCCTCTACCACACTGCCACAGGATTGCTACCACACATTCACTCTCTCCTGCATCAACCCAGCTTTTTTCATTTTCCATACAACCACTCCATCAAGCACACTGTCTGCACTGCCTCCATCTGCTTCTGCAGTCAGTTCCTCTGGCAACACGGATGAATAAATGCAAGCCCAGGAGCAGGAGCCAGCAGCCTACCTGCAACTTCTTGTGGGGACTGAAAACCCCCGACTCCTTCCAGATTCCCAGAGATGGAGCCGCCTCCTTCGAGCACCCTCACGAGCTCCCGCAGCCTCTCACACTCCTCCTGCAGCTGCTGCTGCTCCTCCTTGCGCTGCTGCTTGGCCAAACTCATGGGGTTCATGCTGAAATGGAGAACTTTGGTTCTGCTGGGGTCGTAGTCGCCCTGTGTGGCAGAAAAAAAAACCCAGCACACTGAACAACTGATCCAAACTCCAAACCCACCCAACCTCTGTGAAATCAAAAAATGTTACAGCAGAAAAGAAGGTGACATTTATGCAGTGACAAGGTTTTATTCCAACAGTTGAAGGCAGCCAAAGCCAGTGTTGTTTCTCTTTCTCTTGCTACTCCACCTTTAAAAAAACTTAAGACAAAACTCAATAAATAAGCAAACAAAAAACCAAACTAGAAAAAAAAAAAATCACAGAAACACTCCACTTAATAGAACTTGCTCCCTGGCTGATACTTCCACAGTTAAATTTAACTCTAGAAATGAAGTTTTATAGCTGTATTTAAAATCTCTTGATAGCAAGAGATTATAATGATCACCCAAATACGCCCTTAAACTACAGCAGGACACCCAGTGCCAGCCTGATTTATTGCTCATATGAGCCAGCAACATCCATGACATCCAAAGGTGGAGTCATCAGCGAGTTGTATCAGCCTGTCCCAAGTAAGGGAACAGATATTCCATTCCTTTTTTCTCAAAGGAGAGCTGTATATACAGCAGTGTAAAGAGTCAGTCAAGCCCTAAGATGGCAAATTAATATTCTTTCAAAGCGAGAGGAAAACACTGATGTTTCATTTGTGATTTCAGAGAGACAATTTTCATGTAAACTACAGGAAGCCTCACAACCATAAATGTAGTAAAACATGTGCTAATGCTGGCTGCCACGGCACTCTGCCCAGCTGAAACCCTATAGCAGTGCCTGCATAAAAAGCTATTTTATATGGTAATATTTTTCCTTCAATTAAATCTCGGGACCTAAAGTGATTTTGTAAACATTAATTAACCCTCAAGAGCAGCATGAGGTAGGTATTATCCCAATTTTATCATTTCATTTCCATTAAAGACGTGCTAGAACTTTATGTGGTTTTATTTTCCATGCAAACCAGAGCAGAGACTGAGCGACTTCATCCTGGCATTGCTGGTCATTGCTGGTAAGAGACCCCAGAAGATCCCACTCCCAAACATCTTTTATTGAAAATACTCTCTATTCACAGATTGTGAAGCTCCTCATCAGGCAGTGAACTGCTGAAACTCACTGCCCCAAAGCCTGGCAACAGACACAGAACTGCTTAAAAAATGGGTGTGACAAATTCAAGGACAACAGCTCCATAAGTGGGCCGTGCCAGGGCAAGACATGTGAGAATCTTCCAGCATCTCTGGCTGCTGGAAGAATGCTGGAGAGCATGGAGAAATCCGTGGGCTTTCACAAAACAGCAGCTTCTATCACTGTGGTCAAAAATTTTCTGAGCTTTTCTTCCCAGAGCGGGGGAAAACAAGAAGAAGGGTGTGGTGGTTCCTCATAACTACTCTGAGAAAGCAGTTTGAGCACAGCTGTGCATCTGGGTAGGAGACAGTCGCTATTCCACAGTGAAAGTGCAAGTTAAAACAAAGAGGAGATCACACGTGTCTGTCCCAGGGCAAGAAGGGGTGGGAGGAACCCCCAGAGATCTGCTCTGGTCCAAGAGCTCACTCCAGAGAGCTGGGAAGACTCAGGCATGGAAACCTCGGGTGCCCTTCGCAGCTGTTTGCATTCCCCACAGTCAGGAGTGTGGTCTCCCAGCCCTTGGCCACTCACTGAGCTGGTGATTCATGGTCTCCTACTGCCCAAGCCTCACTTCAGTGACCTCAGGAACACCTGGGAGGGCAGCACTGCCCTGCAGCCCCACAGAAACAGGGCTCTGTGACCCCATTTCCATGGCGTGGCTGAGACAAACCTCCCCTAATTGCCAATTAAGCAACTCAGGCCAAAAGAAGAAATAATCCCACCAACAGCCTTAACCAACAGAAATTCAGGTGAGACCTGAAGGATACAAGCAGCATCTTGGAGATGTCAAACAGAGGGAGAAGGAAGACAGCTGCAACACCACCTCATTAGAGATGTTCTCCCCAGCACACACTGGCATTTACAAACCTGCTTCTGCTCTCAGCTCGTTACCTTCTTGTGCTATTTGCACTTCAGGACTCCTCCAGACAGGTCAGGGCACTCCTCACTCTTGTGTTTGTCTTTCAAGGAAAGAGATTCAACTCCAAAGTTTGCACCTGGCCTTACTCTGGCTGGCAGGAGGATTCTCCAGTGTCAGCTGTGGATTCCAGCTCTCCCTGGGCAGCTGCTGGTGCTTCTCACCCTGTCTCCCTTGCCAGGGTCAGGCAGAGCTCACAGCTCCTCACCCTGGCTGCCAGCACCATTCCAGCTCCAGGGCAGGGATCACCACTGCTGCAGCTACAGCAGCAGGATCCCTGTGTGAGGAAAGCCTTGCACACCTGGAGACTGCTGCTACCTCCCTGTGGGGCTGCTGTAACCCACACTGCACCAGTCTGTTTATTCTGCAGGTTATTTACTCTTTTCTGTCATCTATCTGGCCTTTCTCTAAAGCCCTGCCACGAAGCTGCAGTGCTTTGGCTCTTACAGACCTTTCAGACCATTTATCCTCTCCTTTCATAACATGTCCCCCTTGAAAAATCATGCTCTAAAACTCATCACCAGGACAGCCTTATTTTCAGGGTTCACCAGCTCTCCTCAGCACATCAGTCTGAAGCTTCGCCGAGACAAGAGAACCTCTTAAAAGCCCACAGTGCAATGAAGGCAGTGGCAGAATCCATCTCATTTAACATTTCTGGGAGATCACTAACATATTTGTTATGCTGCTCACATTTTTGGGCTAGGGGCAGTAGCTTTCTCTTTCTTCTACACAGCGCACATCAAACCAGTACATTTCTCCCTACAGCTAAAATATTAGTGCAGCTGGTTTATATTACAGCAATGCCTAAAAGAAACCAAGTGAGACAGGAATCCCAGCACGCCAGGTCCTGTACAAACCCCACAGGGAGCTACCACCTAAAGCCCAAAAAGCAGACAACAAAGCCTGAAGATGCAGGATGTGAGCGGAGTGCAGGTATGGAAAGATGCAGTCTCCAGTTCCAGATTCCTCAGCACCATGGCAGAAAAGAAAACACATCTTCAGAGCTGTCCCTCCTCACCACCAGACCATGCTGCCACCACACAGTCGTACCAAGCAGAGCATTACTTAAGTCTCCAGGAAATTTACTGGCACTCTCTGGAGTTTGAAATAAATGCAGGAAGCTTTCCATGGAAACGGTGCAGACCAGAGGCAGTGTCTGATGAAAGGGATGGGTCTCATGCAGGTAATACAGAAAGTCAAAACAGTATCACAAATTGGGTCGTTTGGAGTGTTTTTCCAAATTTCTGAAGGTTGAGGTTGACTTTGTGTCGCGAAAATGAGTGGTTTAGGGTTGGCTCTACCAAGAGCCATGGCTGGAAACTGGTAAATATAACAGCAAAGCAGCATTAAAATCTCACTAGTATTTGATAAACATGAAACCCTCATGCTGGTAGGAAACCAGGGACTGAAGAAAGCAAACAACATCCTCCTGGAATCCCTTTAGTTCTGGAAAATGTAAATTGCTGTTTTTCTCTGTCAACTGCACTTCCACATACAATAAATTAGTCTTACTGATCATAATTTTGTCCTTTCAGTTGCGCAGCAGAAGCCTGGAAAATTGTTTCAGGCACTGGGAGAGAAGACCTAAAACAGATTTGCCCATTTAGAAAATCATTTCTAATCTTGGGTGACTGAAGACGAAGACCAAACAGTGGCATTTGAAAGGCAGGCACAGAAGAGACAGCCACGTTCTTTGAGCAGGAGCTGGGACTCCCCAAACAGCTGCCCAGCCTCAGCTCCAGATGCTGCTTCTGTGCTGAACCAACACATGCAAGGAGGTATTGCTTAGCAGAGTTAAAAAGCATCTTGTAACAAACGGTAATGTATCCCTGGATTCCCCAAGAAGTGTGAAAATCGTGCTGCAGGTTTGGAAACTTGGCCTGAATGTGAGGTTTGACCAAATCCACTTAAGCTCATGATGCCTTTATAAGGAAATATGGGACATTTGGGGGATGCAATCGATGTATGAGCTACAGAGCTTTGTTGGAAAGCCATCCCATCCCTGGCTCGTTCAGCAGTAACTCTGTAGCTTGTTTTGCTCATCAGCACATCATGGCCAGTGTCTCAGAGAGCAAAGATAAGGGTAATTACTGCCAGATTCTCAGCAGCATCCCCTCTTTATCCCTGTTTTCCCCAACACCTTAAAAACCAGAAATTGTAGAGATTCTGAAGAGTAAATTACTTGGACTAGATAGAACTGCTGGCATTCATTGATTCTTCTTTTGAGGAATAACATTGAACAAGTAATTCAGATTTGTCAGAAAAATGTACACAGAGCTTCAATTTAGGGAGAAGCAATAAATACCTTGATTGATTGCAAACAAGCCCGGTTGGCACTTAAAAAAGTGAATTATCCATTCCTGGAAAGCAAGATGTTAACTAGCTGATTTGGTCCTTAAGGCAGCAAAACTTTTTCTTTTGGCTCTCAGAAGGGCACCGGACATTTCACAGAGATGATTTGTTGATTCCACATGTTAATATGCTGCACAATTTGTGAAATAATGTTGTTTTGATTCATTATCCTCAGCCTTCCAGACATATGCCCCAGGCTATGCACAAGGGGAAACTCTCTCATGGACCACCCCTTTGCTCCTGTCCCAACTGTGCAGTCACTCTGTGAGACAGACACTGCAGATGCCACACACAAATATTGGCTTAATGCAATATGTTCCAAACCCACCCTGGCAGAACTATTTAGTAAGATTCTGGCTATCAATAAACTTTTTGACAAAAGACTATGGAAAAAAGAATTTGCAACAGGGCCAATTTGTCATCTGGAGCCAAGGTACAAGCTCAAGTCAGATGCTGCTGCCTCCCTTCTCACTTCCATCTTCCAGCTTGAAAAAAAACCACCCCGGGGAGATAATTGTGCTGATGCTATGTGTCATTTTTTAAAACTGTATTATCGTCAAACAGTCAGCATGTTGGTCTACGTGTTGAAATTACAGCTCAAAAACTTCCTAAGTAATCTGCCCATTAGGGAAGAATCAGTCAAGTGCCAAAGCAATGAATGAAGACAGGACTGCTTTAATCTCTGAAAAACAGAAACTTTTCCTTTAGAAGAGGAGTTGTTTAGAAGAACAATGAAAGCTGCCAGTGACAGCACCTTGAAAAGGGATGAACTTATTTTGGCATCTCTCCTCCTGGTTGTTTGAAAACTGCACAGTCCCAATTCAGCGATGTCTTTCTCCAAGAGCTATAAAAGCTTTTCTCTCTACTCCACTCACTTTCACAGGCACACAGGTAAGAATAAAGTACTTAAAACCATGTGGACCACCTTACATTTGATGAAACATTCAGTGCTTAACAACTCCATTTAAGGTCTATTTATCTGCTGCAGGTATTTCTGATCAGAAGGTAGAGCTGGTAGCAAAGGGAATGGTCTCCATTGGTGTGAATATGTTTGTCTAACATCACTAATGAAATTAAAGAAATCCATGCATCCCAAAAAAAGGCAATGACTGTCAGGATTCAATGTCAGCAGGCACTGTGAAGGATTTTCAGCTGACTACACATCCTCACAGGCTCCTTCTGTTTAATGCTTTGGCAAGCAAAATCATCAAAACCCATAGATGGGGCTGACGTGCATTCAAGCACCTCATTTTTTCACAGTCTTGGTATCTATCAGCCTTAAAAGATTGTGATTTCTGAGCAGCACAATAAATTCTGGTGGAGCATATGGACAGCTGAGCTTAATCGCTGCTGGCTGGCAATACAACAGCTTGTGCTTGGCCCTGCTGAGAAAAGGCTGGTGATTGGAAGCTCTTCAAGGAAAGGACCATTTCCTCCTCACGCGACTCTCATGCACACTGAGAGCCACCCAAACACTGCTGCCTCCTGAGCTAAGGAATTTCTTCTCATGCTGACTTCTTGAGAGAGAAATCTCCAAGGTTTCTGCACTGGGACACGTTATTCAGTACTGGAGAACTTAAATAGAAATGATTTAAGGAGCTTAGTAGATGATATCAGCTTTAAATGGGTCAGTAGTTACCTTGGAAGAATATTCGAAATAAAGACTGCATTTAGCTGTAGGAGACAGATGGGAAAGTTTCTTATGTACAGATATAAAACATAAAGCATCAGCTGGGGGGATGGTGGAAGAGACGTGTTTGAAAAGCATCCAACTGGCCAGGGAATGCTCTTGCTTCCATTTTACTACCTCTTGTAGGCAACAGAGGAGCTTAAATTGTAAACACTAACACACAGTAGATAATTGGGTAAGTGCGGGTGGTCAAGGTCCAAAATTGAATTTTTGAACCCTTGAGCAGAGGATGGTATTTCACTGCTGGCACAGCCTGGTGGTACACTGTGGTAAATCCTGGACCAAAGCAGAGATGGCACATTCGGAATCCTCCAAAGATACTACAAAATGTGACAAAATGTTACTCAAGATTTCTGGCTGGTCTTTCACTGTGTCAGGCTCCAGCTACTTAATTCTTGCTAAATCCAGAATTCAGATGCTAGAAGAGCTGACGCTGCTTTTGAGGACCTGCAGGTTTATTCTGAATGGGATTCAGTGCCTCCTCCTGAGCACAGATCCTTTCCACAGCTCAAGCATGCCTTTCCCAAGGCTTCAGGTTTGGAATGACTGTTTGGCTTTCCTGCAATCATGTGGTATTTGTGGGTAAACACAGCCACACGGGCTTTGCACACAGCTAATGAACACCCCGTTGCTTCCACTGAGTTATGAAAGCAGAGAAGTCACATATCATTAGAAGTCATCTTTGAACGTGTTTATCTTCAGCTTACAGTTAATGGCTCAGCATTTATGTCAAGAATTGTCTGCTGTTAGTCCTGCATCAATACCCGTCGGAAATTTCACTCAAAGATGGGGAACAAAAAAACAGCGGGAAGGCAAAATTGGAATTTATCACCTGAAAGGCACATGGAAGGTCCCCAACAACTATAGCTCCTGCTGCAGCAGTTTATTAACTAGAGTCTGCCTGGCTATTCAGGTGAGCAGCTTCTCCTGATCTACCTAAATTTTATTTTAACAGCTCTAAAAAAAAAAAAAATTGGTTACTCAACTCTCTCACACAAAAGGCTATTGGAAGCATTTCTGTCCCCTGTACAAGGCAGCCTCAGAAAGCTTAATCCTACCTCAGGAAATGCCATTTTAATGGAAATTCTCTTTCTTGGTTTTGTTCTTTTTGTTTCTTTGCTCAGGCTTGTTAAAGTGATTAGAGTAATACCCAAAGTAAACTGCATCCCAAAGAATTCCCTGTGTGCCCAGTGCACAAAGCACAGCACGCTCGCCCGCCCCAGCTCCCTCTGTCACACAAGATAACCACACCAAGGGATCTTCAAAGCCTGTGGAACAGGGGCTGTGTGAACAAAAATGGATTGCACAGATGAGACAAAGCAAACTAACAAATAAGCAACAACCACCACCTGCTCCTCGCAGTTTTGCCAGTATGTGCATGCCTGACATCAGAAACAGTTGTGGGGGGGAAAAAGGAAAACAGAAGGTGCTGGATGTTGGGAAAAGGCTCATTTGTTCCCACCAGGTCTCATGCCGCTTCCCTACCTTTTTTCTCTCTCCATTGTTTTTTGTACACACCTGCACACACACAACACTGAAACCTGGCAGCAGAAATTCACTTGGGCTACCTTTCCCTCCTCCTCTTAGCCAGTTCTTAGTACAACGCCTGCTACTTCTTCAGCAAAACAGGAAGATCTTTCTCCTTGCCCAGGTGATGTGACCTCTTGTTCATACACCTTGATTCAGGCAACCTTTCACCTCTGAACACCCACACCAGTCATCTCCAGAGCAGTGCAGACACTCTGTTATGAGTTATGCCTCTTCCACCAGCACACCAGATTCCACATCCTTGCTCTCAGGAGCAATGAGTAATCCCACATCACCTTCCCCACTCCATCAGCAATGCCACCTCCAGCACCTGCAACAGCTGCTCCTCCCACAAAGGCTTCTACAGAGGTTTTACTCTTCCTTCCTGAGCGGATCCTCCACACTATCCATACTCATTGATATTCCTCCCTATGGCCTCTTTCACCACAGCATCTACAGCAAATTAGCAATGAGACAGGGAGGTGGCTGGAGTTGGGCTGTATCACAGACAAAAAAGCTCTAATCACCCTAATCACACTGCTCTAACACCAGACCATATCTTCGGGTACAACGTGTAACACATTTTGGACACTGCTACCATAGGAGCAATAAAATAAAATGTCTTAGCGGTGGTGCTGAAGCCCTTCAGGTACAGTTTTAAAAGGAGATCTGTTTTCTATACCTCTTTCAAACGTTTTGTTCCCTGGAGGATGCAAGACTGTAATTTGCATTGAGTGAGGCATTCAGATGAGGTCTGGGATGCACACAAACGTGACAAGAAGGTTAAGAGTCAAGACAGAGAGACATGGAATGGCATGAAAGCTGGGGTAATCTAAAAGAAAAAATGCATCCAAATGTTCACCATCCTTTGCAATTGCTGCTCTCCCTTTTATTGAAATGGAAGAAAATCATAGTCTGCTCTAGGATGGTTTGTTACCACCCAGAGACTTGAATTCCAGGGTTTCTACAGTAGTTTTTACAAGTCAAGGATTCCTGTCTTTCCTGAGAACAAAGTCCATAAAAAGTTGCTATTATTTACAGTCTAGTAGCGTGCAGAGGAGACCTGTGCTGGTTCAAAAACCTCTGATAAAGACACCAAAAATAAAAAGCACATAGGTTCTGAAAACAGCCCCAAAGAGCTTATAGTGGGAGTTATAAAAATTCTTTTTCAGAGATAAGTCTTAACTTTGTATGGTGAGAAATGCTGGCTCTCACAGATCTGAATTTCAAAAAACCATTTTATCAACTTTCCCATACAAATGAAGTAACTTTGGTTGAGAATATTGTTGAGAGATCTCAGACCAAATCTAGGTTTTCAAGAGAAGTACATACAGTTTACAAAAAAAATTAACTATTTGTTTGCTGCTCTCTTTTTTTATTCTGCAACATGCACATACAGTTACTATTCAGTGGACCAGAAAGACAAGAGATACTTGAAGTGAGGTTTTTTTTGTGGTATTCACGCCAGTCCAGATATTCAACCACACAAAGCTCTCCTTCTTGACAATGCTTTATAAATCTTGCTTTAATGCCTCCATAATTCTGAGTTTCTGTATTTCCAAAGCTCTACTTTGGAATGAATCCAGATGGGACTTCAAGGGGAGATCCCAGAGGAGAGAAGAAACACAAATTGGCTGTGCTAGACCAGGACCCTCAGTATCCAGACAGGAAGGGAAGAGTGAGAATGAAGTACGACAGCAGAGGTCCTACTTTCAAGTTTATAAAGCAAAGTGAAACTACAATGTAATAGGATTTTCCAGTTAATGGATCTCATTAGCAAAAAGCAAAACCTCCACGGGTGCCTTTTTTAGATACTATCTGATATTAAAAGAAAGATGCATAATTAAAAATTATGTAAAAGCCTTCATGGAAGCATCAAGGTTCACCTGAGCTTTTAAAAGCCTGAAAAACAAGTGGCAAGAAGAGCTGTCAATCACGCTGTGTATTTGAACAGCAATCACACGGCACAGGCTGGATGCTGAGGTCAACCACAACAGCCTCAGCAGCACTGCTGAGTCTCCTAAAGGCTTTAAGTGCACCAGGACATTTTGATCCTGCAATTTAATGCATATAAAAGTACTATTATATGTCCTTGCATGTCTAATTCCAGCCTGGCAGGGTACAAAGCAAACCCACTGTGTCTGAGTGAATGAATGAGCATCCTCAGCCTTGGGTGCACCCTGAGCTAACCCACCACCATTAACAGATTCCTGCCTTGAGCTGGAAGCATTTCCCCTCAAAGAGCAAGTCAAGTTCCCTTTCCCATCACACAGAAACTGTGACAGACTCAAGTGGCTCAGAGGACTCATTTCTGACAGTCTCCTCGAGCAGCTGGGCAGTGCCTGAGTGGGATTTACAGCAAATGTGTTGCAGGTTAAACAAGCTCCAGTGCAGCCTCTCCCTGCGAGGGGCTATCGCCTCCCACGCTCCTTCTGCTGTGGCCAAGCAGACGGGGAAAAGGAGGGAAACAAAACACATCCCTGCAACTCACTGAGGGGAAGAGCAGCTACAGCAGCACTGCCAGGTTTTAATCTTTCTGTCACAGTCACTTCACAGTGATGTGGTGGTTGTCTTGCCCCTGGGGAGAGCTCATCTTCCCCAGTATCACCTCAGTGTCCAACCAGGTACAGGAGGAAATTCCTCTAGTAATGGATAATTGGGTAGAGGGAAAAGTGAGAAAGCTTCCAACATCTCAGAAAAGCATGTATCCATGTACACATCATCCTTTTATCCATGCAGTCACCTGCTTTATTCACCATGAGGAGTCACTGCAGGTTCCCTCAGATGTGTTGAGCAGGCAGAACCCTCTTCTGTTTGCTCTGCTCTTCCTCAAGTAAGAGTCCTGAGTGTCTAAAACATCCAAATATCGATTCAGATGGTACATTCTCTTCTACCTCCTCAGGGCAAATAGACAAATGTTAGGTTTTCCCTTCTTTTTCACCATTTGATCAGGTTAATTTTTTTTAAATTTAAGCAAGTCGTAGGATCCCTGATGAAAAGAGCTCTTTCCCCCTTCTCCAGGAGCATGAAAAAGGTCCCTTCCATCTCCTTCCTTCTCCCCACCTTGTGATGATTAGTTTTTAGCCCCAGGTTTCCTCACTCAGCTCCCTGGGGAGCTGGACTCTGCTCCCTTGGTCCCTAAAGCAGAAGGACATCGCTTTGTCTCCTTTTATTCCTTGAATAGTAAAAGTTTCTACAGACTTGGGATTAACAAACATTAGAGATGTCCCAGGCAGTGAGAACAGGGCTGTCATGGAAGAGGTTGCTGTGCATACAAAGAAACCCTCGACTAGAAGAGTCAGCAATGCAAGGAGAATTAAAAAGCACAGTTAAATAACCCTAAATCCTCATGCATATTTATAAACTACATCACATCAGAACTAAATCAATACCCTCACTAGTTCCACATGGCCTGAGAAAGCAAGAGCTGGTAACTTGGTTTTGCTTTACCCCTTGTACTGATGAGGCACAGAAAATGTCCACACAAGAATAAATTCCTGGGCTGTGAAGGGGAATTTCAAGCTGTAACATCACAAGGTAAGAAAAAGCAGAGGGGAAAGAAGGAGCAGCCATCCACAGATGGCACAAGGAATTCACCTGAGCCTTGGCAACGGAGCAAAGTTTCAGTTTAAACCCTTCTATTCCTATGACAATGAGAAAAACTCCTCTGGCAACAGAACAGGTTTCACA
Organism: Eopsaltria australis; assembly: GCA_034509425.1. Lineage (NCBI taxonomy): Eukaryota > Metazoa > Chordata > Aves > Passeriformes > Petroicidae > Eopsaltria > Eopsaltria australis. The sequence continues at coordinate 2,545,406 of JAVTVJ010000220.1, read as the reverse complement.
ATTTCAGCTGCATCTCTGTAGGTGACATAAACTACATCCCCCAACATTTCATACCTCATGTACTGGGTCAGACTGTTCACATGGGGACTTCCATCAGCACAACCATCTGCTTAAATAAACCTTCTTGGCTCTCCCTGGGGGAAAATACTTCCTGGTTGCCTGCAAAGCTTCAATTACTATTCATGTCTTTCCAAGTAAATGCAATTTGAACCAAAGATATGGGAAAATGCTTTAAAAAGTCACACAGGGATCACCAACCCATTAGCAAAATGTCTCTGTCAAACACGCTAAACCTGACTTACATCACTTCATCCCCAACACCACATTTTCCTCATTCAGGCTTAGACTGCTGCGAAGTTGAGCCAAATCCAATTTGAATTTACCTTGAAATACATTTGCTAGACACAAAACTGTCCAAACAACAATGCATGACTTAATGGTCTGAAATACAACTGTCCTGTCTCCGGTTTGATTTTATTTCACCAGTTTTACGTCACTGTGCTAATGGACTGGAGAGCAACCAGCACATTTTGCACAGAGATGTGAAGGGGCAATGATTTTAAGTTTTACTGCCAGGTTTTTCCAGAATTATGACTGCCAGGTCAATCTCTAAACTGTTAAGACCCTACTAAACCTCCTTCAAAACACAGCACTTCCTGCTGTATAAACCTCAGGCTTAGATTTTTCTCATCACTTTCCTCGTTGCCAACATATATCACAGCATTTTTATGAAAGAAAATGGTGAATGAGGGGAAATTCTACCTCTGTGGTGTTTCTCAGTGAGAATCCAGTTCTTCAGTCTTCGTGTAACAATCCAGGGAGGAGAGGACAGCTCAGCCTTACACTACAGCCACCACAATGCTCCTGCACTGCAGTAGTTACTTCTTTCCCATGAAGTTTTAATTAGACAACACATGGAAACACGGCCTGGCTGCAGTTGAGAAGGCATCTTTTCAACTCCATTTGAGCAAACCTGAAAGAAAGCCTTCCTAACCACTTCCTAGAATACTTCTCTAACCACAGACTTTCAGATGGCATCTTTAAGCACACAGTCACCCTGACTTTTAGGGGTCAGAATCATATTTGCTAGGGAGAATGCAATTTTCCTTCCTTATAGCAATTACCTGGTCCTTTTCCATACTTCAGTTACTCTTTTGTTTTTAATGCAGTTTTAATACCTTAAAATCACTGCTACTTCAGCTGCACTCTTTGGTGACACACAGGGTCTCCAAGGGAGCTAAAGGCATTTATTCTGAGTTATTTTCATGAGCAGAACCCCAAAATTATCTTTGGTCTGGAATATACTGACAGAAGCCAGGGAGTTTCTGCCTGAAACTGAGACTGAGTAGCAGACAGGCACCTTGGAATTCATCTGACTGAACAAGCAAAAAGTGGCCTCGAGAACAACGATAAATATCTCAGTTGCATAAATTTAGACATTTTTATCCTCCAGCAGGTCAACAGCAGTGGAAAAAGAGATCAAGAGGGGTGATAAGGGAAAAGCACATTTGATGTTACTGATTTCAGAAAAAAATATTATTTTCTGTAATCACTGTGAAAGGAGTACAAATCTCTGCCATCATCTTGCTTAACAGAGCTCAACAATGCTTACATTTCACTTGAGAGGAAATATCCGTTTTCATTATTTCAGCCCACTCAATCACTCCTCCTCCACTTTCTTCTCCAACTTCAAACCTTGACTCGGATGTATTCACTTAGTGGAGTTTGCAAATTGCTAATCACCCATTGGCAGTATTGATCTGCACGTTTTACTGCAGTCGGAATGAGACAGCACCGGCTGGTGAATAGACTGTGAAGACTGAAAAATGAGATTAACCAGCTCGCCTCGTACAGATCGAGTTATCTGCTGCCTTGTTCGCTTTTCATGAAGCTTCCAGAATGCAGCAAACTGAATCTCCTTAGCTCACAAGAACGGGGCTGATACATAACTCCATTAGAAGAAAAGATCAGAAAAAGCAAGTAACACAATTTCATGGAAAACGGGTCTTGTCAAACAGACTTGAAGAGATTTCAAGTCTAGTTAACTAAGATAACTGTGTTGACAAAACAGAATAGGAATTCTGTAATACGTTTGCCTCGGTATCAAAATCGCATTTTCTTTTAAAACCAGCATGATGCAAAATCAGACTGTGGCAGTTTTTAAATGGCCCAAAAGCTGATGAACTAACAGTGACATTTCCCTGTTACTCCCAGCAAGAATTGCTTCTTTGGTGGATCGTATGCAGCACACATTCTCTAAGATACATAAGAAAATAATAAAACCTTACTAAAATATGCAGATAACACAAAGGCAGAATTGTAGCAAACAATAAAGCCCACGTAGATAGCTCAGAAATCTGATTGTGCCGGGCACAACCATTTCCTATGAATTCAAATGCACCGTGAGAGATCCCAGGGAGCAGAACAGTCTCAGGTACACAACACAGCAGGTACTTTCTGGAAGGCAGTGTCTGGGGGGAGGCTACAGTTAATAACTAAGGGTTACCTCTAATTTAATGCTGTGGGGAGGAAAAAAAATAAACCAAGGAACAGCCAGGATCTTTATGTATCATTGAGTAGGAAGGACTAAAGAAATAATATTGTCCCTGAAGGCAGCACTGATGGGACCCCTACAGTGATAACACACCCAGGTGAGGTGCGCAGGAGTGAGGGTGTTGTTGAAAATTAAGGAAAGTGGTGAGAAGATCTCCATGAATGATTCATGCTCTGAAAAAAACACATCTTCCACTGAGAAATTAATGGAAATCAAACTATTTCATTTGCTGTGGAGAAGGCAGAAGCAATTTGATCTGGGTTTTCAGTGGAAATCTGACACTAAATGGTTCTTTAATGTAGCAAACAAAAGCACAGAGAGAACCCGATAGCATCACTCCATGGTGAAGCCAATGAAATGGAAATAATATATATTTTTAATAGGGATGGCTAACCAGGGAAACCAATACATTGTCTGTTACTTAGTGTCTTTAAATCAATATTTGATATCTTATTAAATGGAGTCTATGGAGCAACCACAAGTCACTGGGCAGACTTCTCTTAAAACTGTATTTTTGTGTTATATCAGACTAATGGATATTCTTTTTGGCCATAAACCTCTTAATTCAACTCATTCCACTTCCTTCAATTCAAAAAAAGTGTTATCCAATACTTTTATCCATTCTCTCTCATATCATTAATTCCCCCTCTTACTTTATAAGCCTCCAGACAATTCTGTAACTTCAGCATTTATTCCTCTTAGACATAACAAGAACTTAGATGTTATCACTGACAGTTTAATCTTTTTCAAGGAGAGTTTTAATTTGTAGAGAAATTATATTAGAATCAATTCCTCTAAATATAAAAATACTTTCAAATCTATGTTCGTTTCAATATTCCAGAGTGGCAGAGCTGCTCAAATCCTCAGGTGATGGAAAATCAGAATGACACTTAAGACCCAGCCACTGAGACTGTGTTTTTTTTTCCCCAAAGGAAATGTCTATTTTCACAGTCATAACAACAATTTGAACATGAGGGTGCTGATCCATACAGATGTAATCCAGCTCATTGGAAAATTACAAGGGTTATTTGGTGATTAAGAGTGCAAAAAAATCAGAGAATGGAAATAGATTTGTCACCTGCCATGTTTCTTGATCCTGAGGCTTTGTATTAGGGAGTGTCCATTCTGATTTAAAGGGAGTAAAGTCAATTTAAGAACTACTTTTCTAGGAGATGATGAAGAGAGAAACAAAGATGGGCTGAGATGTGAAAGCTCTACAAGTCACAGAACACAAACACACCTCTATCTACATCACTCCTGACCACATGTGTACACATTCTTTGTAAAATAACCATTCTGCATGTTTGTTCACCCTCATTAAAGCCAAAGCTTTAACAAACCATTTCTCACATTTCCACCCAACATCCTGCTGCCAGTCCCCCACCCATCACTCACAGCTGCCCTCTGAAGGCAGCACCTGACATCAAGACTTGAGCACTTTTGGGGAGGCACCTGAAGGATTGCAGAGTGGAAAGGGAGCAGGGAAGCAAACACCTTGAAAAAGCATGATTTCCCCTTGTCATCCCATATTATTTCTGCCCCAGCATGAACACGTCACTGGAGCAACAACATAACTGTGGTTCTTCATGTGCCTCAAGCACAGTTCCAGACAGATAAAATTTTATGGTTCTGCCCTCAGGAAAGACCTGGAACATCATGAGCTGCCACACTGAGAAATCCAGCTTCACCAGCCAGCTGCACACTGGTCTTCTGCAACAGATAAAACCCAGCCCACAAATCCCAGGCTTTGTTCCCCCAAACACCTCCTTGCCACTGCCAGTAATTCTAACCCACATTACAGAAACCCTGCAGCAGACCATAACATGGTTGCCTCTCTATACTAATAATAAAAAAACCCCAAATATCCCTAATTCCTCAATACATGCCTGGTTTCTCTGGATCCATAATAAGCTTGTCCACATTCAACTTGAAAATACTATTCAATTTTATGAATTCTGCCTGGATCCGTACCAACCGCAAACTCTAATTTGTTTTCTGAATGTTATCTCAACTGTAAGAACTGATCAGTGCCTTCACTTCAGCTCTGCAGCCTGTATATTAAGTTAAACCACACACAAATGTGTTTGCCTCTCTCAAAAGCTGTTAAATGAGATAGTCTCCTATGGGAAAAAAAAATGGAGTACTACCAGGCAAAGAACAAGGAGTGCTGCTCTGCCAGGTGAGATGGTCAGCAAATTTTAGGTTACCAGGCTGGGCAGTCCATGAAACCTCTGTGAAGATCAGCCAGCCATGCCCAAAAACATCCAGAGCTTCTCCAGGTAAACTTAACTGTGCCAGAAAGTGACAATGGACCAAACCTGGTAGATCTGGACAGGTGTAATAGATGCTCAAAGGAAATTTGTTACTGCAAAACCTTTTTCTTTGAGAATTGTTTCCCTTTCGTCTGTGATCTCCAAACCACACGGTGCCAACAGGGACTGCTGGGGCCAAGGGCCTGGGCATCTCCTTCACAGCACAAGGAACCACATTTCAGGGATATTATCTACAGATATTATCTACAGATTATCTACTCACACTCAGTCACACTGAAAACAGAGCTGGAAGTGGCATGACCTCCTGCCTGCCTGACCTGTGCACTGTCAATAACGCAGCCACATCCCCAGCTCTGCTGTGGCACCTTCTTCTCGCTGCTTCTGAGCTCTCCCTCCTGCCTCTGCCCTCATGAACATTTATGTGGGAGGCTTTACTTTTCCAGACAGAAGCTTAATTGACCAAATATTTATAAATAAGTGAAGAAGAGAGCCTGAGTCCTGAGTTTTTTTGCTTACAACAACCTTGTTGCTAATTTGAGCTTCTGTCAGGGATGGGTTTTGTGCTACCACAGAGACCAGACAACCTTTGCATTCAGGAGATTACAAACTTGTTCCAGTGTTCCTGACACAGGGTTGGGGGTGGAAAACGACTTTTATTGTGGGTAAATCACTGTGCTGCATTGCCAGTTCTCATCTGGGCAGCTGCTGCTAGTCCACACCATTATCACCACTGAAATAATCATGTGTAAATAGAGTGCAATGGGCACCCTCAAAGAACAAGACACTTGAAGGCAGAAGATGAATTAAAATCCAGTTTTTTGTATATTACTTTCTACAAGTGAACTCTCAAGTGCTCAGTCTCTCAGCTCTTCAGAAAGAACAGTAGCTGAAAAAACACAGGAACACAGGGGAGAGGAGTAATGAGAGATTTGTCTGCTACTGCCAGCATTTTAAAAGACAAATGTTACTTATTTTCAAACCAGACAAATATTTTTCAATTCTCTTTCAGGAAATGGGAACATGCAGATTGACTGTGGACCCAAGGTTGCTTAAACCCTGATCTATAACCTGGCTGCCAGGGGATGCTGCAAGGGATTTGTAACCTTCAGCCTTGGCTGGTCTCTCAGACATGCAGCAGCCTTTGAGCAGCTGTGACAGGCATCCCAAACACCCCAGCAGAAAGGGAGTTAGTGTGGGAGAGAGGAGCTGGAGGAAGAGGATGCAGGTGGTTCCTGTGCAAAGCACAAGTGCAGAGAGCTGAGCAGGCCCCTCCATGGAACCACACTGTTCCTCTTAACTATAAGCAGATCCCTCCCAGGAAAACCAGCGTGAGGTAAGGTAAGATATTGCAGACTCATTCAAACGGCTCCATCCCTTGCAGTCACATTGACCAGAACCACCTGAAATCTCCATTTATCACCTCCCTATTTTAAAACTAATCGATACCACTGCGGGACAGCAACTTTCTGTATAAGTAGAAAACAAGATGGCCTGGAGCCCTGGGAAATTCTGCCTGCTCCCCAGCAGCTCGATAGCAGCTCTGATCCTGTGTCTGCATCACGCACAGCCAGGGCTGTAACATGGCCTTAAACAATGCAGCAGCAGCAACTACTTTGCTTCCAGCAGCTCAACAAGCCTGGAGCTGTGAGTAGAGAAAGAGCCCCCTCTGCTTGCTTCTCCACAGCACTGTGTGCACGGGACCAAGGGCTTAATCTCAGGGAAGGGAGGAGTAGGCAGGATGTAGGAGCCGTGAGCTCTGTTATAAACCCGTGTGTGCGTTGGGAGAGTTCCAAAGGGGAGAGGGAATACCTGAGAAATAGAAAGAGGTGCAGTCCACAGGCACATGCAGTACTCCAGCTGTAATTTGTGGTGTCCAGGAGGATAAAAGCTTGTGAGAATGAGGGACTGAGTTGAGCTGCACTCTGTGGGCACAGGCAGCAAAATGCCACCAATTGTCCCGTAAGAGTTTTTAAGTGTTTGTCAAGAAAAGCTGGGAAGGAAGTTATCTAAGCAAGAAGGGTCCTCAAGAGAGAGACAGAGGGTGGCGAAAGTGCAACAGTAAAAGGAAAAGATGGGAAAGAATATGTGCACCCCCTTGACCCTCCTGAGTTTTTTCAGATGCGTAATTCCTATAGGTTTGAGTGTCAGAGCCCATCTGAATCTCGTCACCACAACAGCCTGTACTGATGTTACTTCCAGAGGAGATGCATCCACCAGGAATTAAATATCCCGGCACAGAAAGGTTTTCAATAACTCTGCTCTTTCCTTCATTCTGTACTCTTGCTAGTAGCACGCACATTAAAAACAGCTGAGGAACCACGCACACTAATAACACAAACCACAAGTGTTTGCATTAAGTTTTACCGACCTCATATGTAAATCAGCCTGTAAAGCCTGGTAGCCTGTTATATACTATTCAATTACTACAGCAAGCATCCATCCTGTGCCTTTCACAGTGATCTGTAGCCTGGAACAGGTTCATAAACAGCTCAGAAAGGCGGCTGCTGTAGATTTCACTTAACTCCTTATCTATCTGCTTTAAACGGATTAAATGACTATGTCATTAAAATGCTCAAAGTAAGCCTTTGATCATAAACTTCTCATCATTTTACAGTTATTGAATCTGATCCCTAATGAATCTTATTCTGCCATATTTCTGTCTCTGCTCCCAGCCTTGCTCCCCATTAGTCCTGGTTGCTCAGTCCTAACGCGGCTGCTTTGTATGCCCGACCACTGCCTCCTTACAGCCCTCGATCGTAGCTGCTGATTGCCCAGCCCAGAGGAAGGATGAAGTGCAGGAATTTCATTTGAGGTAGGGTCAGAAGGAGCGAGAAAATAATCCACAAAATACAAACCACACCAAACACCCTCTCCATATTCACTGCACAGCTGCGTGACTGCAATTCCTTTCCAAGGGTCCCCATGTACTGAGCAGAGAGGGGGGCTTGGGTAGCTGTGCTCTCCAACATCTTACAGAAAAAAAGATGTTTTATTTACATAGTAAAGGGGTACAAGAAAAAAGAAAAGCACTACTGAGATCAAGGGGTTTTCTGCCACAGCACACCAGCAGATTTTATCAGCTGCAATGATAAGGATGTGCCTGATCTCAGCATGTGCGGAGGTGGGGGGAAGTTTGTGGTGCGCAGAAGTGCCCCAGCACAAACACCAGACACCAGCCCATGTCTGAGCACAGCAAGGGGAAAGCCACTGCAGATCCAGGGAAAATGGAGGGAGACAAAACACAATGTCCTGGTCCACATATGAGCCACTAGGGCTGGTAGTAATCAAAGGAGAACAAATGTTTACTGGTCTGCAATGGTTGTTAGAGATGGGGACCACTGAGGTCATTCCGCATTCCAAGTTTTGCTCCAAACTCAATCAGGCTACAAAACCAGCTATTAAATGTGGTGCTAAATCTCATTTCTTGCACCAGTTTAGTTTTGGCAAATCCAAGGGCCCAAACAAGAGGGCTGGCAGGAGGAATCTGCAAGCATTGAAGTTGATAAACAGAGAGGTCTTCTGACCCTACGACAAAGTAGAATTAATAGAAGTATATTTTAATATCAGTATACAATGTCCAGAGTCTATATTTTCTCCTTGAGAAGAAGACAACCGTGTTCTGAAATTTCAGAGACTTTTTTGCTAGGGAAGTTCATTTCCATCAGGCACAACAGGATGAAAGTGCCCAGGAATTCATGACATTCAAAACAATGTGGAAGGATTCCATGGTGAGAGTGGCTTTTATCCTTCACTATCAGTAGACACAAAAGGGAAAACAAGAAGGTCCCTCTAGTAGCCACAGGAGAGGAAAGGTACTGTGCAACATTACATGAGCACCAAATGCCTGTTTCAGCTGTGATCTCCATTAAAGTCACATGAAAGTGTTAAATCGAATGCTGAAAAGCTGCACGTTGGATATGGAAGAGGCCCATTTTGTCAACTTGCACAGTCCTCGCCAATGCAGCACACTGACTAATGTTCATCATTCTGCGTTCTAATTATCTTACCATTATAGCAATTTCCCTGATGATCATTCTTTTTTTTTTTTTTCCCTTTTGCTGTTGTTCAGTGGTTTTCAATGATGCAGGCTGTGAGGCTTGGACCACCTCTTGGCCATTCGAGTGTTTCCAAAGAACACACCAAAGGGTGTGTTATTATCTCTCTCCATCATTCCCTTGGCTTTCCAGGACATACTTCATCTTTCAGACAAAAGGATGGGAGAGAGGCGGGTGCTGCTTTGCTTCTGTCCCCTCACATGCTGTGCACTGGAACAGATTGGCTGTGGAACCCTCCCAGTTGCCCCAGTGCTGACCTCTGCTAGCACTGGTCCTCTGGCAGAGCGTGCCAGTGTTGGCTACGATGGGACAGCAGGGACCAGCATCTTTGCTATCGCCCAGCTGGAGTGAGACTGCCTCAGTAATTGCAGCAGAGCAAGAATGGATTTAATTTATTTTCTGCTTTACTCCAGAGACAGAGAGAGGCCAGATTTACCCACTGGCCTCATTCCTACCCCAGAGCATGAATTACTTGAGGATTTCAGTGAGCAGATAGAAGCAGGGACACAGACAAATTCCTAGAACTAAGGAAGTGATCGGTCTTTTCTGCCTCATCACCCTCATGTACATATTGTGACATTTTAATTAGCTTCCCCCATGTCTGACAGACATCCTGTGTCATGCAGAGAAACCATAGCTTACTTCCTATCTTCACAAATTTTGGGAGCTTTAAAAAAACCCCTAAACACCAAAAAACCCCTAAACACCAAAAAACCGCAACTTACTCCCCTGTCCCTTCATACTCAAGCAATTCAATTATTTGCCAGACAGCACTAAGACTCCATTAGAGAGGAATATATTCTGCATTTACTGTGGAAATCTCTTGGTGATCTTATCTGTCTCTCAGTTCAAGCTCAAAGCTCAATTGTTTTTTCTGCCAGTGCAAGGAGACTTCAAGCAGCACTGAAATCTTTTCAGATGGGGACAGTTGTCTCATCTTCATTTCAATTTTACAAGAGTAAGAGAGATTTGTGGATAAACTGAAACAATAAGAGGAATGGCTATGGGGCAATCTATTGGATTCTGAACAGCTTTGAGTGAACTGCTCCAACCAGCGAATTCAACATTATCCTGAGCTGCCTGCCTGAAGAAATAAATACTTCAGAAGCAGCCTTGCCCAGATACAAGTTTTCAAGTTATCATTGAGTAAATCAGTAGAAGGGCATCATCTCTAACTTTCACACATATCTAAAGGACTCAGACTATCTTTTTGATCCCCTGGAAGCAGGAAACATCAGTAAAGAGCATTAAGTTGAACGAAATAGGCAAGGAGCTAAAATGGGAGGGATGACAGGGTAGGTCTAGGAGAAATACACTTGGTGAACTGACCGACGGGTCTGCTTTGCAGCATGTCCAGTGCTTTTTTTTCTCTAGGACGCTTGAGAGAATGGACCACACAAAAACCTCCAGATACAGACACAGATCTGTCTTCTAAGCAGTGTCAACAGAAGCATCACATTCAGAAGATGTCAGAGACCTTGAGAAAGCAGGAAAGTCAAAAGACATTGACATTCAATCCTCAAACCGCTTGGCTGTAGAAGTTACTGTCTGTGCACTGGGGAAACCATTTCATGTCATACAGTCACTGTTTCTTCCCCCCATGCACTTGAAGAGGATCATAAAGAATGCCTCCAATACTGTCCCCCTCCTTAATTTCAGCTTCTGTGAGCCTGAAGGGCACAGTCTGACATGCTGCTTGTAGCATATCCAAAAAAGAAGCCCCAGCCCACACCCACTGCCTGTTCTCCCTCCTGAGCAGGCATTTCCCTCCCTGTCTGGCCACCTTTGCCATCCCTCTGACCACACACAGCTGGATTCTGTTGAGGCAATTTAGGTGATATTCCTGTTTTACAACCATCTATATCAAGTCATGTCTACATTTAAATCCACTGGCATGCATTCTATTAATCATCTGCAAACATATATACACATATAAAAAATTAAACTCCCCAGTGTTGTATTTAAATGTTCAGGCAGCTCCACCATGTTAATATGAATCATAAGAGCTCACACATATCTAATCACACTTTTCCTTGCACAGACTGACCCCCGAGCAAGCCCTGACTCCTTGGGAAATAACCTTAAGGTCAGCAGCTCTGGCTGTGATGGATCTAGAGGGAAAGCAGCTCCACAGCTGAGCTCCCTTGCAGACTGCTGCTGTCAACAGCTTTCCACATCCCTCTACTCATAAAAATGAGAAAATTTCTGTAATTACTACCGATTGGAACTGTGGTAGCACTGCACAGAGAGAAAGAATGTATCCACTGGAAGACAACCAAAAATACACAAGAGGACCTCTGGAGAGCTCATGCTTGCAGCACAGCCTTCATGTTACTGGTTTTTCAAGTTTTTCATCTTACTACAGCCAGAAGCACAACGAACCCCCTTTTCAAAAGCAGCATCTTTGTTCTGAAAGGTCACAATCCCAACTGAACATCTTCTCTCATGTCCAACATGCACAACAGCTTTCAGGGAATTTTTACTTCGTTTTAAATGTCCTGCCAAAAATGCAGAGAACAGGCACAGAGCTGCTGCATCATTTAGGAAACACGGGGTTTAAATGCCGAGCAGAGGAAGCAGCAGAGCTCCTGATGGAGCTGAGCCCCATGCTCGGGTAAGCACGGCTGTGATGGATCACCTGAGAGCCCTCCCTTGGATCACAGCTGGGCTTCCCAGACACATCCCTCCTCCTCAACACACAGAACCCCCTCATGGGACACTGCTCATTTTTTTAAAAGATACTAAGGAGATGCTCTTCCCACAGCACTTCACTTATCCTGCCACTCCAGCTGTCCATCCTCATTTAAACAGAGCAGCCTTTCTACCTAAACTAGGCATCATCTTCCATTCCACTGTTACCTGTCTTTCAAATCTAGCTAGGAAAGCTGTCAAAAACAATTACTTTTTTCTGACTTGTCTGGATCCATGTCTCTTTAATGGATATCAAACAACAGCAAATGGAAATTGATGCAAATCTGGGCTAGGGAGGGCCTGTGTCATGATGTGTGTTCAGGGTGTGCTGACAGAAATGCTCTGTTATCAGGGTGTTACTTCTCCCCACTTACCCCCCAGGCACACCATGAGCCTGCACTGCCAGATGAATGCTCAGTGCCACACATCTGAGTGACAGAGGCATGTCAAGTTTCCTTCCTACTAGGTGAAGAAATTCTTCAGAGAAACCCCATTTTTTTTAATGTAAATCTCTGCCTCCAAGTGTCAAATAGGTTGTAGGTCAGTCTGATCAAAGAGAAGTGTTCTGGGACATGTAAGATAACGTATCAACATCTCACATGCTTGAATCCCCCTGACAGAGGTCACACAAAAATGCATTTCTCTGATGCATGCTGCCACCCCCACCAGTGCCTCAGCTCAGAGCATCTCCCCATTTCCTCATGTATATTTGAAGATCATTACAAAGACTGCCCACTCTTCACTGTGACATGAAACAGGCAGGTTTTTCCTCTTCCCCTCATCACACACTCAGAGAAAATATTATTAAATTCTGACTTATTTCTTTTCCATAATCTAGGTGACACATCCTGGCCTTTTGTCTCTTAGAGATGGTGTCAAGTTTTACATATAGCAAGTAGTAGAGGAAAAATATGGCACCATAACCAGAGCATCTCTATCAGAAGAATAAAACTGCTGAAGAATATTGCTGAAAACTTGAACTTGACAAAGCCAGACCACAACAGAAACAGCAAAGAGCACCATGAAACTGTGACCCATTACTTTGTTTTAATCAAAATCTCAAAATAATTGGGTCATCAAACAAAGGCTGAAATGGTAATGAGTAATGAAAAGCTAAGTGCTTGATGTGGAGAGAGCAGCAACTTACGAACATGGTACTCATAAAAGCCAGAGAGGAAGCACAAAGCTCCAGTAAACAAACCTTGTGAAGCGTTATTTGCGTTACACAGGTCTAAATGACATTTTTGTTTTGTTTCTGTGACATGGAAGCAGAATTCAAAGCCGCAGAAAAATAATAGAAAATGAAGGAAGAACAATTGAAAACTAATTTGTGCCACTGAATGACTACAGAGAAAAACAAGAAAACTATAAAGGGACAGTCACTCTTATCGCTTCCTGAAACTTTGCTTTTACTTCGTGCGATAAGTAAGATTAGAGGAGTTTAGAAGTGAAGTCTCCTTTTAAAATGGTTGTTTCTGTCTCCTCAGCCTTGGCTTTCACCTTCATTTTCAGGGTGATTCTGAGGATCAGTGAAACACACAGAAGACTTCTGGATTTGCTACTTAATACTACTTCACTGGCTCACATTCTAAGTTTTTGGGTGGGAATTTAAATACACAACTGTGAGCTTGAACATGCAGTTATAGCTGAAATTACTAATTTTGTACATCCTTGCTCCTTTGACCATACAAGAGCGATGTTTTTGTCCCCATACTCTCATGAAGGCAGCGTACACACCCTAAATTTAGTGGTCTGGTGCCATGCAACCAAGCCTTGCACCACTTTTAAAACATCACCATTTATTCTGCAACACCTGTTCAGATAACCAAGGTTTGTTCCAAGCCAGCTTTCTTGTACTGCAGAAGGACTAAAACAATTTCCTGCTGCTTGCCCCTGCAGGACACATGTGCTCTAGGAGCAGCCTCCTCCTCAGTGTAGCAGCATCCTCATCTGCATTTTGTGCTCGATTTTTCTACTCCAGCATGGATGGCATCTCTTAAAGTTCGTGCTTCCTGTGTAGTGCTACAGCGACCTTTTCCAGCAGGACATTTCCCATGGCCCAGCTCTCTCTGCTTGCTCTGAGCTCCTGGTGCTGCTGCTCAGGTGCTGACACTCAGTGCACTGACCTTTCCTGTTTCAGAGCTGCTCAGGAAATCCAGAGCTTGCCCTTCCTCCCCCTCTGCTCCCCTAATGAGCTTTGTGATGCCACACAACCGCTGATATTTTCAAGGGTAGTGGCAGGAGAACATTAATGAATTTATTCTGGATTTTCATGTTAAATGTATTATGCAAATGTTAATCAGTTTCTGCAGAACTTTGAGAAAGGTGCTGCATGAAATAAACAATACGGTGGCAGCTCTGGCAGTAGAATTTATAGAGCTTCAGGTGTTTAATATTCAATGTGCAAATTCCTTTTAAAAAATTTTTTTAAAGGGCATGTTGGTAAAACTTCCCTGCACAAATGTGAATCTGTGCACTCGTGGTCCCTGATGTTAACAAACATTAGCAAGTCTGTTCTGTGCTTGTCCTTGTTTCATTCGACATCCCCTTTGCACATCACATTTATCGAGGCCACCCAGGCCACCAAGCAGCTTCTCCTTGAACCACCTAGTGACAAACCTACAAGTCAATGACATGTTTATGCTTCTCCTCTCTGCTCCCCTGGAATGTTTCTAATTTCTTTTAATTGTAATAACAGCAATGCGTTCAGAATTAACACGTGCAAATATTTGCATAGCCCCAGCTAATTCAGTGTCACGTAATCCCCAGGGGCTGGATCACAGCAGGTGGTACACTCCTTCCATTTTACACCAGTTCTAGGATTTCCTGCAGTACCTAATCCACATGACACAAGATACACAATGTTTTTTCCCAAATAACACGTATAATCGTTCCAGCACGATTTATGGGCACATTTTAGGGGAAGTTCTCTTCCCTCCCATTCGTTTGGGTGGCACTTTAGCACATCCCCTCAGCAGCTCCCTGTGAACACCAGGGATGCCCACATAGCACAGCAGTTCAGACTTACTTTCTCCTACCCAGCTCAAGAGATAATTGAAGTGAAGGTGGTGTGACAGCACAGGTGTTGCTCAGGCCAACCATCAGGACATGCTGAGTGACTCCACAGTGCTCCTCTGCACCTGGCACACTGCTGCCTGTGCCACCCCATCTCCACTGCTGCTGTCACCCCCAGTACCACACTCACTTGGTGCCTTCTTCAATCAAAGCCAGCTCCCTGTGTGAATATCCTCCAGTGTTTTATGCAAGCATTGCACACTTCTGATCTGTTATAAATTAATACCCATGATGTCTGTTTATCGCATGATATTTTTGTTGCTGTTTTGAGCAAAACTGAGGCATGATCCCCAGAGTGGTCTCTGCCTGTATACACTGGAGCAGATACACCTCCTTAGGTCAGTGAAGATTTGCTGCTGCCTATGAAATTTAGAAGATAATCTTTTCCTGTAAAAGATGAGCTTATTGCTGATCAAATCCAGGAGTCTGTGGAATGGATCACAAATCACTCTGTTCCCCATCCACTCCCATGAACTTGATGCACTGGATGCGTGGAGCAGCACAATATGATCCAACCCTCTGCAGCCCTGGACCTGCACTTCTCTTCATCTTCCCTTTACAGGTCTCCTGCTGTAAGCTCTCAGTTATTCTATCTCATAATTAAGTCCTTCTGGAGTACACGCAAATGTGTTCCTACACCTTGCCAAAAGCAGATCCTGACTGAAGAGATGCCAAGTGATTTGACCAGAACCATCTAAAGAAGCCTTTTAGAAAAAAAAAAAAAAAAAAAGGAAAAGGCTGAACTTAGGTGAGGTTTTCAATGAGGACCAGCTGTGCCACAGAGGCTAACACAGACCTCAGCATGCATGGATGAAGAAAAAAGGACAGGAAGTTTGTGAAAAGGGAGGGCATGGAGATAATCCAGGAAGAAGACTTGTGAGCATTTGAGAGGCCAATTAGAGAACTTTGAAAGGTTGACTATGTCCTTTTAAGTTTTATAACAGTGTAAATGATTCATTCATCATTCTTCACTGGTCACAAAATGAACAGTTAGATTGTTAAATGACCTCAGCTTTGCCTTGGGTTCTTAACTCCAAGCTAGTCACTGCCTGGCTGCCAAAGCCCTGACCATAAAATGAGTCATTAATGCTTAAAGAGGAGAAAGATTGCCTGTCCACCTTGCCCTGGGGTACAGCTCCCAGATGTTTTGTTATTCCCTCAAAATACAGTGCCAGAAGAAGGAGAGCAGCCCAACCACAAAGGTTGCAGAGATAAGGGAAAAGAGAAACACGTGAATGCTCTGGATTCCCACCACTTCTATCATTCATGGACATCTCACCCCTGGAGAACTTAATCCAGCAGGCACTTCCCTCAAGGACACCATAATAGGGAATTCAGATCCTTCTATTCTAACAGCAAAATTGAACATAAATTCCAGCTTCTGTCTGGGACAAGTTTTCTGATGACTGTCCCCACACTATGTAGTTAGCTCTTTCTGAACTTTGAAACAATTGGCAAAAATCAATCATTTCAATATGTATGAATAATACTGCATTTTTGAGTGTTGTTGCCTTATTACTGACTGGCAGGAAGACTAAACACAAATTACTACTGCAAGCAGGGACATGGCAATCAAAAGTTGGGCAGTTCAGAGTTTATGCCAAGCCATGACCCTTTCCCACAGACAAACTGCCCTTGTTATGTTTTTTCTACTCCTGAGATCCTGTCCCAGTTTTCTATCAAGTTTTCTTGACTGCCAGCATCCACAGGTGATTCTTTTTACTCAGAAACAAGCTAGAAAATACAGACTCTTTCCACTTAGCCTCATAAATACACATGCACACGCTCAAAGGGATTAGGCTGCCAGCCTGGTTATGGGACTAGAGGTGATTTTCAAACCCAAACACATCTCAGTGCAAAAAAACAACCCCATCTTCTTGCCTTTTATCCATACAGATCCACTTATCTGAACTCTAACTGGAGTTTCATTTTTCTCACCAACCAGCTGTGAACTAATTATGAGGACTTTAACTAGTCCTGCTCCCTCTCCAAGCATATGGATCCAATTAAGTCAAACTGCAGCTGATTTTAATCAATCTTCCTTGAAGCAGCCAACCTTAAAGAATCTCTTCTTCAGCTGGAAGAGTAGAGGAGAGCAGGAAAAGCAGGAGAGTGGTATTTGCATAAGGAACACTTCACATCCGCTTGGTTGCCTGTAAACACAGGGCTCCTAGCAGTAAGAAATGCTAATTGAACACTCCTCACAACTCTTTCCTCCCACTTTATCCAAAAAGCACTGATTTGATCAGTCTCTTTTGTTTCTGGCATCAAGCTGCACTTTTCCACCAGCACCTCTGGAAGATGGTCCAGATCATTTCAGATAACTTAAACAAACCAAGCCTTTCTCTGAAATCTCAGCCTGCCCATTGTGGGCCAAGCTGTGGCAGCTCAGGTTTCCTGGAAATGTTTTCTGCTTCATCGAAAGAAAGAAGGGTAGAGGAGATGAGATAAAACTGTGCTTAAACCCACTCTTTTCACATTTGACTCCCTTTCCTGAGCCATGGTTTCAAATGCTTTCCTTGAGATAATGTCCTGGGCATCAGGGAGGCAGTCTCAACCGGGTGTCATTTCTCTACAGCTCTACATCTCCTGTGTTTTTGTAATCTGAGGTTTTCATTAGCAGTAAAGACTTGGCCAGTGAGTGATATCCATGCTAAAGTCTTTATAGCAGTGAAGGAAAATCAATGCAGCCTGCAGCTAGGTGTCAAGAGGGAAGGGGTTTTGGAAGATGGGGTGTGTGGAGGTGGAAAACACCTTCAGGCATAATTCAAGCTGTCCCCACACAAGCACAGAATACAAAGAGATGTCAGATGTTACATACCCAGCTGTGGAGAGGAGAGCTATCAGCACCTCAGTTCATTTGCTAATACTGAGCTCAGGGACTGTGGGTCACACACCAAAAGCACCTTTCCAGGTGCTCTTTGCCCTCTGCCCAGTCCATCAGAGTCCCCTTGCTCAAAAAGTGGGCTTTTGTGGAGATATCAGCAAAATTCCTGTGCCAATATTCAGATACAAAAGGATGTGAGAGGAGGAATTTCTTCACAGATACTGAGATTGGACACAGGAATGGGCTGCCCAGAGAAGTGGTGGATTTGCCATCTCTGGAGGTGTTTAAGGGAACACTGGCCGTGGTCTGGTTGACAACACAGTCTGGTGTTGGGTCATAGGTTGGATTCAAAGATCTGAGGTCTTTTTCAACCTGAATGATTCTGTGATTTGGAGACAATTATTTTTGAAACTTTACTCCTTTCCACACCTCAATACATCCAAAGTGACATTTTTAATTACTAATTATTATCTGTATCTCCATAGATTTCATGCATCACACACAGCTTTGTGAACTCAACAGATTCAGTTCAGTGTAAAGGAGTCAGAACCTTAATTCTACAACCTGTCTATTCCAACTTCACCACTTCCATATGTCCCTTCTACATATCTTTCCTATAGTAGATATAATTCCAGGAGTCAGAGGTTTTATTTTACAAGAAGGAACTGCAGATAAAGATTTGTCAGATATCACCCTCATTCTATCTGGTTTCATGTCACTCCCTTCTCTTACACCTTTATTTCATTTGAAGCCATGCTTCTTCCATGTTTGTAATTTTAGTCATCTTCCTGTTCAATTAAACTTCTTTATGACTTCTGTATGTAGTTTGCTTTGCTTTCTTTTCCCTTCACAATACAGACTTTATTTTAACCCATCATTTCCCAATGATTTCTTTCAGAGGTGGGAATAAATAACATGTCAAACTAGCAACACTTCAGTGACCTTATCTGAGTGTATAATGACATTTTCAGCATATTTGCTCAGCCCTGATAGAAGAGGTGAATTTCTAAGCTTATCCTTAACTTTGTGGATCCTCACTGTAACAAACCTTCTTTCAACGTGTTTATAAAGAGTAATTTTAAGCTTGGCCTGTCAAGGTCCTTGATTCACAAGGTGAATAAAAATTGGGAAGGCTGATGTTTTTCCCTCGGAGTTGTTCTTGGCCATTCAGGTGGGCACACTCTGATCAATACTGACACTTCAGCATTCAGCTGACATATTCCTGAACTTGTGCTTTCCTCACTACTCCTTCTCTTTAGAAAAAACTACTTTAGGCATCAAGTTCTCTAAGACACAAGTAAAGTGAGACTTCAGGGATGGGGGGAGCTAACTCCTATTAAATAAGGAGTTAAAGCCATGTCCTCACCCCTGGCAAGGGAGATGGAAGAGCATCATTACCTGAATTCAGATCACTAACTCAAAGATTTCTCTTTCCTAGACCTGCTGCTCAAGACTTGGCATCTCAAGAGCAGTATGAACAAACAAAGCAGATCTTTCTGATGTGTTGAGACATCACAAAGAAAATAGGGAATTCCTCTGGTCAGACCTTCTTGGAAAGCCAGCAAGCACTGTAAGACCATGTAGGCAAATTAACCATGACCTGAGCTGTACTCTGCTCTGAAACTAAAGCTGCTCGTGTGTTTGATGGAGACCTAAACATCCAAACACCAGCCCAAAGCTTTCATCTCCTTCTGATGACTGAAACCCAATTAAAGGAGAGCAGGGTGACAGCTTTCACACTAAACATGGCTCAGCAGAGATGCTCAGCAGCTCTTAGCTCCCTGCTTTATCAAAGCTGTCACTTCCCCTGTTTCCAGGAATGGGTTATAAAAACAAAAAAAATTTTGATTCACATCTAACAGGTGTCAAGAAAAAAAATCAATGGTCTGGCTGAAATCTGGGTAATTTTGAACCTGCAGGTTTTCTACCATGAAGCAATTTGCAAAAAAATTGGAAAAATAAAGATAAAAAGAAAGAAAAATTAAGATAATATAATGCTACAGTAACAAATCATTCAGCACCTCAGAGAGAAAAGAAGGAAGAGATAACACTTTTCATAGAAGGGTGGGCTTTGATTGAAACAACAGGCTCGGGTTCTTGCTTGCTCCAGCATCTTTCAAACAGGAAACACCACAAAAGCTTGGAGCAACTCCCCTGCCCTTCCTCTGCACAGGAAAGCTGCACAGCCAGGCCATTTATCTGCTGCAGGTGCCCTTGCCTTCCTTCAGGGAGGGTGAGATTTCATGGATCTATCCAGAGTGAAAAGATGAACACCTTCTGCCCTAGAGGACAGCACCAGAGAAAGGTAAAACCACACAGTAGCACAGCAAGGAACACACCTCCCATCCTCCTGATGCCACACCTTCTGCTCTCCACATCTGTGGGTGCTGCCAGCTCATCCCCTCAGCAGCACTGATGGTTCCTGGCTTGGAAAACTCCTGCCTGCTGAGGTGGTCTCTGCTTCCATCGCTGACACCAGCAGAGAGGAGACTTAAATACTAACAAATCTCAAAATTTCCCACCCACTCTGTGCTGTTCAGCCCTGTTTATGCTCCCACTTTGGCATGAATGAATTTGGGGACAGACAACTTCTAGTGGCGGAGTTACTGAACACAGACCAATTTTAAGGCTCCAAGAAGAGAAGTCCTGGAGAGAGTCATCCAAAAAGACAACTTAATCTGTGTGATTGCATCTGACATCAAACCTCCCTGATGGCATGGTCAGAAATACAGGTGTGACAGTGCAGTCAGCACAGGCTGCCCTGCCCAGATGGAGGGGAGGGAAGCTCTGTGCTGGGAGCACTCAGGCACATCTGTTAGAACAGCCACAGCACATGGACCATGCCAGGCTCTCCAGCTGCTCTGGATATCCACATTCCTACCTGCAGATTGAGCTTCTCCAGCTTCATTTCCAGAGATCTGTTCTCCTCTGCCAGCTTGCTGCGCTCAGCTTCCAGCTCCTCAATTTTCAACCTGGAGAAGAGGGGAAAATTAATAGACTTTGGGTGTCCCTGCACAGTCCCACCACAAATAATCAAGTGAAGCATAAAACCAGAAACAGTATCAGATTATTCCTGCATTCAGGACCACAGAACTGCACTACTGAGGCAGCTAAAACATATGGTTAAAAGTGACATGTTTATATGATAAGAATATAACTTTTTAAAATATATTAAAAATACACAACTTGAATATAAAGCAAGTTCAGCTTGGATACCTTCTGAACCACAGACTGAGTCTAGACCATCACATTTAATAACCACCAACAGCTAAAACCTCCATGAGGCATCAAATCACTTTTTGATCTGATTTATACTTTTGGCCTTCACAACACTCCTTGGCAGTAAGTTCCACAATTTAATTATGTGCTGTATGAAAAATTAGTTCAGTTTGTTTTATACTTCACATGTGATTATTTCACTGAGTGCCCGTTAGTTCTGCTATGAAAAGTCGTGAATAATTGTACCACACTTCCCTCTCCACACCACAGTAGAGGCCTCCTCTATTATTTCCTGAAGAATCTCAGTTTAGTCTTCTTTCGCATCAAAGATTCTCCATATTTTTATTGTTCTTCCTTGTTCCTTCAAGTTTAATATAGATTTTTTGGCATGATACAAGATGGAACTACAAACAGCACTCAGATATATTCAGTGGTACAATGAGGACTTCTGCTTTATTCTCAACTTCCTTTCCAACAGCTTCTAGTATTCTATTTGTATTTTTAACTATGGAGCACCTACCTGATATTTTCAGAAAGCTGTTCACAATAATGGAAGATCTCTTTCCTGAGTGACAACAGCTCATTTAGAGCTCTCTGTTGTGGGAGTAAAAGTAAGGGTATTTTTTTCTTATGTGCATGGGGGTTTGGCAATTATTGACACGCAACTTCATCTCCCATCTCAAGCAGCATTGTAAGATTTCTTCTGAAATTCTGAATGCTCTGATAAGCTGAATAATTTCATATTATCTCAAACTCTGCCACCTCACTACTCACAAACCCTTTTTTTGTGTTGGACAAGTTCCCAGTTCCCAATCAAAACCATTCCAGGACCTAGTGGAAAAACCCTCAGCATTGTGAAAACACTTATTCTTTGATTTCCCATATTTTAACTTTGTATTACATAAGCAAATTAACAGAAGAAAAATGCAGGAAGCTTTACAAAGCAAAAATATATTGTATGATCTCTGGCTCAGGAAATCCTGGAGACAAGGCACAGAGAAGCCAGAAGAGCCTCCTGGCAAGGTACCCAGATGCTCTGTCCTGTTCACATGGGCACTCACCACTGGCCACCCCCACAGGGAGTACACTGGGACAGCCAGACCTCTGGGGTTTATATATTCTTACCAATCCAACAAAGAATCTCCTTTTTTATTTCAACAAAGTTTTTTTGCGACCTTTGGCTCCAAGCTTTTAGAGAGGTCAAATATATGAGATCAACCATACCAGCCTTAGACAAACAACTGGTGACTCCTTCAGAGAACTCTATCCAGCTTGTTAGGCAGGAGATATATGGATGAAAGACTGGGTACAAAATTTTTGCTGGCATTTAAGTACGGAGTATAAAACCCTGATGGCTCCTTCAAGACCTTCCCCTTCCACATGTTAACTTCTTGGGATTAATTGTACAACTAATACAGAATAACACCAATCTTTGGATTCAATTTTCTCAGGATCCTTTTCTCAGAATATTCTTTAAAATTAATTATCTTGCTTAATAATACTTTTAGATGATCTAAATTAAGCTGAAAATTCTTGCACTATCAGAACCCGTGTGCCAATATCCCGACATTATGCAACAGCAATTTCAGGTACAAGGAGGAAATCATCTGTCCTATTCATTTGGCAACGGTTCCAAACTTTTCCTTAGAAGCAGGTTGATGATCTACATCATGTTCTGCACAGAAATGTCTCCTTTATAAATATGCAGCTTGGATTGTTTAAATTATTTGTAAGCCTGACCCCTGCTGGCAATTTTCAAATATTATAAAGTATCATCTTTTTCTGCTCTTAGAAACCTCTAAAATGCTGAGGAGCAGTTTTAGCACTGTCCAAGCCATTAAAAAATATCATCAATAACTTTCAGAAGAGACACAAAGCTAGTCGGGATGGAGGATGCTGAAACAGGAGACTGAAAAGGTCAGGAAAAATGGAAATTCAAAGTGGAATTAATGCTTTTAACGGTGCATTTCTAAATGGATTGCAGAACAGGCTGCGAGGAGAGCAACACTCTTCTCTGAGGAACAACAGCTCCTGAAAGGTCAGAGCCAGACACAGGACTCTCATCAGTACTTTCTCTATCCTTGACATGCTGAATTTTAATTGGGAACAAATTTCTCCCCATCCAGCCTCACCAATAACCTGATGCTGCTGTTATCTGCCTGCAGAACTCGTCTCTGTGGGGAGGTTTAAGATCAGGCCTCTCAGCTGCCCTTTGAAAATCACTCATAGCAGCGGCCAGAAAACACTTCCCAAGGACCTGAGACAGCTGTAATGAGGGTAGACTCAAGCCATTACATTTTTGTGCTATTTCACCTGCAATTTTAGGATTCAATAATCTGTTTGTGCCCTTTGTGCCTCAGTGCTGAGCAGGCGGTGATTTAAAGCCCGGGGCACTCCCAGTCAGGCAGCAGATATGGAATCCTGAAATGGTTTGGAGTGGAAGGGACTGTAAAAATCATTTAGTTCCCCACTCTGCCATGGCAGGGACACCTTCCTCTAGATCAGACTGCTCCAAGCCCCATCCAGCCTGGCTTTGGACACTTCCAGGGATGGGGCAGCCTCAGCTTCCCTGGCCACCCTGTGCCATGGCCTCCCCACCCTCACAGGGAAGGATTTCTTCCCTATATCCCATCTAACCCTGGCCTGTGCCAATTTGAAGCCATTGCCCCTTGTGCTACCACTGCATGCCACGGTCAGAAGTCTCTCTCCAGTTCTCTTGCAGCCCCTTTAGGTACCGAAAGGCCACAATAAGGTCACTCTTACTGTGCCTTCTCTTCTCCAGAACCACCAGGCACAGGAGCACCCCTGAGCTGAGGGTCACAGCCTGAGCATGGCCTTGGGCTCTCCCCTCAGATGCCTGCTCCTTCCCAGTGTCCCAGCTATCGGGGCATCCTCCTTTCCTGACACAGTGTAGGGTTCCTGCCCTGCTCTGGGCAAGGTCAGCCCACTGAGGCACAGGGCTCAAAACCTGCTGCTTCCTCTGCACCGAGGAACAAGAACTTTGCTGTAACCTTTGTGCCAGGAGGATTTTGGGACTGACTAGTGCTTCCACCATTTATCCCTCTCCTAACTTTTTTTTAACACTGTTAAGTGTCCTGCATCTCCGGTGGGAAAGCATTCAGAACCATTAGCAAACAGTTTGTGCTATTCCAGCGTTGCTTCCCAGCCCCCTGGGGAATGCTTCCCAATGGCAAAGAGAGAGAAAGCAAGGGAAATCCTATCTATATATAAACACAGCAAAGCATTTGCAGCTGGTGGTTAAAATATGGAAGTCAAATATTGAAAAAATATTTACTGGCTTGGCACTTAGATTTTTTTCATTTATGTAAATTCACGTATAGGGGTGATTGTGTACTGCTTAGGGATGCACCAGCATCCACAAAGGCAGCCTTGGTGCACACCCTTGTGCCTTTTCTCTCCAGGCACACCTGCACAAGAGAGATGATGCTATTTTATCACCAATTTGCAATCTTGTTGCATATTGGAGTTACCTTCAGGTAGGGAGAATAACTCAGGACAAATTCATGTGAGGGCCACAAAAAGAAGGGTACAGAAGCATCTGGGTACAGCACAATCATCTACCAGCTCAATTTTTGGCCCAGAACAGCCTGGGTTAAAAGGGACCTTTAAAGATCATTCAGTTCCATACCCCCCACAATGGGCAGGGACACCTTCCACTAAACCAGGTTCATTCAAGCCCCATCCAACCTGGCCTTGAAAGCTGGTGTCTATTCTAAAAAACAGCCTTGTGCCACAAGGAGGGAAGAAACATCAGTTACTTTCTGAAGTGAAGAAACATCAGTTACTTTCTGAAGTATCAACACCACTGTCAAGTTCTGTGATTCAGGAAAGAAGCATTTGAGTTAATTTCTGGAGAATTCATGAACTGCTTCATATAGGGGTTTGAAAACATGAAAATATTTAATCTCTGGCCAAGATCTCTTTACCTGTCTGGAAGATTTTCCTGTACCAGACAGCTCAACCCAGAGCTGAAGGCTCCAAAGGCATAAGGTAAATTAATGCCACCTCCACAACCTTTCACAAGATCAAATTTAGTGCAAGAATACAGATTCATTGGCATTTGCTCAGCCTCATGGATTTTCCCACTTTTAAAAACTGAGCTTCATATTGCCTCCACTGTATGTTTCATTATCTCAAATCAGAAGAGGGAATGAGGAAAAAAAAACCCCACCTACAGCTTCAGGTCTCCTGAAATGACACTTGTGAGAATCAGGAGACATCCCACCGTGTGTGTTGGGTCTATCTAAAAACCTTACATCGTGAGACAAGGCTGCTTCTACTTCAGAAAGCAAAAAAGGGGGCAATCTGTTGGATTTTCAACAGCATCCAGGCACTCCAGAAATCTCTCTAAATCCAGAGCTTTTCAGTGGAATTAATCAGTGAAAATTCCCCCCACCATGACCCTTTTATCTTTGTTTTATGGGTTTTTAATGTTCTCAGCTGTGTTATGTGGTTGCCTGTGGATATCACCGATGAGGACATGTCTCACAGAGGCCCCATCTGTGAAGGGGACATGGCCATGTGGAAAAGCTATTGCTGAACAGGAAACTACTGAATGGAGCAGAAAATGTATGTGTGGGGAAGATGCTATTAAGGGATCCAGATGGCATTGAGATGGTGTTAGGAGCAGAGCAGACAGAATTCCAGCAAGTGTGACTAATGGGCATTGGCAAGGACATGAATTTCTTTTGAATTACTGTAACTCTACCCAGTCACTAAATCCACAGAAAACATTTAGGATTTACTGGGGTTGCAGTTTGACAGCAGAAAAGAAAAAGTTCAGATTTGTTCCAGCTGAAAGGGTCCTTCAGCTGTTGCCACTTAAGTCTTCAGTGAAGTCTTTTAAATATATTCCTTTTATTTACAGATTCTGAAATAACAGTCTCTGCACACTTATCACCTCCCTCTAAAAGGTGCTAATGCCCAAATGCTGTACCCTACAGTGCAGGAACTCAATGGGTTGACCACTGTTTCTTTTCATAGGACCTCCCGGTTATAAACAAATATTATTTCAGAGGGAGCAGCAAAAAGTGTGAGAAATGGCAGCATTAGCACTGCTTTTATTGTCTCTCCAGAAACGATGATGCTGGGAGAGAGTTTCACATTTAAAGTTATAAAAGGTCTGACGAAACAGCACTTTGTTCTCAAGAGAAGGAGGAAAAACTGATAAAGTCTTTCAAGTTTCTGGCTGAAAATTTACTTTCCATACTAAAGAAAAATGAGACAAAAGATGTATTTTTAAAAGCTCTCGTTCGCTCACAGGAGGTGAATACAGATTCAAAGGATTAATATGGATTTTTTTTTTCTCCTTTTTGTCTCCCCTGCTTTTGTTTTCAGAAGTGAGCTTCTAACCACGGGGTCTGTGTGGAAATGCCTGGAGGCTCAACAGTCCATTCCTGTTCTGCACACTCCACTTGCTGGCTTCAGTGCTTCCCTCTATTTTTCACATCCCTTCGTGAGAGCAGCTAACAGGAGAGGCTGGGCTCAGCCCAGAGGAGCAGACACATCATCCTGTAGGTTAAGGGATTTCAAAGACTACAATAAACTACAGAAATGGAAATAACTCCCTCATAAAGCTGTGGCATTTCTTTCCCCATTTGGAACTTTGTGTCCTTCCCTCTGTTTTCTCCCAGAATTAGTTTCTAGCAGTGGTGTGTAGAAGGAAGGAGTGACTGCAGAGTTTGTGTTGTTCTCTTCTCCTTTGCAGCTACATAAAATTGAGTAAACTGGTGCTGTTGAGGCCCACAGCAGGAGGATGAGCACAGCAGACCTAATCCCTTCCCATTCTGATCCCTGTTCTCCTCCAAACCCCTTCTGTTCTTCAATCACAGCCACCCAGTTCACTGCTGCTGCACAGAGAGGACACATCCAGCTGAGCCATGAGGAGTGTTCTGATGTGGATCACAGCACATTCTTCCTGAGCCCCAAAGGACTGGGAGAATATAGTGATTTATTCTGTGTTTCTTTGAGAAGGAGCCTCTTCTGCAAAGAAAGAGCTTGGCCCAGTTTCTTGAACAATGCACAGAAAATGCAAAATAAAGTCCAACCATATCCATTGACTGCTTCAGTCCAGAAACACAAGAAAAAAATCTTTATGAAGTCCATTCTGCAACGTTGTGGAGTGCTTGAGAGTGTGAGAAGATGTCTGAAGCAGTAATAGAAGCCAACTGCAAGGAAAAAGGAGGAGGGACTGACTTACAGTGCTCCAGCAAAGAAAGCTCCAGCAAAGAAAGCTCCAGCAGAAAGAGGATGCCTTACACCAAGTCATTTACTGTTAGAGCTGAGCAGTGAAAAGGGTGATCAAACAAACCCATGCTTTGTGGAACAGCTCTGTAGCTAAATAACCAGCATCAGGGCTTGGGACAAGTATTTAAATCAGCCATGACAACAAGAAGTGGTTCAGTAAAACATGACAGAAAAAATCCATCTGGAATTAGAATGTGGGACTGCAGCTGCTATGTACCCACAGCTTCAGGAGCAAGAGAGAGAGAAGAAAAATCAAAATATCAATATGAAACAACTGCAGAAGCTTGGCCTCTGCTGAAAGAGCCTTCAGAGTATGGCCCATCACTGGAAAACAGCTCTGCACCATCAACCACCACACTGGGAATTGGCCTGGGTTTGGGATGTACTTTGTGTGAAAGTTTTGACACCATTCCATGGAAGGAGGAGAGAGATTAGATCAGCAGTCAAAGAAATTCCTTTAAAACAAACAGGGAAAAACATTATCTAGGAGCTTTAGGGCTGTTGATCTGAATCAAACACCACAATCCCATAACAAGGGGGTGTTTGTGAGCTCCATTCATCCCTGCCCAGGAAATAGATTTCAGTTCAGGGCAGAGCCAGACATCTCCATCCCCACTGCCATGAGCCTGTCACAACATGGAGTGGCCTGAACCATGTGGCAATCCAGCTGTTTCCCCTACACACACTGTCCCTGAAGCTGCTCAGGTAATAGATGGCAAATGCTGTTCAGGGAAGCTAAACACCAAATAATGAGTCTTGGAGGGGAAAATAAAGAGCCTGAACATCTCCCAGATGAAAAGGGTGCTGCAGCAACACCAACCAGGGAGGGAGAGACTGGGGAGGCACTGTAGAAAAACTCTGCAAACCTGCAGGTCCCAGAAGACAGCAAACAGGCTGCTGGCTTTACTGATGCACAGGCACATTATTAATCAGGAGTGACAGGTTTAATGTTGCCAAGGAGGTGCTGAATACTCCTGCAGCAGTGTAAACCTCAGGTTTCAGAGGGTCCAGTGTGCCTTAGCAAAGGAAAAGCCTGAATGAACTAAAGAAACCCCACAAAAGGCAAAAGTTGATGGAGACAGGTTTATCTGCCTGAAAAAGGGAAGTCATAGCATTCTATCCTTTAGCAGAACTCAAACACAGGATAGAAGAAAAAAAGGAGATGTATGCCTTGGACTCCCAGAACTATTACAGCACCTTGAGGGAACTACAGGAGCAAGTCCCCAAGACCAAGTGTACAGTCCTAAAATTTACTGGAAAAGATTAGCTGAGCATGTGTTATTTTCAAACACCTCCCTCCTCCTATGGAACTGGGCTTTCAAAGCTGTAAAACAAGCTCCAGGGGCAAAGCACAAGAGCAAAGCCATAATATACAGGCCAGTAATTTCTGCGGGATTCTTCTTGCTGCAAAACCTTGTTTTCAGTCCTATGAGGCACTCACACTTTATTGTGATAGAGCTGAAAATATAAAAGAATTAAGAAGTAAAACTCCAGCCAAAGTCTTACATCAGCTGAGAATAAAATGCTCAGCCTGTGAGGACCTGATTTGATGAGCTTAAATAAAAGAACTTTATTAAACATTCAGAAACAGATGAACTTTTCTGTATTGGTATTTTCTTGGTATTTATTGTGTCACCTGCTTTGCAATGGAAGCTACAAATGCTTTAATAAATACATGGAAAAGTTGTTTAGCTTCACTGTAGCTTTTGTAAATGCTCATGTATCCTCTGCTGAAATGCTGTTTTGTAGCTTCTCTTTCACTGAATCACAACAGGTACCCCTCTGCCATCTCCAGCAATGCACAAGGGGAAACATCCCTCTTTTATCTCCAGTGTTACACATGCATCAGCAGTACAAAAGCTGGATTCTAAACCTCTTCACACACATGCCAACAGATCCTGTATTTACAGGCGAGATTTGGTCAAAATAAGAAATAAACAGCAATGCTGTTTCCACAGGAAAGAAAGTCAACAGGGGGAATAGTGATGCAGGAGCCAGTCTTATGAATTAACTGGCAGCCAAAGATCCCAAACATTGAAAGAAAAGAGCCTGAAGCCTCCCAAAAGATAGCAAAGCTTATAAAGTACCTAAATGCAAGACAGATTATGGGCTGAGTGCTTCTGTCAATGCTTCAGGGGTTTCTCATGTCCATAAAAGGTGGTGAGAAAGCAAAACGTGTGCTCAGGAAAAGAACATCCTACTTCAGAAATACAAGGAAAATATGTTCTGATCATCACCCCATTGCCTGAACAGCAGGCAGCCTATGGACACAGGCAATCTGTACATATCAATTCCTTCATGCACTGTAGCATGGTGAGCTCCTGTTCCTGCTGCTCCACCAGGAGATAACAATAACCACAGCAGGCAGTGAAAATACCCTGGGCATTTCCCTTCTCATTAGTTCTACCAAAAAGAGCAGAATCTGCTGGGTCTTCCCCTTGCTTTGCCTACCTGAGTGTGTCCACCTCCTCCTTGGTGATGACAGTGCTCTGCTCAGCCGTGCACTGCTGAGACTTCAGGACCTTCATCTCCACCTCCAGCTGCAGGAGAGAAAAGGTGTTAGTTGCTCCAGCACTGGGAAGGGGCACACATGAACTGCAAAGGGAGGAGGAAACCATGAGGTTCTGCACAGGTCAGACTTCTCATGATACAGATGTGAAGCACAACTTCTCTTGTGCTGGATGTCAGAACCTCACTTAACCCTGCTTTCCTTCACAATTCCTTTTGCCTTCCACATTTTCTCCACAGTAGGTGAGGCACAGAAAGTCGCATGTTACCAGTAAAGTTTCTGCTTCTGTTTCAGATATTTCCCCTGTTTTCCCCCATGGATAATGGGTTGCAGAAGACTCTGTGTGGCATTAGGAGCTCACTGGGACCTGAGATTTAGTATTGACAGTTCAACTTCACTCAATTCCTCCCCCAGAAGAAGTGAACCACAGGATTACACTGTCTTGCCCATGACAGCTCTCAGGCGCATACACTGAATCCAAAAGACTGGGGAATATTTCCAGCACTTTTCAATATACACTTCTAGCTCTAGATGCTCAGGTAGCTCTGGCTGAACAAACAAACAATTAAGAATATTTTCTGCTTCTGGCTTTGTTTGGAAAGGAACTCACAAGAAAGTATTTCAAACCTCTACAGACATCAGAACTTCCTACCCAGACTCTACAATTCCCAGACTCCCTGACTTGGAGCAGTTTGGAACCCTAATTCAGAGATCAAGACAATGCACAGATTGATAAACTCCATATGTTACTTGTTTCTAAACCCCTCAGAAAATGATTTATTATGAAGTATAAGCAGAGACAAACTACCTAGAGGATACTCAAACTTCTGTTCCCACACCTTCTCCCAGCTTAGACCTTCTTCACACACTCATCTTTGAGATTCCGGACTTCCTTTTGTCATCTGTCTTTTTACCACCTGTCGACTAATTCCCCTAATAAATCTATTGACAGAAACTGTATTTATTCACCCAGGAGGAAAATAATAAGCAATCCAGCCTTAATTATAGATGCAAAACTTATGACCACAGAGAGTTCAGCGCTCAGCACCAGGGAAATCATCCATTAATACACCATTCCCTGCAACAGCATAGATTAGACTTGTAGAGCAAAATCACATGGCAATAGCAAACTTCTGCAAGATTTTTGCAGAAACTCTCCATTTTCACAAGAAAAAGGAGCATCTTGTCACAGACAGTCATATTGCTCAGACAGAACCGAAGTTCTGACATGCTGCCTCTTCACCCTTCCTTGCTTACCAGAAAAGACAGGCAGAGCATGGCAGTGCTGTTGGCAGGAAAGGGCAGAAAATGGATGGTTGGATTATTCTCCCACCCCTTTCTGATACCAAAGGAACAGAGCAGAAGAAGGAGAGCATCAAAAATATGTTTTAAGCTAATTCCTCTGGCACCCCAAAAAACCATGCATTCTCCCCCTGCCTGTCAAAAAACATCCAGGAATAAAAAATAAGCAAAGGCCCACCTGCATCATCAGGCTGTACAAATGTTAATGCATATTAGCTGCCTGATAAGATTATCACAGCCAGAAATGCTTCCCTCAATTTTCTGATTACTGAGCTTATCTCTCCCAGCTCAGCCCATCACAGATGGCTGGGGATAAAGCAAGCACACCAGATAATTCCAGGAATGTGAATAAAAGGTACTGGGATGAGGACTAAGCTTCAATTCCAGCCTACTTCAAGCAGGAAAACACTCATTACACCTCCCGTTTCCCGTGTCTGCTGAAGCCTGGATGTGTTTGCTGTTAGCAGCTTGGGGATGCTTTCTGGGATGAGTGAAGGCAGCATTTGAAGATGGAAGGGTTGGTGAGTTATTTATCACTGGCTAAGAGGGCTCAGAGCCTCAAGTCCACGTGGCACCTGCTCATCCACACGAGCAGATAAATCACGGCCACCTTCTTGGGGGACATGGTCAGGCCAGGAATCTGCTGTTGATCTGGGGTCTCTTGTGATGGAGAGAGAAAAAACAGAGTGTGACAGGAAAAGGAGATGGGAGAGTGAATGCACACGAGTTTGAGGGAGCTCATGAGAAGCATCTCACTTGATACACAGCAGTGACAAATTCGTGCCAGGTACGCTCAGCAGCAGCAGGATGAGACTCTGCTGGGTTTCTAAGAATAAGCTGCTGAAGGAGAATCAGGAGGGAAGGGCACATGGGCTGTAAGGGCATTTCATCTCATTTTTATGTCCTCCCAATTTGCAAGCACCGAGACTCCCTGGACTGGAAATCTGATGTGCCTGAGGTGAGAAGAGAGAGGAGGACACAGTGATATCACTTCAGATGAAACTGGCTCGAGCAGGGAGATGTTGACACAGACCTGCTTCCCAAAACTAGGAATAAAATTACTGGAGAGTTTCAAGTTCAGGCCAAGACACAACTTTGTGCCATAGGAAATTATTGCCATTCAGAGATCACTAATTGTTTATGAAATAAGGTATTAAATACTTCATTCAAAATGTGTTGTTTCCAGGTTTCATCCCTAGCAATTGTTAGGAAAACATCCCTTACTGCCAATCTCACCAAAGATATTAAAATTGCTATTTATTATTGTTATTAATGTCTTTTCCAGGACAAAAATAGTTAGTTGAGATGGAGTGGGATCCAACTCTGCTTTTCTGGAGGCAACACAGTGCAAGCAAGACCCAAAACAAGAATGAAGAGAATGGCTGAAAATAAGGAATCTGTTGATAAAGCCTAAGAGGCAAGGAGCTTTCCAAGACCATTCCCTTTGACACAGCCTCAGGATAGCTCTGAGAATGGGTGATGAGCATGCCGTAATTTACCACAGGGGAAGTTTGTCCCTTTCTGTCCACTTGTCCTCTCAGTACCTGTGCCAAAGAACAGCCTCAAGAGGGAATAAAGAGAGAAAGAGCCAAACCCCTCCTGCTGCTCTCTCTGCCTAATTCCCATCACATCCCTCTTCCTAAATTAATTTCCAGTCCTGGTCCCTCTTGCTCACCAGATGCCACTTTCAGCAGGCATGTTATGCTTTTTGAATCAACTCACTACTCCTGGCTAAACTCTTCCAATTTTTATCAATAATTTTATGTGACTAGCTGAGTTAAACTTTTATTGCTTTGAATACATTAAACTAGTAGAAGTCATTACCAGGCAGAGAGGGGAAAAGGGCTGCTCAAATTACAGCTCACTGCTGTATTCCCCCATTCCACACCAAAAAACCCATGTCAGCCTTGCTCTTTAAGCTGGCATTGAGGGCAGAGAACATTGTTGTGAAATACTGCACTGCATCTCTTGTCCTGAAAGCTGCACAAGAAGAACTTAAGGACCTACATCATCTGCAGGAGCTTCAGGGATTGTATCACCCAGGATCAGATCCCCAGTGATATTCCCACCATACATTAGCAACTTGAAAAGAAACCAAGCCATTATTTTAATAGTTTTTAAAGTTATCTACAGTTTTTATGATAAGGCAGAGTAATGAATAGCATCAGAGCCCATGAATGAATAAAACACATGAACAGGTACTTAATATTTTGAGGATGTGTTATACTTGCCTCAAAATATACTGGGGCCCCTTGTTCTTAACCTAAAGAGATCCCATTTATCCTGAACTTTTTTTATCTCTTTCAATTCTTAAGCATGAATTCCAGCACAGCTTTATTATGCTCAATAAAAAGTGATCAGGACACACAGGATATAGCCTAATTATAGAATGTCCACTGTCAAAAATATGCAAATGTCCCAAAAGAAGAAACGCAAATAATTTTTCCAAGGCAAGTACTGCCATCATTATTTACCAAAGGAGAAAGAGAAGAAGGAAGAACATGGACGGATTTTCATCTAGTATTTAACGATATGAAATATCATTCTTCTTTCAGCCTCACTTTTAAACCTGCCTGGACAAGATTCCAAGAAGGTGGTTCTCCTCCAAGTGTTAATGACACAGCAAACACCCACAGCAGGGTCAGAAGTATGTTCTTCACTGGTTCTCTCTTCTGTGGCAATTATTTAAAGACATATAAGATGACAGGAGAAACAAAATTATCAATTCATCTCCTTACAGCTAGAAGAAACAGAATTTTACTTGAGAGAGTTGATTTTCTTGGTATATTTCTGGCATTTGTCATTTTTGACCGATATTTGTTCCCTCCAACCAAGCACCCTGAGCTTCTGCAATGCCATGGACTTGTTGTTTCTCACACTCAACTCCAGCAGGTTTCAGTACTGATGGAGAAAAGCCTTTCCAAAGCATCCCACTGACCACTGCTGTCCACACTCCATCTTCAGAGTGAGGCTTATCACAGGTCAGATCAGTCAGCCTTGAAAACCACATTTACAAACTCCTGAAAATTTTAACGCACTGCCCAAAACAATGATCAGATCATTTTGTTTCATTTTGGGTAATAAAGGACTAAAAATCTAAAGTATTTCAACCCAGTGCCAAAGTAGGATTTACATGTTGGAAAAAAAAAAAAGGAGGGGAACTGGTTTACTTGCCCACATCATGTGCACACATTTCACAGAACACATGCTGGAGACATACAGTTATTATTTGAATAATGAGTGCATTTTAGTGAGGGGCTGATACAGCAATCTTATCCTGATGAAGTGTGTCTGCACGTCATTCAGCATTTTTGGAACTGTAAAAAGCAGGAAATGCTGAATCCATGATAAATGTCTAAAGGTTTATTTAACAATGGGCTGATGCAACATCCTTTGAAAGGCCTTCCTCAGCAAAAGAGCTGATTTTGAACGGCAGCGATAAATGGGAGCTGAATTGCACAGAGCCGGCGTGGAAAGGTGAATTGAGAGGTTGTGTTGGACTACAAGTCTCAACACAACCCAAGGAGCTATTTCAGTACATAAATATTTAAAATGTGTGAACACCAAGCAGAATTGGAAAGGAAGAGTGTACACTAAAATAGACAAGAACAGAGAAACAGGACCCTGAGTATGACCCGTGCACTGAGGTCTGAAGACAGACAAACCAGGACCTTGCTGTGACAGTGATGCCATTTGTGCTTCTCTCCATGGGATGCAGCAGAGACTAAGGGGCTTTTCTGCCTCTCTTCCCACAAGGCAGCACAGCTAGCTTGGTGTTGCCTACAAGCTGATAAATCTGGCATCAGGACAGAAATCCAATATCCACGAAACACCAGTGAGTTTAATCTGGGTGTCCAGCAATACCACAGCGTAGTAAGACACCATGGTGAGCACTTCAGAGATCAATCTGCTCAGCAAAAGCAGCACCACCTCTTCCATATGCCCATCCCACTGGCATTCTGAAGGGCTGCTCCCCCAAAACATCTGCGGAGAAGCACCCAGAGGGAGAACTGAGCCTCACCAGATTTCCTAGTGAACTTTACTCTTCTTCAAAAAGTAGGACAGTACTTGTAAAACAAAATATTGCTTGCCATTTAGAAACAGGCTAAGCAGCCCAGGATTAGTTGGTACATTTTTCTTGGGAAAATTAATCCTCGATGCCACTGTGAAACAAAAGCAATAAAGCCAAAGAATATCAGGTATTCAACAAAAAGTGGTTTGGAGCTACCCATCTCCCACTTGGCTGAAGCAAAAAATATGTATTTTTTTTCACTTGGAAGATGAAGGCTGGCTGGATCAGAGTCACCAGTCTCTAGGGGTTCCACCATCTGTAACAAACTTGCTGTGCTTTTATCACTGAGAAGTCAGGGCTAGGAGCAACCTCTCAGCAAACACTTTCCTAAAAATGTACTCATGCATATATATCATTGTAGATACACACACACTGGGAAATGGACATATGCTGACTTCTGCTTCTCTCCAGTACAGTCTGGATTGTAGCTTTTCTCCTCCTGTTGCAGTAAAAAGAGAGCAATTTTTCAAGTTTATACCAAATGTCATACTATTTCATTTCCAAATATAATCTCCCAGAGAGAAGGTTCGCTTGCCCTATTTCCAATCTCTAAAGTTAATACACAAATTTATATTCCTTTCTCCCACTCGCTCTCCTAAATTAAGAGGTGTAATTACTAGGAACGCTTGCTACAAACGAATGGAGTGCCAAGGGAGAAGGAGCTGTCAGGGCTGGACGTCTGCAGCAGCCACCCTCCCCTCTCCCCCATCCCTGGAGGACCCTGCTTATGAGGCAGTTTCTGTCTTTCCCATTAGCAGAGGGAGCTCACACGCAGGAGCAGACAACAACCTCTCCCTTTCCAGGCAGGACAATCATAAGGGACAAAATTACAAAATTACCTTCAGCCTGCCAAGGCCCACTGGTGCTTGCCCGAATTATTCCTCCCAAACCCCACGTTTTACTCTGCCCCAGCTTTGCAGACCGCTCGGGTGATGTCAGGGCTCCTTAATGTCAGTGGAGAAACGTAGATCTGTGATCTAAAAATTCAGCCCCAGTCTCATCACTCTCCCCCTTCCTCATATCCAGCACCCTCTCCAAAGGAAGATTGATTATTATAATCAGACTTAGCTCTGACACAGCATTTGCATTTTCAAAGCACAGCACAGTCATTAACTAATTCATCTACCCCAAGGGAGCCTTAACGAGCATTCACCTCTCTCCCCTCTGATTCCCAATGTGCAGGCAGCCTGCAGCTTTCCTTCCAACACCTCCCCTCTGCATTGTGCAGCACCAGCACAACTTGGGGAAACTCCAGACAGGCTCAGCGAGCCAAACTCAGCCCTGCTGCAAAGGAACAAGAGGGCAAAGGCACAGGCACCCTATTTAAACCAACCACCCTATGGTTTCCGTACGTAATCACAGTGGTGCAGGGTATGGCAGGAAGGAGTTTGTTCTGCAAAATGAGGCCAGTGCCACAGGGTTCCCAAAATGGCCCAAGCCTGAGCTGCAAGCATGTGAAGAAGGAATCACCATCATATCACACCCCAAAGCCCCACACTCCTCCTGCACAGCCCATCCAACAAGCTCTTCCCCAAACACCTACAACACACCTTTGCTCCAAGACTCGGCCTCCTGCCCCTCCCAAGTGTCTTCTCACATCCCAACACCACCAGATGCTGACCCCTCCTCACCCACCCACCTTCCTTGGTGCTTTATTTATTTCTTTTTAGTAATCTGGGATAGGTGCAGGATGTGAGTTTGGAAATAAGCACTACCAGACATTTCAGATGGATGGACGCTGGCGAAGAGCTCAAAATTAACAAACCTGGAAAGTTCACGGGGAAGAGCAAACATCTTTGTACATGAGACACACCAAGCAAGGGAACTGAAGATGTTAATTTAAACCCATGCATTTATTCAAGTATAATTACACATTTCAAGCCTCACTCCAAGAAAGGAGCAGACAAGGAATCTCTTCCTCTCAGCCTGTCCTGCCCACGCTCCCAGGCTCTGCTAGACCTCACTGCCACTGCTTGACAGCAAAACACCTTGACAGCTCCACGTCCAAAACCCCTCTGTTTGCTCTAACAGCTCATTCTGAAGAAGGATCACCTAATTTCCATGTTCATTCAGCTCAGAGCTCTCTGCTGTTATCAGCCTCGCTCCACCACTTCCACCCTGTGTGCAGATGACTGTTTCCTTTAATTACTACCGAAAGCTCCTCCCAGCCAGGGAGAACAAAACAGCTGGTGTCCACCGAGAGAAGGCAACTCTGGAGTAATTAGCCTTAACTGGCTGACACCTCCTACCCATTACTCCTGGTTAGAACAGCAAAACACAGAGTAAGAGTCTGTTTAGGGAACCTGTCAAGGTGCCAGACTGAATGTGCCACATCCCTGCCCAGTGTAGCCATGGTGCTGGCACAATGGAGTTGTCTACTCTTGAGAAGAGCATCACACAGATCATTTCTTTCATGCAGGAATAGGCATATTTTGCTAGAATCGAGTCTTCTAGCAGCTGTAATTTACAGGCAAAGGAACAAATAAATCTGCAAAGATGTCATACCTCCTCCATACAGAGTTTGAATACAGTTTGTTTCCTGAAAATATAGCCTCGAGGAGTTTCCGGAGCATTCAGTCAACAATTCTCATCAAACAGCAGCTTGTAATCCCACCTCTCACTCCCCCATCAGTTTTCTCGTTGAAAAATCACCACATAATAAACAGTCAGAGAAGAATCTATACAGTTACCAAGCACCTAGGAAGATCAAAGGGGAAAGAGGAATCCAACATCCATTTTTGTTCCTTTGTTTTCTAATATAAATACTGCGGAATCAATCCTGCTTAATACTGTGCAGAGAGCAAAGGAGCCTTCAACTGAGTGCTTGAACTTAATCTTCTTTCTCTGGCTCACATGGAACAACACACAGCCTGTGCTTTTAGGAACAGCTCTCTCGCTCCTGCTGCAGCTCCGGCCCGATTTTGCAGTTCACTACAGCTGGGAGCTGTTTGCTGCCACATCCTGGCAGGGGCCAGCAGAGCTGCCGGCTCAAGCTGCTCTCTGAACTCCCAGAGTTGGGAAATGTGAGGATGGGGCAAGGGATCCAGCTATGGGAAAGCAGCAGCTTTCCTGACAGGTAATCACACACTGCTTTAAAACCATATTTAAAGTCTGTGTATATTTAGCCATGGATCAGAGTATTTGATTTTACCCTATGTGTAAAGGAGCTGGGAAGGCACCTCTCCCATCTGGCCTGGGAGAGCTCCCAAGGGACCTTTGAATGGTTTGTATTTTTCTCCCAGCTGCTTTAAAGGAAGCAGCAAAGCCCTGAAGGAGCCTTCTTCCCCAAACCCTCTCCAAAGAACAGGTTAAGTAGAGGAGGTTCAATAATTTCCAGATAAATGACCCATCCTGAGAATAGCCTGTGACAAAAAGCAGTGGGCTTTTAACGTATAAAAAGTGAGAAATCTCTCTCCTGGTGCCAAAACCCAAAGGTCACAGGGCCCTGCCAGGGCTGCTCTGCCCATTTCAGCCTCTCAGCATGACACCTGCAGGGCCCTTCAGTTGCCAGCAGCAGTCACGGAGTGAAAGGCAAACAGCAATTCCCTCTCAAACACCATATGTTCAACTCTGGTGCCAAAGCACAAACCTGGCATTTTAACCTTTGGTGAACATGTTCTTGCTGCCACCAACAATAAATTCTGAGGTCCAGCTCAGAGGAAAGGTGTTGTGGATGTGCAGCGATGACATTAGCACTGAACACAGCATCAACAGGACAGGGCCTGGCAGGAGCTCCATTTTATACAGCCAGTCTTTAGAGGTTAATGAAATATTCATAAATAAGTTAAAATTCTCCTGACAAGCCAGATCCTGTAATACAACAAAAAGTTGTCAGCCTCAATTAAGCAATTCCAAAGAGGTAGGGCTCTGCCATTCATTATTTACCAAGAGGTCATAGGAAAAATTCTGCTCTATGATTCCTTGTCTCTGTGGATAAATTGGGTTTTACAGCTCCTGCTGGAGGACTCTGCTGCCCTGACAGACCCCAGCCTGCCACAGCTACTACCTACCCCCAGCATCCATCAGCCAAAGGCAAGAAACAGTGGGAACAAGCTCTTCTAAGGACACTGAGGCACAAAAAGACTGAAAACAAACATGCAGCAAGCTGATTAGGCCGTCAGTGTAAGGACTGAGTCTTGAAATTTTAACTTTTTTTTAAGCCTTTATCTCCTTTTTTGTATACACAAAGCCAGCCCCAGGCAAGAAGAGAAGTATGCAGCAACCTTTGATCTGCAGGTACATCCTCTGAACATGCCCTTCATGCCCCCCCAGATCCCATAGCTGGAGAGCTTCACATCCCCCTGCATGTTCAGGACAAGCTGTGCTTACAGAATTGTATTTCTTGCATCTGATCTCTCAGGATGGTCCTCTTCTGATGCAGGCAGAGCTTCCCAGGACTGTGAAAGCAGGAGGAATCCTGTCTCCATCCTTGCCACAAGGAAGCTGTAAATCAGTTACTATTTTGTCCCATTCTGACATGATTGTTCAACAGCCCCAAGTCTTCCTTTCCCTCTTTGGACATGGACTGGAACTTCATGTTCCTTCTACAGCTTTTTAGGAAGGCAGAATAAAGGAGCAGAAATGACAGAATCCTAGAGGTATCCTGGACCTGGCACTTGGCTTTCTCCAAGTGCTGAACATAATATAGAGCCCCTGCATTCGCCAGGAAATTTTAGCTCAGCTAAATCAAGCCAGGTGAGTCTGAGGTAGCCCATAAACTTCTTACAGGCTCTGTAGAGAT
Organism: Eopsaltria australis; assembly: GCA_034509425.1. Lineage (NCBI taxonomy): Eukaryota > Metazoa > Chordata > Aves > Passeriformes > Petroicidae > Eopsaltria > Eopsaltria australis. The sequence goes on along the minus strand of JAVTVJ010000220.1, from coordinate 2,505,821 downwards.
GAATGAAGCCTGGAAAAGCACAATTCTTGCATGTCTGTTAAACAGGCCTTTTGTGTTTCCAGGCTGTGCCTACTGTAATAAAGCCCCTGATAATATCCCTATCCTGTTCTCATTTAACCAAGTAACTCTGAAACTCAGATTCTAGTGACTACAGTAACACTGAAAAGGACCACTCCAGCTGCAGCACCCTCTAAACAGGAAAACTGTTCACTTTTCTCCTCTACTGAACAACTGAAGAGAAAAAACCTTCCCCACTTCTCCCTCTCCAGTCCTTGTTCCTGTTATAATCCTGCCTGTCAGCACAGCTCAGGTTTTAGGGGTGCACCTGTGGCATGGAGGCCACGCCAAATGATGGGAATGGGAATTAGGGCAATGTCCATGAGCTGGAATTTCTCTTCAGGTGTGGGTCAGACCATTTCTCCCCAGCTTGGCATCACCTGTCCCACAGGGAAGAGCAGCAGGAAGGCAGCTCTCTGCTTCAGGCAGCCACATTTCTTCCTCCTGACAGTGCTAACCCCTTGTCAGCTCTTATCACCCTGGAAGAGCAAATGAAAACAGTCCTGCTGAAACCAAACGGTGCTGCCGTGTCCCATAAACCTTCCACGTTAATGGATTCAACAGCAGGTTCATTTGTGTAATGGGACTTTTAAACAGCCCGTTTATTTCTTTTTAATTTGAAGGGAATGTGCTATTTGATCCCATGTGCCCGGCTAGATTTTTAAAACAGAGATAAACCACGAGAATTGACTCACTAAGCCTCTCCTTCTCACCTAATTAAAACAGCATTGAGATAGTGACGTGCAGAGGTGTAGTGTGCTGATCACCTCTCCAGCCTCTCTACAGGCACTTTGTCAGCTCATCCACCATGATCCCAAGGCTTCCTCCACACTCCCTCCTTTGCCCACAGTCACCTGCAGCAGATGCTTCTGATGGTGCCACGGGTTTGTGTGTTGAACATGAATTTTCCAGGAGGGAACACGCAGCAGGTGCAACACACCAGCTGAGGCCGTTCATCATTCCCCAGGCTAAGAGAGGGAGAACAAAAAATAACCTTGTCTGTGTTCCTCAGAGCTCACTACATTCCTGCCCCGTGGGGAATAGCAGGGACCAGTTTTAATGTAGTTGTTTACAACAGGCACTGAGAGCTCTCTGCCAGGGAAAGGGAAAGGAGGAGTGTACTCCCATCCCTCTGTTGTAGGCTTCACTCCACCTTCAGAACCAAAGCTCCACAGTTAAAACAGGGGGAAGATTCAAAACAGGGTATCAATGACTCCTGCACAATCATCCCCCTCTTCTAACAACTCATAATTCAGAATTACAGGATCACACGATAAAGTGAAGAGTAATACAAACACTGTGAAGTAAACAAGAAACAAATGGGTCTGCAGAAATAAAACTAAAACTACCTGATAGAGAAAAAGATGCCTTAGACACATTCAAAACAAACAAAATTCACTGCAGACCTTGGGTCTAAAACATAAATGCACAAACACAGTTACTGATAGCACAGAGGAGTATAGACTGATCAGAAGGAGGAAGCTACGTCAAAACTGAAGGAACAGCACAGAATTGGAATGTCATAGTGCAAATCCCAAACCAGCTGGAACCCCTCCTACAAACTGAGCCTTCCTCAGCCAGAAGCTCGGGAGGAGGAGGGAGTGGGGCAGATGAAGTGATCCCAGGATGAACATCAGCACCCCACGGCACTGGAAATGGGTGATGCCCTGGATACAGCCCAGCTCCTCCACCACAGAACTGGAAAAGGCTCCTGCCTGTACTCCATGATCCTGTGGAAGAACTTTTGCAAAAGCTACTGCTGGAACATCACCTGGAACGATGTGACCACTCTGATTACTCATTTTCAAAGGACAGACAGAAAGAGGAAGAGATTTAAAGGAAGCTGCAAGATTCATGAGGAAACTGAAGAGCCTGTTTTAAGAGAAGGCTGCAAGAGCTTGATTTGTTTAACCTAGACAAATGAAAGGCTGGGAGAGAACAATTGTTCTCTATAAATATGTCATGGCATAAATATGAGGGAGGAAGAACAGTCACTGTAGTTTAAGGAGAATATTAGCAGAAGAAAAAAATGGATATTAACTGCATATATATTTTCAGTTGGAACTGGGAAGATTTCAGCTATCAGAGCAGTCTTTCCATGACAGTAATGGTACAAACAACCAAAGCAGGTTCGAGACAAGCTTGATAAATTTATGAACTGAGATATATGCTGCATTTGCCTCAGTTACTGAAGGACTGGACTTTATGATCTGAAAGTCCTCTTCCAGTCTTCTGTTACTATATCATTTCATTCTGGATTAGCTTCTTTTGCTGTCTCTTTATAACCAGGTTCATGCTTTCCAATCTGATTCGAGGAGTGGATATTTCTCTAAGATTGCCTTACTAAAACGATTCACCCTGCTGCTCAGTTGAGTGCCACTCTGCTCATCTGTCTTGGCTTTGCTGGCCTCACATAAGGTGTTAGGATAAAATCTGTCACATGGGAAGGAGATTTGCTGTCACCTGCTAAATCAATTCAGAAATTGTGTAATACACTTTTGATAGATGGAGACTTCCTGCACCAGTCAGTTGGCTCCTGCCCCTCCCAACCTGTTGGTTCTACAGATGTTCCAGCAAAGCTTCATTTTTATTTATAACTACTGTGGTTCAGCCCTCTAATCCCACATTTAATTGCCTTCCTATTACACATAATACAGAGAATTTACATTTCCAGTAATGAACACCACTTTTGTTCTTGTTCTGGGTCTGTTGTATTTCTTGCTTTATGTTCAGTAACTCTTAAACAAGAATTAAATGAGCTCTACTGGCCAGTAATCCCAGGCAGGTCTTTCTAAAGGTTACTTCTTTTGGTGTTACCTGTAAATTAAAAATATAGGTAATAACTTTTCCGTGTTGCCTTCCAGTTAACAGCTAGTTCCCAACTATATCAAGCTCAGTGTTCTCTGAGTTTATTTCCCTCATGTACTCTCCTTTCTGTCTCCATTTCTGCTCCTGATAACCATCAGTGTAGGCAGTCACTGACATTTAAGTTAATCCTAAACATTATGATTTCATCAGACTGAGCACTTGATTGTTTCTTTAACTATTGCTGACCTGCTGCTCTTAAATAAAGGTCTCCTGTTCTCTGCAGAGGGTTAACCAACACTTTTCCTCAAGGCAAGGGGCATTCATTATATTAATTTTAAAGTGTCTTTACTCCCTCTGTAAGGACACTCAATTTATGCCATTCATTTGGTGATGGCTGCATTCTTGGACTTCAAATCTTCTTTACCTCCCACCCTGCTAAGCAATTCTTCTGATTCTTACACCATCCTTTTTAATCTGCTGGAGGGTGAAATTTAATTTGTTCCAAAGAGCAGTCTATAGATTTCAGAGCCCACATGGGCCAAGCTGTCTTTTGAAGATGAAAGCCAAAAGATACCCAGAGCACCTCAGGGTAATGAAAATACAGGTGATGCTTTTTTAATACCAAGCTGACTTCCCTCAGGGATTAATGATGGAGAACAAAAAATCTTGACATGAATGCCCCCTGCTACAGAACCAGACTGGAAGAAAGCAAAGATCAGAGATCAGAGCTGTTGCTTGGATGGCAAGCTGGAGCCAAACAATCTCCCTGTGTCTATAAAGGGATATGAAAAAGGCAAACGAAAATTACAAAAACGAACACGTCTCCTGTTTCCATCCCTCAGGGAGGGAAAGAAAAATAATATAACAAACAAGAAGGCATTTTCCACAAATAATATTTTGGTGTGAGTGAAGCTCTCTCTCAGCTTTAGGCCAGTAGAGCACTAAACTAACACACCATGAGAAATAAGATCCTGGGACCACAGATCAGGGAGCTGTGTGAACTCGGAGCAACCTCCTGGCACATCCTGGAAATACAGACACTGTAGCACCAGCCTCAGTAAAGAAAACTTCCAGTGCTGATCAAATTGTCAGAAAAGCATGCATTCGTACAAAAAAAAATTGGATACAACAAACATTCAGCAGATAAAAGACAGACAAACCCCACAGATCTGTGGGGCAGCTCAGTGACCTGAGCCCTATCAAGAGTGGTGACTCTTATGTGTCTCATGGGCAGGCACTGTTCCCTTACAGTATGAAGATGCTTAAACTGTGAATAAAGAAAAATAAATAAGTGAAGGGTTAGAAGGAGAGGAAAAATCAAAGTTTCATTGTTAATTATACAGCACAATGATAAGGGTAATTTTTCTTAAATCAAAAAATAAATTCTAGGTTCAAGTTCCCTGAAGGATATAAAATATTAGAGGGTTTTTTATGGTTGTAATCACAAACTCATTTCTCCAGCCACTACTGGCCGTGTCTAATTAGGGCAAAGTATGTTAATGATACAGAGGCACAGCCCAGAGATGTCTTCAGTTGCAATATTAATTGCATTTAGGGAAAGAGGCATGAATTGTGCTTATACAAGCTAATTAGTATGGGTTTGCTAATTAATACGGGAAAGTCAAACTGCCTTTGTCTTGTCAACTGCAATTAGCTGAAGACATTTAAATTTCTCTTTTTTGTTGTTCCTCCAGTAGCACACTCACTTTTAGTTGACAAGCACTGAAGCCCTGCACTGGAGCAGTCAGAACAGCCAGTCCATGCCACTGGCATCCCATTTTCCTCTAGCAGGCTCTAGTCTTGCACAGGGTTCCCTGTCACACACACACACCACCCTTCACCTGCCATTGTCCCTGGGGACACAATTCCCTGAGCTTGCTCTTGGAGGAGAGGGTCCTGAGTGTGCAGATATTGCTGCGTTGAGGCCACAATCCCATCAGGTTTATCCCACAAATATTGTACTTTTAAATATTGCTAAGTAAAGAATGAATCATTTACCAGGGCACTAGAAATGCCCTCACTGATAGAAGGAAGCCCTTGGGACCCCTCAGGGAGGTGCCAGCAGCCACATCCCTGCCCCCAGAGCCCAGCTCTTCATTGCCAGTGCCCCAGGGAGGGTGGCAGAGCCATCAGAGCTCTTCAGGGTGGCAGCAGAGATGTCACCTGCACAGAGGTTTGTCCCAGGAGCGGCCCAAGGACTCATCACACTGCACAAGAGCACCTGACAGGTTTGTTCCATCTCACTTAGAGCCATCCACGGCCTGTTTGCAGGATCGCTGATGAGAAGCAATATCCACCTCTGTCAGCACCCAGAGCAGAAGGAGCCCTTCAGCATTCCCAGCTCAAAACCAAACTGAGAGTGGAGGCTCAGGGGTGAAGGGGATGAAAAGGAAGGCGAGAGGCCAGCAATCCAAACTGGGCAAATAATTTTGCTGGGCTGTGAAATTTAAAGGAGTCTGAAAATGAGGCCATCCAGGCAAGATTGATCTGGAAAGGGGGAAAAAAAACCCACAAAGAGTATTTTTTGCTGGATGGCAGGGAGGAGAATGGGGCTGGTGGCTAATCCATAGGAGCCCTGGCAGGCAAAGGGGACAGATTGTTTGCAGAAGACACAAAGTGACAACAACTTTCCCTACCAGAGAGGCTTTGACTGAGGATGCAGAAGAACCATCTACCACCAGTGAAAAGAAGGAGCTGTACTGTCAGGTTTTCCCTCAAAAGGGAGCAAGAGGGGAAAAAATATCTCTTTTCCTCTGTATGAACCAATTTTTCTGTATTTACTGAATAAATTCAAGATGCTGAATAAAGCCCACACCTCACAATCTGCAGTCCATGGTCTAAAGCACCCCAGAAAACAGCCTGGTCATGGGAGGTTGATGTAAGAGTTACTGGAAGATCACAAGACCAGCAGTTTTCCACTGAGAAACCCTTGGGAATAGGCCCTGAACACTGACTGCTGCTTTATCCTCTGCTGATGGATGATGCACAACACCAATTAATGCTTTAACACTGGAAGTTCCAGTTTCTCCAGCCTTCTGCTAGCCCACTTAATACAACCAATTTTTGAAGACAAACAACTCAAAATCCAGGCTTAATGAGCCCAAAAGAAAAACTTTGAAATGTTTAAAAAAAAACCCTCAGAACATCAGAACATTTAAACATAACAGCAAGTTCTTCCTCTGATACGTCCGGTGAGCACAACGCAAAACTGATTGTATAGAATTTGAAACTGTTACAAGGCAGCACCTAATGAGATCAGATGGTAAATAGGATTAATTCAGTTTTCTTTGGAAGTACCAGTGGTGGCCTGTGTCACCACAGAAAGCAGCTGGGCATACAAAAATGTTTGCCCACAACGTGAGACCACCCCAGAACCGGAATCAATTAACGCTCTCATGATGGAAGATCTGATGTTGAAACAGCAAGAGGCACAAATTAAAAAAAGAGATCCTAACAAACGTATGGCAACTCATTAATGGCACAGCAGGGACACCTCATCCTGCCCTTCAGTGCCCTACCAGAGCTCAGCACAAGTCTAAAAAGACCCGTGTTGGCACTGTAGTTTATGATTTGGATTTTAGAACAGATGTCTGTTTAGCACCTACTTACTAGCTAGTGATGCAGGCCTGTTTTTATATTAGTAATAAAATTAATCACATCTACAGAATGTGTCTCTGCATCTTGGATACTGCTCAGGTTTTCCTTGTGACTAGAAAAAGTTGCAGGAATCCCACAATCCATCCATTAGCAAAAACATCCGTTCACGAAATGGCTTAACACTGACACCTCATTTATTCCTGAGTATAAAAAGTCATATTCAAGTCATGAAACTGCACATAAACCTCCCTACTACCTGGTTTTGTGTCCTTTACTATTTTTGGTCCTTGAGGGAAGTGCCAATAAAACAGGCGAACCCAGCAGAAAATTAACAGACATTATAAAAAAATAGTTTGTGGTAATTCTGTTCTATCTCATCTGCCTGTCCTTTGAACACTTGAGACTGAATCAAAGGCCCCCAAAGAAAGGAGTTAATTCGGTATGAAATTAAATGCTTGCTTCTGATCTAGAACTGCTAAGGAGAAAAGGAATTGCCAAAAAAATGAAGACAGACCACTAGATCTCATCCAACACTTTTTCCAGGTGAGTACAGAGACAGGGAGTGCCAAGACTGGCAGCAGCAACACAAACTTTTACAATGTTTATTTGCTGTTCACTTCTGAATATTTGGAACTGGTTCACTGTTTAAATGAACTGAACTTTACACATTACTGCTCTGTAAAACAGCTAGGGAAAAAAACAGGCAGAAATTGAACACTTACCATCTCTGCTCTTTGCTTGTGGTTTCCCACTTCTTCCAGAACCTGAGACAGCTGAGCCTTCAAGACACAGGGAAAAACAAAAGGGAAATTAAGTCTAGAATGTAGTTTTGGAAGTATAATAAGACTCTCATCCCCCTCCCTGACCCCCCCAAAAAAATCACCAAGGGCACCATGATTTTCATGGGACTGAGAAAGAATTTTAAGTGTTTGGGCTTGTTCTGTCCTGTCAGCATCCCATGCCATGAGACAGTTCTGTCCCAAAGAGCCTGAAGTCTACATGCACAAGAAAAAACAGGTTTATTGCAGAGAATGCCACTAGATGAGCCAGCCCAAATTTGAATCCCATTGTCCAGAATTGTGCCTCCACTCCATTTCTTTTGGAAGCTGCAGAAAGCAGCAGGTCTAAAACCCACCCACTTGCTCCAAAGCTGAAGCTTGGAGAAGGAGAGGTTTAGCTCCATAGCTCCTGGAAGGAGTGTGTGTTTCAAGTTAACTTCATAGAAAATGTTCTGTTGAATTTCTGGGGTCCAGAGTTGGGTTTGGAAGCCTTCCAAAACGCTGTGGTAAAACAGCAAGAAAATCTGCTCTGTAACATAAACCTCCTGAATTTCCGTGAGAAAAGATCCCCATGCAGCATTTTTACTTTTTTAAAGGGAAATTTGAAATGCAAAGAATCTCAAACCAGAGTAGAAATACCTTCTGTTATCCTGGCATAATTTGGGGGGGAAACAGGAACTTGACTCAGAAGAGGATCTTTTACAGAGTTTTGTTTATGAAAAAGGATTTTAAACAAAATGGGTATTTAGGAGATGGTTAAGAGAAGCCACACAGAATACATGAGTGCTATTACTTCCCACGTCTTTGATTTTCCAACACTCTGCTGGGCTTCAATCAGCCTTTCTCTGCTTAGCAGAAAGCCCAAAAAACAATCACTGATGACAGATAAGATAATTTAAACAATGTAAACAAATAAAAGATATAAAAACAACTTTCCTACAAACTGATTGGTGTAATTTCAAGCAAATATTCATTAAAACCCTCCGGAGTCCCTCAACTTCTCGCCACATATGAAATGGGTCTTTTGAGTGCCACATCCAAACCAGAGACAAACAGCAAGCAGTTTATTACAATGAAAAGCAAAACATTCAGCTTTGGGGGCTAGCTGAACTGAAATACAAACAAACAAAAAAATACAGTCTAAGTGTTCAGCATAGCAGAAGTTCCATTTTGCAAACAAACAACCAAACAGTTCCAAATTTCCCTGGCCCCAGAGTTCAGAGGAAACTGAAAAAGTTTCAGCTTCTTGCTGTGCAGGGCTGGGGATGACGTGACATTATTTAAGGAACAGACACTGAAATAAGATGAAAAAGGTTTGAGTACAAGGCTGGGACCTGGCACAGGAGAATGAAACACACTCGTTAAACACTGCAGGAGATGCCAGCCCCAACCAAAACTGGAGAGCCTGGACAAGCAAGGGAAGAGAAAAAATGAAATTATCACTAGGTTTGAAATGATCACCAAGTTTGATGCAGAAATATCAGGGAACAGTAAATTTTCAGACACCTGGAAAGACTTTTTTCCCCAGTGCTACTGAAGCAGGTACAATGACAGCAGCAGGCTGGAGCCAGGGGGTGCTTGGGGAAGAATTAGGAAACATATCCTCAGAGAGATTATTTAGGAGAGGTGCTGGGCATGAACTCTGCAAAACACCCCAAGACTGACTGAATATTTTTGATTACAAACTACTCCAACTGTTCTGTGTATTAATAAGCATTCTCTATATGAAGATGACCTTTAGATGGGAACCACTCACCTATTCTAAACCAGATATAAGAATTATTTAATTAAAAATTACATTAAAAATCATGTATTTTCGTACAGTAGCTACCAGTCCTGAATTTGAGGGTCAAGTCTCTGTTCACACAGACTCCTATGGAATCACAGAGTAATCTACACTGGAAGAGTATGAATCCCCCCAAGGCTCAATCCTCTGTGGTTTTGGTGGGCACCTGGCACCCAGCCTGGATCACTGTGCCAAGCTTTGGTCACCCTCACAGTGTAAATATTTTTATTTATAACACCAAGGCAACAGTACCCTAGGAGCCTGTTTGACTAGATGGATATAAGAGCATTTTAAAGTATAATACCTCCATAAAAGTCAGAAGAAAAGCATAGCAAAGACTCCAACACATTTTACTTCAGGAAAAGGCTGGAAAAACCTTTTAGGCAAGAGAGAAATAATACAAATGGATGGGAGAAATTGAAAATACAAGCAGGAAATATGCCATAATTTATCTTAGATATAATATGGCTTGGGGAAAAGAACCATTTCAAGGTGCTATGCCAACAGAGACACAGAGAGGAACCTGGACAGCAAGTCCAAGCCAGCAGCATAACAACAGCAGATCAATATGATTTGGAGAAGCAATCAGATAAGAACTAAATCACAAAGTAGGTTTTCTTCATTGCATTTATTTCTAGGCAGCTCATCTCAAAGGGGAAGAGTCAGTAACTAGTGGGAATTCAGAGAGCAGCTACTAAACTTACTAGACTGCTGGAAGAAATGATTTATGAAGATTAAAAGATTTTTAAACATATGGTTTGACTGCAACTCTCACAGAAGAGCAAAAGGGACATATTTAATGCACTGAGAGCTGTTACAATGACAAAGCTGGAAACAAGGAGGCTTCCCCAGCTCACTGATGCTGTTGGATGCACTCTCAGTCTGGAGTGGGGACCCTCCCACTCCCTGTCCATGCCCACCTACTCAGAGAGCTGGGGAAGCACAAACAAAGCCCAAACTTTCAGCAGGGTCCCCGTGTCTGCACTTGCCAGGCTGTGACACAGCTGATCTGGATGCTTTATCACGTCCAGTTTGTAAACACCAGCCCTGTCCCAGACTTTTTATTAGCTTAAATCAAATATTGAACCTCCCTCAGCTGTTGGAGGACAGCTGCTGGCAAAGTGATTCACTGCCATATTCCTTCTAGACCACAAGAAAATACAAACTAATCACCAGCAGCATGACAGATGCATGCATTTTTAATTACAAGGAGAAATTAGGCTCTGAACTTATCCCCACACCTCAGTTAATCAGAGCACTGGGGAGGAGCTGCCAGCCCCCACAGCCATGGGAGGAAGGAGCTGCAGAGGGCCCTGGACTGGTACCTGGCAGCCTGCTCAGCCCCTGCTCCCATTCCCCAGGCATTTGCTGGAAAAGACCTGAAAAAAGCAGCGTTCTGTTGTTTCTTGGAATGTATCTTCTCAGGAACGAGCTGTTGGGTTTCTGGGTTGAGCCATCTCTGGCCATGTCCAGACAAGGAGAACAGGAGGCTTGGACCTGGCCCTTCAGGGTGGTGGGAAGGCACAGGGGTCCAGCAGATGCTGGAGCAGTTTCCCAGTCCCACCTCAGAGTTCTGCTCTAGGGAAAGCCATGGAGGTGGTGATAGGACAAGGGGAAATGGCTTCAAGCAGGAGAAGAGTAGGTTTAGATTAGATACTAGGAAAACAATCTTCCCTGTGAGGGTGGGGAGGCCCTGGCACAGGGTGCCCGGAGGAGCTGTGCCTGCTCCATCCCTGGCAGTGTCCAAGGCCAGGTTAGATGGAGCTCTGAGCAACCTCATCTAAGAAGGTATCCCTGCACACAGAAAAATTATTTTTAAGGTCCCTTCCAACCCAGACCACTCCATTATTCTCTGTGGGGCTCAGCTCTGTGTTAGGGGCTTTTCAATCGATCCCATCCCACCTTGGTACCTCAGGAATCTCTCAGTAGGACAGACTTCCCTGCTGAATTTTTAGGCTATGCTTAGAAGTTAACTTAAAGCTCCAAGGAAATTCTCTTTATTTAAGACACATGTTGAATTCCCACAGATCACTGAGCTCAAGCATTAAGAAACCTGATATGCAAACAGATATTATGAATCAGATATACAAATAGAGTGCAATTCACCCACTGAAGGCAGCACAACCAGGTAAGGGAAAATCAAGTACCAAAGCAGGGGGGAAAAATCCTCTCAAGTACTCAGTCAATTACTATAAGCTTTCAAAAAAGAGTTTATCAATTCAAAATATTCATCTTACATGACAACATAGTCTAATCTACTGTCAGTGGATTGTCATCCTCAAAAGAGAGTGGCAGGAAGGGAAGAAGAACCTGAGCTCCAGCCTCACTGGGAATCTGCAGCTTGGGCTGAAAGAGGAGCAGGAACGGTTTCCAAGGAGAAGAAACCAATTCAGCTCCAAGGAGACATTTCTGAATTGTTTAACTTGCTTTCCTGCATCAATAATTTGTCTTCTGTACCTTCCAAAAGTCAGCCTTCGCTGACAGCGCTGGAGGAGGCTGGGCAGGGAGGGTTTAATGAATGAAACTGAAGCAATCTGCTGGTGACAATGCAGCTGTTAAAGGAACTGCATCCCGAGCCCCCCACTCCCCTCCGAGGGCTGACTGCCCTGAAGGATGGGCAAGCAGCTCAAATGTGAGCCCCATTTGTAGGGAAAAATTAACCACTCGGTCTCTAATGAACAGTCTTTGTCTACACAACAATACCCTCTGCTCTACAAGCAATTAGCAAATCGAAGCGCTCTCTTTGTGGACCTGCATTAATTTACTCCTCGAGGTGGCACATTAAATAGCTCACAGGTACAGCACAGCACAGCAGAGGCAACAGCCAGCACCATAAAATAAGAGCTTGCTTCAAAGAGTTCAGGAAGCAAAATTAGGCGTGCTGCATACAGGGGATAAATCACAACAACCTTCATTTGGAAACATCATTTTCATCTTATGCTTTCATCAAAAAACATGATTATCGTGGCAGTCACGTTAATACAACGCTGGCACTCTACAAGGGAGAGAAACAAGCAGCACATTCACTACCTCAGATTAGAAAGAGCAATTTTTATTCTCTCTCATCAGGGTGAAATACCTGAGAACATACACAGCTGCCTATTCTGGGGTTGTGCTTTCACAGCTAGAAATCCCAAGTGAGACTCCCCAGAAGGAAGGCCACTTGTTGGGAGGGCAGCACCTCTGCAGGGAAGGGGAGGAGGAAGAGGTTTTGCTTGCCAGAGCTGGAACACAGCTGCAAAAAATGGCATTTTTTACAGCTCACTGAAGCCCAAGATATCCTTAGAAGTATTTTATATGCAACAGTTGTATGCAAATCCAAGTCAAGTGTGATAATTGGCAAATTTAGGTATAATGTTAATTAATAGCTATTTCAAATTAATTAACTTCTAAGATAAATTCTTGCTTCTCCTCTTTGAGAAAGTTAACACACAATTTAAATTTACAAGGATATATCGGGTGCCGATCACAGAAATAGGGAATCTTGTATGTTCTAACATGCCAAATCACTTCAGTTCCCTTGTGCTGGCTGCCCCTCATTCCCTGGGTAATTTCACAGTTACTTATTTCTCTGATCACTCACAAAAGAAGACAGAAGAGGAAACCTCTTGGCTCAAGCTGGATGGCCTTAGTGTGTGGCTGAAGTGTGATGTGACCCCTACAGGGTCCAAGCCAGCACATCTTATCTGGTGCCATAGGCTGGGAAGATGGGGGAGGAAAAAAGAAAGCACAATATCACCTTTTTCTATCAGATTCAGGAGACACAAGGCAAATTAAGTGCATTGAAGCTGCAGCTGAAATACAGAAGGAAACTTGAAAAACATGGCAGCACTCCCAGGACAGTTCTGATAAGAAAAGCACTGACTGCAACAATTAGAATTCAATCCAATGTAGAAACATAAGCACCACGCTGATGAGTTACATGGAACAGCACAGGAATAGGATGAGAACAATTTGAAGAGAACTTTGCAGTCACTAATTACCTCTCACACAAAGAATGAGGCTCTGGCTTGTGGGGAAAACAGAAGGAAAACTTTGATTTCACAAAAGCCACAGACAGATTACTTCTGGGGGTGGCAGACACTGAGCAGAAGTAACTCATCAGCCACTTGCAGTCAGACTTCACTTTATTTGCATATTGTGATCCTGCATATTAAAATACTGTGAGAACTGAAATTAAATTTTCATTAGTGCTCAATCTGAAATCTCACCCGTGGGATTCAGCTTTCAACAGTTCATGCAGGCATTCCCCTGTTTGCTTTAAAGTCAGATACCCATTTATCCCATGCCAGCCAACACTTGTGGCCTTCAACCCACTGCACACCATGACTGCCCAAGGGCAGCAGTACAGGATTGTTTCTGCACCTCTGAACTCCACTAGAGAATTACTCTGAACTAACTGGTCATTTCTAATTTAACATCTTTTGATGCTTTATAGTTGAAATTGCCAATCTTCCACAAAATTGCATCAGTTGAGATCACAATCAGGAAGACAGTTTAGTACCAGCCATTGCTAAATAATTTCCTTGCTGCTTTACAGGCTCCTTTTTGCTGTTCTCGAGAAAGTTCTCCTGGTTATAAAATCAAATGCACATCCTTTATAAAGTGGGAAAGAACAGCTACAAATAAACTCTGCTGCTGTCTCAAAAGCATCCAGAACACCACGTTATCTCACAGGAGCTGGATCGGAGGTGGCAGGGGCTCGGTCTGTTGCAGAAGTGAAGAGGAAAATTCCCCAACAGCTTCTGAACGTGTTTCAGAGATTTCAATTCAGTGAAACCACACTCACTCTGACTTGCAGAAAAGCTGCAATAGGCAAAGCAGAGACCATTACTTGCTGACATAATTTATGAGGATAGGCTTGCAGCTCAATGAAAAGCATGTGTCTCAGGCCACAGCTTATGTAGTTTTCCATGTAATTTAGTCCTTAATTTTACCCCAAGCAAGAACAGGAAACAAGAATGCCTGTAAGCCAGATGTCCCACTTCTCCAGGGACTCGTGCTTCTGGGCATCACAGCAAACCACAACACCCAGGGACTGAAGGCCACTGCTTTGTCCAGAGTAGTGAGAGTATTTTCCATCAAAAAAACAAGAGCTGCTCCTTCTCTGAAAACCAGTTTTGTACTGGATTTGTGCAGGGAAATGCCGCCCCCCAGTGAGAGACAAAAAGCAGCTGGTTACCAAAATCAGGGAGGAATAAAGCAGAGCTCTTGGGCGCTAAACAAAAAAATGATCCTGCAAATTGAGAAATCGCCAAAGTCATCGCTATAATTGCTGAAAACACAGGGAAAACATCTCCCCTAGCAAAGATACAGGCTCCTGTCAACAGTCTGTCAAGATTTACTGGACAAAGGGATAATAACCGCACCTTTCTCTAGCTCTTAAGTCTCAAGGACAGACCAATCTCTCTCCTCTTTAAGAGATACAGTCCCTTAGTAATGTCAAGAATTCTTGACAGTAAGCTTATTATAATGAAATAACCCCAAACGCTCCCTGGTTAGACTATGAGAAAAGGGTGTTAACAAAGTGACTGTGGAACAACTGAGATGAGATGAGGAAGACAGGATTCCAAGCAGAGATTGCCCACATCCTTATTCCTGGGAGATCCCTTGACCTAGCTTAAAGTAAGCTGCACAGTCCTGCAGCAGAAACCTGGCTTTTGTTCCCACTCTGCCTCACAACTGAGACCCGGGGCAAAGCACTAAACTCTGAAACTCCTTTCCTCTCCCCCTCTAACATAAAGATAATACTCACTCTGTAAAACCCTTCCAAAACCTTTGAACAAGGATAATCTCTGAGCAGAAGGTGCCACTGTGGACACAAACCACACCTGCTGGGCCACAGCACTTGGGCACTAAAAGGATTAAACACCATAAAAAGTGCAGAAGTCCAGCACCAACACGTTCAGAGGTGGCAGCAACCTCATCTCCCTGATCCTCAAAGCAAAGGTGACCTTCACAGCTGCAATCAAATGTAAAACTTGGAGAAAGACCCTGAACTTTTCCAAATCTATTCCACCAACACTGTTCACATAATCTCCCAGGCAGGGAAAGAAGGGAAGCAAATTGGGAGATGGAAAAATGCATTGTATTCAGGAAAAGATGAGTCCCTAGAGATTGGACAGCCCCATGGCAGGCTGAAACACCTACAAATGAGGCAGGTAGGCAGGAAAATACTGGGCTCAGGTAACAAAACCACCTTAGTTTTGCAAAAAAAGTCTTAAAACAAGAACATTCATTTGTTGTTTTAGTCTCTGAGCTGCAGCTGAGGGTGAGGTGAGGCAGAGGAGCAACACCCCAGAGAGTCCTCTCTCCCCCTGTTTTCCCTTGATGTTTTTATTCAGCACCTTGCTAAGACAGAGCACAGAGACCAAAAGATAAGCACAGCTCTGCTGGGAACAATTTACTTTTGTAATAGGCCTCCTTCCCTCCATCCTAATCAAACGGTGCTGCAGTCCCCTGGGGAGAGAATACACTGCCAAACAAAAAATGTGAGTTTGCAGCTGCTTCCTCAACAGCAAAGGGCAGCCTGACTGATGAAACTCTGCCAAGCCAATTGCATCCAGCATGATGCAATCGGCCAGCACAGCATCTCCAGGACACACACAAGTGACTGTGGGATGCTGATGGACTCTCCAAAGGAGTCATTCCCCATCACTGGAACACCCATCAGAGAAGCCTCTGCCATTAAAATTCTCTTTGCGGCCTCAGAGAAGCAGCTGAGTGTGAAGATGTAGCAGGAAGTTCCTTCTCCTTTGCTGCTCCCCAGCACAAGTTTTGACTCAACAGTAGAAAGATAATCTGGCGTAAAATCTGGGTATTGAGGGTCAGCTGTGCATCTCTTGTCAGGAGTAAAACAGATCATTAATATATTAGTGCAACTCAAAACCATTAGAAGAGTATCAGCCCACTCCCCAGGGAAATAGCAAATAGGCAAAGAAATACAAATTATCTGGAGGACACTAAGGAGAATTAATTTCACTGTGCTGTGGTCAAATCTCTAAAGGTGAAATGAAGGGATACCAGCAGCACATCTGGGAATCTGGTAATTCATCACTATTTAGGAGATCTGAAAACAGGTACTGTAAGCAATTCTGGGATCTGTGAGCAGAGTGTTTTCTCAGGTTGTATTAACCCTCCTGGAACTGGGAAGCAGGGCTAGAAACAAACAAGACACAGCAGCTAATGGGAACAGATTCCCTTGTATATCAGATGCAATAACGAAGCTGGTTGCAGGAGGGGCAACAAATGTTTGTACATTTGTTTAATTTTCTGGCAAAATTTTAAGCCCAGCTCATTTATTTACTTTTTTTTTTTTTTGTTTTTTCATCCTTCAGGTTATCAGAGGAATGAGTTCAGACTCCACAGCCTTCTCTTGATGAAAGCAGATATTAGTATTCACCAAACCCAGAAAAAGGAAATCTCAAAAACTAGAAGTGGTGGCAAATGTGACACCCTGCATCTACCAAACTGCCAACTCCTTCCTGTGCATTTTGGCCAGTACAACCTCTCAGGATCTAAGTTCTCCCCACCAGCTGCCTCCAACCAGGTTTGACAGCTAAAGGGAAAGAAACAACATTTAGTTCATGAAATCTGTAAATTAGCCATCAAAAATGTTCACTCTTATCCCTTCATCAGAAAAAATGGTGGAATTACATCTCTACCTAAAAAAGCCCTTCTAATTTCAGCCCGATGAGTCAGCACTGCTGCATCTCATCACTAAGAGTGATTCATTGTCATTGCACTTCTCAAAGTCAAGAATAAGGGTATTCACCCCAATTCACTGTCATCTCATAACTCCTCTGGACCCAGGCATCGTGTTTGCACACAGCACTGTTATAATGATTTATGTGAGTGTGTCACTTTTAATTTAAAGGGATAAAGAGTTATTGTCAGTCTATGAACCATAAAGCAACATTTTCTTTCCACTGAGCTGACAGTTGAATACCTGGAAAATATTCCTGTTTGCCAAGAAAGGAGAGGGCTCTACAGCCCATAGCCCTAGGGTGTCAATGCTTCTGAAGAGAGGAGTGGATGGCCAGTGTCTGGAGAGGAACACTGGTGCTTGGGAGAGTTTAAAAAAGCCTTACAGCAGAGTTAGACTCTGAATAAAAATTCAGACAAAAGGAGTATGGATGAAAAGCATCTGCCCCAAGTGAAACAGTGAGGAAGAGGGTGTGGGGTATGGATAAGAGCCCAAAAGGATCATGTGTAGCTGGATGAAACAAAGGCTATCAGAAGTCAATCAACAGCACAACTACAACTTTCTTATTCAAGACCCTTAATATCACAGTCACCTTTGATTATCTTTTAACTGCTAAAACAAGGCTACTGAACCACTCACACTGACCTTACACCCCTGAGTGGGCCAGTGCCTTCCTTCGACCCGCCCAAGGCTGTTGGCAGCTGGTGATGTTGGTGATAATTCAGAAAAGATGTCTTCAGTGTGCTATGAGCTCTGTCCCTAATGATATCTCACTGTTACCCCACAAACACTCCCAACAGGAGCCCCCAGGCATGTGGGAACACTTCCTTGTGCAACTGTTGTGAGCCACTCAGAAAACAATGCTGGGAAGTGAAGATCTGTGTTTAAATCAAACTATTTTTGTTAACTTGAATCAAGTTTGGTTTCTGTTCTGGTTCTCATCACTACTGCACAGGTTGCCCCAGCTCAAATGAAGGTCAAGGAGGGGTTTCAGCCAGCACTATCCTTGGCTTGGGAAATGACAGCCAGTGTGGTTTTGGCATCCAGCAGAAGAGTGGG
Source organism: Eopsaltria australis (assembly GCA_034509425.1). NCBI lineage: Eukaryota > Metazoa > Chordata > Aves > Passeriformes > Petroicidae > Eopsaltria > Eopsaltria australis. The sequence continues at coordinate 2,488,030 of JAVTVJ010000220.1, read as the reverse complement.
GAGAGTGCCTGAGCCTCGGAGGGTCTCCAGCAAATTTCAAACGCTCTTGGAAGTTGCTAGGTAACAACATCCACCCCCAGGACAGGATTGTGCAATGTTTGCTCTGCCAGAGCAGTGCTTGCCTTGCCCTTGCTTCCACCCTGGCAATGTGTGTGTTGAGGACCTGTCTCCTCTGCTGCCAGAGCATTTCCAGCCTCTAGTCTGAGTGCATAGTTGGATTTTGCTGAATAAAGCAAACATCCCATTTTAAACATAGCTATTATAATTAGCAGAAGCTCATTGCTCAATTCCTCTTCCAGACAGGGATTTCCAAATGTCAGTGTGCTTAGCACAGCTGATCTGTGCTGGCTGCTCTACACACAACTGACCTAGGAGGGTCCAGAGCCCAGAATCAAATCCTATCATAGGCAGTGAGATGGAAAAACAAACAGGATAATTGTCCTCCTACAGCCTGTACCTTCATTTTCCTGTACCATCTGTACCAAGGCAAGGTTAGCAGAGACTCTTTGACACAGAAGGTACATTCATGTTTGAAGCCAAGCAGGAACTTTTCTTAGAAATTTACAGCAGTTTTCTGAGTCAGCCCTTCAGATGACTCTGCCTCATCCTGCCAGGGTATCACGGCATAAAATCAAAGGGCAGCAAGGGGAGAACAAAAAAGGGGGCAAACCCCAAGCAAGTACAGCTACTGCTGCTAAAATAATTTTGCAGAGGCTCTGCCCAATGCAGAGACCAGTTTCAAACCGTATTTGCTTTCTAAATCTGTTTTGGGAAAGCAAAAAAATCTTTCATCCTTACAAGTGATTTGCAATATTAAAAGAAATTTCCCAAGTATGTTTTCCCAACACAGACCTCCCCACACCAAAGAGCTTCTCCCCTTGAAGGAGAGCACAGCACTTGCATTTCCAGTTATTATTAAAATAAATTGCATAAAAAGTGGCTCCAGCCTTCCTACAGACACTGCAGGAACCCTGGCAGTGCTCCACACCTCAGAATGTCCCACAGAGCCAGCAGAAGTCTGGCTGAGTTTATTAATGTGGGCCTGGTGCAACCTCTCACCTGTACTGTGCAAGTGTCTCACCCACAGCTCCTGCCTCATCTTTTGGGATTTACCAGTATAAACCTCATGAAGGGCTGAAGCAGATTAGCACCAAGATGCTCAGTAAAAGGAGAAACCAAAGCTTAAAGATCACATGTCCTTTGCAAGGCCATATGGGCAGTCGTAATTTCCAGTTACAGTATTTTACCCCATCAGGTTTGTACTACAAACAGATTAGAGGCAGAATTTGCCTGAAGTTTAAGGGAAAAAGAGTGGAAGGAAAAAACCCCAGAGGTTAGCAGCCTCGCTATCCAAAGACATTCCTTGCACTGAGTAAGTCAAAAATCCTTCTAGATTCCAACTGAAAGGAAAAAGAAAGGAGTAAAATACCCTCAAATAAAATCAAACATCCCTGCACACCATGGTCATGCTCCTGTAACTTCTTAGAAGAGCAGCAAAACTCTTCTACTTTTATTTGAGAATTTATTCAAAATAAATGAATCCCAATGGAATTTAGGCACACTGTAGAGGCTCCAGCAAAAATAAAAAAAAAAAAAGCAAGCAAACTAAAAAGATCCTTTCTTGGCATACTCTTGAAAGAAGGATTCACCACATTTCTGATTGACTGCCACTGTGGTTTAAATGAATCAGCTATAAATAGGCAGCAAATGCAAGGCAAGCACTTGAAGGGAACAGCAAGGGGTTTTTTGTTTTCTCTTGTTATTGCTTAATGGTCTGTTTGGAAGGAGGTGGCTGACAAGGTAGAAGAACTGTGGTAAAAATATAAAGAAACAGAAAAAGATGGGGTGTGGGAAGGAGGGATAAGGAGATGTGAAGACATTCAGATGCATGAAATGTACAAATACCTTTCTGCCTCTGGTTTTCCAGAGGAGTGAGGGATCAGGGATGGGAACAGGCACAGAGAATTGAAGCTGGGGATGCCATGAAGATCCCCTCACACCCTTGAAGAAGGCTTTTATGTAATCAGTAACTGCAAAGTCAAGTTTCTGTGGGCCAAGTTGGACTAATTTCTTGTCTTTCCTAAACATCAGATTGAACACATGAAGTGCAGCCTTTAAAGAAAAGCACTGCAAGTGTTTCTGCAGCCCTCTTGTGCCAAAAGCCATCCAGAACAGGAGTGGCCTCAAAACTATTAAAGATAAGCATCCACATCCTAACAAAAGTGAAAATACTCGTGTCAATGAACACCAGGGCTGGAGGGATCCGAGTCACACCCAGAGAGGATCCAGTTTCTGGAAAGCATTTTCAGGGAAATTTCTAATAAACTATTTTTCAAATACTGAATAATCACTTCTCAAAATAGCTGGAGCTTATTTCACAGCTCTTGTTCCAACTGTCTGCTCACTCTCCTCCTCTCTCCCACAGTCAGTCTGACTGCCCACAACATCCCCAGTCTCCAGCTTTCTGGCATCCTTTTTAATTACTCCTCTTAATCTTATGCTCCTCCTTTCAAGTCTGAAAGAGGCTCTCACAGAATCCAAGGAGCAGAAAACCTTTTGGTTTCCCTACCCAAGGAGTCTGACTAGCTTTGAAGACCTTCTCTACTCTTGCAAAGTATTTCCTTGCAACTCCATGGCAGATCTCAGCAGTGAGCAGCCCAGGACCTCCTCAGAGCCTTCTCTTCCATGGAGATGGAGACAGATCCCATATCAGCTCTGCACAGAGTTACAGCTTTCTCAAAATTAATTGTTTCCTCCTGTAGGGAGGAGGAGAAAGCTATCAAAATGGCCTGAAATCCAAATTTTTAAACTTCAGCAGTTACTATCTTCCCCTACTTAAAAAAAAAAAAAAAAAAGAAGATTTTGGAAAGGGTAAGCAAGAGGTACAAGAAAAACCCCTGTAGAGACAAGATCAGAACAAGTAAAGAACATATTTGCACTGCACAGGCCTGGTACATACTCTGTGTTCGCCAATCATCAGTTTAATTCTCATTTTAAGATCCTGCAGGAGAGAGCAAAGTGCAGGGTTAACCAAGCCAGGGCTGAAGCCCTTTGTTTATCCATAGAGCTGAGCAGAAGGAACAGAAGGGAATATTTCCATATGCTGCCCCATCAGTGCTGCTCAGTTTTGGGCTGGAAGGATGAACTCCAGAGGGAGCACTGCAATTTCATCTCAGACATGGCCCATTTGTTTCCCTTGGCCCTTCTGCTGAGACTGCCAAAGATGCCAGACAGGATGATATTTCTGAGATGTGGGCGTTTGTCTTCCCCTAGTGAACCAAACAGCAACTCATTTCAGGAAAGCAATCCAGCAACTCACAATTGCTTCTTGCTCCAGCAAATGCAGCCTGACAAGGCAAAAGGTAAAAGTGCCTGGTGGTCACATTAGAAACCTTTGAGTTTCCTCACTCCTGGATGCCTGTCGAGCAGAACTGTGCTATAGGAACATGAGAGATCTCCACTTGGCAAGGGAAGAAGTCAGAATATAGGCCAAGATAATCTCAGTTATCAGCTGCTGCCACACAGGTACAGGCTGTGCCGAACCTCTCCTCCATGGCACCGTGGGATGCTCAGGGCTGGGAGCTCTGCTCCAGAGGCTCCTGGTGGAGGGGCACCAGGAGGGATGTGGTGAGTGCACACACAGCTAATACTGCAGGCAGAGTCAAATCAAGCAGAAGAGCTGGGATAAGGCACCGTGGAGCATGACAGAGAAATACTTACGAGTAAGAATTGCCACCACTTGTTTTTTTAAGCTCCTTTCCATGCTTCACTTTTCTTTCTTCTTAACCAACCAGATAAACAGCTACAGGGATTTACCTGTGCCTAAAAGTGCCTGACCCCAGGGCAACAGCAGCTTGTTTGTCCCAGGCTGATACATGCCAAAATAGTGACTCACTCTTTGTGCAAGGAGCCACAGAGGAAGGGTAAATAAATGTACATGTGCTGTAGGAGTGGTTGTATTTGTGCCATGCAGCAGCCTCCAGATATTCATGAAGACTTGAGTGTGACCTTTTCCTTTTCTCAGTCCCCTTTGATGGTCAGAAAAAAGCATAATCCAAAGAGCAAGTGGAATGTAACAGAAAATAACATCCACAATAATTGCAGTAATGTGTACAGTGTCGATGGGCTGTAGGAATTGGATACAGTGACTGTGGAGCTCGCCTGGCCTAAATAAAAAGGTGCTCATTACCCTGAAAGGAAATGCCACTTATGAACGATAAGGTCACGCTGCACAGGGAAGATAAATGTCATTTCTCTATACAGCTGTGATGGTCTCACCTACCATCTTCAAAAATGGACCTAAACAGCAAAGCAATAAAAAGCCTGCAGAATTAGCCTGGGACATTATTGTTTTGAGAGCGTAAAATCACTCATCTAGAGCTCTTTAGACATGCTTTCCTAGGAACACTTATATATGTGTACACGTGTATTTACATTGTGCCTTTTGGGAGTAATAATACATGGAAATAATTAACTGACACTTTCAAACAAGCTTGGATGTGTTTGGTGCCACGTATGTTGAAAGCATTTGAGACTCACCGTGTATTTTACACAGCTGTACACATTCCCAGGAATTAAATCCATCAGCATAGGTAGTTTTGCACTCGTCACAGGCCTCCCCCCTCCCAGGCAGCCTCTGCCAAGCACAATGAGCAGCTCTAAATAAATACCATCCATAATGCCAACAACTCCTCTCTTTGCAGCAGCTCTGCGGGCTGCCATGCTGCAGCTGAGAGACAATTAAGAACACTCAGATGAGCTTTAAGCACAACCCCCTTGGAGCAGGAAGGGCAGCATCCATCCCCTCTGAGCAGGAGCAGTGTTGGGGGCCAGGTACCTCCAGCCCAGGCTCTTTGAAGGAGGGGTGCCCCATTTCAGCACTCTGCACCTGGGGGACTCCTGCCCCTTCACATCCACATGTGTGCAAGGCAAATAACCAATGAACATTAATCACTACTGGAGAATTCCCACCCAAAGGAACAGGGGTTGTCACTGCAGATATCACTCCTGCTGTCCCCATCACCTTCCTTCCTGCAAAAAGTCACAGAACATCCAGAAACCAGCACTTTATAAGCTAAGGCAGAACTAGACCCATGGAGGTCACAGGAGCACACATTTTATCTGAGTATTTGAGATATCACAGGGCTGATCTATCCTAAGGCTGCATTTTCACTCATGAAATGACCTCTTGTGAAAAGGAATAAACCAGAATGTGAAGAACTCTGCATCCATATGGCAATAAAATTGAGAGTACCCAGGAATAATTGCTAAGGGTAGGGCTGCTAACAACTGGCTTAGCAATAATATCTGCCACAAAGGTCACTGGTTTGGGGTCTCTACCATCAGGTCAGTTCCCAAGTGCACTGCACAGCCCAGATTTTATGAAAAATTCAGAGTTTGTGGGCTGTCAAGAAATACTTCAATAATTAATACAGATACAGACACTCATAATTTCATTGTGTATATAAATAATGTACAATGCAACCTTTGTACAAGGAAGCCTCAAACCCTCTCCCATTACACATGATATTCTACTTAAATAACCTCTACAAAGCAATTACTCTGTTCACTTTCATGGATTCTGAATCTCTCATTGGGCTTTTATACACCATTAACACCATAACATATAATCTTTCAAGCTTCTTGTTGATTTCCTTTAAAAATCAAAAATATTTAGGTTTAGCAACTTTTCCAAGAATCAGCTTTCCAATGAAAATGAACTGTCTCTACAATTTTCTAAGAAGACGCGAAGTCGACGCCACAAAACCTCACGTTTGGGAGTCTGATGTGTGGAATGCAGGCACAGGAACACAGAGTAGATAAAAATCTATGGCTTAAACCAGGAATCAGTTCTGTTTTTAATGTGGGCTTGAACAGAACTAGAAATCTGAGCGTACATCTGTCAAACTGCAGCCATTAGAGCCGTTTAAACAAATTGAAAACATAAATCACATCAATATGTCAAATCGATGTGCCATGCATTTCACAGCCATGATACTGTCACCACAGCTGGATTCATGGCACGTGTGTTCTACAGCACTGCCTGTTTTAATAAACAGCATAAATAAAATTCAGAAGAAAAGTGTTACAACTTGCATTACAGGGAGATCGTGGCTTTCTACACAGCTCTGGACTTTTGGTTTGTTTTGCTGAAAAGCTTTTAGCACAATCAAAGCACATTTGACATTAACACTGATTAAAGCAAATAGATAAATTGCAGAGCCTCTGAGAAAGCAGAATTGTTCCTTACAATTTACCTGGACCACCCCTGGACAGAGGAGATCTATATCAACAGCTTAGTTTTTATTCACAGCATGGTGAGAACTGCTATCAGCTGGGTTTTTCACTTACTCTGCTCCCAGCCTTATCCAAATATTAGTAGGCTGGTCACATTGAAGTGAAAGAGAAAAATAAAGAGAGAAATCCAGGCACCTTCCCTTGAATTCTGTTCAAGTTGTGACTGGCAATGATGCTGTGCTCGAATTCATGACTTTAACACAAACCAGGCTGAGGAAGTGGAGGAGCTGCAGCCTCTGGACAAGCCAGGCCATGGTGAAAGGCTGGGTGAGCAGATGGGAGCAAACACAACTCACAACGTGGAGAAACACTAAGGGTGAACAATTATGGATGTTCTGAAACAAAACAACTGCAATTGGCACTTGCATTTAGGCCCCATTCGACAAACTGCTCAGGCACTACGCTGAACCAGGCTTTTTAGACTAATTAGTTCCCTGAAGAAACACCTCTTCTACTACTTGTAATTAAGGCCAATATAAAGAATCAATGGGCTTCACAAAGAAAACCAAGACAGCAAGTCCTGTTGTTCTAATTGCCACAATAACCAAAGTATTAAGCGCATTAAAGTGGATCTTATAATCCTTGCAAACTGCAGAGAGCAGGAGTGTTGGGATGCACAAGAGCATGGGAACAAGCTTGTGTTGGTGCTGTTTTCTCGAAGCATTTTTTCTGTTTCTATGTTATAACTATTTGGTAACACAATTTCAACAAAACTCGGTCACTGGACCCCACATAAACACAGTTGGCAAAAGCTGAGCCTATGTGGAGGCACCACAGGAAACCCTTGGAATCTTTACAGGGTGTTTTTAAACAGAAAATGATCATTAAAAATATAATTCACTCTTACAGGCCACCATCATCATGAATTAAAAGATGACACGAAAACACTTAAACTACATACTCTAAATCTTCAATTATGCAGAGATTATGCAATTGCTCTGAAATGAAGCACTACAAATCACAGAATTCAAATCTAATGATTATAAAAATCAACAAATCTCAACAAGTTCAGAGCATCTCAAGACTCTCAGACAAGAGCTGTTTAATCTCATTAATACAACTCCAAGTTAGGGAACAGGCAAAATTTTCATATAAAATATTATCCTGATGTGCTTTTAGCTTTTTTCAGGAGAAATTTATTTCCTTTCTCCCCAGAATTGCTTGGTTTCCATGGGCTGTTAAAGCTTTCATTGATGTGAGAAGGTACCTAAGTAGCAGTTGTAACAAACAGGAGACATTATTGGCCTGAGCCTGATTGAGCCATCGATAGAGTTCAAAAGAGATGAGAAGCACTGGCCTGAGAGCCCCTCTGGGAAACATAACCTAAACAAGCCCAGCTTCCAGTTTGGAGAGAAACTGGTCAATCCTGGCCAATTCTCCCAAATTTTCCCGTTCCCTAACAGTCAGGCATCAAAATATTTATCTGGTGGTTGAACCACACGAACACGTACCATGCACTTCAGGAGACTCTGGGCTGGAAGTGATGTGGAGGATGTGGCACTGCCTCCCAGGAGACCCCATCACCTCATTCCAGAAAGGGACCACATACCTTGGAAGTTATTGGGAAACTTTGACCATTCCTGCCCAAGGCAAACCAGAAGTGTGGCACAGCAGTGACATGGGCTGTACCTGCAAAATCCACATGGATCAACCAGTGCTATCTTGAATCACCACACTGCCCAGCTTGGAAGAGATTCATAGCAGTTAAATCTCCAAATTAAACACAGGAAGCAGCTTGTCCTAATGTTGACTGTTTCTCTAATGTTGCAGAAAACCAAGCAATCCTGCAATTGTGGAAAGCAACACTGGAAAATGGTGCAAGTTCTAGAAGAACTTGCCCAGGAACCTCTCTACTGCCTCCCATCCATTCCTCCACACTGCCTGCAGCAGCAAGTGATGGAGACCAATGTAAGAGCATCCTTCTACTCTTTCAAAGCCTTCCCTCTGAAAAGCTAGGAGCTATCTGTTCCTAATCCATTCCCCTAAGATGCCTAATTTGCCTTTTTCCATCTTCTGCCTGTGCATGTCATCACTGCTCTGCCTGTGCCCGGTAGCAGGAGGGGATTTGCACCACATTGCACAGGAGCAGCTCTTTTACAGCCTTTGCTGTGGATGGGGCCACTGCTCCCACTTCAAACACATTCCTGCTTCCTCCTCCACCCAAAGACATCTAATTGCAGAGCTTGTATCTCTCAGCACAGGCATGCAGGCTCTCCAGTGTAAAGCATTTTAAAGCTCCCAGCGTAGCAGGAACACTCTCCCCTGTTCTATTGTGGTAAATATGACTCATAACTGCACCTCACTTATCGGCTCTTTCCAACACAGCACTAAGAAAGAGCCCAATTTTAAATCTTCTGTAGGAATTTAGACACAGTTCATCTGTTTCTCATGTTTCCTATAGGCAGGGACATCTGAAGCTAATCCAAATTCCTTAGGTCAAGCCTCCTTTGTGCTTGGTTATTCATAACATCACCAGAAGAGGCTACAGGAGGATTTGTTAATACCAAGAGCGTTTTAAGTGGAGCATTGTTGGGAAGAAGGGAGGATCTTTCTGTTGCTGGCATCTATCAATCTGCCTGGGCTGAAGTGAGTACTTAGAGCCTGAGTACAGGAGCATTCCCACGTCCTCTGAGCATCAAACCTGGACAGCAGAATGGTGATATCAGCACAGTCTCACCTAAGGCGGGGTGTGCTTCCTGCAGGCTTGAAGCACTCAGACAGCTGAGTCCACCCTGAATTCCCTGCACTGCTAACACAGGTGATTGTTTATATTCATCATTACTGCACATCCTCACATGAGAGAGTCAAGATGTGACCCAGCAAGAGAACAAGGGGCAGAGTGTCACTGGCTGCATCTGCACCAGGGGTGTGACTTTCAGCAAGAGCTGATAGCAGTGACAATTGTCTACCCCTGTCCTTGCTGCACTTGAAGCACAAGAGAGCTGCAGAGCTGGAAAATGCTTTTCTGTTCCCTGCACTTCAATGTGCAGCCAAGAGGTGAAAGTGTCCTTGAGGCTGCTGGTTGGTTTGCAGCTGGGGGTATTTTTCTGGGGGCTTGTCCATAAGGCAGCTTTGCACAGGCTAGAGAAGTTGTCTTAGTTAATGATTCCCCCTATGCAAGTTGGTGACAGGACATTCTTATTCCTGAGAATGATGGAGGTTGCTTCCAGTTAGCTGTGGTCCCTGGGAACTGCTGACTTAAAGCCATTCTTAAACTGTCAGAGCATCCACACACTAAAAATAGCTGCAAAAATCTCCCTGTAGTGGAAACAATTCTGGCTTGTACAGAATATCTCCAGAGTAAGGAAGTGCCATGGACTGCTTCTCTTGATCCATTACTGACTTTCAGGACAGATCCAAAATGAGGAATCTCCTCAAAAAAATTAAGAGCAACTGAGTTTTAGAATCTGGTTTGACCAAATGAAAAGTCTCAGCTACACAGAGACAGGATCTGCTGCAATATCATAGTTTTAAGAGGCATTGTCCATCCACAGGGCAGGGACTGTCACCTTTAACAAATCATTAAACCTCTTGGTGACTTGACTTCCTCATTTATATGATGATTATTCTCCCAAAACACAGCCACTGGCAGGTGGAAAAGGGAGGGGAGGAAACTAATGACTCACTGACTCAATAAGGTCACTCAGATCTGAAGGAAGATGAAACACGTGAAAAAACAGAGAACCCAAGATAATCCATTGTGCAGGGCTGCCAGAGAACACAGGCCTGACCTGCTCTCCTTTAGCAAACAGAAACAAATGCAAAGGACCTTGGTGGCTCCTGGGAAGGCTTGAGTCTGCCAGGAGATGCCAAAGCATTCGGGTTCAAGGTGCTATTTCAACAAGGTGTTTGCTTTGTCTGAAGATAATGTTCAGCCGTGTGACTGCTTCAGCAATCAGTGGGAGCTGATGCCTGGAGCATCTCAGCACATCTCCAGAGAGAGCCTGTTTTCTCCCACAAGCCACAGATAAGATGCTACAGTGACAGCAGAAGTCTGGGCAAGTGAAACAAATGCCATTCTGGAGTGGCAGGAAAGCTCTAGTGATTCCTATTTCGTCCTCATGGACATCCAAAGTGAGCAGAGTAATCATCTCACTGCTTCTTAAAGTTGTCACTGAGCAGAACAAGGTTGGATGGCAGCAGAGAAGTAGAGAAAGTAGGCAGGAGAAACCTGAAAATTAAAACAAACTCCTCTGTACCTTGCACAGATGGGAGGAAACGTCTCTGTAAAGTTCCCATCACCACAGAAACCCCTTCTGCTGTGTAAAGGAGCGACCTACCTTTGAGGGGGAGAGGAAATATGGCAAAGGAGCAGGATAAACACAAAGTGTGGATCAAAAAGGGGGAAAAAAAAGGTGGCAAAAAATGTGGAAAAGTGCTGATGGGGGAAGCTGAGTGAAAGACAAGCAAGAACTGTTAGCTGCTCAAATTAACATTTTAATGCATTCACCGTAAAATTTAAGCGCTTTAAGCACTGGGGTGGCTGCTGAGCAAAGCCCCTTCACAAGGAGCAGATTGGTGACTTAACACCACAGAATCAGCAACAGGCAGGTTTCACCATCAGCAGATGCACTGCAGTTATCAGGAGCAGATAACGTGACAATATTTGGTCAATGAGTTTTGAGGTCACCAGTAATGCCCACGATGGAACAAAACCACAGAACATATGGCATTTCATGTGCTGAAACTGTCAGGCTCACAATGAACTGATTAGAGTACATATGGTGCTCACAGACAGGGGAAATCTCTCAATGTAAAAGATGCTGGAGACCATTGAAGGTGTCAGCATGAGGCTTCCTTGCAAATCTCTCTTCATTAAAGTTTCGTATGGAGCCAGGAGTGTTGTAATAAAATCACTATTAATGCAGTTATATTTATGATTATCTCCCTTTTGTGCAGCTGGATTTAACTTTTCAAACACTAAACTCCACATCAAAGCTTTTTCACAGTGGCTGCTGCGTGCATAGAAGCTTCTTGTTTTGTCATATTTAGCTTGAAATAAGAAGTAATGAGAGCTAAGGTGGTAAAAGTTAACCAAGATTGGCAAGAAAACTATTAATATCACCAGTATCTGAAAAATTCACCCTGCCATAGAAATACAGTTACAATTCTGGTAAAGTACTTATAACAGGCTGGCCAGTGACAAACTCATTCCCTCTCCAGTTCCAAAACATACTTTTAAAAAGATGGTGAGTGACACTTCATTAACCACGTGAAATGGGCTGACACAGCCTGCTGGCTTTTCCAGCCACCATTTCAGATGACATTTTTCTTTGCATCTCTCCATGCTTTACATCCAGCACTCTGTAAAATGCTTCCTTGAACCCCTCCAGCCACAGCAGCCCTGTGGAGTGGGGAGGTTGAGCCGGGGACAGGAAGTTCTGGGGAGGAGAAAATAACTGCTTGTCCATGTGTTTGCATGTCCATGCATTACAGATCCAGCTTTTCTCATCCATCATCAGTGAAGGGGATTAACAAAGTTTCCCATCAGCCTTTCTTTGCCTTCAAGTCCTCTGCCCCATCAGGCTCTGACAGGAGTGGTTCTTCTGCAGCATCACCTGTGAAATGATGTGGGATCAAAGCTTCCTGCTGTATCCCAGTTTCTGGAAGGTGCCTGTAATGCAGGTGATGTCTGATGCAGGCAGTGCAGTGCTCCCAGCAGCTCTCCTGCCCAGCAAGGGCTGGGGCACACAGCTCCCTGTAGCCCCTAACTCCATCTTCACACACAGCCCCCTCCAGAGCTTGCACACTCCTCTCACATTCCCTGTGCTCATTTTAGCAGATTCCCACTTCCATCTGCAAACCCAGCAAAGGATTTACCAGAGACCTCATCTCCCTAATGAGTTAAAAGCTGTTGCCTCAGCCCAAAAGCTTCCCAGTCCCACACAGCTTCCCTCCTCTTTTCCTGTATTATTTCTATCACTCCATCTTCCCCACAGCTTCCTGATTGCTGCTGAAATCATGGGGAAATCTCCCTTTCCAGAGTAAGGAAAAACCCCTGTTAAGAACATCCCTTTTTCCCCCTCTATGGTTTGTCAGAGCTGGTGTTTCTGGTAACAGATTTAGTCATCCAGAACAAACAAGAAAAAAGAAACTATTAAGGGATTCTCTTCCAGGGAGCACAGAAAGAGATTTTGTTAAATTAAGTACTTTGTAGCAAAAATTTAAAAAAGAAAAAAGGGAAAAAAACTATGATAAAAAGTCAGAGAAGACAGACATGGTTCATGCAAATGTTAATATTTATGAACAAAGCTGAAGGACAGAAGCCACAAAATGTAATGCAGGAGAATTCATCTACCTCAGAGTCTTCAAGGACTTTTGTAAACTCCCAAAGCTCCTGGAACACAAGTGATACCTGGAACCTCCCCAGCAGAGATGGAGCACACAGGGACTGTCCCCCACTGCCTCCCCTCCGTGGCCATCACTGTGGGTACCCACAGCAGCACATCCCCTGCTAACTGGTGACCTTGAACCATCCCAGCCTTCCAAAAACTGTCAGCCAGGCCTTTTCAGCTCGGATCCATCACTGTCCCTCTCTGCAGCCACCCCAGGCCTCCCCTGGATCTGTCTGGAGTAGCTGTGCACTGGTTGCTTTGCTGCTCCCAGGTGACCTCTCCTATGCTCCTCTCCAGCTGCCAGGTGGAAGTATAACATGTGATTTCTTCAGGAATATATCTATATTTGTAAATGCCTTATAATAAAAGAATTATGGGAGTTGATTTATTATTTTTTTAAATTCTGAAATAAGTTGGAGTTTGTTGGAGTTTACAGGTCTCATTTGCAGCCAGCAATTACTACAATCCTCAATCCAAGCTTCACTTGAACTTCCTGACTCATTGAGGAGTCAGTGAGAGTCTCAGTCTGCTGTTCAATAGGCTCTGCTAGTCAGAGAGAAATGGGTGAAGTGGGCTGAGGTTGCTGCTCTGTCCATCCACACCAGAGGCTCCCAGGATGCTCCAACCTTTCTGCCACACTGATTTATGAAGTTGCCTTTTCCTTCCCTCCTCACCCCCCTACAGAGGCTCAAACACCTGAGGCTCCAAGGTGCCTCATCCCAGCAGTCTCCTCTGTTTGTGAGCTGAGTCATGCAGGTGTCAACATTTCCAACCCTCATGGGGAGGCTCAGCAGAGCTGGGAGGGTGCAGAGCATTAAGTCTGGAGTTATTAATAGCTGCCATCGACCATCTCAGCAGCTTTGATCTACTGGCAGCTGATTGCAGCTGCTGCTCCTGATGATGAAGCACCAGGGGTCCTGCCTGTACCTCAATTTCCCTTCCCAGTTTTCCAACTTTTACTGGAACAAAACACTTTCCCCCAAAATTTCAGAACAGATGGGATTCAGCAGCCAGCACTGCAGTCAGAAAGGCAAACACAATCAAACTGAAGCATAAAATTTTACTTAGGGAAGAAAATATCAGGTCTTTGAATCCTGCTTCTAGCAAAGTCTTTGAAAGGCTTAGAGGTTGACATCACACACAACAAACCTCCAGAGAACACAGCTCCTTTCTGAAATTTTCCATGTAGCCCTTAATCCATAGCCACAAAAACAAACTTAAAATTTGTTCTCTATAAATAATTAAAGGGGTACAACCAAATGGTTCCCACACTCCTCCATGCTTTCATCTGAAGAAGAAAAGATAACTTTGCTATTGCCTGAAGACAACACAGCACACCTGATATATTCAAGGAAACAATTCAGAAAATCTCCCTGGAACAACCTAGAGCCACTGCTGGGAACAACTAAGGAAGCAGGATAAAATAGCCACCCATCCCTTTATGTCAGCATCATTGAATCCTGCTCTGTCTGCTGGGAAGCAATAGAGTGTTCAAAAGACAAAACAGAGAAACATTCTGAGGCAGATGAATTCAGGCAAATTTCCATTTTATCTGGTGTTCCTAGCTAACTTCTCTATCAGCTTGCCCAAAACTTTGCAGAATTCATTTTCTGAGAAACAGCAATGCAATGGATCTATACCAGGACACTGAGCTACACCACACTGTGCTGTTCTAAGGGTTTAAAGATCACTGGAGCCAGCGTTGCCTGAAATAAGTCCCCATCTCCCAACACAAGGAAAGAGCATTTTTAAAGATGCCAGAAAGAGCAGAGTGTTGTGCAGAGTGAGACAGTTCACTCTGAGGCTTGAGCATGAACCCAAGGAACAATTTCTACCAGTCTACTCCATTTGGGTTATAGCATCTAAATCTACACGATGATGGAATTAGACATGAAGAAAAACTCACATACATATGACTATTGTAAAGCCTAATGAAATAAAACTGCCAAGCTTTAAGATCACAGACATATTCCAAATATTTCAACTCATCACCACAAAGCCCATTCCACTAAGCACAGCAGAAGACAGGAACAATTTGGCCAATGCAGGTTAACATTCAGCTCACCACAGTTACATTTCAGATTCCAAGCTTTCAAAAAGAGAACTAAGGAGAGTAAAAAAATTCCTTCAAGAAATACTTCTATCTTTGGACAGAATGTTTCCCTTCTTAGAGAAAACCTAGAAAAAAAGTATTTAATAGTGAGCAGTAATCTGGGGTTTTCAGGCCTGATGCCAAGAAGTGAAGAATTTCCAGCAGACACGTACTTTACTTCTTAAGTAAAGCTGTTGTAAATACGAGTTGCTCACCCAGTGTACAGCAGAGCCCTGATAACACATGGGATAGAGTGAATCACTTTGACTACACCACAGACAAGACCCCACACCTGCTACCCCTTCACCACAGCCCTTCTATCACAGGGAGTGGTTTTCCCTCCAGCCACACAGTGCAGCACAGCACACTCAGCACACCCAAAGATGATTATTCTTGGCTTCTGCTAGCTCCATCTGCAGTACAATAACTTGTGGCTCTTATTGATCCTGGAATTTCGGAGTGCGAACATGGCAGATCTGGCTCCTGCAAGAGCAGATCCCGCCACCAGGCAGCTCAATCTTAGAGTTCTCAACTCCCTCACCCCTGGGGTTAGAGCAGGATTTATTGGATGCTTCATTACCTCCAGCTCAGTGTTGTGGGCGTGCAGTTTCTGCACCATGTCCTCGGCCTCGCGCATGCGGCGGCTCAGCTGCGGCGAGTGCTCCGCCGGGGTCAGCTCGCTGTCGTACGACTCCAGGATCGCCCGCATCCCGTCGCGCTCCTGCCAGGAACAGCAAAGCATTTTAAGGATAAAGCCCCTCACCACACTCCCTGCCATGAACAACAGCAAAAACACTCAGGGATGAAGCCCCTGACCGTGCTCTGAGAGCCTTTAACATTTTTGTCCACAGTTCTTTTAAGCGGCAACTCAACTCTGATGGATGTGCACTCATCATCCTCATATCAGCATCAAGGCACAGATGAACACACAGTTCTAATAAAATAAATGTTGCTGCTGTGAAGACTGAAAAATTAGACTGTCTTGTGTCTATAAAACCCCACATCCTTTGCAGGAAAGCAACATGCAGACACTCTAACAAGCAGATGGCAACTGAAAACAGAGCCTGCCTTCTTCCTGGAGACACTCTTCTAATTCAACATGGCTGAATGGGTTTCCTCAGCTAAATATTTTGTGTTGTGCTTGACATTTTTGCTGCCAGAGCCTCAGCAAAGAAAGAACAGAATTGTCACAACAGAAATGAAACAGACTTGACATCGAACAAAGTGGCTGAGAGCAAATATCCTCAAAATGGTGTGTGACTTATCACTCGTTAGATGCTGCAACACTCAGTGCTTGTAACGAACATTCTTGCAGAGGTTAATGTCTGGCAGACAATGTGTTTGGCTCACTTCTCTATCTGCTGGCAATTATAACCAGGCATTTGCAGAGAAAAACAAACAGAAGGATCCTTTCTCCCCTCCCTGAGAGCAGCTTCCCCACTATAAGGCTTGGGCTCGGAGCTAAACGTAAAACTTTTTGTGTGGGCTCCTGGCTGAAATATTCCTAATGCATTCCCAGCTTCAGACAGCACCCAATGCCTCCCTCCAAGGCACTGACAAAAGAAGAATGGGGACAAAAGCAAAACTTAAAGAAGTCAGGTGTGTTTAAGGAGGTGATGGGTCACACTGCAATATGCACACAGGGATTAGCAGCTGATGAACTTTCATCTTTCTACTGCATGGAAGAACCTTGATGCTTACAAGGCTACAGAACAGGGTCAGAGCAGCACAGGCCCCTGGAATAAACCCAAAGAGCCAAAACCCCAAGGAAACATGACAGTTCTGCTTTTCACTGCTGAAGTTTGCTACCTGCCCTGCTACAGAAATGCAGGAGCACCCTGGACAAACCAGCTCCTTCCTGGAATTCTGCCATCACAGACAAAGTAGAATCAGAAGATCACTGGGCTGTACATTCACATCCAGCCTGGGCCAGTGCAGCACTTCATAAACCCAGCTCAGCTACACTGGAAACTTTTACTTGGGGAAATCAGGAATTGTTGGGGCAGGAAAAAAGGTCCTTTTCCCCACACCCCAAAATGCAAAAGGCTGTATTTTGTATGGTGAAGGTGACCACTAACCACCCAGCTCAGCCTGGATCCAAAGGTTATCTCCTCCTTCCAAATCTAAAGGTCAAAGTCTGAACGTGGATAGCAAGTGTCCATGTGGGAAGGGAAGGAACTTTCAAATTCAAGGTGTGACAACAAGACTGGGGGCACAGCCAGAGGTACAGCATGTTCAGAGCACGGCATGGACTGAAAGGTCAGCCAAGATAGCTGGGTTGGTCAGCAGGTAAAAGGACCCCAAGACTGAAGGACAGCCTGGGGCCACAGGAACTGAGTTAATAAAATTATAAAGAAAAACAGGTTTTAACACAAATAGTACCAACAGCTATTACCAAGTCCTAACCCAGAGTGACTGAAGAGAAATATTTTTCCTGGGAAACAGTTTTGTCAAAGTTTAGAATTATTCATCTACAGACATGTGAAAGGAAATACTTTAATGTTACTGGAAAAGAAGAAGAAAACCCAAATGCAGTCACACCTGCCTTGTAATGAATTTGTTTAGCAGAGAGGCAGCAGGACAGGACCTCTCCATCCTCCTCTTCCCCCTCCAGTACCCACAGACATCACCCAGTCTGCCCAGTGCACTCTCCACAAGGCAAACTGCTTCTGCTCAGGAGATGAATTCCACTCCCCATTTACAGCCAAATCACTTTCTGGAGCACAGAAGAGAACATAATGACAGCATTTAGTGAAGGTATTGGTTTGAGCTTTGCATGTTGTTGCAATTAGATTTGCAATTACAGCATCCTCTCTGCACTCCGAGCTGCTCCTCTGTCCTCATTTTCTCCCAAGCATCTTTCATCCATGTGATAATTTACCTCTGCTATGTTCTCTGTTACAGCAGGGGCAACCCCAAAATCCTTGGTGTTTTCTCAAAGGCAAACAGGACCCCTGGCAACTCCCACCACTCTTGGCTTCCTGAATATTTGAGGTCATTTGAGTCATCCCCATCAAGATCCCAGCAGCTCCCTTGGCTCTCGAGCTGCAAGGAGGACAAACTCCAGCTTTCATGTGAGCATGGGAAAACTGCATGGGAGCACGACCAACCCACCCTACAGGCTGTCTTTCCCCTAAAATCAACTACAGCCCTTGCCCTTCAAACCATCTCTCTAAAATGAAGAGTAAATTTTTCAAGAAAAAAAAAAATCACACACGGTAAACACAGCAGAAGCTGTACTGGAAAAAAAAAAAAAAAAAGTGCTGAAAAGCTGAACTAAAGGGTGTCACAATTAAACACTTGATCCTGGAGTTTACTTATCCTCTTTAATTATTTCTAAATATTAATAGTGTTAGGGAAATCAATTCTCAGCTTCCAACAAGTGGTCCCCAGTTCCATTTTTTAAATTTCTTCCTATCAAGAGCACTTACTGAAAAAGCTTTTCCCTCCCTCCTAAAGATCTTGTTAGTTTGGCAGGAAACAGAAGTACTTGTTGAGAAGTCCTCTCTCTAAAAAGATTCTCTAAAATGTAATCCTAATTTAGTAATTGCTGCAGTATTTCCTCATTCTTCACGACCCATCAAGGCACTTTCAGATGCCCTTTCTAACCTTATTCTAATACAGCTGCTTTGCTGCTTCCTGTCTGGAGAGTATTCATCAGAACTACTAAAAAGCAGTTCCTCTGGGAATTTCCAAAAATTCACCCAGCACAGAGTAAATCTCTGCTAACTCACCAAAGCCCTACCCTGACACAATTCCAGGTGATCTTTACCTTAACCAGTTTTAAATCAACACCTGAACAGAAATGCAGCTCATTTCAAATGTGGCCTAAATGCAGAATAATAATTTTCATGTTCATTATAGACCTAGGAAATTAATGCCCTACAGCAAACCCTGGTGCTGCAGCTTGCAGCTGTGTTTGAGGAGATGTAAGTTTGAAAAAGAGGAAGGATAGTGATTTTTTTCAAAAGGTTGAACAGTTTCCCTTCCTTCTGTCAGCACCAGCTCATTCATCAAATAAATATTCCTCCCACTATTGCATAAGTAACTAAGAGGAAAACACATTTTATGATTTTAACCAGAAACTAGAGCTAATCCCTTGGAAATGTGCTATGGGAAAGAATAGGATGGCATCTCTGCAAAATGCCACCCCTAAGATGAAGCTTCTCCCCAGTCCTCCCACTAGCTCCTCTACTCCCTCTCCATGTAAAACCAAACTTTGACCTGGCTGACAAGCAGCTTAAAGCTCAGACAAAGTCCCTTTCTGCAGCATTCACACCCCAGAGTGGTTTAGAAACAGCAGGAATACAAGTGGGCTCCTCCAGGACTTGTGGGTTAATTTTAGGAAAGACCTGAGAAGGGTTCACTGAAGCACCACCATCATCATCAACACTGCAACCATCACCCCCAATTCACTGCAGCACTGCAATCACAAGGGCAGCCCACAGACACCTGCACACTGAGGAGAATCAGAGCCACTCCAGCCTGGCTATGGGAAGCAACTGAAGAGTAAAACATAGCCAAAAAAACCATAAAAAGGTGTCTGACCTTATATATATACATATAAGTTCAGACCCTTCTCCTGCTCGTTAGCCGCTCTTCAAACATACACACACCATTCACCACAGACTTTCTAATTAGTTGAAGAAAAGAAAAAAATCAATAAGAAAGAAATTAAAGTTACAAATCTAACTGAAGCCAGTCACACACCCAGGGAAAATGTGTTCCTGGGGTAAAGTTTATCTAGTGTCATAATTTTATTGAAATCCTATATCTTCCTATTGACTTTTATCGTTTCAAAGCTGGATGCCAGAGTTATCATTATTAGAGTCTCAGTGTTGCTCGCAGGCCTGAGGTTTGAGGTGGCTTTTTTTATTTTTTTCCTTTTATAAACAAGCTGTAATTGTCTGGTTTATTGATCAATAAATCTTTCAGCTGCCTCTCTTCACCCTGCTTCTGTTCTGGTGAGTCTCCTGCACCGTTCCCTGCAAGAAAATATAGGGTTGTTGTTTTTTAAAGAACAGATTGTTTTGTCATTAGCAATGAGAGAGCAGGAATCGTGCCGGTCAGTTCCAATAATGGCTTTTTAATGACAGATTCTAGTCACAGTAAAATCTGCTTTATTTCCACACGAGTGAACTCTGACTATTAATCCCCAAGCCAATGGCACAGCTCTCTCTCTCACTGTGCATGGGGTAGAGCCTGGCAGAGGAGACAGACTCTGCACAGTGGAATCAGAATGATATTTCCCTCTTGGTGCTCTTTTTTGATGGCACAGAAATATTCCGAGTATTACATCAGCTTTTTGTTTAATTAATGATAATTTTTGGGGAATGTTAATAGGCTGCTTCATTATCAGAAATCAGTGGCAAGGTTTCTTCCCCCTCTTCTTCATCTTCAGACTCCTAAACCCAAATTAGTTGTAATAAGGGAAAATTTCAAGACTGAAGAAAGATATGGAGCTTCAACATCAAACAGATGCTATTTGCAATCAGGTATAATTTAGCTAACTATTTCTCATAAAAACACAAATAAAAGAGAGGGATGGCTGTGTAACAGAGGTCTGGGCTTTCTTGCTTTAAACTCATATATAGAAAAAGGGAGATGGTAAGTGGGGCTTTATCAGATGTTTAACATCAATAGAATTAGCAGTGGGAGGCACAGAAATATAAGCCAAAATATGGTTAGAAATAACTGAAGAATACTTGAATATATTAGACTGACAAAATATATTCTTAGGTTACTTGAAAAAATTAATCACGTTTATCTCTGGTCCATGAACAACTACCTTTGAGGAACTCACAAATGGCAAGGCAGCAACTGAAAATAGGACAGAGAAACAGACCCAACCTTTTAAGAGAAGGATGGAGGAGAAGATACAGATTCTGGCAATTATAAATCACTTCAATATTTTGGTATCTCATAAAATACTTGAAAAAAACACTAACAATCAAATTGCAAGCAGCTAGAGAAGAATTAGGGACAAGAAACAATCAACTGAGCCTTAATATGAATAATATCAAAACAGTCTAATTTCCCTCTTTGACAGGTAAATTGTCTATTGAATAAAGGCAAATAATAAATGTGATAAATCTTAACTGCAGTGATGTGTTTATCAAAGAGGAGAATTACAATTCAACAGCATCTCTGTAATTTGGAGGAATGAGTTTGTATCAGGGTGATGAAACTCATGGAAACAAAGCACAGAGCCCTGAGTGCTGTGTGGCAGCAGAGGCAGCATGGACTGGCTGCAGCATCAGTGGGACTCTGCCCCTTCCCAGAGCTCCCTGTTTGCACCTTCCCTATGGGAAACACATGCAGCCCTCTTCAGGCTCTCCAGGATACAGGGACATGCCCTGAACCCCACAGAAATTCATTAAGCAGGGAATGGGAACTGAGATGCTGACACTTCACAGGTTCTGCCCCAATCTGAGGGCTGGAGGGATTGATAAGGGACTGATAAACTGTTAAGCCTTACTTTGGAAATCAAGCTGTGTTCAATTCCCATTCCCTTATGGAAAGCGTAGGGGGAAAAGCAACAAGACCCAGGGAGCACCAGGCCTGCAGGGAAGCTGGGGCTGAAGACACTTTGGGTCAGACTTTGGTGTTAAGGGAGCCCCATCCCTCAGCTCCCTCTTGGAGCACTACTAATTAGCACAGGAGCTCATGGACTCTTCCAGAGCAAAAACCACAAGAGTTCTCAGGCAAACAAAAACAGTAAAAGTTAAATTACCAGAAACTTCTCAACCCCTCCATGCCTACAGCAGCATCTACGATCATCAGAAGACAAATGGTTCCCCTTCCTCTTACCACTGTCATCTTCTGTACAAATCAACTTTAAACCAAAGTTTTCTACTCCCAAACATACAAACAGCTTCCTTCTCAGCTGCAGCCATTTCCCAACACTCCTCTCCGTGGCTGACCTATTTTCACATTACTTTGCAAATCAGAACTGACTGCAGACACACATGTATACACACACCATTGACTTTCCACTCAAGACCTCAATTAAAACACCATTTACAAAAAAAGCCCGTTAACGTCATAAAAATAAAAACATCCAGCAGATTTCACTATCCTTGCACTGACAAGACCATCAGGAAACATTTTTTAAAATATCTTTAATTCTCAAATGTGATTGTCCATACATGAACCCTCTGCTTGTGTTTTTGCCCCTCAAGCCAATATAAAACTGCTGCAGGAGTCTAAAGATGGATTTAACCTATAAAGAAGGCCTTCAGATGTGCTGTGCCCTACAATTAAGGCTTCTCCAAGAAAAATAAGTATTCCTTCTCTTGAAGTCCAAGTGCCTCCATCCATGCCTAACAGGAACAGGTGGGGAGAGGTCAGAAAGGTCCATAACCACAGGCACACAGCAAAGCAGGAATCCCTGTCTGTCCCATCAACTCTCTGCAAGGGATGGTTTTCTTCATCTGTTTTCTAACACTCTCAGAACCATTTTCTTGCTAGGAAAGGCAGGTTATCATTCAGGCTGAACAGTAACTTTCCTCCTGAGGCTGGAAGTGTGGAGAAAGCAGCCACCCAGGGAAAATGTGGTGGGAAAAGGACACAGTCAGGAAGAGAGCATGAGAGAGATGATCAAAAACTCATTTTAAGTGCCAGAAGAAGGCATTCAGAGACACTGCTAGCTTCTCAACCATCCATTCTTAAATTCTGGAGAAACTGCAATCCTATTGCTCTTCTGGCCAACATTCAGCTGGCAGCTTTAAATGTGCTCCTACAAATACCTGAGTATATCTTACATGCTCTTGTATTCCGTAGGTTTTCCTCCTGATTTACAGTCCTCCCTTTCTAGCTCCTGTCCCTCTCCTCCAACACTTCTCTGCAGAGAGCTCAGCTTGCCTTATATCCTGGCAATGGACCAGAGCAAATAAATCCACTGTAACTCTTTTAATCTGTCTCTGATAAATCTCCTGCTTAGTATCTTCTGGAAAATTGTGCACGGTCTCTGAAAGCCCCATTTTGCTTATAGCACATCCATATGCCAGCTGACAAGCAATCATACAACTGACACTGCAACAAATTAAATATTATCTGACTAAAATACCCCTGGGCTCCTCGTGCTTCACAGTGAGTTTAACATGTTTAGTTATGTTTCTTAGCCTCCTGCTGCTGGGAAATAATTGTATGATTTTTTCTTCGTTTAGCTCCCCTCCACCGGAACGCTCACCGCTGCCTGACTCCAGAGTGAGCCTGCTTTTCTGTCTCAGTGTGTTTGGCACCTCTTCATTCAAAAAAAAAATCCCTCTTTTTCCTACCATTTCTCACAGTCCCACTGCTCAAGCAGTGGCACTCTTGTGTGAGAAGTTGCCTTATTCACCTGCCTCAGCACAGGGTCACTCCCCATCCAGTATCTGACACCATGTGCATGTGAAAAACTGTAATTTCTTTTAAAAACAACCCCAATATACCTTCCTCAACCTAGCCACTAGATTATCATCACTGCCAGAGGTGATGGAATGGATTCATCCTTACTTACTGGCAATACAAAGCTAATATGTTGCTCACCTATTAAAAAAAAAAAACAATTAAAAGTAAGAAAAAAAGGAAGTTTTTGTGATAGTACATGAGATTGGGATTTCTTTTTCCTCCTGTCTACTAAGTAACCCACATGTTGGCTTCTAAAGCTCTTAACAGCCAGCTTGCTGTAGTTTTAACTGCTTAAATACCATCAACTTGGTACAAAAGTAAACTGAACTGTGCTCAAAGTCAGTGCAATTATCTCTGCAAGAATGAAGGAGGAGGAATGGCCCCACCACCTGGGCTCTGCTCCTGGGGTATTTGGGCTAAGACAGAACTGGAGCAGGAGGGCAAAGCTCTCACATCACACTTTGAGGGGACAAAATAAAAATCAGACATGAGTTCATTCAACACAGCACATTCCACTGAACTCAAAAGCAATTCCTTGATCCCCTCAGGATGTGTCAACAACTCCAAAAATATGCCAGCTATGGCTTTTTGAAGAAGGCAAAGAAAAAGGGATTTTAGGTGATGCTTCACAATATACATCACCTGACTACTTTATTAGAAAACATTAATAATTTCCCATACTTTATTTAATTCATAAAACATTCTCTCTACTGCCTCCAGGGTATAAAAGATCAGTGATTCCAATAAGAGTTCCACAAATTATACATCAAGTTATCTCCCAGGTCACCCATAGCGTATCTGCATTATCTTTATAAAGGATTCTCATGGCAGAGGGGACAGCTCTCAGCCCTTGCAGTTCCTCCTTCAGAGAGGACACTGGGCAGAGAAGACTGAACTGAGACTCAAATCTGGCCCAGTGTGCACCTTCCATACTACACAAACCACCTATAAAGCAAAAAATACCCAAGTGTATTCTTCTTAAAACAATAATAACCATAAAGGGTCATTTCACACCCAATCCATGCTCCCAGCAATAAGTCTGGGCCAGATTCTTTAATCACACCCAGTGATTTATCCAGAGCAAAGCAATGAGAAGCCTTTATTTTAAACTAAAATTCCATGCCTTCCTTGCATGAGGTCAAAACACTAATTTTACATCATATATGTTTCACATCACCTACATGATGAGGGTTCCATGTTTTAACTTGTACCTTTTGAAAATATGAAAGATCATTTTAGCACTTCTGTCTTGTGGAAGCTGCACCAAGCAACACCTCCTTGGCTGGTTTTAGGATCAGTTTATTCTCTCACCCAACACCCACAGGAGGTTCCTCATTAACTTAATCAGGAGTCACCTTCAGAGTTTGCTCTTGGGCAGCAAGTGAGCTCCATGAAGCTGGGCTGATATTTAATCTCATGACCTGCACTTCTGTTTGAGTTTTCTGCATTTGAGAAGGAAAATGTGACACCTCAGTGCTTGGGACTGCAGCTGCTGAACAGAGGTTTGCCATGTGCAGGCTCCTGAATCCCAGATAAAGCTCAGGGCAGGCTGGCAGAGGAGCCCATAACCCACCCCTGTCTGGGATCCTGCTCCTCTTGAGACCCTGCCATGGTCAAGAACAAAAGAGGATGTTTAAGAAGCAGCTACAAAGACCACTTCAGGCAGGTACTTCCCCAAAATTCCAGTTGCACCTTCATCTTGGGCTTTGCAACTCCAGAAAAATGACATGTAATAAATACATTTGAAAAACAACTTCTCATCGACAACTCCTCTGGATACTTTTATTGATCATATAAATATCCAGTCTTTCTGAACCCTGAGAAACTCCTGACTTTGCCAGTTTTCTGGTGGAAATTAATCCCATTACTTTTTTTTTTCGTTGCTTGAAAAATGCATTTTCTTTTATCGGGTTTTAATTTGCCACCTTTCAGCTCCATTGAACATCTTTGTTGTTGCCTTGCACAGACAGGGAAAACAACTCCCAAACAACCTCTCTAAACCACTCATTCATCAGACTCTGTGCTTTCAAATTGTCACCTCTTCTTCAACTGCTTTTTAAGGTAAACAAGTCCAATCATCACTTTTCCAGCATAACTGGAAATGCTTTCACACTCTCATCACCCATGTCTGACTGCTGCTCTCATTCTGCAGCATCCTTGCCTGAACTGGGTTGATGAGGAATAAGTGAACAGAAACAGTGAAGACACAAAGTCCTGGGTGCCTTCCCCACCTCTCTGTGAGCAATGGGTACATCCTCACCCCCTCCTGGAACAGTCAGAGCAACAGGACAAAAATGTTCTCCCAAAAGCCAGGGGATGACAAAAAACCAGCAAAAAACCTCCTCAATAACCCCCACCTCAACCACTGCAGCAGAGAACACCAGAGAAGAGGATGCATCTCTACACCTGAATCTCCAGCTCTTGCAATAACAGCCCACATGTACGAATTTCCTCAAATTTAAACATGTCTGAACTGAAATTTTTGATTTAAAATGGCCTACAAGTTAGTAGAGCTAATTTCAACACTGGCTGCCACTCAGTGAACACCTTCCCTTTAGTATCACTAGACACTGTAAAATTAATTCACAGGCAAAATGACATTGCTTTCTTTCTCTCTCTCCATTGTCTCTGCAATATTAAGTCAACAAAATCTTTCCTCAAAACTGCATTTACATCAAGAATGTTAGGCTCAAACCATTAGACAAAATGTGAAGCACTGAAGTCGTGCTTCATTAAAAACGAGTGGAAAAATCAGTTTACCAGAAGAAAAACATTGTTTAGGAAAGAGATTCATTATAAACATCTAAAAAAACAATTATGATTAAATGTATGAGACTGAAACATTCATCAGCCTTTTAATTAATATTTGACCACAATATTTGCATTTTCAACAAAACCACATTTCAATAAAGAACACAAACCCAGTATAAAAAAAAATCTCCTTTGTTGCAAACTAAACCCTTTGGTTTGTTCTCACATTAATGAACTGCCACATTCTGGAGAATGAAACAGACCATCAGCTTTTCTACTTCTGGGCACAACTTCAAAGTGTGCAGAATATGGTACAATCACAGAAATAACTGGCAAACAAAAGACAGAGGGAAAAGGTCCCTCCCTGCCACGTAACACCACAGAAAAAACTGGCCAATAGCAATGAGTAAACAATGATTTGTCCTGCTTCCATACTGCAGCACATCCACACAGAACTTTCTGAATAATTTTAAGGGACTTTGGTTGAATTTTCACCTTTGCAGTGTTCCATCTACCAGAAAGACAAATCCAAAGGACGCCCAACCCACCACAGGCAGAATTACAGAATTTTGAGTTTGCAATGAAGTCCTCAAGAAAACAGAAAGGTGAGAACAGACCCTTTGGCACAGCAGTATTTAAGCCCACAATACTCATTGCTAAATTTGTCCCATCTCTGGCAAAAAGTCCATTGTGAAGATCCAGGAAATACTATCAGAACAATTTTTATTATTCTAAAGTAAGTTAGAAGTTTAAAATAAAGTCACATATCTGTTGCTATATTTGGCTCTTCTGCTTCCATTTGGAAAATACCATTATATTATTTAATAAAGTGCCTTTCAATAAACCTGGCACACTCCTGACTTAGTACAATCTTCCTCAAATACACCTTTATCTTACCAGCCCGTGCTGTGCGAGATGATGCCATTTTCAATGGAGTCTATTATCAGCACAAGGCAGACTCAGACTTGCACGACAGTTGAGGTTTGAAAGCTGCTCAAGATATTGTCCTCCCCAGCTCTCCTGGTTTCCCCTTCTCTCCAGAAGCATATTCCATGGAATTCTTCCAGGCAGGTTCATGAATCAGACTCCCCTCTCCAGAAGACCAGGGCTGTGATCCTGCTGTTGGCCTTGTTTCCCTCTTCTCAGGAGTCATTTTCAATTCTTTAACAGCATCCTTAACATCCACCTTAGGCTGTTTAAAAAAACCTCCACATTCAACACAAAAATCACTTGAATCCACAAGCACAAAAAAAAAAGGTTGGTTTGGTGATGGAGGGAAGACAAAAAGTAACAGGAATAAACCACACAGCTCGAATTTCTGGCCACTTGACAATCCCTCTCCCTCAATTTATTCCAAAAAGCTATTCCTATTTCACTTGCAACTATTACTTTTTAAACCTGTCCTTATTATTTCACCTCCAATAACAACAACTGTGAGCTTTACCATGTTCAAAGACAGCAGGACAACTGCATTGTTTTTTTTCAGTGCAGTCCCAGAGATGCTGCCCATGGTTACTCATTCTCTTCAGCTTGTTGAGGGTAAAGAAGCACCCAAAAAGCAGCAAATGATAAGTTTCTGCCTGTCTCCCTGTGCACATCAAGGATGCTGACTGCACACACAAACAAAATCAACAATCAAGGTTATTATTGCAAAAGAACCCCTGTGCAAAATACCTGCCTCAAGTCCGTGGGAGAAGTGGTACAAATTTTACAGCAGATGTCAAAACTTTTCAACTTTTTCTCTGCATCAAATTAGTTACTAATGAAACAGTTTATGATTAATACTCACTTAAGTCAAGAAGAAAATTAGGGGAAAAGCTATCAGTTCAGAACACGAGCAAATCACATCAGCTCCAGATATACATAATGAAAGGAGCACATGCAAAGAAAATACTGCTGCTGGATCTTTAGAAGTCTTCAGTTTCTGAACAGGCTGTTAAAGCAGTGTGATCACCATGTAGGATCCTCTAGTGGCATTTCTGTGACACGAGGAAGGAGGTTCAAGCAGTTGATGTCCCTGTGAAGTACAGAGGTACCTTCTGATGATGGATCTTGTGATGGTCTCAACACCTGAAGCCTCACAAAGGTTTGTACCTCACTGACCACCTTCAGAGAGCTCCATTCAGGGAAATATTGATCCCATCCACCTCAGGCTGCTTGACAAGACCAGGCTGGCTCACAGGCTCTGTCATTTGGATTCCCCCTCAGCCCAAGGAGCAGGACACCGAGGTCATGAAGGGAGGAGAGGGCAAAGCTCAGTCCATCCATCCTGTCTGTGCTCAGAGCTGCAGGGGCAGCACCTTGGAAGCATGAACAGAACACAAAATACCTGCTGGAAATGATCTCTATGCCTATGAACACAATTCTTGGCAAGAATTTATCACCTCTTCCTCCAGAGCAGTCTTGTACATATTTGAAGATATGTTTCTCTGCAGTATTCACCGCTGTAATTCTTCACTTCTTCCTCTTGCTTTTTACCATTTCAGTAGATGGTTAATAAATATCCATTTCTCTCCAACAACTGAGAGGAACCAGTCTAGCATCTCTGTTATCCAGAGCTGACTGGAAGGAGAGCCAGGAATAAATGAGATTGGGAATAAGGACAAGAAATCACTTTGTAATTGAAAACTCAGGGCCAGGCACCAAGCAAAATGCAGAACACTCACAGAGTCACACTAAAAATCAAAGCAGAGAAGAAATGTCTGTGGTCTCTGATTAATATTCTGTATTTGGACATCCAACAGGTTAGGTTACCCCATATACCTAATTTTAACACAAATCTCTAAAAGCTTTGAATTGAAAAACAAGTGTGGTACTAATTGAAAAACCCTTCCTCACCAAGTCTGTGGCACAGCTTGTACAAAGACCTGCTCCTCCAGAGGGCACAGAATGGAAACTGTAATTGTATTTAGATTTTGGATGTGTGAGAAAGGAAGGAAAAAAAACTGTCAGTTCAATGTGTATGAAGGAGGATGACATGAAATGAATAAATAGGTTGAAAACTAGAGAGCTCTGAAGTTTTAATCTCAAAAGAAAAAAAAAAAACTTCAACTTTACACAAAATTTTAAAAAACTTCTCAGCAACACAAGCAAATGAAGGAATTAATCTCCAGCTGAAGTCTGCTTGCTTCTAAAAGAAGGTACCTATTCAATCATCTTTTTCTTAATCAACAGTTTAATACTATAAACAGAAAACCAGCAGCATGACAAATGAAGTTTTTAGAGAGAGCTTCTCCCTGCCTCCTCCTGTGGCACCAAAAGGCAAACAGCTGCTCGCTCTGCCTCGCACGCCCCATCCTCACACTGGCACACTAATGGCTTTTCTGACAAGGCAAACTCTAATATTAGACACTGCTCTTATTAGCTCAGATCAGAGGGTGCTGTTAAACCCTGCAGGTACCACACTCTGCCGAGGTTGCTCTCTTTATTTCACAAATCATGTGTAATTGCCTCTTTAATATCACCCACTGAATTGAGCCGAACACAATCATTCTTCTCTAAATTCAACCTTCACGCACTTCAAACATATATATTTCATTCTTAAAGAACACTTTGTACAATAAAAATACTTCCAAAGCTTAGAATTGAAGTTATTAGACAATTTACCCCACTGATCCCAACAGCAAAGAGACACACAAAGGCAACTCCTCCCCTGCTCCAAACAGCAATTGCTTTTTCACTCGCCACATGTGGAAACAGGGGGTCTCTGAAGTGGTTTCAGATCCCTGTGTTTCCATGAGCAGCGTGTGACGGATGTGGCTGTTATTTGCCACGCCACAGGAGCGCGTTATAAATAAGCCGCTGTTATTTATAAGCGGCGTGTTGTTCTGCACTCCAGAGCAGCCCCAGAGGCACAGCATCCCACGGCAGGCTGGCTGAGAGGAGAGGCCTGATGGAATGCTTGCACAGGCTCAGGCACACGGCTGAGCTCTGCTGGGGCTGCTGCAGCCTGGCAGGAGCCGTGGGTGCCTGGGAGGGCATCGTGCCAACAGTGAGACCCTCACAGGGGCAGTAAAAGAGGTGGGAAACAAGCAGGAGCTGGGCTGAATTCTGCACTCAACATTAAGGAAATTCCTGTGGTCTCTGCTGTGTCTGATGGCAGAGCATTTTGAACAGATCCAGAAATGACAGCCTGCCTGTGCTGGGGGTGGGTGATGCCAGCGTGAAGCGCTTGCTCGGTGTGGACTGAGAGGGGAGGACAGTCACTCCTCACTAATGCTTGCTTACACACCACTCTCCCACCAAGCTTGCTAACAGTCTGGCATGCTAATGGATAGTAAGGAATTTTTTTTTACTCCCTCTTCTCATCCTCAGCCTCACCCACTATGTTGGAACCAATTTAATTACTGCTAAATCATCTCCAACGACGCACGCCAAGGCTGGCCCCAGTATTTCTTCAAGAGGTGTGGTTTGATCCCTTAGTTTCTCCTGCTTTTTCAACAGAAGAGATTATTGTCAAGATGTGTGAGTTTTGTATTTCCCTGCCATTTACAGGTGACATTAGTCTCTCCCTTGCTCATTCCTACTGAAACAATGCTGCCTCCTGGCACATCAGCGTTAAAAAGCAAATGCAATTGAAGTTATCACCATGCAGCTCACAAAGAGAAATACCTGCATGATGTAATTGATTCCTCTTCTGATCTCACCAGTTAACAAAAATAATTGAATTTGGTACTCTTTTTAACACACACACACATATTCTTTTACAGTTCTAAGTAGAACATCCTCCCTGCTTTTGTCCTTGGTCTCATTTTCAAAAACTTTTATCTTTAGTTCTCCAATCCAGCACAAGCAAGAGACTCTCCAGTCTGGGGAAAACTGGAGCACACACAATTAAGGCAGGAGAGAAGCAAGAGGAAAAATGCAGTATAATATATGCAAATGCAGATGTCTTGTAAGGACACTGTTATAAGTAACTTGTCCATGAAACTCTTCCACTTAGCAGTGCAGGGTTGCCTTTAGGTTTTTGTGCTGCACTTTTCAGCAGTTAATCCTAAAGCAGCCTCTTAGGGGAGTTCAGCATCACCATCTCCATCTCCTAGGAGAGGAAACTGGTGACCCCAAGATGACGTGGTTGTGGTCATTCACCAGTTTAGAACTGGGCTAAAACACAGACCTCTGAGGTCTCTCTGGGGATCTTCTCAGTCATTCTTATCAAAATAAAACAAAACATGCACCAGCTCTGTGTAGGAAAGGATCACTGGCACTGTGCAGCCACCTCTGAGGTGCTGCCTCTCCTGAAGTCACACAGAGGGCAAAAGCAGAAGGAAGCAGTGAAAAGAAGCTGAGATAGAAACAAGTACGAACCTTCTCAGAGCATTCCTGTTGCATGTGCTCCAAATTACTGACATTCAAAAGTCATGAAAGATGTCAGGAGATCTAATTCCATTCTGTTTTTGCAGAAGAAATGATCAGTACCTACCAGAATCAATCAAAATGTGGCTTTGAATTCTAGGAGTAAAAGGGGAAATCCAAAGGTGCTGCTTTGTCCCATTATGAGATCATCCCATCATCTCCATCCCTCTGGAGATGAAAATTAACAGCTGTACCTGCAGCCACTGATACTTCATCCTATCCCTTGTGTGAGCAAAGGAACTCAGAAGAAAAGCTTCTCATTTTCTTCTTGAGTCAGCTTTCTCCTGATGGAGCTTCAGAAACATTTTCAAACCAGTTCTGAGCAAAGAAGACCAGAGCATTTCAACTGGGAAGGGGAAAAGTTCAAGTTTTAGGTCACAAACCCAGCAATGACTTCCAGCAGCACAAAGCCAAAAGCATCCCTGTATCTCCATTTTACACACAGGTGAGGAGAGAAACCACTCCTAATGTCACAGCCACAAAAAAGCCCCATCCTTCTGCAAAACCAGGGCTGTATCTAACTCACTGAGCTGCTGAATTTATATGCAGCAACAGAACCATGTAAGGATCAAATAAAATTAATTCTGTCTAATAACAAATTAATTGTCCATGCCAACCTCTAATGTCTCCATCATCAAATGAATTTCCATGTTATTTACCCACCACAACTTCCCATGGGGAAGGAGAAAGACAGCTGCTTGGATTAAAGAGTGAAACAGAAGAGCCTCCTAGACAAAGAATCTTTTCATTTTCTAAATGATTGCTCTACTCCAAAACATCTTAGGAGAAATAATGTTATTTTTTTTATTCTTTTCACAAAACCAAGATGCAAGCTGCCTGATTTGAGGCTGCTATTTCATTGTCTCAGAACTGCATGCACAAGCTTCTAGTGGCAAGGAGAGAGAGGCTCATGCAGAAATAATGTACCCATTACAAGAAAAATAAATTGTCAATAGACCTAAGGAAGTTATTTTTCCTCATTTTATATTTTTTGAGGCATGGATCACTGTATTCCTCACCTTCTTTATCGACAACAGGAATATCTTTAAAAGGCAACAAACAAACCCACTTTATGGGTAAAATTAGGCTATAAATTCTTCCAAAAGACCAGAAAAGCGCTGTTAGATCCCCACTGCTCTTATTTTACAATCTTATTTTAATGCCTCTAAAACATCAAAAATTGTCCAGTTTGACCACACCACAGAGTATCCCTCAAAATCATAATCTAATGAACAGGTTTTCCTGTGAAATAAAAGCAAGCTTTCCCTAATAGCAATATCAGTGTTCCATCCACTTTAAAAAAAATCTACTGTGATGCCTGAGGACTGCCCAGCTTAGGAAACCAGCTCTTAACAAAGAGCTGATTCATTTAACCCTGGAGAAGTCCTGGGAAGAGAAAGGCAAAAGGGGAGAAGACAGATTGGAAGTAACTCAGGACTTTGACCTGATCAGGCCAACAATTCACTGTTTTTGATCAGGTAAGCAGTGGCAAAAGACACAACAGACCTTTTAGACAGAAGCCAAAGTGCTTTGTCAGCCAACACACAATTCTTATCTGGATGAAGGTTTAAAAGGTTATTACTCAGGGGATTGTGGGATAACCACCCACTACCACTTTTGTTACTGTAAATTTGTACTTTTATTAGGGAATCTTTGCTAGGAGTCAACAGCAGGGCTGTGGTCAGACTTAGAAGAGTTCCCTGGATTACAGAGTCCTACCAAAATTCTGCCCTGACCCTGCAAGCCACACAGGAAAATCTGTGCACAGCAAAACCACGGGGCACGAGCTGTAAGAAATCTTTCAAAAGCGAGCACGATCCATCAAACAGATGTAATTTATCCCGGCTGCAAGGGTTTTTCTACACAGAGAAGATTAGGAGCAACAGAGTCACTCTTCCAAAGCAGAAACAAAAACAACTTTTAGTTAAGAAATGAAGCAGATGGCCTGTGCAGATTAAAGAGAAGGTACAGAGCAATGCACGAGCAAACCGCTGTGCCCAAATCCCACAGTAATTACCGCAGCGGCGGCGTCTCACTAATGATGCTGTGCCTCTGAACTGGGACAAATTAACACAAAGACACACATGCTGCTGACTGGCAGCCCAAGGGAAGGTGAATATTATGGAGACACAGACATTTAAGGCAATCACAACAGATTAAATGCTGCAAGGTAGAGGCAAGTGACATGCAGCCCCAAGAGGAAAGGGACACGGGAAGGAATGTGTTTCTCATCTGTCCTAGAAAACAAAATGAAAATGAAAAGTGATGTTCTACATGCACCCATTGTACAGACTCTCTCATCCCACTTGCTTTTCAGTAACTTTACTGTTATTTCCATCAAACTTCTGTAAAGGCTGGAGATCAGAACCACTGTCAGGGGGATCAATCCTCACTCAGGATAAACCAGCACTACCAGGCCCAGGGGTTCTGTTGGTTTAGTGTGAACTTCCATAAAGAAAAACTGTTTGAAATTACATCCCCTGCATTGACTTTTCACTCTCAAACATGGTGAGCTGGCAGAGCAGTACATCTGGAGTGGATGCCTAATGAACACTGCCGTTTTCCCCACTGAGAGGAATGGCAGCTAACATCCCATTCCAATGAGTTCAGGCTGTTTAGCCTGTGCTAGAAGCTCATTTTCTTGGACCTCTGGGAATAGAGGTGCAGTTTCCAGTGTGACTTTTAGGATATTATTGATGCTGACTATTTCTGGGCTTCAAGATCTGGCAGGCAGTAAGAGTCTGCCTGGTCTGGACCAGCAGAGAGCAATTCAATATTATTTTGTACTTCGGATGATTTTAAGCTAATGAAGGTCCTATTCTTTTTTATAACTCCCCATGCAAATGTTAATTTTTAATAAACTTTGCCCAAGTAGGATTTAAAGCTTATCTCACAAGACATATTTAGAGCAGTGCCATGGTGAAGTAATTCTGGGAAAAAAATATGTACAGCTGAAAATAGGATATTTCTGCATGCTTGCTTCAGAGGCTACCAAGAGGTTTTTTTGCAGAGACTTCTCATCAGACTAGTCATTGTGCAGGACTGGAATTATTAATTAACAGCCCAAATCTGTGCCCCTCACACGCTACAGAGGAGCACCATCATCACCATGAGCTCTGTGCTGCACATCAGTGACAAAGACACCCCTGGTGACATCCCTGGAAGTGCTCAAGGCCAGGCTGCATGGGGCACTGAGCAGCCTGGTCTAGTGGAAGGGAGTTGGAACAAGATGAATTTGAAGGTTTCTTCCAACCCAAACCATTCTGTGGTTCTATGATGTGGGAAGGCTGGTGGTCATGGAGAGGGTGGGAAGAGCAAGCAGATTTTGTTTAAACTTCACAGGGCTGGAAAGGTTGACAGGATGGGAGCTGCTCTGATGGAAACCTTGCAGAGGCTGCTTAGCACAAGCCAGGCTGGCAAATCAGCAGGGGAGAGGAACACTGAGCTTGGCTGGGATCCCACTGAAGAGGGCTTTAAAAAGGTGCTGTTGCCGAGGGACAACAAACAGCTTGTTACATATCCGTGCTCAACACCCTATAATCAATTCAAAATAATTAAGCCTAATCATGTGGATGGCAGGAGGACTTCCAAGCACTGTTTTCAAAACCTGTTGAGCATTCTCTCTTCAAATCTCTAACCCCCACAGCCTTGTTTCAGTCCATCAGAAGTTAATTATGGGAGAGGGTTTCAAAATGTGTTAAGAGCTATCACATATCTGGGGGTCATTTGCACCAAAGACAGGAAAATGCATTAATGGAAATGGGGCTGTGAGCATCTGAGCTTTCCCTGCAGCCTTCACAGATTCAAGGACACAGCTTATGGCCTCTCTTTTCCATCATCAGAACCATTCAAAAAGCTGAAGCTCAAAAAACACGGTGTTAACAAACCAAACCTCTCTACTTCTTCCATTTGCTAACTTTTGTTTATATTTTTGTGTATGTACATAAGACTGTAAGTACTGTGCATCACTTCTTCCCCCACAATACCACTCTTGTCAGCAATTGCATTCAACCAGTCCATAGAAGTTTCAAAGAGGGAAGAAAAATAATGCTGGAGAGCTCTCTCAAGCATCAGGATTTACCTTGTATTTCACAGCTTTCCTGGGGCATCTCATTGGGAAATGAAACCTTGGACTTTGGCAAATGAACCCTTTCCTATGCACAGGTCATCAACAGATGACAGCATATAGAAAAGATGCTGCTTCTGAAATATTCATGTTGTTTGCTGCTCTAAGTTGCTACTTTACTTTGTATCTTGAGGGATGATACCCAAAAATTAAAGCCAAAATCTGATTTTGGTTTTAGGATCCTTGCCGTGCTCTATTGAAGCTCCAGAAATCAAAACTACATAAAATTTTGACTAAAAAAAAAGCCACCGTACTAACATCAGATTCTTACCTCATCATTTGAAACTCTTCTCATCTATATCTTTAAAATTACCCTCTGGCTCCCAATATCTACATCCATCACCAGAATCACAAAGTCTGAAGGTAAGGATGCAGAATGAAGGGCCTGTGACTCACAAATCAGACACCCATGGGCACTGGAATTTTAGTTCCCAAAAGAGATTCATGCTCTCTTCCCAGCAGCAAGGAACTGTTGCACTGAGCTAAACATCTTAGAAATCCATATATTTACAGGGTCCATAAAAGCGGAATGGCATAAACTAGCAAAATGCACATGTAATGCCTGAAAAACTGAAAGAGACTTTTTTTTCCTCCCTCAATTCTTTTTTAGTAAAATGTGAAAAAAAATGTTCAGCCTTAATTGTCACCACTGAAAATATCCATATTCTCAGCACATGGAACTAATTAAACAAATGCCCTTTATGGCTGAAGTGCTCCTGCATGATGTGGCTCCACCATAGTCTCAAAACAGACCAACTGTTCTGACTGAATAAAGGGACCATTTGTTAGACAGCAAAACAAGTGTGGATCTCTTTCTAAAACAATGTAACAGAAATTAAAATTTCCTTTGAGCATGTGGCAAGATAAAACTGAAGATTGCACTTGATATACAAAATAGAAACCTCCCTCACACAGAGTCCAACATTCATGAATGGCATAGAAGTGCATACACATATCACTGATAGGAAAAGCTTAGGAGTAGTTCTCTCTTTTTCTTAAATGTTTTCATATTCATCCAAAACTAGCATTGAACACATAAAAATCAGGAGTCTTACCACTTGTGCAACAGAGATGAACATGAAAAATTAAAATACTTTATGTTTTGTGTCATTTCCATTTATCAGAGCTGCTGCAAACAATGTTGTGTTGGCCCTGCCAGGGACAGGAAGCCCAGTAAAGGACAAGGAATCTGCTCCATGTGTGCCCCATCCTCAGTAAATTCTGGGTGCTCACAGTCTTTTCTGAGCACCCATCTCACATTCTCCTGACCACACAGCCACAGGATTCAGGCAGCAGAGATACCGAAACAACAGTATTTTCCTCTGGTATGGGGAATCAAGAACAAGTTATTCTCTGAATTATTCTGACCTGGATAACAAGCCTTGAGCAGCATCTCCCCAGACAGCAGGGACAGCTTTTCCCTGGTGGAGCTCAGGTGACATTCACAGAGCCACAACAGGGGGAAATTCAGCCTGAGGCTTATTGCACAGCAGCATTTCATCCTGGTCAGCCCACCAGCCTGGCTAAAGAGAGGATTTGGGATATCAAATACAAGATAAAACCTCAAACACCCAAATCCCAGGGTACCTCTGGCCTGACATCCCTTTCAGAGCATCTTTTAAGGAAGCTGTGCTACCAAGGCAGTAGCAAGCAGGGATCAGCCATGACTTTTCAGTGTGGGTGACCTTCTCCCCCTGCCTGCCCCCAAATGAGTCTCCAAAAAAGGTTTTTTTCCCCTTTCCCTCATCTTTTAACTCTTTCACAAAATGTCACATTGATTTTCAAGGCCAAAGAACAGTCACCTGACATCTGAGAGTAAAACCATCGTGTTTTCCACTAGGAAAACCACAAAAGGCTAAAATGAAGAGAAGGGCTAATGCCAAAGAGCTGTTTCACAAAGGTCACAGGGAACACAGGGACTCCAGCCCATGGTAAGGGCACTGTGTGTTTGTTAAGCCACTCACTTTGTATGTCACCTGCACACTGGGGAACAAAAAACTACTGAAAACAAATCTTTTAACTGCCCTTGGTCCTTAGAAGCTTAATTACCTTCAGCATCCTCAGACTGTCTGGACTACCCTCAGCAGCTGACAAAACTCTTTACCTGTGCTCAACAACACAGATGGTTTTAATGGTTTTGTTTAAATATGCAGCCAGTGAGGTTTCTCATTTTCCTAAAGCATTAAACTCCCTCTTGAAGTGTAACCTGAGATCAATTTTATTTCATCTGTTATGTAGCGGTTTTAATAAAGTGTTAAAATGAAAGATATTGAAAAATTACAGGAGAAAATAATCCTCTGAAATAATGTGAAAATGGAATGGGCAAGTAATAATGCAACTGGAGCAGAAAACTGTTACATCCACTCTCAGTTTGCTTCCATGCTGAGAATCTCCTCTGTTTAATCCTTCCAAGAGAAGGCAACAGTAGATGCCAGTCCCCACCAAAGTCTCTGCTCCCAGGTTTGTACTCCTAGCAAAACTACTCACTGCTTCTGCAGGAAAGAACTTTCCTCTCTAGAACAAGACAGACAAAAAAAAAAAAGTTAAATCTGCCTGTTTATAAAACTCCTTATGTAAAGATACTATAGTGAATGAAGTATTAAATTATGCAGTGTGAGATGTAATGGAGTGAATTATATTCAGTAAGATCACACATTACTGAAAATATGCAAAAAGCTCTGCTGCTGGCTTTCAGTTGTCAAGCTACACACACGTACATAGATATTTTATATATATATATATTTTGCTCATCTCATTATTTTCTCCTGTTTCCATGTGTGATAACATGCCCAATGCTGACACTTGTCCTATTCTCCCTGGAAGACCCTACATTAGCATGTAAATAGCTGGCAGATACGAGGAAATGAGAGCAAGGAATAGCTCTTTAATTAACTTTAATCCTCTGAAAATCCATACAGCAATCTGTTCTGACAGTTTCCTACACGAGATCTTCTTAGGAGGTCCCTAAGTGCTGCCTGCGGATCACTGCCAGGCTGGAACGAGGAGAAAGAACGAACAAACCAGTTCTGGAGACAATATTCAGGCATTTTCCTGCTATTAAACGATGACTGGTGACTGCCATCTGGCATTATCAGAGCTGTCATTAGCCTGGCTCTGGATGGGAAACAAAGGGATGCCACAAGCGAGGCTCAGCACATTTCCCACCCTTCTGACAGCCAGAGCCATGAACACCCACAGGGAGCAGCCTCCTGCAGCTCCTCACACCCCACATGCACAGCCCTGTCCTCCAGCACACCTCTTCTCAACCCACATCAAACACAACACCCTCAAGGCTGAAGGGCAAAGAAATTCCCTTGTTAGAAGACTCAAAACAGCTCTAGAGCAGTCCCTTCAAATCTTGAATGGCAAAAAGGCTGGCAGACTGTAAAGCAGCGAGCTGAAATCGTTCTTCAATGGCTTACAGCTTCCAAATGTGACAAATGTTATTCATAATTCTCTATTACAAGGAAATTTCAATCAAATTTTGGTGTGGGGGGAAAAAATTCTTTAGATAAATGGAAAGAGATGCAGTGCCACAGCTTTTTGGCAACATGAGGTTGTCAAAGAACTCCTACCTGCAGGTTAGATTTAGCTCTGGAAGTGGTCTCCTGCTGATGGGAGCAGGGATGGATCTCCCAGAAAGTCCACTGGTTCCAGCTGTGACATGAAGTGACCACTCTGAGGCCATTGATGGCTCAGAGCTGACCTGCAGGACTCCCCAAAGAGCTGGACAAAAACTGAGCTTCCCACAGAGTGACCAGGAGCAGATTAAGAGCAGAAATGCAGGGAGCCAGCTCTTGGTCCCCTGGATTTATTTGGAGCTGAAGGAGGGAAGAGCAGAACTCCTGAGCATCCAACAGGTGAAGCAGGGAAAGCCACAGCCCAGAGCCACCTGCAGAAAAGCCCAGAGAAAAAGGGAATGACATGAGCAGCCCATTCCCTTGCTCAGGCCTCCAAACCAGAACCAGATAAACAGGCAGGGATGTGTAAGAACCCTGGAAATCCAGATCTACCTGATGAGGTGATAGAAAAGGCAAGTAAGGCTGAGGATAAGGGTTTCCATTTGCCTTTTCCATAAGGCAGATCTCTGGTTTTTATACTGCAGGAATAGGGCTGTTAAGGCCAAGTCAGAGATCCAAGATCTGTCAAGAGGGTCAAAGGTACAAATTTCTACCTGCCATGCTCAGGTTCCCTCCATCCTTTTCAGCCTAGACTTCCACAATGTTTACAGAGGTGTTTTAACAAATACAAAACAAAATGCAAAAGAGAAATGAAAAAGATAAATACAAAACCATGTCATGCTAAGTCTGCTATTCCCAGGATTCAAAAATAAGCAAAAGGTGCCAAGATCCCAGACATCCCATTAAGCAAAGCAAATTTGCCATACAGCATCTGACCTGCTTTCCCCCCAAGCCCAACTAAGAGTCCCATTCCTATAAATTCATATTCTCCTGCCTGTTGAACCATAAAGGCTGCACGACATCACAATTCCCCCCTCAATATTATTAATGCTGTAATATCATGAGCAGCCATCTCACTTAATTCATCACATCAGATTCCAGGGCTAAAACACACACAAAAGATCCAGCACGGCAACTTCAAACTTGGTGACTGATAATGCTCAGAAGAATGTATCCTTTTATGAATATGTGAGCATGAATTTCAATAAAATGACCTTTAACATGACAGATTCCAGTTGAAGGAAGAAGGCAATCTCTACTGATACATAAATTACTTAAGATGAAGGTGCTCCTAAGATTTACCTTACACAGACTAATCCTTATACACACTGATAAATAATCCTCTTTTAACTTCCTACAGATCTGAGAAGTTATGTTCTAATCTGATCTAAATTTTCCAGACTAGAGAAACATCATAAAAGGTGCCCTAAACAGCTGTGAAGACAAACAAAAGGTGAAACTGGAATAAGTTCATAAAAACATCATAATCACATCCACAGCTAGTTAGAAGATTGCTCTTTGGCCATCTGGCAACAGTACCTGGGCACAGATAATGCCTGAACTATGGCCTCTCAGCTTATCTGGCAGCTGATTGCCTCTCTTTGAATAAATATACAGCCACCAAGCAGGCTGTTTCATAAAATAAAACAATAAAATTAAATAAATAAATGAAATTTACTTAGAAATTTTAAAAGGGCAAGAAAGGGGGGAAAATCAATGAATACCCCAAATGAGGTATAAGAGATCTGACATCTCCATCTGATCCTAGAGCTCAGGACCACCCAGCTCCATACACTGCCCATTGCAGAGGCTGATTCATCTTGCAGACAGACAGCAGTGACAGCATCTGGGATCCAGTCACACTTCCCTGGGAATACAGTGATTTGTTTACTCACTGCAACACTTAAATCTCACGGGATATTCAGGCACTTGTACAGGGAGAAGAGAATGAGCAGCTCAGAAATTGCTACTTGCAATATGTGAACTTGCAAGAGTATCTCAGATCTTTAATGAAATTTGAAAGAAAATAAACCTATCATACATATCCATAGATTTTTTTTTAACATTTTCAGTTTCAGAAAGATGAAAACAAATACAAATATCAAAACATTGCAAGTCACAGTGCTTGCATGAAGCAAGAAAAGGTCATGTAAATGTAAAACATAATGGAGAACATCGAGTAAATAAAAGCCACAGCAATAATATTAATTTGTATTTAAAAGCAGACAAATTTCAACACTATGAAAACATAAAGCCCCAAACAAAGCTGAAATGGGCAGCTCTACACACAGGGCAAACCTTTGAGTCTATCAGAGGCACAAGTGACTGTAGCTGCACACTCTGACCCAGCAAAGATCCAGGCTCCAAAAAGAATCATCACAGCTCCTCTGCTCTATTTCAACCAGAGAACTGTGATAAAGGCA
This sequence comes from Eopsaltria australis, assembly GCA_034509425.1. Classification (NCBI taxonomy): domain Eukaryota; kingdom Metazoa; phylum Chordata; class Aves; order Passeriformes; family Petroicidae; genus Eopsaltria; species Eopsaltria australis. Next base: position 2,446,799 of record JAVTVJ010000220.1, on the reverse strand, counting down.
GTTAAATGCTTCAAGAAATTAAACTGCACTAGGAAGATATAATAATAATAATCTCAAAGCTGGATATTCACCCAAGACCAAAAAATAACAAAGGTGTTAACTGACAATAGGAATAAAATGATTTATCATTAAAAATGGGTATCCTATTGGAGATACCAGACTGCAGACATCCTCCTCTGTTTTGGAAGCAGAGATAAGGTTGTTCTGGGAAATTAGAGTCATTGGCAAGGAAGTTTCACCTGAACATTAGGAAAATTAGTTAAGAAGGTTCAGAATTCAAAGCATCTCTTTGAGTTGAGTGTAACAAGATAAAATAGAGATAGATAAGCACAAGCTTTTGTGGAAGTAATTTAAACTGAACCAGTTAACAATTCTTTGAGAGAACTCACAGGAGAGCCAACCAGTGAACAGAGGGTTTGAAAGTCTGTTTAAATGACTGAGCATCCCTGGGTTTTAATCATTATGTGAGAGTCAAATACCTGCTGGTAGGAGCTGGCTGATGGAGGAGCACACCACCCCTCCCTGCCATGGAAAGCAATGAGCAGGAGGCTGCACTGGGGATTAGAGCCAGAAGTTTCCTTCAGGATCATTATTAGTGTGGTGCAACGGTGGCAAGCAGCAAGATGTGAGCTGACAACATAAAATATTAATGTCAGCAGAGTCTAGAGACAAGGGTGAGGCATTCTGGAGCACCTAAAAATATCAATAATGACAGATGAGCAAAGGCTGATAAAGAGCCTGAGCAAAATCACACACGAATGCAAGTTAGTGCAGAGGGGAAGGAAAAAACATTGGATTGCACACAGTGTGCACACAAGCAGCTTTTACACCACAACCTCCTAGGGATTTGATTTTGACACCCTTGGAAGCTATGACATCCCTAGGGATGTGCCAGCCAGACAAAGCCTGCAGAGAGCAGGCAAGGGACTTCAGCCACAACCTCCACAAACAAAACCACTTCAGCAACACAGCTCTGGGAAAATATCAGATCCTTGTACTAACACAGGTTCACCACAACAATAGCAGATGCTTCCAGGATATGACAAGACTCAAAAGATGTAGAAAACCAGTGAAATGCTGATACTGACACAATGGAGCAGGCAGTGTCAGGGAATACATACACACAAAGGATTTGCCACCTGAAGGGAGGTCATTGTCACAGAGGTAAGGCACAGAAACTGCAGTCTGCACTGGGAGACTTCATAAAAAACCAAACATTCTCAGGAGAAGATACAATAAAGATTGAACAGCTCTTGCACAGCACTCCTGTTTGACTTGGGCTCAGGTCTTCAGTTATTTCACCCAAGCATCTCTGTTCCCCATCCTCTTTTATAACTGAGATAACAGTGCAGAATCCACCTCACAGGACTGACAGAAGGAAAAAAGCAGCTCTAGACATTGAGTACTGCTAAAATGTGAGTGGCAGTGTCATTCAGGTTCCCAAAATAGACAGCATTTAACCTTCATTAGTTGTTAACAGCTCTCATAAGTCTACCCAGCACTGATACTCGGATATTTATAACACATTTAACTCCAGACCAAGGCCCAGGACAAAAAAAAAGAGAAAGGACAGGCAATGTATCAAGCAGGTTCCCCATCCTTCTCAGAGTTTCTTATCACTACTTCTTGGGGGAAAAAAACTGCCAGGAGAAAGAACTCATTGGTCTGGGTGAATAAACCTTGTAAGTCCCAAAGCTGTCCCTGGGGAGAGCAGCAATCGTGCTCGTTACCTCTGAACAATGCAGCAAAATGAGAAGACACCATTTTTCTTAAGTTGTATCCACATGAAGAACGTGAACTCTGTAATTTGCATTTAATTTTATTAGCCATCCTTTTAGCATATTGAAAGTTAATTACAAATCAAAACTATTGATGCAGATCGTTAGGCACCCATTCATCCGCGTGGAGGCAGAGCCACGATCCGAGCGCAGAGCGGCGGCTGAGGAGGAACAGCTTGCAGGTTCTGGCAGCTGAGGAGCATCCAAAACTCAGGGAATTCTCCATAAAGCCAAAGTATGACCTCCTGCTCACCAGTCAGGCTCGGCAGGAAGTTCTTTATCTGTTCTCATTACTAATTCAGCTGGAGACGCCTACTTGGATGTTGTGGCTGCAGTACCGAGTTCCTTCAGTGGAGCAGTTTGGCATTTAAAACTGAGCCTGTGTAACTGCTGGCTGGCGAGGGGCAACAATTCCACATCCCTGCTCCCTCTTCTTAAAGGAAAACTAAGCAGAAAAAAATTACCTCTGCAGAGGGAGAAGTAGTGAGAACATAAATACTGACAAAAGAGCGCCCCAAAGTCAGCCTGGCTAGGTGAAGTCTAACAAGAACTCACAAAGTCACAGCGTTTTGGTAGGAGACAGATTTAGATGAGTCAGCTTGAGCTGGTTGCTTAGAGGGATCAAGAAATTCCTTGAGTTAGGGAGTGAACCCCAACAGAGCACACAGCTCGCTGCAGAAAATGCATCAACAGCTGCAGCAGAAGGAGCTTCAGAACCTCAGAACTCACAAATCCACGTGCAGGCAGAGAGGAAAGCAAGGCAGGGAAGGTGTGCACATCTAATTACTTCTGTATTTCTGGTTTCCTTGTGTTACCTGAAGGAAAACATCAGATCCAGTACACGTGTTTCACACCCCTCAGCTTGCACACGCCCTAGAGAGTTAAACTGTAAACCTGGCTATTATTTACAGCTCCTCAGCATCCCATTTAGGATGTTTTCAAGGAATTCAGCAGAGTTTTTTCCTTCTCTTTTATGCAAGTAAAAAGCCAATATTGGAACACAAGGGCTACAAACATAGCCTCAGGTTACATGACAAATTCATGTGCATAGGTATTACGTAAGAAACACGTTGTCTCACACAGAAGAAGGGGATGGGTTAGACAGCTTTCTGGGGCTTTTTAAATAACTTCCTGGGTGGAAAAGATTTCATTTAAAGCTTTTAAAGTGTGATGACCATGCTCCATTATGAACCACTCACTGAGCTACCCATGACCTGCACCTCTGTGACAGCTCCAGCACAGGGAGAAAGCAGAGGAATAAGCAGAATGAGACACTCAGCAGGTCCTGCTGTACCCCTCATGTTCAGAGGTGAAATGGGCACCAAGCTGAGTGGTACTTTCCTGCACAGGATTGTTTAGAGGCACATGAAAGCAGGCAACCCCTTGCAGAAGGCAATCATCAGAGCTTTCAGCAGAGCTGTGCCTGGATGGGGCACTGAGGCAGAGCAGGAAAGTGCAGCTGCTGCTGTTCCCCAGTGCTCAGGGAGAACAAGGAATGGCTCTGAGAAAACCAACAGCTCTGTGGTTTTAAACTGGGAGGGAAAGGAGAAAACAAACAGATTATTTGCTTGGCATTTTGCTAGAAGCAAACAGAAGAGCTGAGATTTACTTAAAGGACTGGCAGAGTGAACTAGAGATGGGAAAGAAAATGATTCCAGGGTGAGCTCTCCAAGCACTGAGGTGGCAGAGGATACCCCCAATCCCGCCCTTGGGTGGGGGCTTTGGTCCATGCAGGCTGAGCCCCTTTAGCCTCATGAGCAGAATGAGCAAGAGGGAAAAAGGATAATGGACAGGGATATGCAGTGAAAACAGGGAGTGGGAGAGATGGCACTGGAGTAAGCACTGCCTCTTGTTCATGTTCACTTCATGCAAAAGGTCAAGAATTCTCTTGTATGGTGATTTTCATTTTTAAAAAGCAACCCCAAATGGTTCACAGGCACTTTTTTCCCCCAGCACCAAACTCTTACATACACTATCTTAATAAACATCTTCACGTTGGAGAGGGATAAAAGGCATTTTGTTTTGATTTCATTATATCTCCTGAAATTGCTTTTTTCTTTCTGCATTTTTTTCTTGTCATTCAGTTGTGGTGGCCCTCACTGAGGGATAATGCAATAACACTTGTGACAAGGTCAGTTTTCCAATAACTTTGCAAATGGCATTTCCCAATGACAAAACAAGCACAGCTTCTCCTCTCTTTGTAATTAATATAATAGAAATGTCAACCTGAAAAGTTGGTCTCCAAAGGTAGTATGTTATCAACAGAAAAATTAATTTATTAAAGCCAGAAAGTGTTTCCTTATCTGCAAAGCTGAAAATACTATTTACAGAGCAGAACTCCTGTTACGAGCATGAAACATAAAACTTCTGCAGCTTATATATGTGCCTGAAAAAGCAGCAACTGAGGAGAGGAGTTAAATTGCTTAAATTCCTAACTCACACACTAGACCATTTTGGGAGCTGCACGTTCCTTTTGCAAATGCCCTGTAGAAGCACACGGCTCTATGCACATCCTGAAGGAGACATTACTCCACATCCATGTTTATCTTTAATTTAATCACAAGTTCAATGCACACAATGACCCTTCCCAGCTACTCTCCCATCTGTGAAGCAGTAACAAGGTGCTGGACCTGTCTGTAACCCACCGAGCAGGAGCTCCTCCAGCTGCTTCTTCCAGTGGAGAGAAGACTCTGCTGCTCAAAGGGAGCATCTCCTCTCCCTGAAGGGGGAATGAGTTCTTGGCTCTGTCCCATGGAGACTGAGCTCACAGGGCTTCAGGCACACCCCACTCCAAACCTATGTGTTCTACAGGCAAGAAGGTCAAAGCTCTCCCTAGGATCTGCTGCATGTCATGGTCAAGTGCTCACAAGGACAGGGAGCGCTGAGTCCTGACATGCCTTTCTTTCTATATTTAGATTTTACAGCTCCTTCCAGGCACTCAGGACAAGCAGAGTGAGCTCCAGAGTGCCATGGGCACGGTGCAATAGCCCAGCAGGGGAAGTGTGCTCACTTCTCAGAGGGAGCAGACAGGGGAGGAATATCCAGCTGCAGGAAAACTGCACATGCTGCAGTTGCAGCAGGGGCTGGCACAGAGAACCTGCAGAATGCACATTTTGCCATTGATGTCAAAGCCAGCCCTCAGGTGCCTGCAGCTCCCAGGCACGAGAACAGCACAAACCTCCTCAAACACTTGCAGGAAGGTGATCAGTTTAAAATGCTCCACCCTTTCAGCAACTTGCACTTAAACCACTCAATTCCTTACATACAGACTTGTGGAATCCAAAATAAAATCGACTAAAAGACCAAGTAAGGTGGAGTCTCCATTTTCCCCAGTGTTGCTACAGGAGCTGGGATGGCACAACACTGGAATAAGCCCATGGCTTTGTACACACCCAACACCATGGCAGGCAAAGGAACACATCTGCTGGAATCCTTGCACTTCACTGCCCACGGAAGGTAAGGAGATGCAGACACAGAGATATTTAAACATTACTCTGGCCAAGCCTCCCTAAGCTTAAAAAGCAGCTTGGATGCCCTGCAGGCTTATAGAACCTTCCTAATCCAACCTCTGCAAATCAGAAGACTCTTGTGAGAAGAGATCTCCTCCTGACAGAAGGGAAGTCCAACATCATATTGATGTGTAAAAAGCCTATCTTCTTTTCCTGTCTCATGCTCACACTTTACCTGTTGATTCCTTTTTAAATTCTTGACTTCAAAAAGGCAGTGATCTTTCTAGGGAAATCCTGAAGCTCTGGGTTCATACAGACAGAAAACTAAGCCTCAGCTGCCCCCACTGCCCCAGACTGGTTCCACCTGAACAGGCAAGTTTACAGTTAATGATTCTTCACTGGTCCTGCCCCACATAACACTGAAAAAACCCAGCAGCTGTTCTGTATACTGAGAAATTTGCAATATAATAATCTCATGACATCAATCAGAATTAATTAACTGAAACTACACCAATTCTTCAAATTTTCTATAGCTTCTATTGAACAGTTTTTGACTCTGTCTGAAATACAACCTAAACAAATGTCCTCATAAAAGAGGGAACAGTACATTTCTCCTAAATGCAACAAATCATGGGTCAGAGACCATTTCCAAGATGCTTTGTAAAACCTCATTTGACTTCTAATATATTCATCAATTTAAGCAATGCTTGACCTGAGATGTTGTGAACACACAGTGAACAACACAGTCAGTACTGCATGATACTGTGCCAGGAGCAATCCAAAACTCCTCAGTTCTCCAGACAGTCCTTCAGTTTCATCAAGATTTTGGGTCTTCGTTTGAAAGGATGCTCTGGCTGGTGTCTGAGTAGTGCAGCTGTTCTTACCAGAGGCTCACATCACATGTTGAAATAAGCTACTGTGCAATTACTTAATTATCTCGCTCTCCTATCCTTTATAAATAAAAAAAAATCCACTGCAATTCAACTTGAAGCAAACCCAGTTAATCCAGTTTTATGGCTGAGAATTAAAACAGAGAGGAGTCAGAGATTCAAAGCTGCAGCTCCTGTGGCAATACCACCACTCTAAGAGGCAGAGAGATTAATGCCTTCAAACCCTAAGTATCCGAGGAACAAAGAAATGCAAAAAAAAATAAAAACCCTTTTTGTGCAGCTTAGCCTTGCTGCTATTTCAGAGCCTGCTGTTCACAAATCCTAAGCCCCTTCCCCATCCCTGGATGCTGCCCAAGCCCCTGCCCAGCAGTCAGGCTTGTTCTGCCTGACTTCCCCCAGCAATCACTCCCTCATTCCAGCCATCCATCTTCCCTGCCAGACCTGCTCAACCATCCTTCATAATTCAGAGCTGAGGAGCTGAGGAATAAATGTTACAGCACACGCATCAAGGGAACTATAACTTTGAATTACCTGACCTGGGTGAGTTTAAATTCTCAGCCATAACATTGGATTAACCTAATTTCTTTTTATTGAATATTTTACCTTTAGAAGTCCTACAGCCCTTTCTCTCGGAGAAATATGAGAACTGAAGGTCATATAAATTCTTTTATGGGTATATTTCTAATTTTCATAATCTAACCTCTTAGCAGTGAGCATTAATATCTAGTGGGGGCAGAACAAAGCAGAATCCAGTCAGTATTCTGGGAGAAAAAAAAAAAATCACATTTCTATTGTTCTTCACAAATACCTCATAAAATAACACATAACTTTTAACTTTGCTGCATACTCTGAATTGTTATAAAATTTTTAAAAACCCTCTAAACTTGCTGCTTAAATAGAAGTTATGTCAGAGATAACATCAATAAGAATACAGAGGCTGTCCTTGTGCCTCCACCTCAAAAACATCAGATATAAAGATAGTAATGAACTCCATATTTTGATCATTGCAAGGTTTTCCCAAATACATAATAAGGCAAGAGAAAGAATTACACAAAACTGATTCCCAGAAAAGTGCTAAGATAATTTTTATGAGCTCTTTTATGCTTCTAAAAGGGAAAAGGAACCAAGGCCCATGGGCCAATTCATCTTCTGCCTCCAGGCTGGCCATTTGAACTCACACTCACCACTTCCATGTTGAGAACCCTCAGGTGATAAAGCTCAACTCCAACAAAGCTCATCACCTTCCTGCCTCCTTTTGTGGGACAAATTCCTACAGGTACCCACAGGTACACAAAGTACAACATCCAAAGTCAAGGAAAAGGCAAATTTATCCACCAGCTATGAGGAATTAGGACAATAAAGGAAAAGATCTCACTAGAGAGGGTGCAGTGGAAAGCAAGAAGGGCAAACTCAACTCCCAAACACATGCAGTGCCCACAGCCTGGGACCAGCTCCCACATCTCAGAGCCAGAGACACCTTTGACAAATGCAGACTGACAAGTCCAACTAAGGGAACTCTTGGGCTTTGAAAAGTCATTTTGGAGCAGGATAAGGAAGTGAGAACTCAACAGCTCTGCTGCTTTCTTCATTGACTCAAAACAAGTGAGTAGTAAACTTGTAGTAGAACTATGACCAAGTCAGGCAGCGCAAGGAACACTGGCAAAAAAGAAAACTAAGCAAAAGAAAAGCAGGCACTGCTCTGGGAGCCCACACCAGCAAAACCACATTCTTCTGACTTGCCAAAATCTGCAAATCTCACTTGAGAAACAGGAACATTTTCTGGTTTAATTTAAAGATACTTCCTCCTCCCAAAAGGTCTTTGTGCACTGCTTCAACACTGCTGCAGCCAGCCCCTTCCACAAACACATCGATCTCAGCTTTCCTTATTCATTCTTTATAGAGAGATTCTGCAATTGTATCAGTAAATGATATTAGCAGGCCTCATGAAACAACCTGTTTCAAAGGAAAATGGCTTGTACTCATTTTATTCTGGAAGACAATTGCCATTTGCTTAATATAGCCATGATATTTTACTGAGGTAATTATACTCTTAGCTATCAGTAACAATTAAACCCTTAGATTGAGGTTGCTTAATAAAGGTCTCAAAATAAATAACACATTCCAAACACAGTATTTTAAAATGTCAAGCATGCAAATAGGATCTTGTAATGAAAATAACGAAGCATCAAGTGTAAATCAGCACAGAGTTAGTTTGTCACTGCACAAGTGTCTGCAAAAATTGCCATTGGAGTATTGTGGGATTGTGCTCAGAAAGCTACAGAAAGGGCAGTGCTGCAGATGAAACCATTTCAATAAATACTGTGGCTGGGTGGTGACAAGGCCAGGGTGAAGCCATCAGCTCTGCTGTGCTTCTCTAGGGGCAGGGCTGAGTGACTTGGGGAACAGTTGAGGCTGAAAAAAATTTGTATTTGTTCTTTTGTATTCCCTGTAGTAACTTCCTTGAAAACTGGAGTTAGACCGTTCCATTAAAAGCTAAATAAAACTCAGAAGCAGACAAATTACAGGGGACAGAATGAGGGGGGAAAAAAAAAAAATCACTCTCAGACTCTGAGATCTAGAGATTGTTGAAATCAGGTCAACAGATCCTAGCAAGCTGTTAGGTATGGAAGGTGAGAGCATGAATTAAAGATCCTCACAATGCAGATTACAAGATGATTAAGAAAGGTAAAGTGATAGACATGAAAAAAAATAAAAATTAGACAGTAAACGTGTTGTCAGAACACAAATTTGTGGAGTTATCTTTCAGGGTATCTACTGCAGCCAAAGAGTGGTACAGCAAAATACCTCCAACACTGCTACATGTGGAGGCAGCTGCCTGAGCTCCAGGATGTGGTTAAGTGGATCAGGACTAAAACATGACACAGCAAATAACTGGAAGAAGTTGTTTTTAAAGAAAAAAAAAAAAAACCACAACTTTTGGCTGGGGGGGAGGGGAAGATCAAACCAAAAAACCCCCCCTAAAAACTAAAAGTGTTAAAATAACTCCTCACAGAACTCCTTTTCCCTGGGGCACTTTCCACCTCATAGACAGAAGGCACTCAGAGGCCAACAAAAGCAAAGTGTGATATTTCCTTAACTCCAACAAAAAATGTCTATGGCAGCAGTCATCAAACTCCCAAATCCGACTTTCTCATCACAAAACTCAGCACCCTTTATCCAGTAACCCAGACACTCCTCTGAAAACCACAAACATGAAACCCAGCAACCACCCTGCATCAGACTGAACTCAGGAGCATTTTAACAGAGCTCACAGGGCAGAGAATTATTCATAAAATCACCTACCTCATCTCTGACCTGTTGGTCTTCATTCTTTAAAAAAGGCAAGAGGAGTCTGGGAATTAAAATTGATGATGCTACTGGTTACTAAAAATTAAAATTCAGCAGTGACCTATTCCGAGCCCCTGCACTCCACAGGCAGCAATTGTCTCTCTGCCTCTTTTTCACACCTGTTAATGATCTTTTGTCTCCTTCTGCTGTTATCCTCCTCCACCCCTAACTACCAACCACCTTTTCTCCGAAATTGTTTAACTGATTAATATAATCAAGTTGAAATTAGAGAGACCTGTGCCCAATCTAAAAGGCTGCTGAGTCTCTTTCAGACACAGGGTCTTGTCTCCCTCTTCTCAAGGATGGGCTAAGGAAGCAGTCACAAAACCTGCCTTGCTTAATTGCCTTAAAATGTATTTATTTGCAGGCATAAAAAGGAATTTAACTTCCCTGAGTTTATAAAAACCCACAAAGGGGAGACACAGTGAGCAGAGGGAAAGCTTTGGCCAGGGTCAGGCTGACAGCAATTAACAACAACGTGTGGAGCAGCAGCACAGCTGGTGATGCACCAGCAACAGCACTGCTTAAATGACATCCATAGAATCATGACATGGATTGAAGGAAGGCAGGAGTATAATAAAATCCAGGGAAAGCCCTGGATATTGCTCACAGCCCAGAGGAGCAGCTCAGGCCTGCCCCAAGGCCGGCTGTGCTGTCTGGATGCAGAGCACAGCTCAGGGTGTGATGCCCAAAAGGTCTGTCACAAGGATCTGCTTGCCAAAGTGCCTGTTTTCAGTGCTGCTCAGTGCAATACTGACTGCTGTGTTCACAGCTAATTTTTTACAAATCCCAGGAAAAGGGTTAATTCACCTTCTCTGCTGCACACCCAGAACTTTGAGATCCTTCCTCGTGCTTTAAAATCATCTATGAACCTCCTCAGAAAAAACATCATGCAGGACCCGATATGACAGAGGAGCCATCAGCATTATTTTAAATCTTTACTGATTACAAAACAAAGCAGATGGCGAATCAAGTCATGAACTCTGCATCTGCCATGCTTAATGAACAGTTTAATTACCTAGTCCCATTTCTGATGCATCTTTGCCACTCTCAGCTCTGGGAGTCACTAATATACTTCACACTGACTGATATCTCCAGGAACATGTGGTATCAGCAGTCAGCTGGAGTTGGTTAATCAATACTTGTTTAATCTCTAACTTTTATGGTGATGGCCTAAATTATGTCTCAATAGAAACAGATTTCCTATCATATCACATGATCTGGTTGAGAGCTCAGGAAACAAAAGGGAATTTTTCAGTCTCTTCTCCGGGCAGCAAGTACCCAAAGGCAGACAAGTGCACAGACAGGAAATAAACACAGTGAAGCAACAACATCCAACACAGGCACATCAGTTCAGTCGTTGTGTTATGCCTGATACGAGAGCAAGGGCTGCAATTATGGCAGTGTGCATGCATAAAGCCTACAATTTCAGGAGCAAATTGGCCTCATTTGGAGTAAGTTACAAAAAGTAACTGAAATTGGGCTTCCCATTCTGAGTTTTGAGCTTCCTGCAGAGGATCATGCCCTGGCTGCAAAAATCAGGGCATTTAGTCTCTGGTCAAACCTGCAGCACGTGGAATGGGCTGATCCCACTCACTCCAGAGCTTCCTGCAGGAGCCTCCACCAGCTCTGGGCACAGAAGGAATCTCTGCTTTCAGGAGTCACTGAACTGAACACGTGCAGGGGAAGAGCCTGGCAGGGCTGAACCCTGGCAGCAGCTGAGTAAGGAACACAGAAAGGGCTGATCACAACCTGGGAAAATCACTCGAGGAGTGGAGGAGATGATGGTCAGCCTTTGGCCCTCCACATCAGAGGGCTTTGGAGGCTTTTCAGTGTGCCTTAATTGCTGTTTTTCAGCAACACTGCTGCTGCTCAAGGCCCACTTGTGCCTTCTGGAAGCTGCCCTCCAGAAATAACCAACCAGAGCTTTCTTTCCATGAAATACTGACTCAATCAGCTGCTTACTCTCAGATAAGGATTTTCAGAAAGGGTTTTTCATTTCGGGAGGCCTCTATGTCATATAAAATTTCCTAAGAGTTTCCAGTTTTAGCCATTTAGTAGCAGAATTGACTGTTGTTAACAAGCCCTCTTGACAAACAAAGACTAGGAGTTGTGTGCAAAGCTCTCAGAAAAAGAAACACTCCAAAGCTTAAGGACAACACAAGAGTCAAATACAAAACTGTGTGAATAAACATGGCATTCAAAGCAAATACAGCAATAAATCAAACAGGGAAAAGGGCAGAAGTGGACTAGGTGTTCCCCCAGCATTTCAGGCATCTCCCAGTACTGCTGTATCACAACTACCTCAGATACTAAAGCAAAGATGAAAGATTTTCCCAAAACTCTGAGCTAGGGGAAAGCAAAACGCATGACAGACAGCAAACCCAGCCAGGCAGATCTCTGAGAGAGAGAGGGAATCCATCCATTCAAACATCAATTTCTGTTCCATCACCTTAAGTGAAGGGAGTAACACTCCAGGAGAAACCTTCCAGCTATCAATGTTTGAAAGTTTCAGTGGTGTCCTAATCTAGTCTTATGTTTAATTGAAAACATGTAAATCACAAAACTTCAGTCCTGCCCTGATTTAAAAGGACATATGGGACAAAATGATCAACCAACACGTTCTAAAGAGCAGTTTGTGAGCAGGAATAATCAGGATGCAGCTCCTACACCAGCCCACACTCAGCAGTGGAATCGATGGGGCTGGACCACTGCAGTCACATCCAGAGATTGGAGAATGCTGTTCCAGTCTGCCAGGGAAGAGAGATCTGTAGGGATGCACTGAACTCTCCCAGACTGACATCTGTGCCACTTCCCAGCAGTAAACCAACTGGAAAGGCCCAAGTAAGATCAAGAAAACCCAGAAGAAGCAAATGAGGCGAGGAAGGAAGCAATGGACAGAGACGTTAAATGCACTGAGATGGAAATATGAGAGCAAGCAAGACAGACAGAGACTGTGGCAAGCAGCAACTGAGCTCAACTGACAAGTGAGACAGGCAGGCTGTAAGAGCCACAAAGTATTGCTTCAGTCTTGGGGAAAAAAATCAGTAGCCATAGAAGTGAGAAGGAATCAGACTGGCAAAACAAGTACCCCCTGAAGAGAGTGTATTTACTGCTGAAATATTTGGTACTGCTGTTACCAAACAAAGAACAACTTACTGTTTTCTATTCATATTTTAAAATATATGCTAGGACTGAGACCTCTGAGCCCAAAGAAAGGAAAACTGTTACAGCATTAAACTTGCACTGCTGAACGCCTCTGATGCCTTTCAGGCCTTGTTTGCTCAGCACACAGGAACTGACTCACTGCCCTAGCAGAGGGTCAAACATACACAAATGCATAAGTCACACTATCAAAAGCAATAGCATTTCAATCATATATATAATACTCTCCCCCAAATTAGATTTTCACAGTCCTATTTAACAAGACAAAGACTGAATAGAGAGAACTCATCTTTTCCATTCTCAGATTACATAAAAGCACGCCACAGTACTGTTGCCACTAATTAGATGATTAAATACCATTCTAGGTGATATGCTTTCAATGTAAAATAATTATTTTTGACAGGAAATGTATTTGCTCAATCTCATTTTAAATCACAATATCATACTTTTTTAATTAAATGAAATTCTTTCTTCTGATTTTGCATGAGAAGAGCAACCAGCAGAAGAAACAGTGCCAAGGATAGATTGTCCAAGAACCATAATGCATGTACTTCTTCACAAAGGACCCCAGCGTTCTCTGGATGGAATACAAATTTTCAGAGAACACCAAAGTCTTCATTCTTTCAAAACAGGTCAGCTGAGGAATCACTGAGCACACTGAAAACCTCTCCTGTCAAAACACAAGTTTATTTGTGATAGTCTGATGAAGAACACTTCCAACTTTTCCTATACTTCTCTTCAGGGGAAGCACAGCAAACAAAGCAAAGGTTTGTCTTTCCATAAAAATCAGGATACAATCCATCACATGACAAAGCAGTGCTGTGGTTTTGTCCCGTACTTAAAGGAAAGAAATTTTATTTTTATGTTCTATGACAAAAAGTGTTTCTGCTGAGCACTGGAAGTAAGTTAACAAAGGGAATATTTTAGAAACCATCTGAGAAACTTCCTTCAGGGCTGAGCAGTCCAGCACAATGTTAGACAGCTGAGAAGGTTATAAAGGAAGGGTTTTTATCGGGCTCAGTATCCACCTGTGTCTTATCCAGCCACGGCAGTCCCAAACTAGAACACTACAGAGAGCTGTCTGCTGCTGGGGGCAGGAGAAGGGCTGAGGAGGAGATGCCTTTTCTGTTTCCATGGAGAGGGTTTGGTCCATCCACCCTGACTGCAGTGCCTGCCTTGGTGCGAGGCTCAAAGAACTGCTGCCATTTTTCTCTTTGCACTTCTGTGACTCTCCATGGCATCAAACTCTGCAGTCAGAAGATCTGATGGAATATCCTCTTGTAAAGTGGCTGCTTCATGCTTCAAGGGCCCTGCTCACTGCACCATACATCACAGCTCCTTTGGCTCAACAATGACACGGGAATTACACAAAATTGGGTGCGGCGCAATTAAAATCAATCAAAACGCTTTGGTTGACACTGAAAATCAAAGCCTAAAGCTCAGGCACCAGAGCAGCTCCTTCCCCTCCTGCCTCCCCTCGTGGTGATGTGCCTGCCTCCCTCTCATGAGCTCTGACTACTGGAGTCTGACCTTCTGCACACACATAAGCTCATTTACGTGAGCAGTTTCATAACACCGGGGAGATTGCTCAGATGAGGGAAGTTTTGCACGGAGTATTCTTAGAAAGTGAAGTAACCCTCATTCTGACTACAGGGAATTATTATTCCCTTTGTGGAAAGAGAGCTCTCGGAATTTAATATAAAATTCTCAATGCTCTGCAGACTTCAGAATTATTGTAAAGAATTTCATCATGAGAGCACACCTGATATAGGATGATGCAGACCCCTTTGATATATTCTATAGAAAGAATCTTAAAACGTATTTTCAATTTACTGGTCTAGTGCTTGCCATTACATTTGAACAGACTCCCAGCGTAAAAGGAAGGCAAATCTCTTACTCTCTGTAAATTGTTTTTCCACAGGAACAGTTGACAAGGTGCTGCCACTTCGTTCTCTTTAGGAAAGGAGGCAGTGCAGCCAAAGCCATTATAAATTCCCTTCAGTGGCTCAAAACACTCCAGCAACAACATGATTCAATTCTCTGCCCTCACATGGATGCCAAGGCTCAGATGAAGTCACGTATCCCCAGCACAGAACGAGCCCAGCTGGGGGGAACACCAGCACAGTTTTAGGAGGCACTGGCACTTCCATTCCAATGAAATCCTAAACACGCGTTTCATGTCTCCCACGGCACCCATCATGCAAAGACCCCAGGACAGCTTTGTAGCACCAGTTATGGAGGTGAACAAAGAAAAAATAGGAAGGACTGCACCTGGCAGAAGAAATAAGGACACGGGCTTTTCCAAACATGGTGTGGGAACTCACCTTGGTGAGGAGCACCACACGTTTCTGCAGCCGCCTGACCAGCGCTTCCTGGTGCTCCCGTTTCTTCTTCTCCTCCAAGAGCTGGCTCTGAACACGCAGGGTTTCCTCCTGTAGCTGCTGCCGGGCCTTCTCCAGCATCCGGGCACTGAGAAAGAGAAGACAGACCTGTGAACTCCTGAGTGCTGCCTCTCAGTTATCAGAAATCAGGAGAGCCTCAGAGGAGAAGCATGACCATGACACAGGACCTGGTGTCACTCTCATCTTGCGGCTGTGCCACTGGACACTGGCGGCTGCAGTCTCGTTATCAGCTGTTGGCAGAAAAATATATGAGAGAAGAACCACCCCAGGAACAGCCTTCTTGTGCAGCACAAGACAGTTACTGGAACCTCACACATACGAAGCATTTAAATAATGGCATATCTGTTTCAAAATCAATCCATTTGCCTTTGAGAACGTGCCTTGTTTTCAACGAACAGCACACGCTCTTGGGTTCTACTGGACTTTTCATTTTTTTTCTAACGAAGTAGAAGGAACAGTAGGTTTAATATGATCTGCTTTGACTGACAGATAGTACTCAGCAAGTAATTACAGCCACCACCTGCACATTGCTTTTGCCAGCAACCTATGTTGGAAGAGAAACGTCTTCTGAGGGCAGGTGATTAGCACTTCTTTTGAGATGTGGACACGATTCTCAATTAAACCAGAACAGCCTGGGCCCTCTTCTTCTCAGTTCCGTGTGCAGCACACTGTGGTGATGCACAATTATCCATGGGCTCCTGGAGAAGCTCTCCACGTGTGCCCTTCAGCCCCTGCCTGCTGCTGGGACACTGAGGGGCAGCTGCTCCAAGGCTCACACCAGGCAGCTCATCACACATCAGCTGCTGGCAAAGCACTTGATCAATAACCAAATAAAAGTGAAATCGTGCCTGTGATTGTCAAGAGTCACTTCATTATTTAAATAGGATGAGTTTATCCAAGACTGCACTAAGTATTTAATGAGTGAGCAGGACATGAAATAAAAGTATTGCACACAAGTCAAAAACCCTCAAGCAGGCAGGAAAGATCAAACCCAGTGTCTCCAGCTTAGTCAGGAACAGAAGACCTTTGTTTCTCTAATGCTAGAAACAACACTGGGAAATTTATGAGGGATCTTATTCATCATTATAATTGAAAGAAAATAAATAAAAATG
This sequence comes from Eopsaltria australis, assembly GCA_034509425.1. Classification (NCBI taxonomy): domain Eukaryota; kingdom Metazoa; phylum Chordata; class Aves; order Passeriformes; family Petroicidae; genus Eopsaltria; species Eopsaltria australis. Next base: position 2,430,655 of record JAVTVJ010000220.1, on the reverse strand, counting down.
TGTTTAAATAAAATAGCACTATTGTTAAGGTACTGTTTAGATAGATCCAGAAGGGAATACTTAAAGAACACCTCTAGCATAAATCAAGTACAACTTATGCTAGAGCTGCCAGGTCACCAAATTGTATTTCTTGCGAAATGTATGCAGGAATTCCAAAGCAGCTGTCTCCCTACCTCAAAATGCTTCTCTTTGAAAAAACTGTTTGTTTTAAAGCACTGGATGAATTAGAAATCTGTTTAAAGCTCCAGTTCAATTTGGAACCATTCACAGAGCAATTTGATAATTGGGAGCTGTGAAATAGTCTCTTCATTGCTGTATTCAGGTGGGAAGGTTCATCAAGAGGGCTTCACATCTGCATTTGAAACTGGGTAATTGCATTACCAGGGCACCACTGCTTCCTTGGATCTGTTTTAATTGATCAGTTAAGAAGGGCATCTGTGCCAAGAGTGACATCTCTGGTAAGGGAACGTGCCTGAGGGTCAAGCCTTTCAAGCTTGCAGCAGGTCAGTCCTGAAAACAGGGCAGAAACGATGGCTAAGACCTGCTAACCTCAATTTCTGCCCTAAGATTCATTACAGTTTGTTCAACAATATTCCTTTCATGCATAGGGTAAATATAACTACAAAACCCTCATTAACTGTGATATATGTGTTACAACAATTAAAATCACGCTACAGAAACCTTACTGCAAACATTTTTTGCTTTATCAAAGAATCTTTGTCCTGATTAGAGTCAGACCAAAGGGAAAAAATGCAAACATAAGATTAATTACCATGAAACAGCCAAAAGCTCACATTTGATTATTGTAAAATATTTTGATAAGGCAATGGAGAAATCTTTTTTATTAATCTCCCAATGTTGTGACTTATTTCTATAAATGTTGAGTGGACCGACAAATGATGATTGATTTGACATTCACCAAGAGAAATGAGATATGTGCTAGGTTCCCTTCCCAAAATAATGAAAAATATTTGAGATTCACATCTCATGGAGAGCACAGACATTCAGCCACACACAAAACTCTCAAACCAGGCTGGAAAACAACTGTTTTAAAACATGAGAGAAGTTGAGCAGAGAGAGACAAATAGGCAATTTCCTCAGCCACTGCATGGAAATAACACCTTCATTTGTTTATATTTCAGCCTGAGTACAAATGTGATGTTAATGTACCTAAAATTCAAATGCCAGAGATGTCTCTGAAAGCAAGGACAATCCTCAAACTCCCTGCACTGACTGTTACCATAGGTTTCCTGGCTATGGGAGGCATGAAATTCAACTTCCTCACAACTCTCCACACCATGCCAAAGTACATTATTGAGATCCTTTCTTCCTCTCTTAGGACAGATTGATAATTCTTCCAGAAACTGCACCAAATACAACACAAACTGCCTGTATAAGGAAAAATCCAAAAGGAAACTTCTATTTCTTATTGACACAAAACAGGATTTGCAAGTAGGTGCTCAGAAGCAAAAGCCTTTAAAGCCAGACTTGTGCACTCTTCTTCCACCCTGATGACACCTATGGCTTTTCAGAAGTAATTGCTTGCTCAATATGAGCATTAAAAAATAAAATAAGAGGCACAAAGTTCTCCATTCAACATAAGCTCGGGCAAGTGGCATTTTAAAAAATCTTTGCAAGTTCAAAGTAAACCTTTTAAGCCTTAAAGAGAAAAAGTCATTTCTGTTTATCAGCCTATTAATGTTCCTTGTTCCACATTCCAGTGAATGAGATGCCAACAACTTTCTGTTCTGAGCTGTTGAGACTCTTCATATTTTGCTCTTTCCTTCTGTAATCCACTTTAATGCAATCTTAATGATAAAACTTCATTTTCCAGAATATTCTTTGAAAGACTGAGAACAATGAGGGCACACAGTGAATACTGAAGCTGTAAGATACATTTTAATAATCTCCTTCAAAAATGACAAAAGCAGCCGACAGCTTCCCCCCCACTACAGTGATCCATAAAACATTATTTTAAGCATTCCATCCTTTCAGTAGCCAAGTTACCACCTCAGAGTTACTAAAAATAAAAATAAATAACAGGAAAAGCAAACAGGATGCCAGAACCAGTCTGTGTATGAACCTGGGAGGAAAACAAGGGGTCCACAGCGACAATTAGAAGAGCAACACTGTCTGGGTCATGTTGCAGCTGGGGAGGAGATGAGACACGTGTACCTACCAGGGCAAACTGTCAGGAGGGAGAGCACATCAAAGAGAAAAGCAGCGTGTGATGGGAAGAACAGCGAGGGAGCACAGGGGGAAAACACGGTGACAGTGCCACTGCACACACGCAGCTGAAAAGAGAAACGCGCTGCAGCCATCAACAGCCTCGTGTCAGAGCCCAGAAAAAAGGGTTAATGCAGAAGCTAATGAGGCAAAAAGGAGCAGGGGAAATTGTTTTCTAGCAAGACATTTGGATGAAGGAACACCCATTCCTGAAACTTGACAACTCGCAGGCATCTCAATGAATCCACACGTACGCACATAAACCACGCTGGAAACTGATAAACAGAGAGCTGAACAAAAATGTTATTTTTCATTCCAGTTCCTTCCCCCACAGGTTTTCTGAGCAAACACAAAGGCATAAGCAAAACCAGGGTAACTCCAGCATGGCTTTTATTTTCCAGTGGATAGCAGCAGGGCATCCCTGCCTGTGCCCTCCCTCAAGGATTCTTCCAACCTCCAATTTCTGATACACACACCTTCCCCCCTCAGCCTCTGCCTAACCTGCCTCAGCACCATCCAGGATGGGAATTAAAAAGGAAAAACAGAAGGGAGATGAAAATAGTCTGACTTAAATAGGGACAGGACACAGGAAAGAAAAGGTGAGGCTTGGGAAAACAGAAAAATATCCATCATATGTTAAAAAGGGAAAACACTGATCCATTACAAAATGCTGCTGAGAAGACTGATTGGAGCTCTGCGAACACAGCTGCAGAATGGAGCTGCCTAAACTAGTTTAACACTTAAGGCAGGTAAACTAGAAAAACAACCATCAGGAAGGAGGACAGGACTTTAGTGCTACAAGTATTTCAGCTCCAAAGTCAGAGGTTTGGGTGCTAACTTTTACTACAATGAGATTGACATCTCTTTCTGCTTCATTTCTTCTTCACAGACAGAATTGTGGCTATGGGGAAGCAGCAGCACCCACCCCTGCCCTCAAATCCTGCCCTGCTGCTGGGACTGTGGGAGCTGTGGGGACCAGCAGGTCTGTGTTATCTGTTTGCTCACCACATTCAGAAAGAGAAATGGTGCAAAATATGAACATCTTTAGCAGAAGTTATCACAGGGGCTATATTTTATTTAAAGCTTTAACTGTGCCTCACAGAGAGCCATATGAAATACTGCTACACAAAACACTACATTAAATGGTCTACAGAGAGTTGGTGAGAAAATGAGCTTTCTTCTTGCTGTTTGTCTCTCCCAAGTCTTCAGCAAACATCTGCAAACTTTCTCTTGGTTCAACACCTTGTATTTTCTCAAAGATCTTTTGTGTAACTCACCAGCATCAGGCTTCCATAAATCACAAATCATTCAAAAGTAAACAGATCATACATCATCTCGCTGCCAGACATACAAGGAAGATTCAAATCATATTGAATTTATAATGAGGGAACAACATAAAGAGAATTATTTTGCTAGTGTGGCCAGATGAATTGGGTAAGAAGCAGACAGACATTTGGAGCTTTATTGGTACACTGACAGTGTTTTATCTGTGAGACAGTATTTAATTTCACTCCCTAACCAGCAGCACAACTATCAGGCTTGGAAACGCAGTCCCACCACAGTGAGCAGTTAGAGAAAAGAAACACAGATTTTCTGCCCCAGCCCCAGTACAATGGCCATAATTGACTGGCAGGAGTTAAGATTCACTAAAATAAATTCACATCAGGCACCCTGTGCTTCCTTCCATTACAGGGTGAACACACTACAGCACTCGGGGCTTTGCTGACGGCAGTGACCCAAAGGAGCCAAGCCCAGGAACTCTGCCAAAATTCACAGGCCAGGGTGGCTCTACCTGAAGGGACACTTCATCAGCCACTCGAGGTGAGAATCACTGTCCCAGCTCTAAACATGCCTTCCACATCACCATCAAGATGAGAATGAAAGCAGTGTCTTGACAAAGGAGGAACATCCATGGTTTGTTTTGGTTTTATGTGGAAACATCAAGAGTTTCAACACCCATCACTGAATTCTGGAACATAAAATATTTCAAGGGGGAGATAACTACAGGTATAAATGTCCTTTTTCTAAGCCTCTAAACCTGAAGTGTTCATAAGGCCAAAGCTTCTACTAAAGGCATTTATTTGGTGAATAAAACTTTTACTGGTATTTTAAAAGCACTGAGCCCACATTGCTGCTGTGCACTTACTACACTTGAAAATGCTGCAGCCTTCAGTGCAACTGGCTACAGGAGAAATTATTCTGATAGCTGAATAAACAAAGTGATTAATATTAGCTTATGCAGGCAAATCTTTAAGGGTGTTTGGTATGTGCAGATGCTCATGGCTCTTGTTCTGAATCAACAAGTCAGACATCAGTTACACCCTGAGCAAATGGATTCCCTGTGCAGCGCTTGGAGAGAAGCAAATGCTACATGTTCTTAACAAAATGCAAGTAATTAAAAAGCAGGAGTCAAAACTGGAGTCCTCTATGCTGATTAACACAGCCTATAGCCAGTACAGCACGTGGCATCTCTCCCTGCATCATCATTTACTCGTGTCTTTTGGCAATTATGGAGTAGGGACTGTTTTAAAAGGGCATTTACAGAAAAGGATTTTCCACTTCCATTCTGAGATAAGAACAAGTTTAAAGTGTGTTTACAACACTTCAGAGAACAGGATGCCCACAGATGCCCTCTGACCACAGACTGACCCCCCAAACCAAGCCAAGATGTTCACTGAAGTGTTCAAAACGCATTAGAGGGAGCTGGGAAGGGAGCATTTCCTCTCCCATTATTTCATCAGGAGTTGTGTTCATTTGGTCCCCTTTGCAGCTCCTAATTTTGGCTCTCCTAACAGCCCTGGCTAGTGAGGAAGGTCAGCCTGTGGATGATGCTGCCAGTAAGGGAACACGTGGAGCTTCGGCAGCAAAAAATGCCAACTGTCTGCTCCCTTCCCCATGATGCCTGAGGGATTTTTTCTGCTTTTCTCCTGAATATTTCTTACACAGTTCCCTATATTCACAAGTATCAGCATGCACACTTGTGATGCTTTAGGTGATAGCTTAGCCTGGTTTCATGGTGTTTGTAGGCCGGGAGACCAAACACCCCTGAAGCCATGTAGAGCTAGAGACCAAACACCCTGTTTTCGTGAGCCCTCAAGGTCTCCTAGTAGGACAGATTTTGTAAACTAGAAGTTAGCCCACCCAGGCCCCTTATTGGGCCCTCCTGGTAGATATGCTAATGTGTAGAGTCTTTAATTGTACACTCGACTGGGGGGACGGGGCTTTTGCGGCGCGTTCCACCTGGACGGCAGAAGCCATGGAATGGGATCCTATTAAAATACCGAGGGAAACAACCCCCAACCCTCTAACCATGTCTGAGCCTTTATTTCCTAAGACCAGAAAAAGGCATCACCCATCACACCTCACCCAGCTTTGAGCATCCAGCACAAGGGAGTAAAATACTGGAGAAAGGAAACTGTCACAGAAGAGAGCTAAACAAACAAAAAAGCCCCAAAAACAACTCCAAGGAAGAATTTTGAAAGGAAACCTTTTCTCCAGCCAGGATCCAAGCACCCTCTCTGCAGCTGGCTTAATTTACATCATCTAATTCACATTCTAAATGCTTCAAAGTGTTATTACACTTTTTTCTTTGAAAACAAAAATGACAACAACTGAAACAAAACTCTGAATGAGAAAACCCAAAGACTGAAATAATTACTAATCAAAACAGAGGCCCGTACATGGGCTGGTGAAGTCACCGGCCAGCTTTACCCAGTAATTTCTCTTCATGTCGGCTCTGATGAGTTTTATATTTCTAACATTTCATCAATTTGAATCACTAAATTCAATTTGCATTCACAGATAAACAGAGAAGGAATAATAAATACTCTCGTCTGACCTTGAAGTGTGACACAGAAAATTGCCCTCGATGATTTCATTTCAGTCTGAACCGGAATGAATAATGCAGTTGGCCCCACCAGTTACCAATCTAATCACACTTGTGGGCTGGAGGAACTCATGGCTGTGCCTAAACATGATGAAGAAAGTCAAAATTTCTCACTCTTTTTTGTATTAGTCTGTTTTCTGCTGCTCCCTCACTATAGGGATTAAGCCCCTAGCTCTGTCCTTCCCCCAGCACTCAGCCCCAAATACACATCCCAAGGATTTCAGTTTGTGGCACAGCCAAAAGTGAAGGCATTGCAGAGTTTTCTCAACCCAATCCAGTATTATTTGCTTTATAAAGTGCACATAACAACTCTTTTCTCTCCCAGTAAGCTGTCAAGCCACTGGGACAACTCTCCAGCACAGCCACACCACGCAGACAACTGGGAACATGAACACCACGAGTGACAAAGAATATTTCCAATTTCTGATGTATATTCCAACCAACACTTATCAAGAGAGTGGGAAAGTCATCTGGGAATAGCATGAGAGCTGGGGAGCTCTAAAGAATAGAGAACTGATAAAGAGGAGTGAAAAAAAGGAAAAACTGTGTGAAGTGGTGAAAGAAATGAGTAGGAGAATGGTCGTGCTGAACCAACTTGTCAGCAAACAAATCTGCTGAAATTCTAGGCTCTTGACAGTTAGATAATGGCTTATCTTAATAAAATAAGAAGGGTCAAAGTGTTTGGATGAGAAAAACAAAACATTAAACCCTCCACTGCAATATAGCAAGTGAGTCCTCACAGACTGGTGACTCATTACAGCTTTGTGAAGGTTCTGCGGATCTGTTTCAAATTACCTTTTCCAATGAGACCTCATTTCCAGTGTGCATTACAGTACTCCACAGTGAAATGAGGATTGAAATGAGGGTTGTATATTACTGCTCAGTCACTTTTTTTTTTTAATATCTGAATCTAAGACTACCTGAACAAATTTACAGAAACACAATTGTCTAAAACATTTTTTGCAGAACAATTCAGTGATGGACCCCCACCATAACTCACTGAAATCCAAAGCTATGGCTCAGCATTCCAGCATCAGGCTTTTCTCAGTGAAAACCCCTCCAGGTTATGTGATGAAAACTTGTCTCAGTTTTCCTTAGGGACTCAGAAGAGAATTCGTAGTGTTGCTTGTTGACAACAAATAAACCCAAACAATTAAGTGCCACCCCCCAGCACTTACCCATGGGACACTGGCACAGATAAAAGCAAAGGAATGACTGCAAAGTCACTCAGCTATCTGTGACAAGCACTCTGCCAGACTGCTGCTCTTGGCTTTTCTTTCTCACAAGCACCAATTTAACTCCATCCCATCTCTGCCTCCCACCTGCTTTGACTCAGCTCATGTCAAAGCAGTCTACCAGGATCCAAGCCATATTAAGCACAGTGTTGTAACAGACCTGCTAATTCTTAAATCCACTATATGGATGCATTTTGAAGTCTGCAAATATCCTAAAAATTCCATGATCAAATAACCTGACCTGTAACCATGGATTTTCCCAGTGCCACCATCTCTTTGGGCACAAACAACATGTCATGGATCTTTTCTACCATGCTCTAATAACAAATCAGGATTCACTGCTAACTGCATCTGTCTTCTGCAGGATCTCTGCCTCATTTGCTGCAGGATTTGGAAGATTAATGAAGCACAGAAATTGCTTGAAGAGAATGGTCTCATATTAAGGCAACTGAAAGTCTCCCAAAAAAATCTGGTTCCACTTCTTGCCTCTGCCAGAGCTCCTGGTGATACCATGACCTTCTCAGAGCAGTCCTTGGTGCTTGGTCATTGGGCAGCCCTTGGTGCTGAGCTCCAGTGCTGGGCACTGTCACTGCTGCTGAAATCAGTAGCAGCATCTCAGGCCACATGAAGCCTTGGGTAAGTGTTTTGAAACAACGTGTTTTAAATATTCCATATTGGCATCTCCAAAAATAAGGCTGCACTTTCTTCTCAGTTTATATCTGGTATAACAAGACTAGCATAAGAAATAACTAATAAATTATTAAATTTCTCTGTAGAAAAGCATTAATAGCTGCTCATTAAGTCAACATAATCCACCATCTCTGCCAAGTGAAACAAGAATGCTGCACGCTACAGGAAACCAGACTAAGGAGGTGTCAGATGACTTGAATTTGGGATTTCCTACCCCCCGAGGGCTTCATCTTGCAACCCTGATCTTACCTTTCAAGTACCTAGTTTCTTCTGGGGAAAATAGTAGCTAAAAATATTTTTTAAAAGACAAAAAAACTCCCAAAACATAAAAGCAGAAACACGTATCTAAGAACAAGAACGAGGCAAAACACTAGAGTTAGCTGAAACTGCCCCAAAAACATCAACTGTGGGGTAAGCTTCATCACAGTTATATTATTTTACATTCTCATACACATCCATTTTGGGCATGTACACAAGCACAGGCAGCCCCACAAAGCAGAGAAGAGCTGGTCTCCAGCCATCTGGTGTCACATAATGAGACTAAAGAACCTGGGATCTTTCCAAGCTCGACTGTCACACCGGGAATGTCTGCCATTCCTCCTGCAGTGGCTCTGCAGCCCCTCTCTTTACAAACCCAAGGAATATGTGGAGCAGCTGTGTCTGGGCAGCTGAGCAGAAGCAAAAGGCTTCCTCAAACCCCATTTCAAAGCTGTAATATTTTCCCCACGGAAAGAGTATGCCCAAATCAGGCTCACAATGAAGTCCTGCTAACCCCATTTCTAAAACATCCTGTGGATGTTTGTTTTCCCTGTTTCACCTGGAAATCCAGAGCACTGTTTCAATCTTCCACTAGACTGTTGATATTGGGATTTACATGCAGGGCACAGAGACCTATCTTCCTCTAATTTTTATCCCCCAAATTAGGTCAAAGAACCCATAAACCAATACAAGGCAAGGGGAATAAAGCTGTCACCATGGAAGGAGAACTGCCAGAACAACTGCATTTATAGCCCTGTTGCATCAATTCTTCTGCATCGATATTTTTAAGTGTTTAATAAAGCAATACTACATTCAATGCAATCTTTTTGTCATGAATACTTATAGAGAAACCAGTTAGGTGGACTTGTAAACAGCCTTTATACAGCAGTTTCAGGTTTCAAAATCACTAGATGAGCAGACAAGTCAGATCCCTTATTTTGTGGAAGCTGTGACAAGGAAATTAATTTAAAGACATGGCAACCAAGTAATTTTGTTCCTGCATCACTCATAAGAGCTGTTCAATGTAATTCGGTGTCAGCCAGTTGGCACCACAAATCCTGCGTCAACCAGCTCCATGTTGGAGGGGCAGGATGAGAGTCCAGTGTGGATTCAACAGGTGTAGGGAGAAGTTTCTGCCCTCAGCACTGTGGCACCTCAATTCATCACTGTCTTGCACAGCAGAGCATGATATCATATGGTCTGGAATATCAGAATCATGGGATGGTTTGGGTTGGAAGGGACATTAAATATCAAGCATTCCAACCTCCCTGCCATCACCACTTTCCACTAGACCAGGCTGTCAGAACTCCATTCAGCCTGGCTTGAACATTTCCAGGGACAGAGTAACCATGCAGAGATACTTGGCAAGGCTGATTTATCCATCACTTTCAAAAACTGTCCTTACCATGGTGCTTCATTTAAAGTGAAGCACGACAAGACACCGCCACTAATGTGTTTATTTCTGCACACTCCTTTAGGAAGGAAAGAAGACAACCTTCAATGAGAGTTTAGGTGGGCCAGCAAAACAAATTGACAAGACAAAGTTGCCAAGACCAAAACTGAAACCCCAAGGCAGTAACTGGGAGACAGAGCTGGCTCTCTCTGGAGCTGCCCATCAGCACAATTAGAGCTGGTCCACGTCCCCCACGTTCAATAGAGGCACTTTGGCAGCCAATTGATGGGCTGTGTTCAGCACAGCCTTCGATTGCCACCTGTCTTCCCTCATCATCTCCCCTGCTGCCTCCATTGTACCTGATTAATGCAGCCCATCCTACCTGGTTATTTCCTTATCGATCCGCCGTCTCCTGCATAGGAAAGGCGTCAATGCAGTTAAGGGCAGGCACCTGCTTGGAGACTTCAGCCTTGGGCTGCTTTCTGAGACACAGTTTTGTTCCCACTGGATAATAAGAATCTCTGGTTAAAGGAGCTCTTAGGTATTGGCAATGTCATAAAATGTTCCTTGTGTCCTACTTCAGTGGAGCTGACAAACTCTCCACTCGCTGTCACCGGACTAATGAGAAAAGAAGCACTTCTAAAGAGCTCTGGGTACTTTTGCATTGCAAAGGGAAAAGGAGCAAGTAAGAGATTTCAATGATGTTCATTCCAAAGCCCCAGAAAGAGGAAAGAAAAAAGGGAATGTTTCTGCACAATCACTGTATCAAGCAAGCAGCTCGCTTATTAATCTCTCCTTCCTCCGCATTCACTGGCTCGGGGGCTCGAAAAGTTGACACTTGACTTGAAAAATGCCAACTCTAAGCAGTTTATTTCCTCTTGAACTTTAAGAGCTGACTGAGACAGAAATGACCTTTAAAAAGGCAGGGTTAGTTCTTGTATGAATTGATAGAAGGATTCTTTGCTTACACGGCACAGCAAGGTACTGAGCAAATCTCCTGTACAAACTCCCCTCTCCCACCAGAGGCAAGAACAACACCGTGTTCCATCAGCCACAGCATCCACAGAGCTGGGGGACATGGGACCTGGTGACCCAGCTTGTCTGCAACAAGAGGGGAAGAGCCTGATACAACCACAAATCAATGACCTTACACATGCCCAGGACAGAGACTACACCAATATTCACACCCTGGAGACACCCAATCTTCCTTCACAAGGAAGCAGAGAAGGCACAACCAAAATTAAGCAGAGCCATCAGCTTGTACCTAAATCCCACCACCAGCCCCAACCACAGAGCAGCCACAGAGTGGGACACACAGAACAAGACACCAGGACTGCTATTTTGGGACATCTCCCTGGTGGTTCTGACTTTGCTTACATCAATCTTTACTGAAGCTGCTGAAAAAGAAACCAATCACTACGTGGCTCGTTAATGGTCTTTGATGAAAAGCAGCTTGAAAATGCAAATCAATACCCGACAATAACCACTAATAATACTTGCTGCCACACCAGTAGCCAGAAATGTAACTGAGCAGAATATTCTTGTCTGAGGTCTACCACACAATTAATACCAACAGATGTCCAAAGAAAGGGAATTGAAGGATTCTATGGCAGCAGAGGACAACCTGGGAGTTTTGATAAAGGAAATTCACAAAGCAAATATCTGGGATGTTAATAGGGATGAGAATACACTAGGGACAAATCAGTTTCCTTTTGCCTGTGTACAAATAATGACACTTAGTGGGAAAGCATTTGAAGATATAAAGTGCCCTGCTGACAGGCAAGACACCTGCACATTAAACTAAGATGTCCAACTGATATTTCATTTATCCAGATAGTGTAAGAGCATTCACCTGTTTCTCACTCTGCAAGGAAGGCAGATGTAGCCATTTTGGTAACAGCAAAATATTAATGCAGAAGGTGAGCAAACTTTCCACTGCCAGGCAGAGAAACTCCTGAGAGGTAGGGTTGAAATTTTGCCTCCTCCATTTTTTTAAAATTTATTTTATTTCTAGCCTTGATCTTCAACTGCTAAGCCATGCTGACTGCAAGCAGTAAAGGACTGAAGGAGTTCAGAAATCTCCAGTGAAGTATGAAGTATCACTTTGCCATCAGCAGCAATGAAACGCTTCCAATCTACCATCAGCCCACTTAAGCAGAAGCAGACATCTCATAAAGAGAAGCCCATGGCTATTCTGTGCAGGATTCTCTTTTTCTCTGGAAGGGAAATACACATCAAACTCAGCAAGGCAGACAGAAGAAGTCAAGCCTTATATAGTCTAGGTTAACTTATTAATAATGAATCATTTTTGTCATTATTCCTAAGGTTTAGTATCAGGCTCTTTGGCCAGGGGAGAGGAGGGGGAGAGGGGTGTTTTGCTCTCCAGTACAACTGGAGGCATCACAGGGAACCACTCAGTGGGATATTGAGGGGCAACTCTCAGACAAGAGCTTGGCATCTCACTGCTGGCAGACTTAGAAAATTCCTGCACCTGAAATATATATACAGTTATATGTGCAGGGTATAAATACATATAGAGAGAGAGAGTCAGATAGACAAGAACACAGTATTATCAATGCATATTAAAGAAGAATATCTGTACTGTTTTAGCCTACGTAGCATTGCAAGAGTTGCAAGTATTAATTTTTAAAATATTTTAAATGCTGTCTGATCTCTCTGATGGGGCTTTTCCTGTGTGTGTAATCACAGGAGGTCTTGGAGAAACCTGTTTACTTCTGCAATCCATTAGAGAGACTCCCACTTCCAAAGTTACTGCACAATCACTTCTTTTAACAGTCAATTTAACAGTGTTTAGCCTCCAACTGTTGCTCTCACACACAGAATGCTGCTTTTGGGGCTCTGACTCCTGTGCATAAAAAGGCTTCTTAACATCTTTAGGGCAATATGAAAATACAGATTTATACTGTAGGTATATAACTGCTGCAGAACAGATTTGCTCAACTGTAACACACATCAAACAACATTAAAAAACAGTAAGGAACTGCCATCTGATTTACATGAGATGTACTTTGAGACTTGTAACTTTTGCCTGAAGGTTTTAATTAAAGCAATTCATGTCCCAGGGCACTTTTCTTGTAGTAAAGTGTCTTCCCCATTCAGCTGCTTCAAGGACTCTGCTCTCTGTGCTTTGGCACCATCTAATCACTCCCCTGGGAACAAACGGGAACACGAATGCAGATCAGAAAAACAGCTTTAAATGAAGCAGGAAAGATGAAGAACTAAATGTAAAAGAAGAAACAATTTTGTACCCTTTATTCAAGAGCCTGTTAGATCTCTGGAATGACAACAAAAGGGGAAGGAAGGCGTTGGTCTGAGTAAAATCTGAGATTCTGAGTTCTGTCACTGCTCGCTGAAAGGCTCCCGACTCGTGTGTTCCCAGATCTGACTTCCAGCAGTGATCATCTTCAGCCAGGGAATTTTTCTACCCTCTCTACTCTTTCGAAAGAAGAAAGCAGTGATCAAGAATCCATGTTTGGCAGCTCTTTCCTTTGTCATTTAATTCACTCTGAGAATTTACAAGTCACAGCCACTTTGGTTACTCCAGGTATTTCAGCACAAATGTACCCAGTGGCCCAGAAGAAAGGGTGGAATTTTTACCCAGATTTCATGCAACAGTACAGAAAACAAAGTTTACTGATGGATGAAGAAATGTCAACAGGCAAGACACAACAAACTGTCTTACTAGTAGATTGAGTAAATCAGCTTTTAGAAGACTTAAGGCAAAGCTAAGCAAGCTTTTTGCTGAAAATGAGGAATCCATTGTTACCATAAGGACTTTGACTCAAATGCTGTAATAACACACCATTGGACTATTAGTCTAGGTGGATCCATTAACAGAAAGCAGGGCAAAAAACAATTTAAAATTGCTGAAATTCTTGTCAGTTTTGCACAAATGACTTAAGCAAACCCTCTCACCAAATTCATCAACACAGTGAGGGGAAAAAAGAAGTTTTTTTCTAAACAGTTTGAAATGGAATTCAAGCAGAAAACTGATAATTGTATTGCAAATTCACAAGAAGCTTGTAAGAATACAGAGAATATCTCATTCCATCAAAGGCAACAATGAATGCCAGCAGAGTTCCTTGTGGGTTGGCTGTGATTTGGGGATGCTTTGCACAGAGCAGCTGCAGCAGCTACAGGTGATGTTCCAAACCAAAGAATATTTGCAGGGGCTCCTTTGTGTGCAGGTGTCAGCCAGGAACAGCCAGCAGGTGCTGCCCAGGCTTTCCAAATTGCTACAGATACATGAAGTTATATATAAAAGATAACTAGCATAGCAACTCTATATGGCCTTCATTCTTTAATATTTTAATCAATGAAAAAACAATAAAATAGAAATAATAATTAAAAACACCCAAGCAAGTAAGCAAGACAAGGAAAACCAACAGAAGAGTATAGTTAAGACACACACAAAATCATCAGGATTTTACAGGAGTTATTTTGTGCACGTACACTGGCTGAACTGACAGACTGCTAACCTGGGAGAGGTTTTTCTTTGATGTTGTGACTGTTCAAAGTTATTCTCAAATTGAATAAAAACAGTAAACAGAAAACCCTGAAATCTGTTAAAGTATCCAGATACTCCATACTGTAGAGGATCGTGCTTTAATGGCATGCATGCCCAAATGAGTAAATATTTTCTGGTCTTTAGCTAATTTTATGACATTCCTAGTATCTCAAAATGAGTATATATTGACAAGTTCTACTTGGAACTGCTTAAATCAATCAAACAAACAGTCAATCAATTCTAGTTGAATTCATTAATCTATACAGAAATAATTGATTCCATAGCTCCAGCTATTAGATACTGATAGCATTTACACATTTAACAACGTGAGAATGATTTGAAAATCCATAAGCCTCTAATTACTTATGACAAACTTCAAACAGGAATATTTTGAAACCTTAATCTATCTGATTTCATCAGGATTCTTCTGATCCTTCTCTAGCTCTAGACAACAATAACCAATTCATTCCAAGGCTGTTCATGCTCTCATTTTCAGGACCTTGGTGTTCCAATATTTGTGTTTCTATTAAGGCAGGGCAGTCTAGGGAAATGACTATTTTAATAGTTTTATAAAAAATGTACAGAGACATTTCTATCGATTAAAGCATCCTTTTAAAAAGAATTAATGTTTGTATTTTACCAGTGGTGTTTACAGAATAAAACCAGCTTCATGAGTTCATCTTTCTTTTTTTTAATTGGATTTGTGAAATAGTTCATCCATTTGTGGTGCAGTACACGGGATAAAAGCATTGGAATTAAAGAGAATGAAGGCACAATCCAACATTTACATTGCACTGAACTTCCAAACCACCACTGTTAACTACAGCACAGAGAACCCTTACAAAGATTATGTGGCCAAGTGGATAACTCTAAACCAGAGGAGAAACTTAGATTTGGTTTCTACCACCATCGCCCACAGAACAAAGGCTGAGCAAAAAGGCACTGTCGGTCAGCTCCTCAGAGTGGGTTTTTTTAAAGTTGAATTAAAGTATTAAACTGAAAGAAAAGATTTCACCTGAAACTAAAACATCCTTTCCTGAGTTAACCACGTGACAACCACAATTCCAGTAAAACTGTCAGAGACAAACAGTAACAACCTTGACTGAAAGCACAAAGTAATGCCCAACTTTTAGATACAATGCAAGAATAAAGTCCTGGGACATATCAGTAATTCAGGAAACATTTGTACAATACCAAATGTCTGGAATTTTCTTTTGATTATCAGACATCTCACCCCTCTGAGCCTGCTTCAGCCCACGGACCAATACTGGCTTATTTTGGTACCCAGTGTTTATTTACTCCAAAGCTCTAACAGAAAATACAACTGCTTTAACCTAAGGCACATAAGAGAAACAACTTCAGTTCTGCCCACAACCAAGGACTAAATTTAACCAGGTCCTCAGCATTTATTTTAAATGTGGGGCTCAAGCCCAGGTTGCAGCCTGCATGGCCTAGATTGGCACATTCCCAGATTTTAATTTTCATATTGGTGTGGCTTCTTTAAAATTCTTTTAAATTCCCTAAGAAAACTGCTGGCAATTCGGTTTCAACAAGCCAATATAAGCTTCCTAAGAGGTCTTACACCAGGTTGTTAAGTAGAAAATCCTACATTTAGCACTTGGCTGGTGCAGAGCAGGGCAGCAACACGAGCAGAGGCACTGGGTTTGCTTCATGAAAAATACCAGCAGGCAGAGCACAAATATTTGAATATTCAAACCACTTCCAGTACTTATTCCATTTTTTCTTCAAGCTCCTATAGAAACATCATAAGCAATTGTCTTAAACAACATCAAATTTATTTATGTAAAGCTAATTGCAGTGCCTGTCTCCACTGACATCCCAAGATAAATCTTGCAGCCAGGAGAGTGCCCTGAAGAGAGAAAAACTAATCCATGCAGATGCCTGAAAAATCTTTGCTTGCCTTCATGAGATTCCCTGCTGAATCCTGAAAACCTAGATCAGTTTGACATCAACTAATTGTGGCTATTCTCAGCATCTTTCCAAGTGAGGGCCAGACAGAAATCCTGGGCAGCACAAGTTACCAGCACTGTGTGCAGTGGAGTTCTGCCTCCAAAAGGTAAAATCTGGATTGCTGAGAAGATTACAGGTGTCAGCCTTACAGTTTCATTAGCAGAAATTAGTGTGTTTTTGCACAAGATTCAGTGTGCATTGATTTTTTAAAAAACCATCAGGAATATTGAGTGTCATCAAATACGAGGTTCTGCCGGCAGCCTTGCATTTTAAAAATCAATCTGGAAACCCAATGCCTCCAAAAACAGGGCAAAACCACCTAATACCACATTTAACAGCATAGCAGTAGATCTAAATGCAAGTGCAAGGAAAACGAGACTGCAAATAAATATGAGACTATAATAGCTGTAAATGTCTTGCCTTTAGGAACATCTAATTTACTGTTTTAAAGGTAGGCTCTCAGTCTCCTGTTTGCTCTCCTCTGGGTCCCATCAACTGTGACTGCATTAATACAAAGCTTGGTCTGCTCTTAAGGAACAGCTGAGCAGATGAGTTTCTATTCTAATCTTCAGGCAAAGGTTGTATCTCAAGCAGGCTTTTTACACTCTTTTATATTTTGTGCACCCGAGACGTGCTGGGGTGGGCTGCCTTTCCTCAGAACAATTCAGAGGAAGATTCAGCCCAAACTGGTTTGCTGGAGACACTGACATTTCTCATCCAGCCACGTCTCTTCCTAAAGTATTTTAAAATCCATTAAATTCAGAGTTCATATGCTTGGGAGGGTCCCCTGACACACACGTGGTCGGTGCAGTTTTCACTGCCTGCAGACACGGCTCAAAAACAAGAGTGAAAATTTCCTATTCACTCCATGTGTTTGCTGTGGATAGTAGTGCTAATTAACCAGAGAGATGTAAATTAATTTCATAATGGATAATTTCAGTGGAAACTTCCAGCTGTCCTGAAACTGGTTTGTGCCTGGAATTGAGACTAGAACCTGGCATTTTCCACCCTCCATTCTGAATATTCCCCAGATGTATTGGTTCCCCAACCCCTGTGCAGTGGAGGGTTTGACTGGAGACAAAAATTATAACAAAAATTGTAGTAGCTGTCCTGTCAGCTGACCTGTCCAACTTGGAAACACATCCATAACCAGAAGGCTGTTGGCTGAGTGGCTTAAACATTGAATGTTAGTTTAATTATACATTTTACTCTCTAATCTGAAGTTTGCATGTATATACATATGCACATAAAGTCATATTTCAAAGTATTACATTTATGCCTGACAGTACAGCTTCGGAAAGAGGAAATTGAAGTTTTCAATCAACTGTAAGCTTGCAGAAACACTCAGTTAAACAAAACCACTCCACACACGGAGCCCCACTGACAGCATTCAGGCTCACCCATTTGTGTGCAAACACCAAAGACAACATTATTAGTGTTTACACACAAAGAAATAATCTTTGCTTTGCTTCCATCCAAGGCACATTAAGCCTGAAAAGCAAAGGCAGGCACCACAGTGTGCTGACTAGAGAAGACATTTCCAAAACAGCCTCTGAATCACAGCAATTAAGGGAATTAGACTGTGATGACCTTTCAGATCCAATCCAGGACATTGTTTGGATGTGGGAAAAATTAGTGTGAAAGGGGGAATGTACTTTGTGTTCCATCTACAGCCCCCCAGCCCTCTCCTGGCCTGGCTGGTGGTTGGGCTGTTCCCATCATTTTGGGTTCTCTCTGGCTGGGCTCTGTGGCAGTTTCTCCCTGCCAATGCCTGTCCTGGACAGGTAACCCACCAGGATTCAGATCAGGTGCTTTGAAGGACAATTCTTAGAGATCCCTTTCAAAGCTCTGTGGCTCCTGACCAAGGGCTTCACCTGAGCTGGCAAGAACAGAGCTAATCCCCTGTATTCCTGTAGCAATCCAGGAAACTGAAAAGGGAGCTTTTGGGGAAAAAAGGTGTGAAGTGCTGCTCTCCCCATGAGCAAGCTGCTCTCTGCTGTCAGCAACCACAACCACAACACGCAGTTTGTAGGGCACAAAACCCTGCATGCAAGGGCAAGGACAGTAAAACCAACGTCCATGACCCCCAGTTAGTTCAATCCTAATGCTTTATTCGCAGAACTTGATACTTTTGCCCCTTTTTTCTTCATTTTTCCCCTCAAATTGCTTTTTCTTTACATGAAAAGATTGTTAAGTGATTGAAACGGAAGGTAAAAACCTCCAAATTTTTAAGTTCTTGCCATGTCATAGTTACCCTGTGAGAAACAGTCCAGATCTGATACTCTTACTATCCAAATGAACATAGAACTAGGTTTGAATTAAAACTTTATAATACACAGATTCAGGAATTCTCTTCTTTACACTTCCCATGGTCAGACAGTGCAATGTATCCCCCACCCAAAAATGGGACAAAAAGCCATTCTACACCAAAATGCTAAGAGCCCTTCCTATTCACAAATTCCTCATCTCATTTTTCAAGGAGAATCTCTTGCAGAAACATTACAAAACCATCTTCTTCCCCTTTCATCTTGGTGAAACAGCACATTATTTCCATGCAGAGAGCTGAGGTGGAAGGGCATTAAAATCCAAACAGAGTAATTCTGGTGACTGAGCAACCAGGAGTCATTTCTAACTAAACCCAGCTGCAAATCTCTTGCTTCAGACCATGACACCTTGGAAGCTCCACGGACTGAACAAAGGCTGAAGAATTTCATCCTCTACCCAAACATAAGTAATAAAGTACATAATCCCATTGCAAGGAAAATGAGGCTGAAATGGCAGACTTTGATACAGAGAGAACAGAAATGCTGGGCCCAGCTAAATTACCTCTCTGGTTTTTATATTATGTATGACAGCAGCAAGCAATGCTCATTCAGATGGGAAAAGGATCTTTGATACTCTATTTCCAGTAATACATTTTTGACACACAGACAGTAATTATAAAAGTAAGTTGATGCATAGGGACAATTAAGAAATTTAAGCCTCCAGCATCCATTACATAATTTCATTCTGCACAATGAAAACCCAGTACCAAAATTCCCAATATTGCAAAATACGGTGAATTCTTCTATAGTGTTTTGAAGGCAGACAAACAGACATTTCCCTGCAGTCTGAATGAGCTGAACATTTCCACAGTGGCTGTTACCATACTGAATCCAGGAGATCACGTTCTTCTGATGTAAGTGTGCTAAGGAATGAATCTCCCTGCAATACTAAATGGGCTCTGGTCATCCTGAAGCACAGGCAAAACCTTGTGCATGTTTCCCTAAAAAGTACTACAAATATATCCACAATTTCCTATTCAAATGTCCCAAATTCCAGCAGAGGTGACTTGCTTTAAAAAACATAATTCTTAAAATGCAGCCCATGAGAAGACACTTAGGAACACACTGAGCTGTGGGCTGCC
Organism: Eopsaltria australis; assembly: GCA_034509425.1. NCBI lineage: Eukaryota > Metazoa > Chordata > Aves > Passeriformes > Petroicidae > Eopsaltria > Eopsaltria australis. The sequence goes on along the minus strand of JAVTVJ010000220.1, from coordinate 2,411,062 downwards.
AGAGTCAAGCCTCAGCCAATTACCTGTTGAAGGTTCAGGAGATAAGCAACTAACACCAAAGTTACACTGTGGAAACAAAGAAATTTATTCTTTAAAAATAAAGTAACAAAAAAACCACTTCAAAAGGAAAATTACTCTGGAAAACTAAAGTGCTGAACAACAGTGTTAGCAGCTTAGTCCATCTTAGGAAGACCTATCACTTATTTTGATCAAACAATATCATGGATCACGGATCATGGAATGGTTTGGGTTGGAAGGGACCTTAAAGTTCATCCAGTCCCACCCCCTGCCATGGGCAGGGACACCTTCCACCATCCCAGATTGCTCCAAGCCTGGCCTTGGACACTTCCAGGGATCCAGGGGCAGCCACAGCTTCTCTGGACAACCTGTGCCAAGGCCTCCCCAGCCTCATAGGGAAGAATTTCTTCCCGATATCCCATCTAAACCTGCCATCCTTCAGTTTAAAGCCATCCTCCCTTGTCCTGTCACTGCATGTCCTTGTCCAAAGGATGGAACAGACTTTCACCACAGTCACCATGGGACAGAGGTCTCTGCCAAGTGGTCACCTGTAATCTCAAGAAATCAAAACAGGATATAAAATCTCCCAGGAAACTGGGTGTGCACAGTTAGAAACACGGATATCTATAGCCTGAAGACAGACTTAAGACTTAAAAACAATACATTTTCCACTTTCTGTAGTACTTTGAAAATATTTATTAGTGGTTGTCCAGTTGTTAAAAGTAAATTCCATCAAAAATTGATAAAACAACTCTTTTGTGCTTAGCCATTGAAATATTTTGCATTTGATGATACAGTTATAAATTAATTGCAGCAGGAACAGATCTAAGAAGAAAAATTAACAGGTTAGGGCTCTTATCTGGGATTCAGCAGATCTAAGTTCAAAGCCACACTGAGCCTCAGGCTTTCAGCTTAACCTCAAGCAATTCATTTAACCTCCCCTGTACCTCTATTACTCATCTGTACAATGTATTCAATAAGAACATCACAATGCTTCTTATGTGCACTGTTTATGTGATAAACATGCAGAAAAATCTGGCACTAGGATCTATGTGGGTACCCACAGACATGCACAAGACTGAAAACCCAAACATTTCTCAACAGAACCTTCAGGCACAAACAGTATTTCCTCTCAAAAAGTGAGTAAAAAGAACCGCATCTCCCAAAAGCCCAAGAATTGTCATAAAAGAACTGTCAGAAACAAGACAGAGCAAACTTTTCTCTCAGTATCAGTAGCCTCAGTGCAAGAGAACAATAAATGAGAGATATAGGTCTGCAGAAAAGCCAGCTCAGAGGGAAAAATCACCTTAATTTCAGACAACAAAAGAGAAATGAGAGAAGACAAAACCAATTGGTTTTGCTCCCATGTTATGGATGGGGAAATCAGTTATTCCCTGCCTTTACAGCTTGAGCAATGCTGGAGACAACACACAGTGCCTGTGGTTTCCAAAGGGAAGCTGAGGTGGCAATCAGGTGGTGCTGGGCAGTGACAGCAGAGCAAATCTCTTCAGGAGAAGCTTTTTGTATTTTCCACCCATCCTGATGCATCAACTTCTTTGCAAAGGGAAATCTGGGCACAGTCCTGGCAGAGGAGCCCAGCACACAGAGCACATAGATGGGGGGGGATTTGAATCATGATGAGAAAGCCAAAAATAACAATCAGCAGTTTTCTGATAACCTTAGCACTTCCAGTAACCTGTGGTCAAGGTTGGCAGGTAATAACACACAGTGTATTTTATCAGATAAACCAGATTAACCTTATGGGGCTGAGCCATGTATTAGATTTCCCAATAAATGGCTGTGATTTACCAATCTAGCAGGGATGAGGAGGGAATGCAGAGCAGAGAACTGCACTTTTGCTTCCTTACAGCCCCACCACAAAGCAACTTCTGTGCAGAGCTAAGGAGGAAAGGCAGCCAAGAACTGATCAAACAAAGCCATGGAGGATGCTCAGACACGCCACTGGAAATAAACCACTTCACTTAACTGAGCTGCATTTCTCAAAGAGAGAAATGTGAAGAAATACAAAGGCACTTCAAAAGAAGAAACTCCTAACAGACTCCATGGGCAGCAGCACAAGCAAGCTGCCTGAGAAAGCAGATTCAGCTACTGAAGCAAATGGAATTCACATTTAGTAGTGGAAATCTACTGGATACCCGAGGGTGATGAACATTAAACAGTGTGAAATTTTATTGCATTTTCCTGCTCCCCTCCTGGGATTTTTATGACGATAACCATTTTTTGCATATAAACAGTGTGAGCTCCAAAAGCTCCATTTTAATCGAAGATGTTCCATTAAAATTTAACATGCGCCAAAGGTTTGTTTGAGTGCTGAGGCTGCCTTGTGAAGAATGTCATGTTTAAACAGTTGGTGAATTAAACCCACGTTATGTTGTGCATGGTAAGGTGACTTACCCAGCAGGTCCTCAAGCACAGGGAGTTTGCTCTGTTGATAATTTGCACCGTATTTGAATATTCCTGGTGTACAGAAACTGAACTGTCTTGTCATGCAGAAGATGGATTTCCTGAACACCCACCTACATTGTTAACATTTGTACATCAGCACACTTTGCACTGAGTATACAAATATTCCATTTTATATAGACTGCTGCTGTTCCTCAAAAAAAAACCTATTCTCAGCAGTCACTCTGGGTCAGAGCAAATCTAATCCAGCCCAGCACTCTGCCTTCAACAGCAGCCAAGGCAGATGTCTTTGGAAAATACAAGAGCAGGACAAAGGCATATCAAAACTTTTGCAGGGCATTCTCCGTGTTTCCAGCAATTTCTGTCTCAGGCTTTTTGAATCAAATGTGGCACCTTTGTAATAATAAACTAAAATGGATTTTTCTTCCTTTGTTGCTCTCGCTCCCTTTTTGAACTTTGATACCATCCTACTGCATGGTATCCCAAAATTTAATCCTACTTATCATGATGTGCTGTTTTACACCTGCAGATTTTATTTGCTGTTCTCTGCTTCCTGTAGCACAGACAGACCCTCAATTTTATAAAAAACTGTGTTTTCCTGAACACAAAAAGACAGTAATAAGAAAACATGCAAAGAAGTCGAGGTGATAAAGATGCACATCCACACAGTGAAGAGACAGGCAATTCTTCACTAAGCAGATATCTTACCTGGCTGCAGGAACTACAGCAGAGAAATGAACAAAAATTCACAATAAATTAAATTATTTTAACACATTTTTTTACGGGTAGCACACGGATAACAAATCTCTAAAGAAAATCCCCAACCAGATTACAACTAGGTTTTTATAGCCCCAAGTATCTGAGAAGTTTTATGAGACAGAGGAGAGAGTCAGCAGCTGCACAGAACACCTTTCATTTAAAAGACAGGATTATAAATGAATATAAACACAATGGAAGGAAGAAGGAAAATAAATACTGTCTTGTTGTCCTTAGTCATGCTTACAGCTTAAAAGGCAGGTTGGGGGCTGCAGCTAAAATGCATCCAAAAACTAACCAGCACTTGGATTTTAAGCAAGGAAGACAAATAGCAAACAGAAGGGACTGCATGAATAAAATGTCTGTGTGTAAAAAGATAAAAACAGAAGGGAAGAAGCAGCTCAGCACTATGAGCAGGACAGACTTTAGGGCAAATTAAAAGGTGGTAATAAAAGGGGACTAGACACCAGTGAAATGTATGCAAAAAATGAACCACAGTTGGTACTGAAATTTAAGCACCAGTCAAGAAATGCTGCAGCCAAGATGCTACAAAAGTCACTCTGGATAATAAAGTCACTCTGAACTCACAAGATTTAGAGGGATGTGCTCTCAGGGTGACCACAAAGAGATGGCAAAGCTTACCTGGTACTCCCTGCTTCCTAAAAACATTGCCCCAGAGTAAGGGAGTACTGAAAAAAGGGAAACAGTTTCCTCTGCAATGTTACGAAAGAAAACTTGGGAATATACATCAGGGAATGACCTTCCATCAACAGAATGTGCTGACACCCTACATTGAAACCCCAGCACAAAGCTTTGTGCACTGAGAACTACCAGGAACTGTGAGAGAAGCAGCACAGAAAACCCTCACCCCAAACTGAATGCACACCCTCTCACTCACTTAGATAACAATCCAAGTAAAAAACACAAAGGAAGATTTCAGCCCCACTTATTCAAAAGAGTAAGTCCCTTTCTTATCCCTTTCTTTTCAAAAGGAAGTGTCTTCTCCTGCCTTCCATCTCTGAATCCAGGAAAGAAAAAACACAAATCATTTCTGTCTGCTCTAAGAAAACTCTGAGGAAGTGATCGGAAGCAGACGGAACCAGAAAGTTTCTGTACCAAAACACAGTTTCCTCTACCTCAAGATTTCTCCCACTGCCTCCTTTTTGTTTTGTTTTTTTGGAACATCTATTGATTTTCCTCCTCCTCCTTCAGGGAATATTCACAGATGTGCAAAGCCACCTCTAACAGCAACATTAGCTGAAGCAAAAAATGAAATTTACACTTGACTGCCTCCTTCAACAATGTGCAATCACCATTTAATAGGAAAATGGAGCAGAGTGCAAACAGGAAAAGGAAAGGCCTGATTAAAACCCACCCATCTCCGAGCTGAGGATCCCCCCACTGCGGAAACAAGGCACAGGCTGAGCTGGAGGAGCAGGAGCTCTGCACGGATCCAAGCCCTCCCAGCACTGACAAACCCAGACAGAACTGGAGGAGAAGGGCCAAGGGAGGTATTTTCATTCATGAGCGGGGTGGTGGCTTCCACAATACATCAACTTGCCTTCCAGTTTGCTAAGAACACAAAGCAAGTCATGAATCCTTTTCAATTGCTGACGAAAGCCAAACCCACCAGGGAAAGCCAAGAAATGAGCTCTGAGCAGTGTCCAGCAGTGACAGGACCCATCCTTTCTACTCAAAGACAACAGAATTTGGGCAAGGCTCCACTGCCCAAAGAGTGACACAGCTCATCCAGGAGGAGCTGGCTGTTTCAGTGGTGTGACTTCAGTGACATCTCACTGCCCACGCACCCTCCAAGCCAGGCTATCTCAGAGTATTCAACTCACAGCACTGACACAAAAATCTACCTTCACACTCAGACCATACCTGACAGGTTGATCTCTTTTGTTGTTGTTGTTGTTGTTGTGTTTTCACTTTTATCATTTATATTACAGATCTCTTATTAATGGATTCTCATTTACACATGTCAGAAAGGGAAAGAAATCACCTCATTACCTGCTTTCCCCATCAGTTATGGAACAGGGCTAACAATTTGCTTTCCACTCCTTCCTCTTCTTTCTTTTTATATACATGATTTACCATCCCCTGTCAGCTGCAAGCTGGAAGAATCATTTTCTAATTATCAAGATTTCTCACACACCAACTTTGAATTATTTGGCTTTTTTTCCCCCTCTTAAATTAGACAAATATTCCTTTGAAACAATGTTTCTTTTTCAATTGGCTCTGAGAAAAGTCTGAATTTCTGCTTAACTTTTAATTGATATTCACAATACATTATTAATGACAAAACCAAACGAATATGATTAGAGCAAACAAGTAAACAACCACATTTTTGTTATGTTCTGGCAATGTGAATAAAACTACAAGAAAAAGAGTTTAATTTTCTTAAACTAGGCAGAAACTTTTCCTTTTTATTTTGCCAAGTACAGTTTTATTTGTAAGACGAGGGAACTTTAAAAACTGCATTTTGTTGTTAGCTTGCTGTCTCAGAATGTTAAATTATACATTTACGAGCAGGTTGGTGCTGTGATGCTACACAACCAGAACACAGCAGGATAACACCACTGGGGGATGAATGTCTCCCACAACCCTCTACTGCTCCAACCAGAGTAAAAGTTAACACCAAATATTCCAGTCACTGTGGAATATCATTTGCCCTGCTGCAGTTATTTAGCACTTTTGGAACATCGGATTTTCATAAATCTGCACATCCACGTGGTTTTGCACCTCACCTCCCTCCTGGAGTTACTCTGCCAAGTTGAAGGCAACTAACCCTCCCCAGACTGAACAAATTGAGACATTTCATGGGTAAAACCAGCTGTAATCACACATTCTAGCAGAGCTCATACCTACAACAGGCTCATCAAGCAGCTGTCTGGATGTAAATTATTAGTAAAAGAAATCTGCTACCCAAATGGGCTTCTGGTGCCTCAGACTGTGAGAAATTCCACTGCACCCAGGAGAAAAAATGCCAAGAGGCACAGGGCACTCCTGACTTCAGTTTCACTCCTGTTTGCCCTCACAAACTGACAGCACCTCCCTCATGCACATTGTGAGGGTGCAGCAGCAGCTGCAGCAGGACCCATCTAAACTGAAATTGCAGATCCCTTCCAGATCCCTGCACTGATACCACACACAAGATTAAGAAACCACTACAGACAATCTTCAGAGCAAAACCTTCCAAGAGAAGTATCACAGGGAAAGGAGCACGCTGCTTACATCTAGAAAACTAAAAGATAAAGATAGGAATTTATCTAATCAGCTGCCTGGGGCAAAACATCCACGCTCAGATAAGTGATGATCAGAGTTTCACTGCCCAGCTGCATGACAGGCAGTATCTGCTATTACAGGCACTGAGGCCTATTACAGGAAAGCTGTATTGAACACATATGGATCATCCCCCATTGGAAGTGAATGGGGAAGGAATGCCAGGAAGAATAACAGTGTCTGAGCACTCCAGAGCTCAGGGATTTAACCCAGCCCAGCAGTGCCAGGTTCCAGCTCTGTGTGTGAATTCTATGTCTGACGTACAAGAGCAACAAGCAAATCCTGGAAAGATTCTACATGCCAAAAAACACCATTCATTTTCCTCATCTGATAAAAAAAATCAGAGCAAGGTTTATGTCAAAGCACTGCTGGGAGAAGTGAGCACAGAGTAAGAAGAGGAGTAACACAAGGCTGGGGAGAATGCCCCAGGTGTGAGCAGCCAAACAAACACAGACACAAAGTCAAGCTGTAGTCCTTACTGAGAGATGTTATTCCAGAGGACAGGTCAATCCAAACGGTTACAGTGGCACTCAGAATCATTTCAGCCATAATTTATCCCTTGAAAAAGCTTTCTATTTAAATAACTAAATGCATGTCAGGAATAAAGCTCCAGTTGTGTATTTTATAATCAGTTCTGTTAAGCCAAGTGTTTCAGGATGTCATACCTGGGTAAGTTCTCAACTTTAAAATGTCATTACTTTATTCTTATACATCTAATTCCAGTATTCCCAAAACATTTACCATAAAAGACAAATTCCAGATATCAGAAACCAGATGAATCCAAATCTGGATGGCTACTTCTGAGCAGCAAAACCTCACAGGAACTGGCAGCATCTTTTTGGTTTTAGGATTGGGTTGTTTGGGGGTTTCTTGGTTGGTTGCTCATGGATTTGTTCTTTGGTTGGTTGGATTTTGTTTTGCTTTTCAATAAGATGTGGATGCTGGAAAGTCCCAGCTTCTGGAGCATTACAGAGAATCAGCATCCCAGAACTGGGACTCCTCCCTCATCCCACTCACAGGCACTGGCAGCAGCCACGGGCTGCAACACTTTGATGCTTTTCTACCCACACGGTAAAAGATTTAACCTAATCCGTGAGAAATGAAGTCAAACCGCCAGCATCTTGTGAGTGAAAAGATTAATCCTGCTTTGAATCCAATCCAGCACAATGACACACGGGCCAGCAAATTCTGCAGCAGAGCATGGAGTGTTGAGTAACAGAGATGATTTCTCCCTCTACAACATATTCCACTTGGGTTCTCACACCTACAGCATCACCACGGCTCCAAGTGTATCCCACTGCAGGACATATGGCACACAGCTCCTGGGTGTCCTCCCTTCTTCCCATCCCCAAAGCAGCAACCAGTTTTAATTCATCACCTATTTCTTCAACTATTAGAAACAGGATGGGTGAAGTTATTTTAACTATGGAGAGTAATATCGAAATAAATGCTCAGCTGAGAAAGGGGGAGTTGGGTTTTACATCCAGAGAGAAATTTAACAACCCAAAAATTTAAGAAAATTCTGTTCTACATGGAGAGCTGAGATGTCATTACAAGAAGTCTTTTCAATATCCCAGACACTGATAATTAGAGCAGTGAAGAAAAACCATGGAGACCTTGAATTCTCTGGGAGGCAAGTACATTTATTAGTAGATTTAATCTCTGTGCCACAGAGTCTGAAACTGCAGAGGTTTGTAATCCCAGGGCAGACTCACACTCCAGTACCTTGCTGTGTATTCCAGGCAAGGAATTACAGAGGTGCATGTGAATGAGGGCAGCTGGTCACAACACAGAGGAGGACAAAACTACCTAAGATGAAACAGGACTTTGGCTGAAGAAACAGAGCAGGAAAATTGCTGTAGGTGTAAAGCAGCCCTCACATTCACAGAGGCTGCACTGCAGCTCCTGACTCTTCCCAAACACTTTGGTCTGCAAGCCAGCAGTATCTCCAGCAATATTAATAATTCATTTTAACACTAGCTGTTAACCCAGGAGTTGCTTTGAGGCAAATATGGAGACAGGCTGAAGACAAATGGTGCTACCATAAGGCAACAGATACAGCAAAAGAAAAACACACTTAATGAAGATAACCCATTCTCTGGGGGGCTCAATCCACTACTGAAAGACAGTATTTTGATTAATTCAAGCAGTTATTTTTCTGCATATAGCTGTTCTGATTGAGTGGCCAGTTTATCAAAAGGTGACAGGACAGGATAATAGTTTAACATTTCAAAAATTCTATTTAAAAAACTATGAACACTCTCAAAAAGACAAGAATTATACTTGTTTAAACAACTGGACTCCCTGCTACAAAAAGGACTCAAGAGTTTAATACATTTTATAATATAGGACAAATAAAAAAGCCCCAAGGGCTTCCACCTATGAGTAATACAAGAACAAATTAAATTGTACAGGAAAAATAGAAAGGAATTTTCTCCTTTCTTTTCTAGTAGGTCTCTGAACCTTCCCTTTACAGAATTACCCTGGGTGACTGACATTGTGGTAAGTCCTCAGCCACGCAGAGAAAAAATTTCTACTTGTGTGACAGATAAAATCAATCAGACACTGGCTGGACACTGGCAAACTGCAGAGACCAGGCAGTGGCTTTTCATCCTGAGCTTCAGCACACACCAAGGACCCCTGTGTAGTGTTTTAGAGGAGCTTCTCCAGTGTCCTAGTTAGGATTTAAATTGACTTGAAGTGCTCTGACTTGAAGTGTCTCTGATCCAGAGCCTGGCTAAGGAGCTGCCTGCCCTCCACACACCTCTGGCACAGGAGTTCTTCTCATCTAATAGAAACTCAAGAATCAATCCCAGGTATTGACATGGCATTTCATAAAAAATCTGATCTGAACCTAAAAGGATGGTTTGATTGTACTCCTAAAGCCAGACTGATCTGCACTAAGATCCATCTCAAACAGAATCCTTTGCCTTGAGATGTTCTAGTAGCTAAACTACTGAGTTTTCTAGGAAATGGAATTATGGCGTCACAACCATGAAAAATTTGGATTACACATCTTTTGTCATTTAGGGTTCTTTTTAATGCAACTGATTAAAAGATATTTATTTCTAGACATTGTTGTATTTCTTCACTTATAGGTACAGCTTACCAACCTAGAAACTACAAGCAAGAGGCACCTACACCTTTTCTCCTGTCCCTGATCTACAGCTGTGGTGCTACATTTTGTCCTGCATGAAATACTCAGCAACCATCCACCCTCCTGCCAACACACTGCTTTGGATAGCCATGCCAAAAACTTAATTTTAAAAATGATGGCATTAGATGGTAGAGTCAATCTTCATAAGGGGAAAACAGCCACTTGTTTTGGTTTGTGTTTTACAGTTTGTTGGTGTGGTTATTTTTTTAATCACACTATATTATATATCAAAATAACACACTGTTTATTTGATATGTAAATACCCTTACATGCATACACACATGCATATTTACATCACAAATCCCACTTCTTGATCTCACAAGCCTGGGGGATCTGCAGTAAAAGTGACATTTATACACTGTGGAACTCCACGGCACGCATGGAATGAGCGTGCAGGAGAACTCTGCGCTGACAAAGACATCAAACACTTCCAAAGTTTTCCTTCAATCTGACATGAGCAAAGACAATAAAACCAAGACTACCAAACTCAGACCCTATGGCAGCTTCCTTAACCTTATCCCCAAACGGAACGTGTTTGGAGATTTTTTTTTTTTTGTTTTGTTTTTATTCTGCGCCTGGAAATTTTAATAGAAATGTTATTGTACATTTGAAAACAGCACAAACTTGAGGGATTATATCAAATCAATTCCGCTGGGATTTGTGTCCGCTCTAATCCCCTATTCAGCCTCAATCTCATTAACATACCAGGCTTAATTGGCATTTCATCCCTGCATTGTGTCTCCAAAATGAACAAGGTGTAATTATGTTAAAAAGAGCACTTCAACGGTTTTAGTTCAATTCATGTCATTCATCCGCGTCAGAATGAACGCAGATGTTCCATTGCGGGATACAGCAAGAGATGAGCAGCTTTGAAACCACACTTCTGAGCTCAAAACTTTATGGTAAAAAAGTTATTTAAGTGAAACGTAAAACACAGTATTTTCTTCCTTTGTTTCCGTGGCTATACAACATTAACTTTCAAAAGCTGGTTCTGCTTAATTTGATTTTTCATTTTCAAATGAACAGCTGTGTTTAAGTCTAAAAGCCCTTTGTTTAAGCATACAGAGCCCCAGAAAAGGTTTGAACAAAGCATCTTTCTGTAAACACTTGATTACCAGGAAAGGCCTGGCTTCCAAAGTAATCTCGGGGTGGTTTTGCTCTAGGTTCTCTTTTAAAGGAAAAAAAATTGCATCACTTCTCAGATGTCAAACAACAAAAGCAACAAATGTCTTACTAATTGCATGGGCTTCTTGTAGTCAAGGTAAATAAGGGAAGACAGAAGAGGATTTTCCACATGGCCATTTTCCATCCTTTTTTCCTCTCTTTCCCAAACAAACCCACCTTAATGAAAACCACAACTAATGAGCATCATATTTAAATTGTTCAGAAAATCAACCACTGTAGAGTTTTGTGGTCAGACAG